>JBBGZY010000280.1:717500-1317500 GCA_037952925.1 Lithobates clamitans
AAAAAATTGACACGCTAAACAATCCAAATTTCAAAAGTGACTTGGATGATTGGGCCAAGGGAGAAATCTTTGACCTGACAAAGACTAGAGGTAGAAGCACCTTGAGAAAAGGCCGTCAGTGGTCACGCTCCTCAAACAGAGGAGCACCAAATACCTCAGAGAGTGAGGAAGACACAGAAAGAACGGTGGGTTTTTTAGAACAAGAACGGTCATCTTTGGAGGTGACAACTACCACCAAAGGGATCCTAATGCCCACAAGAGGAACAGGAGGAAAAGGAAAATAAAGTGCTGGGGAAGGAGAAGAAACAACCAGGGCCAATACCTGGAGCCAGCGGAGATGACCAAGATAATCTTCCCATCATCAGACATTATTCCCCTAAACCCTCATCTTAACCAACACTCCAAGACTATTATTTACCTCTCAGAATTTAAATTAGAAAATAGACATAGAAAGGTGCTTGAAAAAGGACTCTCCTACTCACCTACCGGGTCAATGAACGAGTTTGAGGTATATAAAGATTACAGTTACATCAAAGATCTACCCAAGAGCAAGATGGGAACTCTCCAACTGAATCCCAAGATGATGAGGCTCTAGATATACTCACCTCCCTATTAACGGAAAGTGAGGGCAATGACCAACCTACCCCTACTCCTTCTAGCCCATGTAAACAAGATGCCAACCTACTTATAAAATCATCAAAAATGCCCCCTGTCCCTAAAAATGGATGGTTGGGGGTCTTTTTTAGAATGAAAACTAGATAAAAAGGCAATTAAATGACCTATCCACCTATGAAAAACTTTCTACTAATCCCTTTACCTCCTTAATTAATTAACTAAACTTTAAAGTTATGTTTGCTCTTGAAGTCGGCCTTTTTTCTTCTAGGAATGAATAGGAGTACCTGAAAGTAAAGTCGTTTAATACTGCTACCATCTACATAATTTCTAAAGTCCACAAATTCTTGACAAACCCGCCAGGTAGGCCAATTGTTTCAGCGGTGAAGGGTTGTTTTGGAGAGGATTGGAAGATACCTAGATGCCCTATTGAAAAAAATGGTCTGAGTTACCCTCATACGTCAGAGACACCCTTGACCTATTAGCAAAAATTGAAGAAGTTACTTATCTCTGGAACTCTCCTGGTAGACATTGATGTAGAGTCTCTTTATACATCCATACCCCATGTATGGAGTTTGGCAGCGATAGCACACTTTCTCGACCAGAAATTTCCACGTATGGGGCCTTAAAATGGGTTCATTCTTGATATGCTAAAATTTGCCTTGAACAACAATTGCCTTAAATTTCTGGGCATTTACTACAGACAAATATAAGGCGCCTCCATGGGGACCCCATGGGTTTTTCATCACCCTTTAGCCCTCACCCTGTCTCTGCAAACCGGAAGTCCGCGAACAACTGGAAACTGGAAGTAGAAGGCCAGACGGCCCCATGCTGGTTTTGAGTGGATGGCACCTTGTGCGTTTCACCAGGACTAGGAATACAAAGATTCACAACCCTGCATACCCGCAGACCCCTGCAAAGGACTCTAGATTCACCACCTTGTCCCTGCAATCAAGAACTAATTCAATATCGTCCAAACAGTGAGTCTTTTTCAAGCTGGTATACCCAGCAAGCGATCACAACCTGAACACCTTTTGCGGCTTTGTGCTTTGACTCAGCTGACTATATCCTTCTACTTAACTCCCATGCGGTGCCATCTTAAATGTTTTATGGAAACATGGTGCTGAATGATTAAAAGGCTTACTGCAGATCTGTTCCTCCTAGACTCAAGTCACATTGCTACATCACCACGTGCTGCATTCCACTGCGGTACTGTTTCTATGACTGATAGTGCTACACCAAGAAACCAAACCCGCCTTGTTCGTTACCTGGCAGGGACACCTTCCAGCCCAAAATTGCATTTGTCTGATTATCAATGCCTTTTTAATACTGTAGATACCAAATGCAGCAGCTTTAAAGGCAAATAGGGAGTCTGGAAGTCCATGGTTAAGCACAATACGGATAACGGTCTGTGCTACAAAGGTTTTCCAGAACTCACCTTGTCTGATGTACATAAGCATTATGTGTTAAGTCACACTAAACTACTTGAGGTGATTTACACGTGTGGATGACTTGGATATGGCTGAGCTCATGGGCATGTGTTTTTAAGTGACAACGTTGTCAGTATTTACCATGTGTAATTTTCTATTGTTTATGCTTTCCTTTCAATGATACACTTTTTCTACCAATTGTTTTAATAAAGATATATCGGGTTAAACCACAGTTTGTTCCTATTCCTCCATTGAAGGCAAGGACCCCTTGCATCCTTAGACACAACATATGTCACTTAATAAGCACCTACAAAAGATACAGAATATCAGTCCCACCTAGCTTTGCAGGTGCTTCGGCAGCGGGGCCCATTTTTTTTTTAATGGGCAGGGGCGGTGGAGGAGCGGTGTATACACTGCTCCTAAACCACTCCAAAAATGCTGCTTGCAGGACTTTTTCTAACGTCTTGCAAGCACACCGCTCCAGTGCTTTCACACTGGGGCTGCAGGGGAGGCATTTTTTAGGTGCTTTACAGGTGCTATCTTTAGCGCCTGAAAAACACCTCCAGTGTGAAAAGGTTCTAAAAAAAGAAAAAATATTTGTGTATATATATATATATATATATATATATATATATATATATATATATATATATATATATAAAGTGTTTAACCACTTCAGCCCCGGAAGATTTGGCTGCTCAATGACCGGGTCATTTTTTGCGATACGGCACTGCGTCGCTTTAACGGACAATTGCGCATTTGTGCGACGCTGTACGCAAACAAAATTGACGTCCTTTTTTTTCCACAAATAGAGCTTTCTTTTTTTGGTAATACATCTCTGCGGTTTTTATTTTTTGCACTATAAACAAAACAAAAAAAGAGCGACAATTTTGAAAAAAAAACACTATTTTGTACTTTTTGCTATAGTAAATATCCCCCCTTTTTTTTTAAAAAAAAGCTCATTTTTTCCTCAGTTTAGGCTAATATGTATTCTTTTACATATTTTTGGTAATAAAAAAGAAATAAATAAATCGCAATAAGTGTATATTGATTGGTTTGCGCAAAAGTTATGGCATCTACAAAATAGGGGAAAGATTTATGGCATTTTTATTATTATTATTTTTTATTTTTTTTTTCCTAGAAGTGGCATTGATCAGTGTTTTATTTTTTTTGTTTTTTTTTTAATCGGGACTGCAACATTATGGCGGGCAGATCGGCACTTTTGACACATTTTTGGGACCATTGACATTTATACAGCGATCAGTGCTATAAAAATGCACCGATTACTGTGGAAATGTCACAGGCAGGGAAAGGGTTAACATTAGGGGGCGATCAAGGTGTTAACTGTGTTCTCTTGCGTGTGTTCTAACTGTAGGGGGATGGGACTGACTAGAGGAGATGACAGATCATTGTTCCTAGCTAGTAGGAACACATGATCTGTCTCTCTTCTCCTCACAGAACAGGGATTTGTGTGTATACACACAAACGACCCTGTTCTGGTTCTAGTGGCCGCGATAGCGACTGCCGGCCATGTGCATTGGGACCCCCCCCCCAGTGCAGCAGACTTGCTCGCCTGATAAACCCCCGATTAAAGGGTCGACGTACAGCTACAATGGTTTGAGGGAATGTGCCGACCTGCCAGAGTATAATGACGGCGGCTGGTCGGCAAGCGGTTAAAAAATGTGGAAAAAAGTTATTTAAAATGTTTTTTTTCTTTTTACATACTGTCATCAGACAGTATCCCTGATCGCTGCTACACCAGCCATACGATGATGCTGTACTGCTCTGGTTGCATGACAGTATGTAAAAAAAAAAAAGATTGTGAAAAAAATGTCTTCATTTTTCAAAATATTGTGACAAAAAATTACAACCTCAAAAAACACCCTTATTAAATACATTGGACTGTCTACTTTCCAAAAAGGGGACATTTGGGGGTTGTCTGTACTGTCCTGGTATTTTAGGGACTCTAGAAATTAGCTAGGCCATCAGTACATCAGGATTGATCAATTTTCAGATATACTGTATACACCATAGTTTTGTAAATGCTATAACTTTTACACAGACTAAAAATAAACTGATTTGGGTTATTTTTACCAAAGAAATGTAGCAGAATAAATTTTGGCCTAAATTTATGAAGAAAGATTAATTTTTCGCTAAATTTTATAACAGAAATTATGAATTGTTAATTGTTGGTATTTTTTTTCTTATATAGCAAAAACTAAAAATCCCAGTGATGATTAAATACAAAATAAATCTGTTTAAAAAATGATAACAATATCATGTGGGTAGTGTTGCATAACTGAGTAATTAGCATTCAAAGTGTGACCGTGCTGAAAGCTGAAAATTGGCCTGGGCAGGAAGGGGGTAAAAGACTTAGACATGTGCAGAACGAAAAAATTAGTTTAGTTTGGTTTAGTTTCGACCCGTTATTTACATAAATTCGTTTACTTAATTTAAATTAGTTTTCGGGATTCGTTTTGTTGATTCGTTTTCGAATCAATTTCAAATAGTTTTTGAATTCGAATCGTTTTCCAATTGCCAAAAAGAATAAAAGAATAGAAAATAAGAGAATAGACTAGAAAAAAAAATTATATTGTACTTTATTCTCTTTGGAAATTGAAAAGCTATTCGAATTTGAAAAGTATTTGAAAAGTATTTGAAAACGATTCGAATTCTAATTTCGTCTGAATTCAAAATTTCCTAATTTCGGATTAGTTTAAATTCGGTACTATTCTAATAGAGAAATTCGGATGCATCCGAATAACAAATTGGTCCGAATTTTAATTTGGAACGAAATGAAACACACATGTTTAGTAAAAGTGTCCAGTATTGAGGTGGTTAAATAAACCTATCAAACAATACAATTAAACTTGAATAAAAATGTTAGGCTAATATACACTCTGTAGTATATAAAAAGCAAAACTACATGAAAAGAAAATATTTGTTTGTATACAGAAACTCTGGCAACCAACAGTTAGCATACTGTAGATCTGTGACAAAAGTCACCTAAACATGCCAGACAAGATGCATTCCTTCTCAGATATTTAAGAATGACGTATAAAAACATGTTGCTTTTAAAATTACAATGATCCATATAAAGTTTTGACTGTGCCAGGCTCTGCCTTTTATATATATATTTTGCTACATGCCAGATATCCAGCAGGGTAATAAAATTGTGTACAGGTGATACAAGTGATGCTATAGCAAAAAGAACATCTTAGACAACTGTGCACTTCCATTTTTCATGTTTAGTTGCCTAACAACCTTGAATTAACATGGATTGTTTGAGGATTTGCATCATTTAATTTACCGAACAAGCCCACAACTTTGAAGATGTGTTTTATTTTTTTTATTGTGAAGCAAACAACAAATAGGACAAAATAACAGAAGAAGTCAAAGTGCATAAATATTCATCCCCCTAAAGTCAATACTTTGTAGAGCCACCTTTTGCGGCTATCACAGCTCCAAGTCGCTTTGGATAAGTCTCTATGAGCTTGCCACATTTTACCACTGGGATTTTTGCCCATTCCTCCTTGCAAAACTGCTCCAGCTCCTTCAAGTTGGATGGTTTGCACTTGTGAACAGCAATCTTTACGTCTGACCACAGATTTTTTTTTTGGATTGAGGTCTGGGCTTTGACTAGGCCCGTCCCACACATTTACATGTTTCCCCTAAACCACTCAAATGTTGCTTTAGCAGTGTGTTTGGGGTCATTGTCCTGATGGAAGGTGAACCTCCGTCCTAGCCTCAAATCACACACAGAGTGTTACAGGTTTTGCTCAAGAATATCCCAGTATTTAGTGGGGATGGTGTTCTTTGAGTGATGTGATGTGTTGGGTTTGCGCCAGACATAGCGTTTTCTTTGATGGCTAAAAAGTTCAATTTTAGTCTCATCAGACCAGAGCACCTTCCTTCATACATTTTGGGAGTCTCCCACATGCCTTTTCACAAACTCAAAAAGTGCCATTTTGTTTTTTGCTGAAAGTGATGGCTTTCTTCTGGCCACTCTGCCATAAAGCCCAACTCTATGGAGCGTACGGCTTATTGTCATCCTATGTACAGATACTCCAGTCTCTGCTGTGGAACTCTGCAGCTCCTCCAGGGTTACCTTAGGTTTCTGTGCTGCCTCTCTGATTGCCTCCTTGCCCAGTCCGTGAGCTTTGGTGTGCGACCGTCTCTTGGCAGGTTTGCTGTTGTGCCATGTTCTTTCCATTTGGTTATGATAGATTTGATGGTGCTCCTAGGGATCATCAAAGATTGATATTTTTTTATAACCTAACTCTGACTTGTACTTCTCAACAACATTGTCCCTTACTTGTTTGGAGAGTTCCTTGGACTTCATGGCAGTGTTTGGTTAGTGGTGCCTATTGCTTAGGTGTTGCGGCCTCTGGGGCCTTTCAAAAAGGTGTGTATATGTAATGACAGATCATGTGACACTTAGATTGCACACAGGTGGACATCATTTCACGAATTATGTGACTTCTGAAGGTAATTGCTTGCACCAAAGGCAGTAATGTAAAAAATAGGTAAAAAGCCAAGGGGTGAATACTTTTGCAAGGAACTGTTTCTCAAGTAAACGATAATTAAATAAGTCCATAAAAACTACATAAACAAAATATCCTTAAAATGTTCAAGTCAATAAAATGGCACTCAATCCCAATATTCTGACGCTCAGGATGATTCAAAAGTCATATAAAATGTATTGTAAAAACACAGAGAGCAGAACATGTCTTCTAGAATAAGCTATTATCACGCAGATGTTGCTGCAAACACTTTCACTTCAAAAATGCAGTGAGCTTCCTGCGGTTTACCAACTTCCTGGTAGTGGAGAATAGACCCACTGCCCAACCCTCATGCCACAACATGATTTTGTGTGCCCAAGCTACCTAGCAGCAGGCCCAGACATTTTCATATAGTGGTGGAGGTGTGCCAAATTATATGCAAATAGCAGCTTACATAAATGCTATTTGTATATCAATGTTTGGAAGCTCTATGTGGCTCATTATTTCTTTGAGTAATGGTACTATTAATACTATTAACAACAGTATTGTTTATTTTTGCTTACTGTATAACTAATCCAAGTGAAAACACCTAATTTTTAATTGTCTAGACTGGATATTGGAAAGGAAACACAGGCTAGGATTACAGTTAGGCTGGTCATACACTGATCAGTGTGTGGCAGCTCCGCCTTAACAGAAGTCAATCATTTGGGGAACAAATGTCGTAGGGACATGTTGGAAACTTTTCCTCAATCAGCAGCAGTCAGAAAACAATGTTTCAGTGGGGGGGAGGGGATTCCTCCATTTACCTTGTTTATGTGGATGGAGGAATCTGTTACCTTTTTTTCATCCAGGCCCAAGTTGAAGGAAAAAAGTGTATGGCCAGTTTTAGTTCTTTGGTAAATCATCATTTTAAGCATTAAGGAAATGTTCCTACATTTACATGTTAAAGTGGGAAAGCAATCAGGCTAGGCTATTGACATTTAGTATTGGCCTCTGTAGTTGCAGGCACTGTGTATCAATTTTATTATTACTATTATACAGGATTTATATAGCGCCAACAGTTTACGCAGCACTTTACAACTTGAGGGTAGACAGTACAAATACAATACACTTTAATACAGTAGGAATTAGAGGGCCCTGCTCCTTAGAGCTTACAATCTAAGAGGGAAGGTCAAGAGATACAAAAGGTAATAACTGTGGGTGATGTGCTGATTGAGAAGATAAATGTACAGTTGTTAGGTGGGGGCCAGATAGGCTTCTCTGAAGAGATGAGTTTTCAGGGAATCGTCTGAAAGTGGATAAAGTAGGAGAAAATTGGACAGATTGGAGTAGAGCATTCCAGAGGATGGGAGAGGCTCTGGAGAAGTCCTGAAGGCGAACATGGGATGAGGTGACAAGGGAGTTTGAGAGCAGGAGGTCCTGGGAGGAGCGAAGAGAGCGATTAGGTTGGTATTTTGAGACTAGGTTGGTGATGTAGCTGGGGCCAGGTTGTGGATGGCTTTGTAAGTTATAGTTAGTATCTTGAATTTAATTCGGTGCATTCTCAAAGTTTACAGCAGAAGCAATGATATCGTCCAAGTTATCTCAGGCAGCTCAGCTCCCCCTTCTCTCTTTCTCGGAGTTCCTTTTCTGTGTTTACATAGGAGATTAAGGCTGGATTCACATCTATGCAATTTTAGTGCTTTTTGCATTTTACAGATTTGCACTACAGTCCATTTAACATTGTTTACTATGGAACACGTTCTGTAGTGCAAATATGCAAAAAGCACTAAAAATGCATAGGTGCGAATCAGGCCTAAAAGGCTGTTGAGTCAATGCTGGGACTGGGAGAAGGAAGGAAGGTGAACTGAGCTGCTGAGATAGCAAAAAAAAAAAAAAAAAAAGAGATAGTAGTTTCACAAACACTTTTTATAGAACTATATTTCTAGAATCTCTAGATTCTCAGGAGGTTTCCTCATAAATGTCTATAAGCATAGCTCCCAACTGTCCCTGATATGGAGGGACTGTCCCTGATTTGGAACACTGTCCCTCTTTCCTCCTCATTTGTCCCTTATTTTGGTCCGATCCATATCGTTGTATAAAAAATGCACTAAACCATTCATCCAATTTCTAAATTGCTGCATTTGTTAATTTCAAAAGCCAATATAAAGGAATAGTAGTAGTAAAAAAAGCACTTATGGGTTTACCGATATTTATTTATTTATTTTTTGTTTTGTATAGTTCTACTTTAGGGGGTGTTGTGGGGGCGTGTCCTATCCACACATAGTTTTGCTAATTGGTGTTCCTCATTTCCATCTCAGAAAGTTTGGAGGTTTGCTATAAGTAGCTGCTTCACATGCACAACCAGGACACAGAATAAGTTTGGCTCAAGATGTAAGCAAACAATGTGGGCCATGCCCACCAGATCAAGGTAAGTATGTATCTAGGGAGTGATGTGTGGGCTAGTTTATGCTAGGCCCCTTTCACACTGGGATGGGGTCGGCGGTAAAACTGCGCTATATTTAGTTCCGCTTTACCGTCGTTTTAGTGGCGGTATTCGGCCGCTAGCGGGGTGGTATTAACCCCTGCTAGCGGCTGAAAAGGGTTAAAACCACCCGAAAAGCACCGCTGCAGCAGTGCCGTGCTGCCCCAATAATTTCAATGGGCAGGAGCGGTTTAGGAGCGGTGTATACACCGCTCCTAAGATGCTGCTAGCAGGACTTTTTTCAGGCCCCTTGGGGCTTTCACATTGGAGACACAGCAGCGGCTGTTTCAGGTTGGTTTGCAGGCTCTATTTTTAGCGCAATAGCACCTGCAAAACGACCCAGTGTGAAAGGGGACTTAGGGAAGAGAGGGGGAAAATGCACTTTGTTTTAAAATTAAACTTTAGTGTTAAAAAAAAAAAAAAATTGATTGGAGGAAAGCTTTTGTTGCAGAAGAAACTTTGTATATCACCTACCTGCTTGCTAACAATTTTCTTTAGATTGTACACTTAGCTATGCATGCGCAAAGTATAAAATCTTGGCATCCATAGGTTCTGGAATGAAACAATTTCCATGCACATGCACTAATATTATCCTGTGTTAGCCAATGAAAATGGACGCCAAACTTGGAATAAGACCAGGTGAAGATGTCAGCAGCAATATGACAGCTCTTGGATGTAAACATCATTTGAAAGGGAGTAGCTTTGGTCCCACTTTATAGAGCTCTTATCCTTCAGGCTGGGTTCACACTATTGCAAATTGGATGCAGGTTTCTCTGCATCCAATTCGCATGTCAGGAGTTTGTGACCGGCTCTCTATGGAGCCAGATCACACATCTCCAGGGCGGCACCAGGGCGAATTGCACAGGAGTCCTGTGCGTCTTTTGGTCTGTTTCTGGTCCAAATTCAGCCAAAAATTCGGACTGAAATTGGACCTGAAATGGTGAACAGAAAAAGAACCGGACCCCTGCTGTGAGTCGCTCCGTGTGGCAGTGTGAACCCAGCCCCAATGAGATCAATGCTTCTGTTGTGATCCTTGGGAATAATTTGCTGCATAGTGCCTGCAGCTACATAGCTCTGCTGCTTGTTTAAATCTCATTTACTGTTTATTAAGGCTATGTAAATACATTAAAATCCATAGACCTGGCCAGAGGTTCACTTTAATCCCCATTCATACTTTACATTTTAGGTGTGGTATGTTGTATGCACATTGCATGTTTTACATGGCTTACCATGGAACTCTATATAATGCACATTTTGCCGGAAACTACATCAAAGGTGCAGCAAGCAGGACTTTTTCTTAGCACGCTAAAAATAAGCAGATGCAAATGGAAGCCTTAAGCATTCACCTGCTTTGTACATTTGCTTTTTTTTTTTTTTTTAACACCATTTAGTCCGAGAACTTTTTTTCTCTTCATAATACAAAGTTACATTTTAAGGAAAGTTGTCTGACGAGTTGGATGAGTGAAACTCTACACCCAGATTTCTGGCTGCTGTTCTGTGGTTCACATTTTTGCCTCTTAATGAGCAACCACTTACTAGCGCCACTCCTTCCCAAATGAAATGTTTCCTCACTTCACGGAGAATAGTGAGTAAGGGTCTTGCAATGTTAGCACCGTCATCCTCCTGCAATGCAAGTAATCTGCTGCTTCACCAACCTTGACCACAGTAACTGGCATATGTTCTAAGGTATAGACTAAGAGGCAAAAAGCAGATGAGAACATACTGATCTCTATTATAACAAACACTACAACAAATCAAATACTTTGGACAACACATCATATCTAGGGATGAGTTTTGGGTTTGGGCTGGATGTGGGTGTGAGGCAAACCCAGCCTGTTCTCAATTCACAGACCAGCAGAACAAATCCTGAATGAAAAGCTATCTATAAATGGAGGAGGCAGATCGTTTATTCATCCACCTGTCCTCCATTCATATATCACTTTTCATTCATAGAAACTAAAGTACAGCTTCTATGAATGGAGGAGGGGTGGGGGGCAGAAAAGGCAGGCACTCTTGGTGAGTCAAAAAATGAAAAAGTGTGTTACCGGCGCAAAATATAAAATATTGATAATAGTGACATTTTAATAATAAAATTTGATCTGCTGCAGTTAAAAGGCCCTATACCATAGATTAGGGAAAAATGTATTCAAAGAAGTGTAACTGTGCTGAACCAAAAAGTGCTAGTGCAATGTTAACACTGATACAGTGTTTAAACCTTGTGTGCCAACCTTAACAGTAAATCTATAAACTATAAAGTGTAACGTGACAATAAGTTAATCAAAAGCGCAAAATATCATAAAGTGCAAACTTCCAAGTGCAAACAGGAAGTGACGTCCGCAATTACCCAGAAGTCTCTACGCGTTTCGCATACATACATGCGTGATCAGGAAGCTTCCTGATGATGCATGTATGCAAAACGCATAGAGACTTCTGGGTAATTGCAGACGTCACTTCCTGTCACAAACCTGCACCAGATCGAGGCTTGGAACGAGCGCAGAACTCGAGGAATGAAGCGGCGTAGCAGAACTTTAAAACAAATTGCTGGAAAGACTTAGTGCCGGTCCTAAGGCACCTTAAATTGTGAGTGCACATTTTACACATTCTGGATATTAACTTATTGGTCAAAATTAATTTTATATAAATATATTGCGCAATGATGGATTTTTAATTTTTATGAGATACCAACACTGACAAGGAGATATAAGGAGCACCTAGTGGTTAACTAGCTGGAGGAACGCCAGGATAGTGGAGTGGTTATCCCTATATGAACCAAAGACAAAACTTTTTCTAGGCTCTGGTGAGTGCCCAGTTTAGAAGGTGGTGGTGGCACATGAAGTGGTGAAAAGTTCCTGTTATAAAGCAAGGATGAAAATTGGAGCATAATATACACATTGAATGTATATGATAAATGGAAGTGGACTTTAGGGATTATTATAAAATACCTATGTTCTAGGTTGTGATAGTTTGCACTTTATATTGACTTATTGTCATGTTGCACTTTATAGTTTATAGATTTACTGTTAAGGTTGGCATACAAGGTTTAAACACCGTATCAGTGGTAACATTGCACTACTCCAAAGTACATTTGTTCTTCTCACATAGCCAGTTATTGCTCAGGAAAATTATGTATTCATAGACTTTAAAGGTAAACAAAAGTTATCAGCTAAATTGATAATTTATTGTCTGACCTCATTCACTTTATTTACACTGGCTTCGAGGATCGTTTTCAAACGCAATAATAAAGTATAGATAAGTTCAAAATATACTTGCTTTGCCACACCTAATTCATTGATAAAACACAACTGTTTGCCAAATGAAGATAAATATTGTTTGTTTAGCATAAATGGTTTATTACATGTACTATAAAGACCCAGGTTATTCCGAAAGATTTATAAAAGTTAAACTTAAAGCTGAACTCTAGGTAAACAGCTAAATACACAGAGGGAATACATATATAGGAGCTGTTTATGTGCCAAAGTACTTGTATTTCTGTCCATCCAGTCCTGAAATTTACACAGCTCTCCCACACAGGACAGCCCTGTCTGACCTGATTTTTCTTTGCAGCAGTTAAAGTGGACCTTCTCCCAACAAAATAACTTTGTTTCCATCTGGCTCCTCCCCTTCTACCTCCCACAAGTAGATAAATTCTGACCTTCCTGTGCATACCGCCCCCCACTGCCTCCTGGAATGTCAACATCACACATTGCAGGAGGCAGTTCTACTGATGAATGCATGTGTGTTGTGGATAATCTGCACATGCGCAGTGTACCACAGGACATTGTGACCTGTGGCTCATCTGTGCACATGTGTAGGGGGGGTTTTCCTATGTGTGTAGACTCTGCAGGTAGCCAAATACCAGCTGCATATGTGCACGGGCAGAAACTCCACACATGCGCAAATGGGCCATGTCTCTGCTGGGTCCAAAGATCTGGAAGAGGCCTTCGGCAACTGTGCATGCATCTGATATTCAAAGATGGCCGCACACACCAGAAAGAGTGGGGCAGAAATAACAAGGATTGAAGATAAAACGATAATTCTCCCACTTTACAAGACTCTGGTATGGCCGCACCTGGAGTATGCTGTCCAGTTCTGGGCACCAATCCTCAGGAAGGATGTGGTGGAACTGGAGAGAGTCCAGAGAAGGGCAACAAAACTAATAAAGGTTCTGGAGGATATTAGTTATGAAGAAAGCTTATGAGCACTGAACTTATTCTCTATGGAGAAGAGACGCTTTAGAGAGTATATGATTTCAATGTACAAATATCATACTGGTGACCCCACAATAGGGATAAAACTTCTGCCAAAGGGAAATTAATAAGACAGGTGGCCATTCACTAAAATTAGAAGAAAAGGGGTTTAACCCTAAACTACGTAGAGGGTTCTTTACTGTAAGAGCGGCAAGGATGTGGAATTCCCTTCCACAGGCAGTGGTCTCAGCAGGGGGCATTGATAGTTTAAAAAAACGATTAGATAAGCACCTGAATGACCACAACATACAGGGATACAATGCAATACTGACATATAATCACACAAATAGGTTGGACTTGATGGTCTTTTTTCAGCCTCGCCTACTATGTAACTATGTAAGTTCGTTTTTAAGTTAAAGAGTAACTCCACTTTTGTTGAGGAAAAAAACAAAAAACAAAACATCCCCCCCCCCAGGTGATCAATGTACATTGCAAGGATTTTACCAAACATATTCCTACCTTTTGTTATTCTGAAGAAACAGCTGTCTGTGTCAATGAGCAAAATGGATGTGAATGAGAGTGACTTTATAATTATCCATTAGCTGTTGCACTTGTAGGGAAGGGTTGTTAGCTTGAGCACTGCAGCACACCAGACTCACTCCTAGTGCTACTTTTCCCTATCACAGGGACTAAAACCAAGTCAAATTCAGATACTTATACTGCTTATATTTAAAATATAAATGTATTTGTTTATTTAAATAATGCACTATTGAATACAAAGCAGTTTTAATATAAACCATGCTGTGAAAAAAAGGACTGCATGCTGTATTCTTTCAATGTACACCACTATTGTGAGTTGGTGTGAACTGGCATGATAGGAAACAAGCTTTTTGCCTTAGGTTGGGACTGTGCTGGGCAAGGTTGCCCCCTGCAGTCTCAATGCACCTGGTGTGAATGGGTCCTTAAATTGTGAATATACTGAAAGAATTTACACACGCAGCTAGTTATACTTGTTACTTAAATATCATGTCATTTAAATTCCTCTTATTGCGATGTCATGCCACTGTTCAAAAACACCCGTATATCATGGCTCATCTTAAAGAGAATGATATGCATTCACGTGTTAAGGCTGAGTTTGTGCACGCTGCCAGCTTTGCACGTGCAGCTATATTTAAGTTACAAACAATAAGAAAATAATCCCAGCCCAGAACTATTAGGTCACTAGAGCATAGTTGTAGGACTATCTGCAAAAAAAGGGGGGGGGGGGAGACCATCAACTCACTATTAAATACCACTACATTCAGTAGTAAATTGCATACCTGTGTAGTGTCCTTATTAATGCAGACTCACTTATAATTAGTGTGGTCTCTGTGACTGATTAAAGCAGCTATAAAAAATATTACAGGGGGGACAGAGACCCCCTGAAAAGGAATCATGGGCGAACCAAGCTACTTTATAAAGGATATCATTTTATTATACGAAATACAGAAAACACTAAGACTGGGTACCCATCACCAACACCAGGATTATATTTTTAAGTGCTAAAAAAATGAATAAAAACCAAGCGCTGATGTGGATAGATATGTGTGATATAAATAAATTGTGCTAAAAAATATATATAAACCAATATAGTTAGTGCTATAATAAAATCAGTAAATTAAAGCTGCTATCAATATTGGTTGATCAGATAACCAAACAAATAGTACTAAGTATAAAATTGATGTGCTTTAAATAAATAGTGCACAATATGCTGCTGCGACTAAGCTTAAATCCAGGAATAAAAAATGCATACATGTGAATAAAATAGATAAATAATTATGGTGCTAATACATGTGTTAAAATTGCCAAAATAAATCTTCAAATTGGTGATGTGACGGTGAATATAAATAAAATAATAATGACACTCTGAGTACAATATCCAGATAGAGATTTACCATAATTATTTATCTATTTTATTCACATGTATGCATTTTTTATTCCTGGATTTAAGCTTAGTGGCAGCAGCATATTGTGCACTATTTATTTAAAGCGCATCAATTTTATACTTAGTACTAGTTGTCCATTTAAGAGCAGCTGCGTCACACTGACCGCACACACACTAATTATCCAATTGTTAATGAATTAAAGTGCAGTTCCTAATACTTTCTATTTTGTATAATAAAATGATATCCTTTATAAAGTAGCTTGGTCTGCCCGTGATTCCTTTTCAGGGGGTCTCTGTCCCTCCTGTAATATTTTTTTATAGTTGTAGGACTATCTGGTTGACATTTGGAAGAAGTCAGCCGGTCGAAGGTCTATGTCCAAAGTACCCTAAAAGCCAGTCTATCATTATTTAAAGCACAAATCCAGTCAAACTCGTTTTTTGGTCTTGGATAGTGGGGATGGTTTTGAAACTCTGTCTGACCAAATAGACACAATCTTTCAATTAAGACAATGAGTTTGACTGATAGGAGTTTTAATGCTGTCTCATCCCAGTATACTGTCCTTTAGTTTATACATAGAGATATATATATTGTAATATTGGGGGTTATTTAGCTTCAGTGTAGAGCTTACCAGTGAGCAGAGTCCACGTCAGATATGCCGTTTAAGGGCTTGTAGGCCCACTTTTTTTAAAGAAAGAAAATGTCCATCCAGAACTCCCACGCAGGGGTTTCAACTTCACAGCAGTAATAAACAAAAATACTAAGCCACCTTGCTCTCTGGTCAGCTCTGCTGCTCAGGCTTTGCTTAGGACCTCTTGGCTTTATAACGGAGTTCCTGTACCTTAGCACTCTTTGGACGGGCCGTCCGTCCATCCATCCGTCCGTCCGTCCAAAGAGTGCTAAGGTACAGGAACTCCGTTATAAAGCGAAGAGGTCCTAAGCAAAGCCTGAGCAGCAGAGCTGACCAGAGAGCAAGGTGGCTTGGTATATAGCAGGTTTATAGCAGAGCCAGGACCAGGGTTCTGGGCTCCACCCTCCCAAAGAGTCCAGGTGTGCAAGGGAGAAGTCTGTCTGTCTGTCTGTCCCTCCGTCCGTCCGTCCGTCCGACGGATGGACGGATAGACAGACTTCTCCCTTGCACACCTGGACTCCTCGGGAGGGTGGAGCCCAGAACCCTGGTCCTGGCTCTGCTATAAACCTGCACAATCAACAAGCCAGACTCCTGGCTGTTCCCAAAACCCGGTCCCAGGATTGGAGATTCCATTCCACCCAGATCACTATGAAATCTCCAGGCTCCAGATCCCCAATTAGATTTTACAAACCACAGAGGAAACTGATAAAACAATTTCCTCCAAATTAAATAATCCTCCTGGAGCCTCTCAACCTGCCTATTTGAGAATCCTGGGTGACAATTACTAGGACAGGGATCCGTACTGCCACGTAATCTATCTATATATATATATATATATATATATAGATAGATATATAATTACAGTATTTATTTATTTTTTAGGAATTGAAAGTCAATAAATAATAAATATTACTCTAGTTCAGCCTTTGTCAATCTTTTCAGCACAGAGGAACCATTGAAATAACTTTCCAGTCTCAGGGCACCCCTTCTAAAAATGACTGCTGTATATCTACAACTCATGATCTATTAGTGTGATGGTCATTTGGAAGAATGCTCCTTATGCTGGCCATACACTATACAAAAAATCGGCCAAACCCATTTTCGAAAAACGAATATTCGGCCATGAGCGCAAACGGTAGTGCCATCATGTAATGACCGATAAATCGTTTAGTGGACATAAATTAATGCATTTTTTGTTTGTTTTTTTACATATACCTAGTGCAGACAGTTCAGACGGGAAACACATTAATCTTTTCAATTTATCGTTCGTTCGGCAGAAAATTTCCAAACTTGTCCTTTGTTTTTTCATCTCAAAAACGTTTCAACAATTATCGATTTTGTGCCCACTAACTGGCTTAACTAACGAACGTACTGTCTAAATGATCGAATTTCGGGTGATTTTTCGTATAGTGTATGGCCAGCATAACACTTGTGCTCATCGAGGAGATAGCTAAAGAGAACAATGGGGACAGTGGGAATTTACCTGAGAGGCAGAAGGTTCTCATTGTTCTGAGAGGCAAAAAAGTTCTCTCAACCCCTAGCAACCTCTGGAGGAACCTCTGGAGGAACCCCTAGCAACCTCTGGCAGAAACCCTGCCTAAATGTATGGTCTTAAGAAGACATTAGAGCCTGTAATTACAGACTATTGTGCTTTAACAAGGGTCTTGAATTTCTACAAAAGAAAATTTAGCGTAACAACCTCCTAAAGCACAGGATTTTTTTTACTTGAATATTAACCACTCGATGACCTTCCTATAGAAGTTTTACGCTACAGGGAGGCAGCTGTGGGCCAGATCACATACATATACTGTATACGTTAATCTGAGCTTCCGCCAGCAGGGGGTGCGCACACGCCGCCAGCGGGACGCTTCTGCTGTAACAATTCATAGCAGAAGCTGATCAGTGGGTTCCGGCTGCCGGGTACTCCGGCATCTTCTGATCATCGGTAAAGTACACAGAACAGGGTCCCTGTTCTGACAGGGGGTAAGAGATGGATTCTGTATTCCTGCAAAGCAGGGACTAGAATACATCTCTTGCCTTAGTAAAGGGCACACATAGCAAACAAAAAAATCTGGCTAGGCACACATTTATCCCCTTGATGACCCTAGATGTTTAACCCCTTCCCAACCAGTGTCAACAGTACAGTGACAGTGCATATTTTTAGCACTGATCACTGTATTAGTGTCACTGGTTCCCACAAAATGTCAGTTAGTGTCAGACTGTCTGCCGCAATATTGCAATCCTGTTATAAGTCGCAGATCGCCATCATCACTAGTATAAATAAATGAATAAAAATTCCATAAATATATCCCATAGTTTATAGATGGTATAACGTTCGAGTAAACCAATCAATATGCACTTATTGGAATTTTTTTACCAAAAACATGTAGCAGAATACATATTGGTCTAAATTTATGAAGAAATTTGATTTTTTTTTTAAATTTTATTGGATGTGTTTGTTTTTTGTCAGTCTTTCTTTGTTTATAGCACAAAAAATTAAAAATGCAGTCCTGAACAAATACCACCAAAAGAAAGCTCTATTTTTGGGAAAAAAACAACATCAATTTTATTTTGGGTACAGTGTCGCACGCCCCCAAAAAATTTTCATTAAAATTAATGCAGTGCCGTATCAAAAAAAAAATCAAAAATACACAAACCAATTAGGTGCACTACAAGGTCCAGCTTCCCAGGAAACAGTCACAGGGACAAGGTACTGTAGATCAGAGCTATTCCATATACCAGAGGTCCTGCAGCTTGCCAAAATGGATCGCAAAAAATGGTCAGGTCATGAAAGGGTAAATCTTCTGGAGTGGTTAATATGTTTGATAGCTGCCTTTTCTGATGAATATTAGGCAAGTTGTTACTAAGAGAAAAACTTAAAGCAGAACAAAAGTCAGCAATACTTACCTTAGCTCCAACAGTCTGACACACGGGAAGTCCCTTTCCAGCACATTCTTCTAGGCTTCTTCCAGGTGCCGGGCCTTTGGCTATCTTGATAGGCTGGCACAGAATTATATAACTTCTATGCATACACTGGAGTTTACGCACGTACACCAGGACACAGGCACCGTGCTGGAATGTATACGGAGTTGCACATTCACGGCTCAGTGTACATTTTAAAGAACACTGGGAGCAGGTAGGTAAGTTTATTTGATTGCAGAAGAGATGTTGCATGTCTCTTCCATACATACATAGCCTGCTCGCAATATTTTAAAGGTAGACTTTACTTCAGCTTTAATTTCTGAACTGCAAAGAAAGTGTATTCAGCATGAGAAGGCATTGTGGGAATCTTTGTTTAGAACTGTGAACCCTCGGTCCTTTACTCTTTCACGTTGGTATGACTCATGTTATCATACCACTTTATCTCTGACCTTTCCACAAAAGAAAAACACCTTTTTCACTCCTTTGCAGACTTGTACCTTTAAATCTGTTCTGCTATGCATACATTCATTTGATACAGTAACTTGGTCTATATGAATATCATTGCATTATCCTATTTTATACATCAGTGTTATAATAGTTGTCCCTGCTATTGCAGGGAATCATGGCATAGCATGATGTCATATAGAGCCAATGGAGTTGTTTTACTAAAGGAAAATAGACTGGTCACTGGTCAATCTCTCTGACATATTGTTTGCATTATGCCTTTTCTTCCGCTCCTCCCCCTTCCGGAACCGGATGTGGATTCCCCGGCCCGCTGACCCGTTTGGGGGGTGGGGGCTCCGCTGCTGCGTCTCTTCCTGGCAGGGGGGGAGGGGCACAGGGCCTGTGCCTCTCTCTTGCACCCTTTGGGGTGTATTACCTCCTGCCAGCGGCATTCCGGATCACATCCGAAAGCCGTGGCGCTGCCCGCGCAAGCACGCAATGTCGTGCGTGTGCGCGTGACGTCACAGCATCACGCAATTACGGCGGGTGTGACGGCTGTGCCAGAATTATCCATCTTCCTGAACGCCGGGGGAGCCACCTGTGGAGTGCCATTAGGTGGCACGATACCTGCTGGAGGAGGGGAGGTGGGGGCGGCCCGCGTGCACCTGAAGCTCAATTAGGCATCCAATCAGTGGCCAGCACTTTATACAAAATGATGAAGCATGTTGGGGGATCCCTATTTAGTCTCTACCGTTCCATCAGATTGACCAACTGACCGCAAATCTGGAGACAGGTAACCACTAGTACTTTTTTATCTTGATGAGTTGGATTTGACGTGACTTATCCTGCATTGCGTGTCCCTTTCACGTCACTTCATTCTATTTTGATAATTACATAATTTCGGATAATTTACAACTGATCACACCTACTCTTAATATACATTTTACCAATGTGGCACCTCACCATCGTGATTTCTTTTTCTGTTTCACCTCTGTCCCATCTCTTTCCCTTCTTTTCCTCTCATCACCTCTACCCAGCACTCACACATCATTGTCAGCATACCATTACACATTTCCATCACTCACCCAGCCCCGGTTGGATTGATTTCTTTGTTGTTTTCGCTTTTCATTGCATCTTGTTGGTTTCATTTTGGCCCCTCTCACTGCATTCACAAATTTCCCCCACCCTTGTGTTTTCCCTTACACTTCATCACCCCACTTGCACTACTTTTACACTTCACTGCTTTTTCTCTTCACTACACTCCCTAATTTTCTCCCTTTCTCCCATCTTTTCTTCGGACCTTTTCCTCTTGGCCCTTCCCTTCTCACTCCCTATTCTGCTTTCCCCTCCCCCTTTACCCGTCCCCCCTCCTTCCCACCCATTCTTTCCACCCCCCCGTTTTTTTTGTCCCTCTCCCTTTTATCCCCACAAGTCTGTGTCCGTTCCTTTCTTTCCCCACATGTTCTCCTCACATTCGCCTCTTTTTCCACACCCGTACATCCCCATCCCTGTTTCACCCTATTCTGCCACTCTTTTCACTGTAATTATACTGATACACCATCTATTCATTACACATTTTTGACATACTGATATTTACATGCAGTTATATTTACCATTCCTAATCCCATTTTTACCTTCACCATTATGTGAATAGCCACATACTACTGGCTCTAAAATACAGATAACATTAAACAGATCATAAACAGAGTTATTAATATTTTTTCCAATACTCCATAATTGATAATGATACACATATTCCTATCCGTGCTAAATACAATGCACTGATAGCACTGTTATCTGTCATTTGATGCTTCAACTGCAGGTGCCGCTCGCATACCCCCACGCCCCTCCCTGGTTTCGGGAATTATCCACTTGTTGTGACTCCTTGTAAGACACGCATGGGTGATCAGCTCCTCCTGTTGATGTGGTGGCCGGCCGGGGACCCCTGCCGTAATCCGGTGGGGGAGGTTTCGGAGAATTTTAGGCTCAGGAGAAACTGTTTAAACACAATGTGATTGGTAGTTATACTGATAAACTTATATTCATTATATTTTATTTTTTATGGTCATATTCATGAATTTCAATACGTAAATTTCGTTACATCGCCTGAATCCTCTGAAGATGACCCAACGGGGTCGAAACGCTTCAGGTTTATTATCCTTGAACATTGTATAATTTTGTGCCAGTTTCATCTGTGTTATCTCCTGTATCACAGCTCTTATTTTAACTATCATTGTCATTCCCTGAGATCATGTTGTCTTTATAGTTCAATAATTTTTTAAGCAACAGCTTATCATTTTTATAATTTCTTGCTGCCTAGAAAACCCCATACGGGGGACATTTCCCTTTTTTTTTATATCATTCGGGGTGTGCAGCACCTCATATCTTCTCAATATGTGTCTCACCCCTTTCTGTATTTGTGGATATTCCCTTCTGCGTCTGACTTTACTTTGTGAGTCCAATTACTTCCTATAGTTCTGTAGGTGTCCAGGTTTTATTTTATTGAAGTGACTTTAACTCTTCTTCTGCTGCCTTTCTCCATTTATTGGCTTCATGTTTTGGCAGTCTTTCTATGTCTTCCCAGGATGTTGGTTCAAGTATGCTGTGTGTTTTGACAGTGTATGACAGCTTGCGGGGTGGTATTCCCTTTGTAGTCTGAGTGGATCTACTGACTTCAGGCAGTTCAGCGGGATCTGGTGTGGAATTTGATTCAGGCAATGTAAATTCCACCTCCTGTTCTGACTCCTGCACAGGTTCACTTTGGTTGACCCTTTCTTCTGGTTTGCTTGGCCTATTCACTTCACAGCTTTCAGTGATCAGTGTTTCTGGTGATGGGCTCTCATCAAAATAAACACTATTGCTTATTGTCACTCTGTCAGTCTTTGGATGTAGGATTCTGTAATCCTAACTTTGCTCTCTGTAGTACTAGAATGCCCTCAATGGCTCTGTTCTCCAGCTTGGATTGCTTTTCACTTGTAATATAGGCATATGCTTTAATCCAAACACTCTAATGTGCCCTATGCTAGGCTTTGATTCATGCCACATTTTGAATGGAGTACTTTTAATGGCTCTTGAGGGTAGTCTGTTCTGCAGGTAGGTTGACTGCTTCTCCCCAGTACTTGAGAGGTAGGTTGGCATCTGACAACATGGCCATTTCTATAAGAGTGCGATTTTTTCCTTTTCTGCTACACCTTTTTGTTCAGGAGTGTATGGTGTGATTGTCTGGTGTACTATTCCTTGTCTCTTAAGATACAAAGCGACTTCTTTGCTTACGTTTTCTCCCCCATTGTCTGTGCATATTATTCCAGGTTTGCATTGGAATTAGACATGGCAACGAACTCTTGAAGTTTCTCTTGAAGTTTCTCTGATGTTTTATTCTTATGTTTCATCAGATAAGTAGTTGTGTACCTGGAAATATCATCAATGAAAGTCAGTAGATAACTGTTCCCGCCTGAAATGGGAGTTTTCATGGGACTGCATACATCACTGTGAATGTCAATATGCCTTTTAAAGTGGTTGTAAACCCAGTGAAGTGAAGTGACTAGACTCAGATGATACACAGAGATGAAACCAATCCTCCTACATAAGTTGTACCTGTTTAGCTGCAGCCAATTCTTATGCACAGCCTCCTAAAGCACACATTTTACACAGCATCAATCAGCTCTAGAAAGCAGAGGGGCAAGGATCTGACATCACATACACTGCACAGCTAGCGTACACAGCTGTAGTGTAACCAGATAGAACACATCTCCTCTAACAGACTCATAAAAAGGTATACAGAGCTAACGCTATGAGTCACCTGCTGTGTGCTTGAGAGGGGTGGGTCTTTTATTTTGAGGCTGTTGTAGCGGATTAGAATTCTATCACTGATTCATACAGACAGCAGAGATAAGAGAGACCAAAGAGGAACCAGACTTGGTGCTTTGGATTTGGGCTAGTACTCACTATGGAGGGATGTGCTTTGTTCATTTTTTCATGTCAGAGGTTTAAAACCACTTTAATAAGTAATACTGGAAAATGAATGTCTTATGATTAAGCCATTTGAGTGAAAGGTGTCAAGGGCTCCTTTTCTGACATATTGCATAATTAATGAAGCTCAGCTCCTGGCTCTATAATTTTTGGAATAATAGAAAATTATCTAAAATTTACATTGTATTTCCCAAGCTGCTCAATGAAACTCCAGCTGGATGATGCCTATCTAATGCAATTGTTTTGTGCTTCCTCTGTGAAACGGTTACATTAAGGTTACTGGCAAGGTTTGGTGTGTTGGTAGGGGTTTGCTATATGTTATACAGAGGAGTTTAAAACAATAGTAAAATCTTAACTATGCTGGAAAACACCTTCAATGACAACACATCTGGTTACCATAGAAAACATTAACTGGTTCTTCTTGTTTTTTTATTACATATCTATTCTATGGTAACATTTATTGTATCATGTACTGTATGTTAAAGCAGCCCTATTCTTTGCCAATATTTACTGAGACCATTGCCATATATGAATTATTAGGCTTATAGAAAAACTCCCTGGTGCGATTTCAGCGAACAACGAACTTTGCTCCAATTTGTACCCTAAGAAGTTACCACCATGTTGCTTTTTACGCGGCATAAAGGGGGTAAACTGGGTGTCAATTACGGCTCGTGACACATCGGCCTTTCCTGTGACAGTCATTTGTCACTGCCAGAGTCGCCTTTAGAAACCATGGGCACATGATCATACATTCTGTAGAATCAATAGTAGTAATGCTTCAAAATTGTTTCTTTCCCTGTACTTCCAGCTCCCATATAAATAATTTACAACATATAAACTTGCATGTCCACCTCCTGCTCCAACATGTTTCACCCCCACTGGGGAGTTAATCATGGAGCTGGTTTTATATCAGTGACAGCATCACTGTGCGGTCCGTTCATTTAAACTTGACAAGCCGCATCATACAGTCTGATAAGGGCCCCCCTTCCCCTGCTTGGTGTGACTGCTAGTGTGAGTGTATGCAATGTGCAGGCACAGTATGTTGTGTTAGTGCAGAGCAGTACATAAAGAAAGTGCAATGACAAGTATGCAGTACAGGGTAGTGAGCAGTATAACATGACAGGGCATAGCTGTGGAGTGCTTTGTATGAAGCAATAGGAAAGTGCAGGGCAGTGAACAGTATGCAGTGAGCAGTCTGTAGAGGTAAAGAAGTGCAGGGTCATGCACAGTACCTGGTGGCTGTATGTACTGGCAGGGCAGTAGGTGAACAGTATGCAGTGGCAGGGCAGTGAGCATTATGTAAAGGCAGTGCTATTCCGTTAACAGTATATAATGACAGCACAGTGAGCTGTAGGTAGTGGCAGTGCAGGGCAGTATTTAAAAGCAGGGAGGTGAGCCGTATATAATGGCAGTGCAGTGAACTTTATACAATGTTTGTGAAGTAAGCTGTATAAAATGGCAGTGCCGGACAGTGATCAGTGTGGAGTGACAATGAGCAGTATATAGTTGCAGGGCAGTGACCAGTGTGTAAGGGCAGGGCAGGCAGTGGCAGGTCAGGGCAGTGAGCAGTATGCATTGGCAGGTTAGGCTGGGCAGCATGCAGTGGCAGATCAGGGCAGTGGGCAGTATGGAGTGGTAGGTCAGGGCAGTATGTAGTGGCAGGTTAGAACAGTGGGCAGCATGCAGTGGCAGATTAGGGCAGTGGGCAGTAGGTAGTGATAGGTCGGGCAGTATGTAGTGGCAGGTTAGGACAGTGGACAGTATGAAGTGGAGGTCACTGCAGTGGACAGTATGTAGTGGCAGGTCAGGGCAGTGGGTAGTATGTAGCGGCAGGTCAGGGCAGTGGGTAGTATGTAGTGGCAGGTCAGGACAGTGAGCAATATGTAGTTGCAGGTCAGGGCAGTGGGAAGTATGTACTGGCAGGGCAATAAATAGAACTAGGGCAGGGCAGGTGCAGTAAATAGGGATGAGTTTTATGTTCGAGTCAAACTTTGAGCGCCACGTAACGCCCCATAATGCACTGCGAGATCGCAGTGCATTGCTGTATGATTGGCCAAAGCATGCACCATGACCTGCATACCTTGGCCAATCCCAGCGCCCTCAGCTAAGAGAGCCATAATTGGTCAAAGGCAGGGTGCCTTTGGCCAATTATGGCTCAGGGGGACGAAGTCCATGCCCCACACTATATAAGGCTGCCTGCACGTCGGCCCTGTGTAGTGTGTTGTTGGCGTGGACGGAGAGAGAGTGTAAGCCTGCACGTCGGCCCTGTGTAGTGTGTTGTTGGCGTGGACGGAGAGAGAGTGTAATTTGGATTGAGCAGGCAGGCAGGTTATTCAGTTAGCTGCAGTATATTTAATATATATATATACAGATAGTCTTGTATATGTATATATATATATATATATATATATATATATATATATATATCCATGCATACAGTTTAGCTATATCTCACTGCAGGCCGTTCCTGGTGTAGTGTTTCTAATATACTTCTGGCAGGCAGGTGGTTCAGTTAGCTGCAGTGTATTTACTATATATATATACAGATAGTCTCGTGTATATATATATATATATTAGGGCTCTTACTGATTAAAATTTTCGTGTTCGATTAATCTATTTATTTTTTAATCGATTAATCAACTAATTTCAATTAATTTCATAGAATAAATCTATGTAAAAAATGGGTTTTGTCCAGTATGGCATAGAATGAGAATAGGATGTATTTGCTCATACTGTCCATCTGAAGGAGAACTTATTTTAAATTTCAATTATTTTCCTCCAGTATTTGTTATTCATTGAACCTGATGAATAATGCAGTTTTTATGACTGAGTACTCCTCCACTGGTACGCCGCTGTTTTAGCTCCCCAGTTCTCAGCAGTCCAGGAAGACTGAACCCCCTGGGTGGTGTGTCAACAGGAAGCGAGGTCGGTGGAACGCAACACGCACAGCGCCTGCGCCTCATCGCCTAACACTTTCTAATGGCTAGATAGCAAATGACGCCAATCACGGAAGGACAAACCTCCGTGATGACGCATCAGCCAGAAATGATGTCGGTGGAACGCAACGTCGCTATCCATGACATCACCGGATCTCCGACAGAACTCCCTGAAGAACCAGAAGCCAGCCGAGAGGTGAGTACCGATCAAAAGAATTTTGATCGCTCAAAAAAATGAACGATTAATCGAGGAATTAATCTTAATTTCCGCAGCCCTAATATATATATATATCCACTGCATACAGTTTAGCTATATCTCACTGCAGGCCGTTGGAAAGGTCTCCAAGTCTGCTCTTGCCCCTAGATATTCCTGGACCATGTACTGCAGAAGCTGGTGATGGTTGCTTGAACTGATCAGACCTTGGCGCTGATATCTGAAAAATTGTCTAAAGGCATCGGTCAGCCGGCCACCTTCTCCACTGCTCTTCCTCTGACTGAACGAAGCTGTCATGGTTATGCAGTAATCTTTGTCTGTCAGCTTACCTCTCCTCCATGTGCTCACCTTTAGAGGCCAGCCACTCTCACCTGGCTACTTAAATAATCTCTCCTCAAAGCATGGCTCCACCCCAGCCCCTATCAGGGAACTCTATATTAACCTGTGCACTGCAAGCCTGCCTTGCTGATCAACCTTTGTGTGTTTAGCTTCCATGTGCATCTTGCTGTGTCTTCTACATCTGGTTCCAGTTACCGATCTTGGCTTGTTCTCAACTATCCCTGCCTGCTTGTGACCCTGACCTTTGGAGTGTTCTATGTTTATCCTTGTCTGCTAGTCGCCTCAACGCTTGGCTTATTTCCTTACTATCTCTGTCCTCCTGTAGCCTACTGTGGGTGTGAGCTGGGAGACCCTGGTGGTCGCGAACTGGAGCCAGTTGCAGCCCAGTCCATCCTCACCACTAGAGGCTCTGGTGAATACCTGCTGGCTCTTAGACTCCGCACCCTGGGGAATCTTACGCTTTAGCCCCTGTGGGATCCATGTTGGTGTTCCAGCAGACCTGCCTTCCTTAACCATCTATATTCCCATTCGCAGCAGTAAGCTGCAGGGTCCACTACCTTTGCGGTGCACTCCTGACCCCAACGGTGTGCATCTGTCACCTGGCCTCAGGTGACCTGACAGAAGCCTCAGCAACACAATGTCCAGCACCAGGAAATTGTAACCTTACAGGGTCTGGAAATGCATTGCACAAACCTTTCTTCAAGGCCTCTTGAAGATGTTTCATCCTCTGCGAAGGCAGGATGAGTTCTGCAACCGTATCCTTGTAACCTGGTTGCCAGCCAGTAATGATCCCTTCTCTTTGTTGCAACGAATAATAGGGTCCTTACGCTTCATGGCTTCCCTGATTCTGCAAAGCCTGGAAAGTTTGCAGAGGCATTCGATTCTGAGTCCTCTGGGTCACTAGGAATCACGTGATCCGTAACAACCTCCTCCCAGCCATGTACAACTCCTTGGGTTTCTGGGGACTGAAAACCATCCCTTGAAGACTGCTGCTGAGTGTTATCCTCCAAGTCGATGCTGACACAATCCTCCTCCTCCTCCTCTTCCTGTGTGGAATAATATCTGTATAAAGGGGGTCTTGAGAGGTAAGGAAGTCCTCCTCTTCCTCCCAGTGTTCTGCCTCAAGTGCCCTCTCCATTATTCCATGAAGCATGTGCTACAACAGGAAGACAAGAGGGACAGTATCACTGATGCATGCATTGTCGCTGCTCACCATCCTCGTGGCCTCATCAAATGGTGACAGGACAGTGCATGCATCCTTGATCAGTAGCCACTGGCGTGGCGAAAAAAAGCCAAGCTTCTCTGACCCTGTCCTGGTGCCATACTCACACAGGTACTCATTGATGGCCCTCTGCTGCGTGTACAGCTGCTGCAGCGTTGCCAACGTTGACTTCCATCTGGTGGACATGTCACAAATGAGGCGGTTGGTGGGCAGGTTGCATTCCCTTTGAATGTCAGCCAGCCGAGCACTGGCATTGTATGACCGTTGGAAATGACCACAGACTTTTCTGGCCTGCCTCAGGAGATCTTGTAAGCTTGGGTACCTGCTCAAAAACTGCTGCACCACCAAATTCAGGATGTGTGCCAAACATGGAACATGGGTCAAGTGTCCCTGTCTCAGGATGGAGAGAAACTTGGTGGCATTGTCGCATTCAACCATTCCTGGCTGAAGCTGGCGTGGTGTCAACCACCTCTGAGCCTGCCCCTGCAGAGCCGACAGAATCTTTGCCCCAGTGTGGCTCCTGTCCCCTAAGCAGTGGTTTAACCTTAAACTACGTAGAGGGTTCTTTATTGTAAGAGTGGCAAGGATGTGGAATTCCCTTCCACAAGCGGTATTCTCAGCGGGGGGCATTGATAGTTTCAAGGAACTATTAGATAAAAACCTGAGTGACCGCAACATATATACAATGTAATACTGACATATAATCACACACATAGGTTGGACTTGATGGACATGTGTCTTTTTTCAACCTCACCTACTATGTAAGGATGTAACTCATGCACGCATTTTTTTGCGTAGCCTCTTGAACGCTTGCGGAGCACCGCCTTTTCAGAGAGCAAATCTGCAGAAGAGGCCATAGAGGAAGAAGAAGAGGAGGGGGTGGAGGACAAAGCTGTGGCAGAATCACCGCTAGCATTTTGGAGGCGTGGTGGCGGAACAAGCTCCAACAATACTGAACCCTGTCCTGCATCCTTCCCAGCTGCCAGCAGAGTTACCCAGTGCGCCGTGAAGGAAAGGTAACATCCCTGCCCATACCTGCTAGACCATGAGTCTGCGGTAATATACACCTTACTGCTGACCGCCCTGTCTAACAAGACCAAAACATTGCCTTCCACATGCCGGTAGAGAGCTGGAATGGCCTTCCATGAAAAGAAATGGCGTTTTGGAACCTGCAACTGAGGACAGCACATTCCACAAATTCACAAAAGGGGACAGAGCCTACCAGCTGAAAAGGCAGTAGTTGCAGTGCTAGCAATTTGGCCAAGCTGGCATTCAAGCTAGCATTCAGACTGTGAGCATGTGGATGGCTGAGACCCAATTTCTTTTTACGGTTTAGCAACTGGGGTAGGGAAATTTGCCTGCTAAATTCAGATGGTGCCATACTCACACAGGTACTCATTTATGGCCCTCTGCTGCGTGTACAGCTGCTGCAGCTTTGCCAACGTTGACTTCCATCTGGTGGACATGTCACAAATGAGGCGGTTGGTGGGCAGGTTGCATTCCCTTTGAATGTCAGCCAGCCGAGCACTGGCATTGTATGACCGTTGGAAATGACCACAGACTTTTCTGGCCTGCCTCAGGAGATCTTGTAAGCTTGGGTACCTGCTCAAAAACTGCTGCACCACCAAATTCAGGATGTGTGCCAAACATGGAACATGGGTCAAGTGTCCCTGTCTCAGGATGGAGAAAGGAGTATGGGAGCCGGTTGGAGAAAACCACAGTTCTGAGGCTACCAGGTGGTTCGATAAAGAGGTACGGCAGTTGATGAGAAAGGCTGTCCGAGAACAGGGGTCCTACCTCTTGGACCTTGTCAAGGAAGACGTTCTGGTAATCCAGCTGCTTGTGGAAGACCTGTGCGCAGAACTCCTGCCGGAAGAGCCAACCAGTGCGCACGGGTGCGCGACAGCGGGAAGAGTGGGCGCGCACGGGCACGCGCTAGCGTGCACGAGTGTGCACAGGAGCGCGCAGACATGCAGTTTGACAGCACTTGGCGCCAAGAAGCTTATTTAAAGGAGTCTGTCATCATGCCTTTTTGCTGTCCGGTCTACAGCATTTCAAATGCATATACAAGTGTAGCGCTGTAGGTTTAAAAAACTTATAAAAATATAAGAATAAAGAAAAACGTCTGTGTCAAACAGCAGAAATTACAAAATGTGTTAGCTTGACAAATAAACAAATAAAGTCTCTGATGTTCTTCAGATGTTTTAAAAGCTGAAAAGGACTGATGTTAGTCCAAAGGTATGTATAGTTCCTTATTCACCACGTGGATAACACATGCAAAAGTGTGATGGACCCTCCACATAAGGAAAAATTGAAGGCTTACCAGAAGGATTGAACTCATAGGAACATACGTTCAATGAGTCAATCAAGCTTGTAACCCCAACGGGTAATCAAAAGGAGGAACCTCACGACTGGATGGTAGCAAAGCTTCAATACATGTCCACACTTCTGACGGAACTTAAAGTAAATGGCAAACCTTCCCACGGGTCATCTCAGATGGATAGTCCATATAAGAATAAAGAAGGGGGGCCACATAGCATAATACCGTTTGGAAAAACAGATTTATTAAAATAAGTAAACAACTTACATTTCGGTAGTAAAAAAAGCGCTTCAGATAAAAATTATGGCAGGCAGTGGAGTCTCCCGACGCGTTTCGTCTTAAAAGACTTCTTCTGGGGTGCTCACTCACTGCTGCCATACCCCTTAATATTGATATCTAAGCCCCCTTAATGAGGATACAGCTCGTGTCTAGATTTCTAAGGGACTTCCGGGTTTAGCCAAGAAGGCGGACCCGCGTGCGTTCCACGCCTCAGTTGGGTGTGTGTATATGCGTTCCAGCATTATACTGAGATGTTGCTATAAGGTATAATAAAATTATGAGTGTAGGGACAAAGTAAGAATAAAATAAGAATAAAGACCACTTCCTAGTGAGGATATTCCCAATATAAAACTGTTATTACCACTCTCTATATCATAGTGGAGAGTGTGGTCCGAGATAGGGAAGAACGAGATGCCGGATGCGCGTCACCCGTTCGGACGGGATAAGCACGCGTCACTTCCCTTCACATGGACCGCTATAGGTAAACAGCGGTTCAAGCCTCGTTTTGGTGTCTATCCACCTATCAGTGGAGCGTGCATCGCCACGTCAAACGGGGCGAGAGCACGTGACTCCCCATCACAGGGGCGGCTGAAAATAAACATTAAGTCAAGCCTCATTCTAGTAACGGTCAACCTAGTGACGTCAGTAAAAAACTCTGTATGGACAACAGTGGAAAAGCACAGTGTGCAATAACATAAAGATCTGCGCAACAAAAGATATGATCTTTAAATGCATAAATGAGTATGTTATAAATATGGGAATAGTGTATCAATGACTATTAGTGTGTACAGTGAATAGTGATATCGTGATAGGGAAAACTAAATGAGACATAACGTGATAAGATGATGAAAAATAAAAATGAAAAAAATAAAAAATAAAATATATATTGTCCCTACACTCATAATTTTATTATACCTTATAGCAACATCTCAGTATAATGCTGGAACGCATATACACACACCCAACTGAGGCGTGAAACGCACGCGGGTCCGCCATCAGAGTTACCATACAGAGTTTTTTACTGACGTCACTAGGTTGACCGTTACTAGAATGAGGCTTGACTTAATGTTTATTTTCAGCCGCCCCTGTGATGGGGAGTCACGTGCTCTCGCCCCGTTTGACGTGGCGATGCACGCTCCACTGATAGGTGGATAGACACCAAAACGAGGCTTGAACCGCTGTTTACCTATAGCGGTCCATGTGAAGGGAAGTGACGCGTGCTTATCCCGTCCGAACGGGTGACGCGCATCCGGCATCTCGTTCTTCCCTATCTCGGACCACACTCTCCACTATGATATAGAGAGTGGTAATAACAGTTTTATATTGGGAATATCCTCACTAGGAAGTGGTCTTTATTCTTATTTTATTCTTACTTTGTCCCTACACTCATAATTTTATTATACCTTATAGCAACATCTCAGTATAATGCTGGAACGCATATACACACACCCAACTGAGGCGTGGAACGCACGCGGGTCCGCCTTCTTGGCTAAACCCGGAAGTCCCTTAGAAATCTAGACACGAGCTGTATCCTCATTAAGGGGGCTTAGATATCTATATTAAGGGGTATGGCAGCAGTGAGTGAGCACCCCAGAAGAAGTCTTTTAAGACGAAACGCGTCGGGAGACTCCACTGCCTGCCATAATTTTTATCTGAAGCGCTTTTTTTACTACCGAAATGTAAGTTGTTTACTTATTTTAATAAATCTGTTTTTCCAAATGGTATTATGCTATGTGGCCCCCCTTCTTTATTCTTATATGGACTATCCATCTGAGATGACCCGTGGGAAGGTTTGCCATTCACTTTAAGTTCCGTCAGAAGTGTGGACATGTATTGAAGCTTTGCTACCATCCAGTCATGAGGTTCCTCCTTTTGATTACCCGTTGGGGTTACAAGCTTGATTGACTCATTGAACGTATGTTCCTATGAGTTCAATCCTTCTGGTAAGCCTTCAATTTTTCCTTATGTGGAGGGTCCATCACACTTTTGCATGTGTTATCCACGTGGTGAATAAGGAACTATACATACCTTTGGACTAACATCAGTCCTTTTCAGCTTTTAAAACATCTGAAGAACATCAGAGACTTTATTTGTTTATTTGTCAAGCTAACACATTTTGTAATGTCTGCTGTTTGACACAGACGTTTTTCTTTATTCTTATATTTTTTTAAGTTTTTTAAACCTACAGCGCTACACTTGTATATGCATTTGAAATTTTGATAGAATCCTATTTGTTGTGTGAGCTGCTTTCTTGTTGGGTAAGCGCAGGGTTACACTTTTTTGTCTTTTCCGGTCTACAGCATTTCCTTAGACCGTAGCTACTTGTTACCTGCTTACCTGATTCCTGTCTACTCGGCCTGTTCCTGACTACTCCTGTTTGCTGCCAGTCTCCGACCCCCGGCTTGTCTTGACTACTCTCCTGCCTCTTCCTTCGGTTTGATTGCTGCCCGCCTGTTGCCGACCCAGCCTGAACCCCTACTCTCTTCTGCCTCCGTTTGGTACCTGCTCTGCCCGCCAGTGTTGACCCGGCCTGTCAGACCTTGCCAGTGTTCCTGCCAAACTACAGAACACCTCCTTGCTGTCTGCTGTTCCAGAGTTCCTGCTAAGCTACAGAGCTCCTCCTTGCAGCCAGCTGTTCCAGCGTTGCTGTCAAGTTCCAGTGCACCTCTTTGAAGTCTGCTGTGTCAGTGTTCCTGCTGAACTACAGAACACCTCCTTGCTGTCCGCTGTTCCAGAGTTCCTGCCAAGCTACAGAGCTCCTCCTAGCAGCCAGCTGTTCCAGTGTTCCTGTCAAGTTCCAGTGCACCTCCTTGCAGTCTGCTGTGCCAGTGTTCCTGCTGAACTATAGAACACCTCCTTGTTGTCTGCTGTTCCAGAGTTCCTGCAGCTACAGAGCTCCTCCTTGCAGCCAGCTGTTCCAGTGTTCCTGTCAAGTTCCAGTGCACCTCCTTGCAGTCGGCTGTGCCAGTGTTCCTGCCGAACTACAGAACACCTCCTTGCTGTTTGCTGTTCCAGTGTTCCTGACAGTTTCTCTTCAGCTGCTTCAGAGGTCCGGATCAGCCCCAACACCTGCCACCTGCCAGGCGCTTGTGGCCCTCTGCACTCTTGAGTCCCTGTCTCCTCTATCAGGGGTTCTCGAGCCAGAGGCATACGAGAGGCCGCTCCCTGCATTCTGGGCTCCAATACCAGGTACGTGACAGACCTGAAACATGACTTGGAGAAAGATTTCACCTATGCCCTTCTAGAGTGGAAAGGCAACGTTCCGGCGGAGTTCAAAAAGGGGGTGGTGAGTCTAGCAGAAGGACTAGATGGCCATGTGATCCCAGTACAGTTGCCGGAGGAGGCGGGTGAGAAGTCACCTGGGCCACCACCAGAGAGCCCTGTTAAAGGCAGTCCAACTGTGGGTAATCCAAATACCACCAGTGTAGCAGTGGAAAGCCCAGGAACCGGGATGCCTCCTGCATCATTCTATCTGGACATGAATCGCCTAGTAAACAGTCTGATACAGAGTCACAAGACATCCACCAATGAGGGATATCGGAAGCTACCGACCTTCTCAGGTCGTGTCCCTAGACCAGATGGGGAAGAAGAATTTGATAGTTGGATGGATCAGGCAATGCAAGCCATAGAAGACTGGAATGTGTCAGGACCAGTAGAAAGACGGCGAATCAGCGAGAGCCTTTTGAGCCCAGCAGCGGATGTCATCAGGAGCTTAAAGAGGGGGAAGCCGGATTGTGAGGCCAGGGACTATATCAAGGCCCTCTATGCTGTTTATGGAAGGGTGGAGAAGCTATCTGATCTGATGTACAAGTTTGAGTATACCCACCAGTTGAGAGGAGAGAAGTTGTCGGAATATAGCGTCCGCATAGACCAAATTCTGCACCAGATCATTCTAAAAAAAGGTGTCGATCCTAGAGAGGCAGACAAAGTCTGGTTGGATCAGACCCTACAAGGAGCTAGGCCGAACCATCCCATCGTGCTTCAAATGCTCTTGAAAGGCACCAAAGAGGCCCCTTCTTACCCAGAGTTGATGGGGTTGCTGAGAGAAGAGGAGGCCATTTTGGATGAGAAGAATCAGGAGGCTCAACTCGCAGCAAGGACATTTCAGAAAAATGAGAAGATCGCTGCACAATCAGTTCAGGTGGATGGTAGCATGGAAGAGAGCGATGAGGAATCTGAGTGGGGGAGCACACTAAGATTCCTATAGTGCAATCCACCCCAAAAGTCACTCCTGTCAAGTCACCAGAAAGTGGAGCTCAAGTCCAAGAACAAGTGCAGCAAGCTTTATTACAAGTGATGGAAGCACAGGCCAAACATCAGGTTGAACAGACGGGTATTCGGAAGTGCTACAAGTGCGGTGATCCAAGACACTTCAAGGCCCAGTGCCCACAAAAGGAAGTGAATGCTGAGCTATTGGAGGAGTTAGTGAAGATGTTAGGACATTATTAAAAGATCAACCGGCGGAAAACTCCAGGGGGTCTCAGTGAGGGAGCCAACTGAGAACCCCAGACAAGAAACAGAGCTCCAGGAAGCAAAGGAAGACAGGGGCCAGAACGAGGCCACAGAAAGGAAGAGTGGTTCAATCACCTGGGCCATACCGACAGTCAAGTAACCCGGCACCAGAGTCAGGGAGCCAGGCGCAGAGGGTCAATGCTTTATCGTCCCCTAGGACCACAGTTAGGTCCTATCAGAATACTCCTAAGAAAGTTTGGCAGGCTGGCCCAATTCAAAGAGGTCTGGCGACACCACTCAGGGCCCCAGTCAGGTCCTACCAAAACACCCCTATGAGAGATTGTCGGCCTGGTCCTATTGAACGTGGTCTGGCAACACCATCTAGGGTCACTGTTAGGTCTTCACAGAACATTAAGAAGGAGAACCGTAATCCTAACCACACTCGGGGTACCTCTGCCTGTTTCCTCAAAAGGCTAGTGGGGCCGTCCGTCCCCGATTGTACCAGTACAAATTGAGAGAGTTTATACCAAAGCTCTACTGGACACAGTGGCACAGGTCACACTATTATACTGAGACTTCTATGACAAACACCTGAGTAACATTCCCCTCCGTAAGCTGGAAGAGCTTGAGATCTGGTAAATTGGAACCACCAGATGCCCATATGATGGCTACATTCCTATCCAGATATCTTTTGGGCCAGCAGCTGTGGGAAAGGAAGAAGCTTTTTGACACTTTGGCTGTGCCCCAGACCACCCGGGGCTGGATAAAATTCCATACAGGTGGGAACTAACACTGACCTGGTGAGAAGACTGCTGTCCTCAGTACTGAACGAAGATGGGTCCACCAACAATAAGATTCACCCGCAGTTACTGAAAGCTTGTTTGCGAGTGGCAAGAGAGAAGAAGGCCCCGAAAGGAGGAGTGGGGCAGTTGTGGAAGTTGGAGACTAAAGAGAGGGTACTACAGCCAGGGGAGGTTGCTCATGTGAAGGCCACCATCAAGCTGACTTGGGATCAACCAGGCCCATTTGTGGTGTTGGAGACGGATGAGCAGGCCAGAGCAGCTGGACTAAAAATGGTCCCCGAGCTGGTTCCTACCTGAGATCTGCCCAGAACAGGAAGGAAAGTGCTCATACGGTTGAAGAATGTGACTGGTCAGTCTATCACGTTGGGAGCCTGCATGTTGGTGGGGCAGGTGAATGCTGCCACCCCTGTTATCCCTGAAGAAGTTAGTACTTGAAGAGTGGCCGACAGTTACAGGCAGAGTTTCAGCGATGTGCGGAGGTCCTGTATCCTGTTTGGCAGAACAGGATGAAGACTCAGCTGATGAGATGGGAGAAGCTGTTTTCCAAAGACGATTTCAATGTAGGATGTGCAAAAAGTGCCAAACACAGAATTCGCCTTCAGGAAGACAAACCCTTCCTAGAAGGGGCCAGGAGAATACCTCTCAGTGACCTGGAAGACTTAAGAGAGCAGCTGGCAGAGTTGAAAAAGTCAGGAGTCATTCAGGAATCTCGGAGTCCTTATGCATCTCCCATTGTGGTAGTAAGGAAGAAGAATGGGTCATTGCACATGTGTATTGACTATCGAACCCTGAATGGGTGCACCATCCCAGACCAGTACACCACACCTCATATTGAAGATGCTCTGCAGTGTCTTACTGGAGCTAATTGGTTTAGTGTGCTTGATTTGAAGAGCGGGTATTACCAGATTCCCATGCACCCAGAAGACCAGGAGAAGACGGCATTCATATGCCCATTGGGATTCTACGAGTTCAGTCGGATGCCCCAGGGCCTGTCGGGGGCTCCTGCTACCTTTCAACGCTTGATGGAAAGAACAGTAGGAGACATGAATCTTGTGGAAGTCCTGGTGTACTTGGATGATATCATTGTGTTTGGGAAGACTTTGGAAGAGCATGAGGCCCGATTGGAAAAGGTATTCTCTCGTCTTCATGAGGAAGGACTGAAGCTGTCACTAGAGAAATGCCAGTTTTATAGAACTTCCGTCACCTATTTGGGTCATGTGGTTTCTGCGGGAGGAGTCGCCACAGATCCTCAGAAGTTGGAGGCTGCCACTACCTGGCCTAGACCAAGAACTGTAACCGACTTAAGAACTTTTCTATTCTTCTGCTCCTATTACCGAAGATTTGTGGCCAACTGAAGGAGTTATTGCAAGCGGTCACGGGGGAGGGAGAAGAAGGAGTGAAACCCAAAAGGAGTGTCTGTCCAAAGTCAATGGACCCCTCTATGTGAAAGAGTGTTTTGGCAATTGAAGAAAAGTCTCACAGAGGCTCCAGTTTTGGCCTACACTGATCCTAACCTGCCTTATGAGCTACATGTAGACACTAGTAGAGAAGGACTGGGAGGAGTACTGTATCAGGAACAGAAGGGGGGATTGAGACCAGTGGCCTATGTGAGTAGAAGTCTCACCCCATCCGAGAAGAACTACCCTGTACACAAACTGGAATTTTTGGCACTCAAGTGGACCGTGGTGGATAAGTTAAGAGACTATTTGTATGGAGCTGAGTTCGTTGTCAAGACAATCAACAATCCCTTAACTTACATCCTGACCACAGCAAAACTGGATGCCACAGGGCACAGGTGGTTAGCAGCTTTGGCAGGATTTCGGTTCAGCCTGAAGTGCTGGCCTAGAGTTGGAAACAGGGATGCGGATGCCTTATCCCGCAGGCCTCATAGAAGAGAAGGGGACTCAGAGGAATGGGCTTATGTGACAGAAGAAGGAGTGCGGGCCTTGTGTCGGGGTCTAGACCAGAAGATGAAAGGAGGAGTGGCTGCCAAATGCCTTGGAGTCCACTCATCTGGGATACCAAGACACTACTGTGGATTGACACAAGTGAGAGGAGAAGGCCTACCCCAAATGTCCAAGAGAGATTTGAAGAGAGACCAAGAGCAGGACCCATTGGGTCAGTTAGTGCTACAGGCCTTGAATAAGCAGGATCCCAGACTGTTGTTGAAGAGCCACATAAAGGGAGAAAAGATTATGCATCGAGAATGGGACCGGTTACAAATCAGAGATGGAGTGCTGTACAGGCGTTGCCCGTCTGGAGACAAGGAGGAAAGGTGGCAGCTGTTTCTCCCAGAAAAACATTGTTCTACTGTTCTAGTGTCGTTACATGATGAACATGGCCATTTGGGAACCGACAGAACCTTTCGATTGATTAGAGATAGATTCTATTGGCCAAATTTGAGAGGAGAGGTAGAGAGTTACTGTCATTCTTGTCTAACTTGCATCCAGCGGAATAAAAATTGGGGAAAAAAATGGAATCGCGCTAGAAGGGACTCGTGACCATGTGTATGATCACCAATCTACAATAATCTTGAAATGTGTAAATAAACAAATTAAGCACAAAATATAAAAAATAATAATAGAGTGACAGTCCATCAAATGTACATTGTTTGATGTGAAATAATGACAATATTGGACAAAAGTCCATGTGTGTAAAGTGAATGTATATCACCCATGTGATAGATAAAAGTCCATGTGAACTAAGATTCCTGCTAAGAATAGACAAGAGTGCTTGAACCACCACCGTAGGTAAACAATGGCCGCTTACCAGAAACTCATGATCCCCCGCTACAGAGGATCAGAGAGAGCTGTTTAGAAGGATGATAATCTGGATCACAACCATAAAACCAGGAGCCTTGGAATATGATGGCACATCAGAGACCTTGATACCGTAGTGAAGGAATTCCAACTGAACGGTAATAGGGCACCAACCTGCAGCAGAGTGGATATGATCATGAAAAGTAGAGAGGCTCCAATAGTGCAAAACCGTAAAACTTTTATTAAAATACAAATAAAAAACAATGCACTCACATGCTGATAGTATGAAGTAAGCACCTAAAAATGTCTGGAGTGTGAGTGAGTGTGTTTATGTTGCATAGAGGAATTGCAGCTCATTTATTTTATTTTTATACACTTCACCTAAGCGCAGTTTCTCTCCCTCTTTTTTCCATCCAGCGGAAAACCCTGCCAGTTAGGGCCGCCCCAATGGACCACTTGCAAAGTCAGGAGCCGTTAGATTTGGTTTGCATTGACTTTCTGTGCCTGGAACCCGATATAGGTGGAAGAAACAGTATCTTGGTCGTGACTGATCACTTCACTCGCTATGCACAGGCTTACCCTACTAAGGACCAGAAGGCTAGCACTGTGGCCAAGGTGCTTGTGGAAAAGTTTTTTGTGCACTATGGCTACCTGTGTGAAATCATTCAGACCAAGGGAGAGACTTTGAGAGTCGTCTAGTTCACCAGTTGTGTGCCTTACTGGGTATCAAGAAGTCTCGTGCTACGCCATATCACCCTCAAAGTGACCCTCAACCTGACTCTAATAAATATGTTGGGAATTTTGACCCCAAACAAGAAACAGCATTAGGGGAACCACATAGCAGCAGTAGTGCATGCCTATAATAGCACCGAGAGTGATGTCACTGGTTACTCCCCTTACCGTCTTATGTTCGGGAGAGAAGCTCGACTTCCTGCTGACCTGGCTTTTAGCACTTCCCTTGATGATACCCCTTTAACGTCACACAAGGGATATGTGAATAGACTGCGGAAGAACCTGCGACAGGCTTTAGAGAAAGCCATGGAACATGCTTCTGTTAAGCTTAAGAGCTTCAATCGAGCTCAAGGTTATCTGCTGCTGTCTCTAATTGGAAAGTGTGCATGCATATAAAAGTAAACTCTCTGAGACACGCTCACAGCACGATTACTTCTTACACTTCTAATTTATTCGAGGCGGTGCTAATGTTTTATACACAAAAATACGTCATTGCTATGTTAGTCTAATAGGTACATCTCAATGGTTAAGAAAGAAAAGAAAATGGAGAATCTTCATGTCGAGGTTTGGCTGTCTCTGGTTCCGCATTCTTCTGATGTGTGGGATGTAGGGTGTACCCGCCCTCTTGGGAAAATATAGAAACAGAGCAAATCTGTAATACTTATATAATGAGTAAGGAGAAAGAATATGTATGCACATAAGAAAATAGACATTTTCAGATTATTATTATTATCTACATCACATTCCTTCACACTTCTACTAGAGAGTCTTGAAACAAGCAAAACTTTGAATCTAGGAGTACCTGGAAAACACAAGCTGGCAGATCGGTGGAGGCCACAGCCTTATATTGTGTGTAAACAACTTCCTGGTTTGCCTGTGTATCAGATCAGACCTGATGGGGAGAAGGGAACATTGAAGATGTGGCACAGGAATCACTTGCTACCACTATCAGACGCAGTGAGGGTGCATCAAGCACCTCTATTACCCTCCCCCAAAGCCAACTCCACCTCGCACATGCTCACAGAAGGACCTGCCAATGGTAGCTAATGTAACGGATGAAAAAGATTGGGAATTTGGAGAAGATTATGCATATTCCCGAATTTCTAGTACAGTGTCCTTACCAGAGAAAAAAGGGGTTGATGAAGAAGATGAGGAATTTGGGGAAGATTATGTGTATTCCCGAGTTCCTAGTCCACTTTCCTCATCCTCATCAAGAAGAAGGAGGATTGAGAAGGCTGAGATGGTGACTGTGCCTGCCTGGTTTTGGCCTGTGGAAGAAAGTTCAATAGCCAGTCCTTTGAAGAGAATATGAGAGAGAATTAAAGAGATGGAAACTATTAGAGCATTGCCACCACAGCCAAAAGAAACAGTCAAAATGGTACCTCAGCAGCAAAAAGGAACAGTCAGAATGGTACCCCAACAACCAAAAGAAACAGTCAGAGTGGTACCCCAACAACCAAAAGAAACAGGCAATACAGTACCTCAATGGCAAATGGAAATGCATAAGAAGGTCCGTAGGTCCCTTGGGCCAGAGTTTCAGACAATGTTGCCTCAGCAGGATGTGGAAAGAACCAAGGCTGTAGAAAGAGACTAGAAATTTGATAGACTTCTCCAGTGAAGTGTTGCCAATTCTTGATGTTGAGGAGCCATCATTAGTTCCTGAAACTGCAACTAAAAACCCCTCCATTAAATTGAGTGTTCGAACCGATGTCAAGGAAACAGCCAAAGACTCAACACAGCCTGCTGGGACATATTCACCCATGCGGTTGAGGCGGGATGTGCACCCTCCCAAGAGACTCACATATGACACACTGGGAGAGAGTTCTGAAGAGCTTATTCATACCATTCGCAGGTCAGCTCCTGAAGCTACACCTCCCACTGTTAATTGGGTAGGGGTCGACTCTGCTCTAACCTCTGACACAAATGGGTGGGACACGGCAATTGCCCTGGCCTGTTTAAAAACTGATTATGAACTTACTGATAGTGTGTACAAATGGTTTCAAAGAAACCCAGAGGTGTGTCAGTATTTGTTAAATTTGGATTGTGACTAGAAAGAAATCATCAATAATTTACTCTTTCTTTTCAGCAAGTTGAAGTGGTGATCTTCATGTCTTTGGGGACCAAAGAGTTTAAGTGGGGGGAGTGTGTAGCCAATGGTTTGCTAATATAAGGCATTACAGTTGTTATGGTTGCAAATGAGTTTGTCTCCCTCTAGTGTTCTTTTAATGCTGTTAGGACTTTCTTTTAATTCCTGAGAAGCAGAGCTGCAAAGCATTGTGGGAGATGTAGTTTGGAGGAGAAAGTGACTCTGTTAGCTGGATCAGCCCTAAACTACAGTACAGACAATGCAAAGCGCACAGCACTGCATGCTGGGAGCAGTAATAAAAGGATCAGGGCGGCCAGCTTGTGGCCTCTCTGGACGTCATTCAATACCTGCCAGCAGGAGGTCTGTGTGTTTGACCAGGAGACTGCGGCCTATACAGCTTGGAGCAGGATTGCCAGCCACTGAGGTGCTTCAGAGTACAGCCCTGCCGGCTTAGCAAGCGGATCGGTTTGCAGAACCAGGACATCTGGAAGTTTCCTGCATTTCAGCCATCCGAAGGAGCCGTACAGCGTGGCGGCGCCATCTTTTCATCAGACTGAGACATCGGGAGGGGAGTCCGGACAGAGCCTCACAGCCTCTGAGTCTATTGTGGTGAGAGGGCACCTGCCCATTTCAGTAAAGTGCACTGTTTGCTGAGTGAGTTATTTTACAGACTGCTGGTGAGACTTGTAGTTCCACAGGAGTGATTCTAATTATTCACAGGCAACATACAGCTGAACTCTGGGGTTTGTTGTTCCCTGTGCTGTAAGGTCAGTACTGTATTACACTCACACATAAGGAGGAAGTTACCAATGCCATATTTCTTCAGTTAAGCAGTTATCAAAGTACCATTTATTCCACAGTTTGTTTTCTCTTTTTTGCCCTTTTGGATTACAAATACTGCAGTTTAAACTACAGGCTAGTTGAAGATATCCGGAGTCAAGGAACTTTTTATCATCTTCTGGAAAGCATTACGGTTCTATTTGTAGTTTGAACTTTGAATTGCAACCTGGGGGGGGGGCCTTGAGTACAGGTTAAATATTGCATTATATTAATAAATGTAAGTAACATTATATTGCAATTTGGTGTGTGTATTGAGGCCTCAGTGGGAAGGTGTTTAATATAGGTATTGGAGGATATTGAACATTTGTCCCATAGTACACCTGTCTGCATACACTTCCGATGGTGATTATTAAATTCACAGTTTCATATCTAGGCTTATTGTTATCAACTGTCATATATTGTTTGTGTTCATTCATATTGTTCATTTGTGTTTATTATTCACGCTAGTAAACCTTCTGAGTGGTTCAGTGACATTGTGTGAGTTTCTCATTTATAACATCCTATTACAGCATGGAACCCAAGGTGTCAGAGGTAAGAGAGGATCTGCACAGTCGGGGTAGCCAGTGGTGTATAGGGTCAATCAGCAGCCCTCATGGGGGTACCGCTACATAACCCCAATAGAATTTTAGAAAAATAAAAAAAAGAATTGATTCTAATAAATCACTTGGTGTTACCTTATAGGAGCTGATATACCTATATCAGGAAAATACTGCATTTATGGCCACTGGATGAAGCTTATGATCATAGGAAATAAACATATTAGGCAACACACAGGGATTATTTGTGACGGTTGAGCGAATGCTTGAGATACTAACACAGTAAATTTTTATATATAGGCCCCTTAGACAAACTTAATAGATTATATTGTTATATTTAAACACTACTTTTAATAATACAATAAAAAAGGTTTAATTCACACCAGAGTTTAAAAAAAATCATAACTACTTTTATGTAATTTATTTCAAAGTAGAGTTCCTGTCTATCATAAAAATGTTGCCATGTCCTTTGTACATGTTTATTTAAAGTAATAATAATTACTAATACTCTGTTTTTGCCTCTTCAGGGATCTAAATCACAATGGATTGGAAGACATTCCAGGGTCTCTTAAGTGGTGTGAACAAGTACTCAACAGCTTTTGGACGTATTTGGTTATCAGTTGTCTTCGTATTCCGAGTTCTTGTGTATGTGGTTGCAGCAGAGAAAGTATGGGGAGATGAGCAAAAAGACTTTGATTGTAATACCCGGCAACCAGGCTGCACCAATGTCTGCTACGACCACTACTTCCCCATCTCTCATATTCGGCTTTGGGCTCTCCAGCTCATATTTGTGACATGTCCTTCCCTTCTGGTAATAATGCATGTTGCTTATAGAGAAGAAAGAGAAAAAAAGAACCGCTTGAAAAATGGTGAGAATTGTTCTAAGTTGTATTTTAATACTGGCAAGAAACATGGAGGTCTTTGGTGGACTTACCTTCTCAGTCTTTTTTTCAAAACTGGCATAGAAATCACCTTTCTATATATCTTGCATAAAATGTGGGACAGCTTTGACATGCCTCGCCTTGTCAAGTGTACTAATGTCGAACCCTGCCCCAACATCGTGGATTGTTACATCGCAAGGCCAACCGAGAAGAAAGTTTTCACCTACTTCATGGTAGCTGCTTCTGCACTCTGCATTGTCCTCAGCATTTGTGAGATATTTTACCTGCTCTTCAAAAGGTTTCTCAGTTGTGCTAACAAGTACAAAAAGCCCAACCATCACTCAGTAACCTACAGCAAAGCTTCTACCTGCCAGTGCCATGTCCACTTAGATAACCCAGAGAAGAAGCCACTTAATAAGACAATTGAATCATTAAGAGCTTCAGCACCAAATTTAACAGCTTTGTAACTCCGTTCCATTGGTCCATACTATATTTTATTTCCATCACAAACCTTAATTATCCAGCATTACCCATAAAAAAGGTTTTATATTCAGTTTGTAAGACAGACTATGAACAGTCTTTCTTTTGTACAGCCATTTTGGGGAATGCATTGGTGGGAGCTGCTTGGTGAAAACAAAGGACATGAGTCTCTAAAGTTTCTTCGTCTATTAAAGCTACTAAAACATACTAGCCAGGCTTAATGTTTACAAGACATAGCATTTCCTATTATTGCAGCCTCAAGAAAAGCTGTATGGACACAACAAATCAGGATGGATTACAGTATAAATATGTAACTGTCTGCTCTTTGGATCAAAGAGTATCAGATATATACTACTTCATTTCATGGTTTTTATGAGAGATGCCACTCAGCAATCGGGATGGATTTCAAATAAGTAAACGAAACACTGCCACAGTATATGCTCATCTAAACTTGACTGTTGATATTTGCTCTCTCTCAAAGCTAAGGAGGTTGAACAATAACTGCATTCTCAATAACAATTATAGACTTATATATGTCCTTGCAGACTCTTATTAAGCCAGTTTGATACTTTGCTGATGATACATCCTGTTTCTCCCATTTATGCCTGCAGTCCTAAATCCTGGTAGACCGATCTCTCATTCAGCTCAATACAGAGCAGGTCCCTTGTCTCTAAACAGTTCCCTCTAGTGGTGGGCAGAAACTGCTGGTCTACAACAAAAATGGATCCAAACAGCAAGGCCATGCTACTGGAAACAGAATTCATCTATCTATTATATTTGCTTTATTTTATAGGAACAAATGGAAACACATTATGTTTATTAAATATGCAGTAATACTTTAATAAATTCGAAGAGCAGCTCCAATTAATGGACAATAATATCTTATCATAAACCAACATTGATGGCATTGCACAGGAATACATAAATGATAGTTGTGATTTTATTTAAATCCAAAGTCAGCAAAGTGTTGAAAGAAAATGCAAAATGCAAAGGATTCAAGCTCTATTAAAATGGCTATTTTTCTGTAACTTTTTTAACAAGCATATACTGGTCTTTGCTGCAAAAACACGAGCGCCAAAGTAACCATGACCTGAGAACAAAAATACTCTGCTGCTACTTACTGTACAGTCATTTCTACAGCAGTCACATGTCTACAGACTAAATTTATCAATGTGCAGATATGCTCTGCCCTCCCATGTTAGCTTGTATCATTGTCCATAACAGGAGATGTTTTCAGTGAATGACAGGCTGCAGAGAGGATACCTAAAAACCTATTTTAGCAATATTACTTATATAGAATGTAGAGTGCTTACAATTTTTGTAATAATTGCTTCCTTCAAGTGGTTCTAAAGTTTTTTTTCTGTTTTTTTTTTATCCTAATGCATTCTATACATTAAGGTACAAAATCTTCAAGCTGGTGTTATTCCCTCTACCTCCCTAAATACTTACCTGAGTCCTGTATCAATCCAACACTGTGCCTGTCTGCAGTTCTTCTCTCCACTCTATCTCCTCCCACAAGCCTGGCTGAGAGCTGCTGGGGCTATTGGCTCCCAGCTGTTGCCAGTCAAACCCTGTGAGACAGGAGCAGGGTCGGGGCCGAACCGCACTGTGTGTGTGTCTATAAATGCACGCAGTCTGGCTCAGGATCAAGCCCACACATGCACCCACAGAGGAAGCGGCTTCCTATGATGGTGCACGAAGAAGATGAGGAGCCAAGAGAGCCAGTGGGGGACCTCAGAAGAAAAGGTTTTTTTATTTTTGTAAAAAAAAAAACTTTACAACCTATTTAAAGTCTTCTTCATGTTTAGACTACCTGCTCTTTTTTAAAAAGACAATGTTTTAATTATGAAGCATTCAACTGTTTGTTTGAATACTTTACTATAATGTTAAGATGATCTTGGCGTCCCATTTAGAACATAATGCTATGTTAACAAAATAGGATGTCGCATAATTGGATGCTACGTATTAACACTAAGGCCTCATGCACACTGGACGTTATAATAACATTATCAAAACGCCAGTAGCTTTGCAGTGAGTTTTGCAGGGTTTTTGCAATAGCGTTTTTTAAATCCAATGGGATTGAAAACATTAAACGCTGGTGAGCCAAGTTTTTGAGCGTTTTTCTCTGCGTTTTTCAATATTAGAGGGTTTTTACAGCTGAAAAACTCCTCTCAGAACATACTAGTTTTGGGGTTTTTTTTACACCCAAAAAACACCCCAGCCAAAAACAGTTTATAAGAGCCTATGTGTGCATGGACACACAGGATAACATGCTGGAGAGTTTATTGACTGTAGAAAAAAACATCTGAAGCCAAAAACAGCAGCTGTAAAAACGTCCAAAAACGTCCAGTGTGCATGAGGCCTGACAGCCATCGAATGTGGTAGACAATGGTTATTTCACACTGCAGTGCTCTATAACAAATACAAAAATCTGCTATTTAAGAAGCAACTGCTAAATACAAAATCTTTGCTTGAGAAACACATGATTAGAACAATGCAATAGATTGATATATAAATAAAAAAAAGTTCACAGATTTTTTTATACATTTAGACTATCTATAAATTCCCAGGAGGCTGACCCTTTCTTTAAAACTAATTTTATATCATGCTGTTGGGTCAGAAGTAAATAACTATACACTTATTTGGTAAATAATATTAGCATTTTATAACTTGGATATATAATGTCTGCCTCTAGGCTAACAGTGCTGGGATGAAAATTATATTTGAATTGTTATTTGGACTTGGAACTAGCACAATCTGACTAAAATAATGTTTGGAAATCTTACCAATTAAAGAATCCAACTACTTATAGGATAAGTTAACCTTTTGTAACATGTTAAACCCATATTCAAGGTATAACATGCAGGGCTGCTGATAGAAATTATGGGGCCCCCCCACAGCCTACCTCACAGGGCACCCCCTCCTCCGAAAATATTAAATGGTACTTTTGCTAAAATGCAATGCCGATGCTATTATTTGCAGCCATGGCAGAAAATTTAGCCCCGTTGAACAAGACCCATTCAGGTGAATAGCAGCACAGAGGCAATATTTGCACCTCCCCAGTGAGCGATCAGTACTGTGTTCATTCGAGGTGATGTGTTCATTCAGAATGGTAACCCACCTGTGTGCCTTCAGTAGCTGCCGGCGGGAAAGGAAAGAAGGCAAAACATCAGGACTGAGGGGGAAATGGGCACACAGATTCCTGACAGCAGGGATAAGGGTGCACAGGTACTAGAACTGATCCTCCAGCAGTGCAGCAGGAGGAAGAAAAGAAAAGCACTGCACTGCTCAAGAGTCAGCAATAAGGCAGTACTGCTGGCCCTCCTGCTTGGCAGATGCTTGGACCCCCCTTTTGACCTGATGAGGCCAGGGCGCAGTACAGGAGGGCTGGCTGTTCTGCCGTATCAGTGGCCCTAAAAACATGTAACATGTTCCCAATGCACCAGCTTCCGTTCTCCCCTGATCCTCTGTTTAACCGTTAGCGTCTTTCATTCACAGTATTCTGTGAATGGGAAAACTAAAAGTCCCTTTGCAGCTGTCGACTTGTAGTTCTGAATAAACTACCACAATGCTGTTGAGTGCTGTGGTAGTTCATTGATTGTTCCTGTCAGTGTGAAACTGCCTATCTGTGCAATGTACGGGAAGAAAGCTCACACTGACAGTAGGAGACTTGCATGGCACCAGCGATCTGCCGATCCTGGGTGTAATGCTTTCCAGGCTCCTAAAATAAAAAATAGTAAATACACATTTTTTTACCTGCAAAAAAATGTGTATTTATTATTTTTAGCTGAAAGGTGAACTTATCTTTTAAAAGCAATGGTTTATTAGGTAAGATGTCAATGGACCAATACAGTTATGTCTGGTTATTGAGAATTATACTCTCATTGCTGTGCTGTCACATGGAGAGATATAGTGTGTGCGTGTGTGTGTTGGAATATGGTGGAGGCTAGGGCAAAGCACAGGTAAACCATCCCTTCGTTTCTTGTCCTTCTAAGGACACCATGAATGAGATCTCCCCACCATTGTTCCAGTTATTAGCAGCCCCCCTTTTCTAAAGGGGAGTCACTGCAGCAAATTAAGCCGTAAAGTTTCAATACCACTAGTGCATTTTCTGGTATAGTAAAATAGATGACAACATCTATCAAAATGCAAGTGCATGGCCTCTGAACTCTCCATAATATAAATAAATTTGCAACATAGAACAGGCTTAAAGGACATGCACAGATGTTTTTCTGCAATATGAGAGTTTGTAAATCACAGAATGCCCTTCTCCTTTCTGTATGTTCTATTTATTATTTGTACAAAATATATGTTTTATTAAAATTGAATTTTTTTAAGTAAGTCACAATTGTCTGTTATTCTAAACAGTTTATTTGCATGGAAATGTAACAATTACTGATATGCAGAATATGGATTCAAACCAACCTGTTAGGCCTATGCAACATATCAAACCTGTCTAGTTCCCCAAAGAGCAATTGGTTAGTGAGTGTTTTCCTCTTTCATATAAAAGAGATCATAGTCATAAATTGCTAAAAAAAAAAAAAAAGCTAATTTATCTTCATTCAATGCCTAAGGCCATCTGTGTAACCACTAGGGATATTTCTCATTGTTTCATGTCAATATAATGAATGTTAGAAAAGAAAGTAAGTAAAATCTCTCCATTTCCATTTAATGGATGTCAGTCAGAATAGAAAGTGAGGGAAATTCCCATAAGGAAAGGGAGATGGGCAAAAATACAAAAACTAATACAAAATACAAATTAGTGAAGAGACAGTAGTTTAGAACCTCTCTTTGGATTTTATGGTTGTTCCCATAAGAGAGCTTTGCTTTCTTTACTTGTCCAGGTGATAGGGGTCAGGTAAAACAGAAAGAAAGCAGTAACTCTATTTCCAGTACAGCACATGAGGGATAGTCACCTACTCCATCAGCAATAGCAAAAGCTTTACAGGTATACAACCCTCTCAATCTAGTGGTATAACTTAACCCCTTGGTGCCAGCACCTCCTGGCAATTTAAGGGGTCAGATGCTGGTGTTGACAGAGTATTGAAATTATGCGCTGGAAGCTTCTTGGATACAGCAAACGGCTTTACTTTTATGGGGAATGGCAGAACATATCTTACAGCATGTCTTTATCATGGAACAGGAACAAGAAGTATACAAGTACACAGTGAGGAAAGACAAACACTTCCTCTCATTACATTACTATAGAATACATATTATAACATTGCGGTGCCACCTGCTGGATAGAAAGTTATAATGCATACAGTATATATTGTCAGTTTATATAAGCAACTTTGCTGTTGTTCTTTCAACAGCAGGGAGGCAGGGCAGGGTTTATGATCATGTGGCCTCCATGATTGGAGGTCACAGCGGTCACATGATTGGAAAGCTCCTGATCGCAAGTAGCGATCAGAAGCTTTCTGTTAACCGCCGGTAATTGCGCTGGGAGCGTGCACGGTGCATGCTCTTGACACAGGTTTGTTTACATTTTGGTGCGCAAACATGCAGCTTCTTGGGGTTAAGGCCCATCCGCCAAGAGGCTGCATATTTGAATGCTGTCGGTACCAAGAGGTTAAACCAACCCATTCAATTTAAAATAGAAATGAAAGGCAAAACATGTGTGTATATACATTTAAAAAATTTAAAAACCTTTTGTTCCTCCTTTTTTAGAAGTGGTCACATAATCTCTGTTCCCAGGTGCATAAGGAGCTTCGAGAGCTGGGAAAGAAGAAACAGCAGCACACTGATCTTCCCGGGGAATGGCCTGCGGGGGGGCGTATTTGCACTATTCTAAACATTGGTGGACAGCAGGCCGAATAACTGATCATGCTGTGTTCTCATGCCTAGTGTGGTCAGTTTTTAATAGGAAAGCAGAGTGACTGGGAGGAACACCAAGTACATGCAGGCACATATCAGGAATATCAACTGTTGGGTTAACATATTCCTTAAAGGAAAGAGACATGAAAAATCCATGCCATATAGGAAGAGATTTGCCATCTAACAGCCTTAGACTAAATTTGTAGGAAATTACACAAGTCTGACTGTATAAGGAAGCATACAGTATATTCAATTAGCAAAACAATTATAACGAGCCCTTGGACACATGAAAACATATACAAACCCAGAGAATTACTCTGGCTCTGCTATAACATTTAGCCACAAGCATATTGTGTACATAAGAGATTAGTATGCAGCTTAAGCTAATCATAGTATAGAGTTAAAATAGTCAAGAAGATTTCATAAATCCCTATTGAATTATATTACCTCACTGGAGCATAAATGTGCTGAATGAGGTCTGAACTGCATCTAAAAGTAATGAAATGAGGTTTGTACTATTTTAAAGCCACCAGAAATACAGTAAGGCCTCATGCACATGAACATGTGAGGCTGGTTGCGGTATGGCCCCATTCAGTCGAATGGGTCATATTCAGTGGGCAGTGCCAGGGGAGATACTTTGTGTGTATACCCCTGTCCGTTGACTTTGCAACTTATAAACTGGAGGTTTTTTTGGGACTTTAGATGAAGTGTATAGGATGATACGCCTCCATGCCTACTATCGGTATTCAAGAAGAGGGGTTGGGACTTTGAATGAGGCATGTGAGGCGCAACTGAGTAAAGAGTCAATATAAAATAAGATGTTATTTATTCTTTCAGGCAACAGGTAACATAACACATTTGCAGTATGTACATACATGAGTATAGGTAGTAATATACGTATACAACAATAAAGCATATAAATTCATATATTTACATAGAAAACACCATAGCACATTGCAATATATGATGTAAGCCAGTTATACTCCATGTCATGAGATCAATTAAAATTGCAGAAATAACATTGTGTGGTCTGGATATAAAATTATAGCACTGTATATTAAAGACATGAATGCATCCAAAAAGGCTTGACGCGTTTTGTGGATTTGCTCCACTTCCTCAGGAGGTGGATGCATCAATTCTCTGCAAGAGACATGAGAGCCATGATCCATGATATGATGTGCAGTGTGTCCAGAATGTGCTGAAAAGACTAACTAATCCAAAAGGGGGTCATATATACACCCAGTGTGACCACGGGTCCCTCCCAGAGTCACGCTGGTGTGATAGGAGAGGCATTCTTGATGGAGCGGTGGCAGCCGCTCGCAATGGCGGCGGCTGCCCGCAATGGCGGTGGCCGTCCGCAATGGCGCCAACGCAACTCCTTCATGTATCATTTAAAATGGAAAAACACATGTGTCGACGCCATGGCACCCGCATTGGACATCATGCATGTGGGGCGGGGCGCCTGCCCAATCTCCGTGTCCAAAAAGGGCAAAGGGAGGGCGCCTGATGCGCATCGCAGCTCCCAGGTGATAGACCATTACCCAGCCCACCAGATAAGTACCTCATGAGATTGAACAATAAGGCTACACCAGATTAGGACAAAGTGCTGAAAAAAAAAAGGGGATGTCAATACATGCGTTATTGCTGTATACATATATCACTGCCTATACTCATGTATGTACATACTGCATATGTGTTATGTTACTTGTTTGAAAGAATAAATAACATGTCATTTTATATTGACTTTACAACTTTATGGGGAACGGTTTGGGGAGAGGGGGATTAAAAGAGTTTCTCAACTGCTCCCTTTTACCGCCCCCCCCCCCCCCCCCCCAAATTGTAGGGCCAAAGTCCTCTATATTGCAGACTGCAACCAGAGCTTGCATGAATGTACTCCCTCCATTGGTCCTTTCTATTGTTCACTGAGTTAACCTTTCATAATATGTGGTTTACAGGGACCCAGCATTAATCTCGAACTGGGACACATTTCATACAGACAGAAAACAGCCCAAGCACTTACCGAACCAAACAGTACCAAATCACACTTTCTCACTGTGTTGGAAGTATGCCTTATTGTGCTGGGGAGCTATTTATTTTGAATGGTACCTTATCACCTTAAGGTACGTCAGCTCTGCTGAGGCACGTGCTTTTCAGTGCACCACGATGCAGGGTAATGCACTATCATGCATAGTAGTGTGCTGCATCTGGAAAAATGCTGCATGTTCATTTTTTTGCCTGCTCTGGTGTTATATGGTTATGGAGTTATGCAAATGAGAAGCAGTTTGGCAGAGGACCCAGAACACAGCAAGTACTCTAGTAGCACCAATTACTACCATATTGTCCTCTTTCACAGCAGTGCCTCAGATATACGATATACATACTTACATTGTGCCAAGCTGGACCAATGCATAGGTGCCAACAGTCCCGATTTTCCCAGGACATTCACGATATTCAGACCTTTGTCCCAGTCTGTTCGTGTCCTGTGAAAATTCACAGGAAATTGGCTTTTTCCCAGGGGATCTCCAGCCACAGCTCCCATCTGTGAAGAGACATGGCCATGGGGGATCTCCATGCGGCTATCAGGTCTCTTCCGTGTGTACAGTGGAGAGGGGAGGGGCCTCTGCACCCGGGCAGCTAATCGGCTTTTCTCTTCAGTGTACAAGCAGAGCAATTTGCTTGTACACTGCAGCCGATTAGCTGCCCGGCTGGGTCGGAGGCCCTTCCCCCTCTCCACTGTACACACAGAAGAGAACTGCCATCTGCCACCCTCCTGCATGCACCAGGATGTTGCAAGTGAGTGGCCATGGAGTGATGATGACCTGCTGAACGTTCTAACCTAGGTTGGACTTGATGGACTTGCATCTTTTTTCAACCTCACCTACTATGTAACTATGTAACCTGGCTTTATATACCACTCTAACCTGGCTCTATATACCACCCTAATCTGGCTATCTATACCACTTCAACCCGGCTCTAAATACCACCTTAACCTGGCACTATATACCACCCTAACCTGTTACTATATACCACCCTAACCTGGCACTATATACCACCCTAACCTGGCTCTATATACCACCCTAACCTGGCACTATATACCACCCTAACCTGGCTCTGTATCACCTAACCTGGCTCTATATACCACCCTAACCTGGCTCTACATCACCTAACCTGACACTATATCCAAGCTAACCATAGATGCCAACAGTCCCGATTTTCACGTACCATGTCTGCACCCTCTGACCCTCTCACGTACCATGTCTGCACCCTCTCACCCACCATGTCTGCACCCTCTCACCCTCTCCTGTACCATGTCCGCACTCCCTCTCTGACAGTCTACTGTACCATCTCCCCATACTCTCTGACCGTCTCTTGTATCATCCCTGCACACTCTCTGACCTTCTCCCTTTCTCTCTTTTTCTCCCTTTCTCTCTTTTTCTCTCTCCCTCTTTTTCCCTTTCTCTCATTCTTTCTGTCTCCTTCTTCCTTCTCTCTCCATCCCTCTTTTATCTCAGACTATAACCACACCCCCGTTAAGCCAGAGTCAATACTTAGTTTAAGCCACGCCCATTTTCCGCAGTGGCGTGCTTAGCGCGCTGCATTTTTCTCACTGATAAGCCACACCTACAAATGAATGCCCCACCCCTAATTAAAATAAGACTCCACCTACATACAAAAAAGTGCCATTATTATTTTTTTTTTTTTAATGTTGGCAACTATGCCAATGTAGCTGTGCAATTAAAATAACACCTGGTGTTCAGCTGTAATGTAGTCACAAGAAATGAGATGTATGCAATCAAAAAAAAATAAAAGACATACTAGAAAACATTCAGACCACTTCCATTACCCAAATATATGGCATTTTATTCTGCTAAGAAATCAGTGTAATTTTCAGTGTAATTTTCTTAGTTTTCACAAAGATACAGGACCCTACCACATGTAGGGGCAATAGGCCTTCTGGAAAAAATTGGCATTTCCTAAAATTGAATATTATGACCCTAGACATATTTAAGTCACTTCCAGTGCAGTACCTCAGAAACTTACACAAGTTGCTTTCAGTGGGTTCTCTAATGTATGTTTTAAGGTATTTTGATACCTCATTTTCCTTTGGTGACATGGCCACAGGGAATTGTAATTGCTTTAGAACATTTTGACATGTTGGCTGGGAGGTCTGTGTACAGTTGTGATAATATGGAATTTAGAAAATCACATTTTCTATAATATTTCTTTCCAGGAATAAACAAAAACATTGGTTTTTGGATTAATTCTTAAGTACTATCTCAAACAGTATCATAATAAAAATGCGTTGCGCTGTCTTATAAAAATCAATTGAAAATGTGAGCAAAAATCAGAATGAATTAAATGAAATACACCATATATTATACAAATTATATAATATAACATATGAAAAACCAAAGTCCATAAAGTGATAATGTGCAAAGTCCTTCAATTCTGTGCAACACCCAGTGCTTAGATGAGGCAAAAATATCTTACAAGATCCAAAGACCTATCAAGGTCTATATTCAGATCCGTGAGCTTTATTACCACAATGGGTGCAGGTCATCTTAGCTTATCCAGCCTCCTTGTGGGGAACCATTGATAAAAAACAGCCACAGGTAATAATCACAGGATATAAACAGAAAAGTCAGTGGTACTACCCATACACCACATAGATAGCAGAGCTCCCAGGTGCTCAATCCACAGTCACTGGCTGAGTAGAGTAATGTGTAAAAAATGATCCGCACTCTGGTTGTTGCTCTTGACATTTCTTCATTTTATTGAATAGCCACAGTGAACAAGCGCAGATTAAGTCAGTTGACGCGTTTCAGCCTATAAGGCCTCAGTCATCACTAGGGATGAGCTTCGAGTTCGAGTCAAACTCATGTTCGACTCGAACATCAACTGTTCGCCAGTTCGCCGAACAGCGAACAATTTGGAGTGTTTGCTGCAAATTTGAATGCCGCGGAACACCCTTTAAAAGTCTTTGGGAGAAATCAAAAGTGCTAATTTTAAAGGCTTATATGCATGGTATTGTCATATAAAAGTATTTGGGGACCTGGGTCCTGCCCCAGGGGACATGGATCAATGCAAAAAAAGTTTTAAAAACGGACGTTTTTTCGGGAGCAGTGATTTTAATAATGCTTAAAGTGAAACAATAAAAGTGTAATATCCCTTTAAATTTCATACCTGGGGGTGTCTATAGTATGCCAGTATGCCTGTAAAGGCACGCATGTTTCCCGTGTTTAGAACAGTCTGACAGCAAAATGACATTTCAAAGGAAAAAAAGTCATTTAAAACTACTTGCGGCTATTAATGAATTGCCGGTCCGACAATACACATAAAAGTTCATTGATAAAAACAGCATGGGAATTCCCCACAGGGGAACCCCGAACCAAAAGTAAAAAATAAAATGACGTGGGGGTCCCCCTAAATTTCATACCAGGCCCTTCGGGTCTGGTATGGATACTAAGGGAAACCCCGGCCAAGATTTTTTTTAAAAAATGGCGTAGGGTCCCCCTCAAAATCTATACCAGACCCTTCAGGTCTGGTATGGGTTTTAAGGGGAACCCAGCACCAAAATTAAAAAAAAAAAACGGCGTGGGGTCCCCCCAAAAATCCATACCAGACCCTTATCCGAGCACGCAACCTGGCAGGCCGCAGGAAAAGAGGGGAGACAAGAGAGGGTCCCCCCTCCTAAACTGTACCAGGCCACATGCCCTCAACATTGGGAGGGTGCTTTGGGGTAGCCCCCCAAAACACCTTGTCCCCATGTTGATGGGGACAAGGGCCTGATCCCCACAACCCTTACCCGGTGGTTGTGGGGGTCTGCGGGCAGGGGGCTTATCGGAATCTGGAAGCCCCCTTTAACAAGGGGACCCCCAGATCCCGGCCCTCCCCCCGTGTGAAATGGTAAGGGGGTACAAAAGTACCCGTACCATTTCACAAAAAAACTGTCAAAAATTTTAAAAATGACAAGAGACAGTTTTTGACAATTCCTTTATTTAAATGCTTTTTCTTTCTTCTATCTTCTATCTTCTTCAGTTTCTTCCTCCATCTTCTTCTTCTTCTGGTTCTATTGGTTCTTCCTCCGGTGTTCTCGTCTGGCATCTTCTTCTGCGGCATCTTCTTATCTTCTTCTCCTCGGGCCGCTCCGCATCCATGATGGCATGGAGGGAGGCTCCCGCTGTGTGACGCTTCTCTCTTCATCTTTTTCTCTTCATCTTTTTCTCTTCATCTTCTTCTCTTCATCTTCTTCTCTTCATCTTCTTCTCTTCATCTTCTTTTCGGGCCGGTCCGCATCCATGATGGCATGGAGGGAGGCTCCCGCTGTGTGACGCTTCTCCTTTTCTGACGGTTCTTAATTAATGGGGGCGGGGCCACCTAGTGACCCCGCCCCCCACTGACGCACGGGGACTTGACGGGGACTTCCCTGTGGCATTCCCCGTGACGTCAGAGGGGGTGGGGTCACCCGTTACGTAACCCCCCCCCCCTTCTGACATCACGGGGAATGCCACAGGGAAATCCCCATCAAGTCCCCGTGCGTCAGAGGGGGGCGGGGTCATTGGGTGGCCCCGCCCCCCCCCTTATTTAAGGAACCGTCAGAAGAGGAGAAGCGTCACATAGCGTGAGCCTCCCTCCATGCCATCATGGATGCGGAGCGGCCCGAAAAGAAGATGAAGAGAAGAAGATGAAGAGAAAAAGATGAAGAGAGAAGCGTCACACAGCGGGAGCCTCCCTTCATGCCATCATGGATGCGGAGCGGCCCGAGGAGAAGAAGATAAGAAGACACCGCGGAGAAAGATGCCGGACGAGAACACCGGAGGAAGAACCAGAAGAACCAGAAGAAGAAGAAGAAGATGAAGGAAGAAGCCGAAAGAAGATAGAAGAAAGAAGATAGAAGATTTTTCATTTTTAACATTTTTGACAGTTTTTTTGTGAAATGGTAGGGTTACTTTTGTACCCCCTTACCATTTCATACAGTGGGGAGGGCCGGGATCTGGGGGTCCCCTTGTTAAAGGGGGCTTCCAGATTCCGATAAGACCCCGCCCGCAGACCCCCACAACCACCGGGCAAGGGTTGTGGGGATAAGGCCCTTGTCCCCATCAACATGGGGACAAGGTGTTTTGGGGGCTACCACAAAGCACCCTCCCAATGTTGAGGGCATGTGGCGTGGTACGATTCAGGAGGGGGGGCGCTCTCTAGTCCCCCCCTCTTTTCCTGCGGCCTGCCAGGTTGCGTGCTCGGATAAGGGTCTGGTACGGATCTTTGGGGGGGCCCCACGCCATTTTTTTTTTTTTTTGGCGCGGGTTCCCCTTAAAATCCATACCAGACCTGAAGGGTCTGGTATGGATTTTGAGGGGGACCCCACGCCATTTTTTAAAAAAAATGTTGGCCGGGGTTCCCCTTAATATCCATACCAGACCTGAAGGGCTTGGTATGCAATTTAGGGGGACCCCCACGTCATTTTTTTTTAAATTTTGGTTCTGGGTTCCCCTGTGGGGAATTCCCATGCAGTTTTTATCAATGAACTTTTATGTGTATTGTCGGACCGGCAATTCATTAATAGCCGCGAGTAGTTTTGAATGACTTTTTTTCCTTAGAAATGTCTTTTTGCTGTCAGACTGTTCTAAACACGGGAAACATGCGCCCCTATAGTATAAGCATACTATAGACACCCCCCAGGTATGAAATTTAAAGGGATATTACACTTTTATTGTTTCACTTTAAGCTTTATTAAAATCACTGCTCCCGAAAAAACAGCCGTTTTTAAAACTTTTTTTTGCATTGATCCATGTCCCCTGAGACAGGACCCAGGTCCCCTTTTTATGACAATAACTTGCATATAAGCCTTTAAAATTAGCACTTTTGATTATTCATGTTCGTGTCCCATAGACTTTAACGGTGTTCGCGTGTTCGAACAAATTTTTTGCCTGTTCGTAAGTTCTGGTGCGAACCGAACAGGGGGGTGTTCGGCTCATCCCTAGTCATCACATTTCAGACATAAAACTTTGAAAGGCGAGGTGGGAGAAGACGGAGATCAGCGATATCCACAGAGGAAAAGAAAATAAGCAGCAAATTATCTACCATCTATCTTTTTCACCCACCTATAATTTTGATATTTTCAACACCATTTTGGACACGAATAGGTTTGTTAGGAACCTCCTGCTGGGAAACATTTCCAATAGGGAACGGATGAACAGGTGACCCACTGACATCATAGATTATGAGTGAATCTGACCAAAATTAGTCAACTGTAGAACAAGATTTTTGTCCGCATGTTTCCTCTTTTATGTTTCAGGACTTATATGCATCATTAACTTTAGAACAGCTGTACTCTGAATCGCATATGGGCTCCTATGGAATTTCATGTAGTACATCACAATATGGGGACAAGTTTTTCTACCCTGTATATGCAAGAAATTCCACTATAGATACTTTTCAGGCTGTAATAGAGGGGGAAAAGAAAAAGGGAAGTACCCGGTGCTAGTGTCCGGGTAAGGGGTTACTTTAGCAGCACTAATTGAATATCAATTATCAGGAATAACCAACTGAATTGCCAAAAAATTAATTAAATGAATCACTTTATTAAATACTTTAAAACAACATTGAACATGTTGGGCAGCGAGTTGGATTAAGGTAAAAATAGATGAGTTGTATTGGGTTCTACTGGGACCCTGTTGCTACATATGTCATCAGGTAAAAGGTCAGACAGAGCGAACTGTGGTTAATAATAACATTAGATCAAAACAAATATAATAGGGGGGGGGGACTAATATAATTGAAACAGTGTAGCTTAACATCTAGGAAAACTAACATCTCTAAGGAAGAGAGATAGGCTCTACAGCAGTTAAAAGACAACAAGGGGTTAGTGCAGTGTCAGCTGGTGCTCAAAATTTTTTGGGGGTGCAAACAAACTGAAAAATACTGACCCCCCCCCCCCTATCAATTGCAGCCTCACTGTGTCCATCAAATGCAGCCACTCTGTCCATCAAATGCAGCCACTGTGCCCATCAAATGCAGCCATTGTGCCCATCATATGCAGCCACTTGTGCCCCTTCATATGCAGCCACTTGTGCCCATCATATGCAGCCACATGTGCCCATCATATGCAGCCATTTGTGCCCGTAAAATGCAGCCACTGTGCCCATCAAATGCAGCCACTTGTGCCCCATCATATGCAGCCACTTGTGCCCATCATATGCAGCCACATGTGCCCATATTATGCAGCCATTTGTGCCCGTAAAATGCAGCCACTTGTGCCCATCAAATGCAGCCACTTGTGCCCATAATATGCAGCCACTTGTACCCATTATATGCAGCTACTTGTGCCAATCAAATGCAGCCACTTGTGCCCATCATATGCAGCCACTTGTGCCCTATCATATGCAGCCACTTGTGCCCATCATATGCAGCCACTTGTGCCCGTAAAATGCAGCCACTTGTGCCCATCAAATGCAGCCACTTGTGCCCATCAAATTCAGCCACTTGTGCCCAGTATATGCAGCCACTTGTGCCAATCAAATGCAGCCACTTGTGTCCATCATATGCAGCCACTTGTGCCAGTCATATGCAGCCATTTGTGCCCGTCAAATGCAGCCACTTGTGCCCATCATATGCAGCCACTTGTGTACAGTATATGCAGCCACTTGTGCCTATCAAATGCAGCCACTTGTGCCCATCATATGCAGCCACTTGTGCCCATCATATGCAGCCACTTGTGCCCATCATATGCAGCCACTTACCCTGGCAATAAACACAAACTCCCCCCACTTGGGGCTCACAGCTGCTGGCACTTGCACACCCCCCTCTCTGGGCTCGCAGCTCTAGACCCCCCCCCCCCAGAGGTCCGGCGCTTACCTGAAGACTCGCATCCTCTGTGTCTCCATCCACTCTCCTCCTCTCCTCCACACTCGGGCAGCAGCAGCGGTGGATGTACCCGCACCTCTCATGCTTCCTCCGCTTGCCAAAGCGCCACTAGGCATTCAATAGTTTTGCCTGGCACTTTGGCCAATCAGGAAACAGGTCTCACTGACCTGCCTCCTGATTGGCAGGGAGGCACTGTAGTGTGAAGATAGTGAAAATTAATTCGCTATGGTCACACAATTGGGTGGGATCAGGGCGCACTCTCTTCGCCCCGAGCCCACCCTTTTTTGAAGCCAATTAGAGCCTCTGGCTCTAATCACGTGCTACAAAAAAAAACACCCCCACCATAGGAATCCATGCGTCCTGCGTACTGAAAGGGGCCGGATGCATGGATAGGGAGGCAGCAGCAGGGAAAGGTGGACAGCGCCCCTGCGCCCTCAATGCATGGGCCGCCACTGGGTTAGTGATAAAGAAAGCAGATAAGAGAGGAGCAGTGGTGGCGATGACTAGGGAACAATATAGATCTGAAGCTATGAGACAGCTTAGTGGCAGTGATACATATCATCCCCTGTCCAACATTCCCATTATGCTTTTTCAATCAACTCTTTTAAAACATTTACAGTTGGCCATTAGTATGAGAGTTTTGTCATCCAAATGGCTGAGTATCTCTATGTGGATAGACCTGTGGTGCCGGTATTCCATCATCGACCCAAAATTCACAAAATTGATTGTCCTTTACAGGAACAACCAATCGTGGCCAGAATTGGTTCCTTATTGGAGCGTTTGGGAGAATGGGTAGACCGGCACCTACAGCCTTTAGTATACAGATTGCCTGGCTACGTTAGAGATACAAGCACAGTCCTATCCCATATCTGTCAAATGGACATTTACCTATGTGCCTGCTACACTGGATGTGAGGGCACTTTATTCGTCGATCCCCCACAGCGCTGTATTGCAGGCCATCCAATATCATCTTCAACGCTATAGCTCCTATTCTCAGGAGCTAAAGGAGTTTATTTTGTTAAGTGTTGAGCTCTTATTAAAGCACAATTATTTTTTATTCGATGGCGTGTATTATGTCCAGCTCTGTGGTGCGTCGATAGGTGCTAGATTCTCACCGTCCATGGCAAATGTCACATGGGTTGGTGGGAGGAACAATTTTTGTTCTCTCCCAGCAACCTCTTTGCCAGGCAGATTGTATGGTATGGTCGCTATATCGATGACCTCGTGATGGTGTGGGATGGTGACACTATAGGATTGCATGAATTTTGGAAATGCCTTAATGACGATCAGTTACATTTGCATTTTTCAATTGAGCATGATGCTTTTAGTATCAACTTTTTAGACATCACCCTAATGGGCGATCCAACTACGGGTGATGTTTCAACATGCACCTATAGGAAACCATGCTCTGGTAACACTACACATTTTGCAGCCAGTTGTCATCCATCCCACACCATCAATGTCATCCCTTATGTAGAGTTTATTCAAGCCAAACAAAACTGTTCAAGAGACTTAGCCTTTGAGCTGGAATGCCAGGTCATTTATCAGCGCTTACTGGACCGAGGTTATAATGAATCTGTTATACACCAAAGATGGAAAGCGTTTTGATAATGGACAGGGAGGAATTACCGTCAGATAAACCTAAAACCAAGAGAGAGTATAAGAATAAGAATAAATCTTGTAAACATTACAACTCTAGAAATAGAAGAACAGGCAAACCTGTTACGTTTGTAACTACATTTTCCCAAGAATATCATCAAATAGTCAGAATAATAAAAAAGAATCTGCCAATACTGCATACAGATAAAGATTTAAATGGGATATTGCAAGCAGGTTGCCATTTTTCTAGCCGACGTGCACCCACATTAGGGACTGCACTATCACCTAGTCTTTTCTCATCTAAACAATGCCAACCCAACTGGCTCTCCTATCCTGGAAGTTACCCTTGTAATACAAAAACCTGTAGGTACTGTAATTTGGGTACAAAGTTTGTTGCCACAGCCACAGATGAAGAGTTCATTATACAGCAATACATCAAATGTGGCACAAACTATGAAATTTACCTGATCACCTGTATTTCATGCAGCCTCAAATATGTAGGTCTTACTACACGTCCTTTGAGAGCCCGTTTGGGGGAACATTACTGTGACACAAATAATCCAAATGCTAGAAATATTTTGAATGCAACGCGTCGAATGCAACACATCACTTTAGCCTCACCTGCAGAATGACCCGACCGCCCACCCACTGAGCCGCCCACCCGCTGGTGTATTCCAATTAATAGGAAACCCAGACAGGACTCCAAAGCAGAATCATGCCATTTTGAAGGAACTTATGTGTATAACCCAGGTACAGTAATGTGTCATCAGCATATAAAGATACAATGTTCTCATGCGGATCCCTCCAAAACCCCCTGATGTCCTGGGATGCCCTAATATGGGCAGCCAGAGCCTCCAGGGCAAGGGCAGGGGAGACAATGGACACCCCTGGGTACCTCTGTATAGGGGAAAGTAGTCCGAAAGGTCCCTGTTAATCCTAACTCTACCAGAGGGGGTTGCATAAAGCAAATGCACCCACTTGATCAAGTTACCTCCCAGTCCAAATCTCTTCAAAACCTCCCATAGATAACTCTACTCGACACTGTCAAAAGCTCTGGCAGTGCCGAGGGAAAACACCTTCTCCTAGTCTCAGGTGAAATTTCTCCTAATTCTGGTCCTCCATTTTCCAACTGCAAGCCACATATCCAACCCCCCCTCCCCCTCTGGCAACCACCGCAATCCACTCAGTTTAATTTCTATCCCCCTGCTTCCTCAAAGCAGCCCACCAATCTCATGCCCGCTCCATCTGTAACAAGCTAACATCTGTACATGACCTCTTCATCTCTCATGGCTTTAACATACTCGCCATAACAGAAACCTGGCTTCGAAAATTTGACTCAGCTTCTCCTGCTGCCCTCTCCCATGGTGGTCTCCATTGGACTCACTCCCCCAGACCCAACAGACAGAAAGGAGGTGGAGTTGGCTTCCTTCTATCCCCACAAAGCACCTTCCAAGTCCTTCCTGTCCCTCCCTCTCTATCCCTCTCTTCTTTCGAGATGCACTGTATTCCTCTGTTTTCTCCCATTTCTCTGAGGATTGCAGCAATTTATCGGCCTCCAGGACCAGTATCACGCTTTCTTGATGACTTTGCTGCCTGGCTACCCTACTTTCTCTCCTCTGAAATACCCAACATTATTCTTGGTGACTTCAACATTCCTGTCAATGTTAACAGCCCAACTACAGCTAAACTTCTTGACTTAACCTCATCTTTTGACCTAACCCAATGGACACATACTTCCACCCACTCCAATGGTAATACCCTCGACCTTGTATTCTCCCATCTCTGTAACCCTGGCAACCTCACCAACACCCCCTTTCCTCTCTCTGATCACAACCTCATTACTTTCACTGTATCCTTGCCTCCAACCACCCATTCCTCCAAGCAGCAAACAATCACTTGTAGAAACCTTTGCCACTTTAACCCTTCTCTTCTCTATTCTGCTACTGACCACCTATATGACATAATCTCTCCCCTGTCCTGTCCTGACCTGGCCACCTCTGTCTACAACAGTTCACTCTCATCATTACTAGATGCACTTGCTCCTCTAGCCACAGGCAGAATCAGGCCCCGACCGTTACAACCCTGGCAAACTGACAACACTAGAAATCTCAAGAGACATTGTCGTGCTCTTGAACGACTGTGGTATAAAACCAAATGCCTGCAAGACTTCACCCTATATAAATCTGCCCTTCTAAAATACAATTCATGGCTCCATGCTGCCAAACAAGCATACTTTGTCTCTCTTATCAATTCCTTGTCATCCAGTCCCCGTTGGCTCTTCTCAACCTTTAATTCCCTGCTTCGTCCCCCACCCCCTCTACCCACTAACTCACTCACTGCTCAAGAGATTGCCAATCACTTCAAAGACAAGATCGATGCAATTCATGAGGACACCTCCACTGTGCGTACGTCTTCCCCACCCAACATACCTTGCCTAGCAGCACATTGAACACTCTCCTCTTTTGAATTGACTACTACTGAAGAGGTTACAAAACTCTTCTCAGATGCCCACCTTACCAATTGTCCCTTGGATCCTGTTCCCTCACAACTACTATGGCCACCCTCTTCTTCTATCCTGTGCTCTCTCACCCACATCTGCAATCTCTTCCTCTCTAGTGGCATCTTCCCCTCCCCTCCCCTCTAATACATGCGCAGATCACTCCCATACTTAAAAAGCCCTCACTGGACCCTCCCAACCTGAACAACTTAAGACCCATCTCATTGCTCCCATTCACCTCTAAACTTCTAGAACGCTTAGTCTACAACTGTCTTAGCTCCTACCTCAGTGAAAATTACCTTCTTGACCCCTTACAGTCTGGCTTTCGCTCGCAGCACTCCACGGAAACTGCCTTACTTAAACTCACTAACGATTTACTAACTGCTAAAACCAACAGCCAGTACTCCATACCCCTACTACTTGACCTCTCTGCGGCCTTTGATACTGTTGACCACCCGCTCCTTCTCAATAAACTACATTCCCTTGGCCTCCGAGATTCTGCTCTATCCTGGTTCTCTGCCTATTTATCACAGCGCTCCTTCAGTGTCACCTACAACTTTGTCTCCTCCTCTCCATTCTTCCTTTCTGTGGGGGTCCCCCCAGGCTCTGTTCTTGGACCCCTTCTCTTCTATATCTACACCTCCTCCCTTGGTCACTTAATAACCGCCCACGGCTTCCAATACCACTTATACGCTGATGACACCCAAATCTGTCTGTCTACTCCTCACCTCACTCCTTCAGTCTACCCTCGCATTACTAACTTACTAACTGACATATCAGCATGGATGTCACACCACTTCCTTAACCAATTCTCACCTGGCCCATAGCAGATGACGGCCGGGCGGTGGTTCAGTTATCCTGACTTATTTACAAAAATTTTTTACAGAAACTAAGAAAAACTTGTTTTCTGTCTTTTTTATTTGTTGCGCAAAAAAAAAAAAAACGCAGAGGTGATCAAATACCACCAAAAGAAATCTATATTTGTGGGAACAAAATGATAAAAAAATTGTTGGAGTACAGTGTAGCATGACCTTGCAATTCTCATTCAAATTGCGACAGCGCTGAAAGCTGAAAATTGGCTTGGACGGGAAGGTGTCTAAGTGCCTGGTATTGAAGTGGTTAAACTAAATCTCTCTAAAACTGAGCTATTAATATTCCCCCCCCGCCCATGCCCCCCTCCATGACTTTTCCATCAAAATCAACAATGCAACCATTAGTCCCTCCCCTCACGCCAGGGTACTAGGTGTAATCCTAAACTCTGACTTGTCATTTCAGCCTCAAATCCAATCGTTGTCAAAAGTTTGTAGAATTCACCTCCGTAAAATCTCTAAAATTCGCCCCTTTTTAACAAATGAAACCCTCCCTTCTCATTGGCCTACCTCTCCATAGGCTATCCCCTCTTCAGCCTATCACGAATGCTGCTGCCAGACTTATCCACCTTACTAACCGCTCAGTATCTGCCAACCCTCTACTCCAATCCCTACAATGGCTCCCAATCACCCAGCTAATTGAATTCAAAATACTAACCACAACATACAAAGCCATTCACAACTCTGCCCCGAGCTACATCACCAATCTTGTCTCCAAATTTTACCCAAATCGACCTCTCCGCTCTTCTCAAGACCTCCTGCTTTCAAGCTCTCTCATCTCCTCCTCCCATGCTCATCTCCAGGATTTCTCCAGAGCCTCTCCCATCCCCTGGAACTCGCTACCTCCATCTATCCGGCTATCCCCTACTCTTGCTACCTTCAGGCAATCCCTGAAAACTCATCTCTTCAGGAAAGCCTATCACATCTTCAACTAATCTCCTACCACTTCCAACAGCTCATTCCCCACAGTTACAACCTTTTGTACCACCTGCCCCACCCTATTAGATTGTAAGCTCTTCTGAGCAGGGCCCTCTTAATCCTCTTGTATTTTATTGTATTATAACTGTATTGTCTCCCTTTTATATTGTAAAGCGCTGCGTAAACTGTTGGCGCTATATAAATCCTGTATAATAATAATAATAATAATCACCTGTGATGTATTTCAGTTATCTTGCAAACCTGGCCTGTTAGTGGGCCCTGAGGACAGGAGTTGATGACCACTGCTCTAGGAGACTGTGCTAGAGCTTTAAGCAACTCATCCACCATCAGTGGGGCATTGACCCCTCCCCCCCTCCCCCAAAGCAGTGAACAAGCATCCAAAAAAACTCAGTATCTCTGCTTTAGTTGGCTGAACTTTGGAAGAATACAAATCAACAAAAAAAATCCCAAAACACCTAAATAATCTCTGAATTCAAATAAAATGTATTACCCTGAGAATCATTACCCAACCCAAGATCTATTTGTGAGAGACCTCCATATGTAGCAGAATAGCAGGAGAACATTCTAACCTCAGGGTGTCATAACTTCCACACATCTCTCACCCTGTACTCCAGAAAAAGTCTGGAAAACAGTGCGGGAGGACCTCCCAGTAAAGAGAAAGCTTGTGGTGGGGCAGGCACCTTGTCCCACACAGGGGCCAAGTAATTGTTAAAATCACCAACTGACTATAACTGGGTGTCGGGATATGTATAGAGGGAAAGGAGAATACATTTGGGACTTTAGATACACTTCTATGTAAACTCAAATAGGAACAAGGTAAAGATTTTATATATTAAAAAAAAATTAATTTATGCAATTTTAAAACAGAGAGATATTGTACCAACAAAGATGCCTAAAATGCATCACAGTAGACAATGCACTAGTGCTCAGTATGGGACTATGCGTTTCACGACTGCCCCACTTCTTCAGGGCCACTTAGATGTAGTGCAATAGAGGAACATTTTTAGTAATCATAAAAGCAAATCTACCAAATTAAGGAAGACCTAAGGCAGTAAGGTGCATCTTGTCAGAAAATCAGCCTAGCTAAGCAAGGAAAAGGCATCTATAATATAGAGCATAAAACAAAGATAATGACCCAGCCACATAGATCTTTGAAATCATGTTAGCACAAGAGGGGAAGAGGGATATAGAGTTTTACCTTTTGCATAGACCAACGAAACAAAATATGGTATGTCTCCCCCCTTCAGAGCAGAGAAAGCAACTGCCAGAAAGAGGGAGGTACTGTATATACCCAGCAGGACACCTCCGGGCGGTGTCCTGATTGGACAGAGAGTTGCCAACATCATCACAGCAGGCCTCTCCCTTCCCCACCTAAGTGCCTGCCATAGTGCAGGGAGAATCATTGTACTGCGGGAGCTGCTGAGGGTTACATGCCGCCACCCCATGTGAGGTACACCCACGTCTTGACAGGGTGTACCAAGATGGCGTCGAAATTGGAAGTTACATGGACCGGAAAAAACTATATCAGAACAGTATTACACCTAGAATAGGTGTAGGAATATGGCACTTGGCCGGAAAACAAAGTATGTCACATCAGCAAACCCCCAAAACCGGGGGGATCACATATACAAGGCAAAAGAAAAAAGAAAACATAAATCAACAATAAAGGCCAGACACTATCTATTATAAATTAGGAGATATATTAAACCAACGGCATGTGAGGCAAAGGGACATGGGCCAGCAGGACACAATGTGAACCCAGACTTGACCATACTCCGCATGTGTGCAAGTTTTTTAAAGGAACCAAAGGGGTTCTTGAATATGAATTGTAAATTTACTCATTAGAAAAATATGAGGAATGTGTACAAAATAAACTGCTAATCTGTATAAGAACACTACATAATTGTTGTCTGTTTATAAGGAGGGGGCAGGGAGGGGGGAAAAAGGGGAGGGGAAAATGAAGGATTAATAAGGAAGGAATAATTAGGAGAAATGTGAGATAAGACAGCCAAGTTTAAGTAGTAAGAAAAGGGGCAAAGCTATTTGAATCATTTAGACCTTGTGGCCTAGTCGCCTGAAGGGAATAAATCCATCTTGTTTCAGTTTGTAAAATCCAACGATCAAAATCACCTCCTCTGGGAGCTAGATCGATAAATTCTAGTGGTAGAAATATAATACTGACGGGTTAATATTGATGTTTAGTGACAAAGTGTCCTGAAATGGGTTTTTCAACTAAGCCTAAAGTAGCGTCATCCACATGGTCCTTAATGCATCTCCCAAATTGCCTTTTAGTCTTTCCTACATAAAAGGAACCACAACTACAAGTAAGAAGGTATACAATGCCAATTGTATTACAGTTGACAAAATGATTGGGTACAAAGGGAACTGCACTGGGGAGGAGTATCATTTTTCATCATTAATGTATTTTCAATATTCACATTGGCCACATCGGTAGGTTCCTCTAGGGAGGGGTCTATAAGAATCTGAAACTCCCCCATGAGAGACCAGTTTATCTTTGATGGATCTATTTTTACGAAAGGTAATTTGTGGTCTGGTATCAACAAAACGACCAAAAGTGGGGTCACCTGTAAGGACATGCCAGTGTTTTTCTAGAAATTGTCTGATCTGTTCAGATTGATTGTTAAATTTAGTGATTGGATGTATTGTGGATGGTGTATCATTTGGTAGAACTTGGAATAACAGAAAGTCTCTAGGACTATCTCTTGCCCTTTGATATGCCGCTTTTAGGCATTTTCTACTGTAGCCTCTCATGAGGAATCTTTGTTTAATATCAGTTGCTTGTGTCTCAAAATCAGAGTCATTTGTGCAGTTTCTATGGATTCTCTCGTATTGCCCCATGGGTATACTTTTAGCAAGGTGCCTGGGATGGGTCAAAATATAAAAGAAAATTTCCTGAACAGATCAGTTTGTATATAATTGTCAGAGTCCTTCTTAATTGTGAGATCTAAAAATGGTAAGGTGTTTTCATGCACCGATGAGGTGAAAGCTAGATTGAAGTCATTTTGAGTTCAACTTTTCAAAAAAGCATCAAAACATTCACGTGTGTCAGACCACAGGACAAGGATATCATCAATAGGCCTGCGCAAGTATATCGACAGCTTGTTGTTGGCAAATATTAATCTCTCCCACCCACCCCCCCAGGTACAGGTTGGCATACGATGGGGCACAAGTTGTCCCCATCCCAACCCCCTGCACCTGGAGGTAGTGGGAGCCATGGAACAAAAAGACGTTGTGGGTCAAAACAAATTCTAGCAGGTCTAGTGCAAATTGGTTATATTTATGATAATCATTACTTCTTTCTCGTAGGAAGGATGTATAAATTGAGAGTCCTTTATCGTGTGGTATGCTGGAATATAACGCTTCTACATCTATGGAGGCTAGAATGGTGTCATCTGTCACATGTGTATTATCCACAATAGTGAGAATGTGTATTGTGTCTTTGAGAAAACAGGGTAAAGGCTCTACATGGGGTCGAAGATAGTTGTCTATTATTTTACTAGCTTTATGAGTGAGGGAATCGATATCTGAGAAGATTGGCCTCCCTGGAGGGTCTCTCGTGCACTTATGCATTTTTAGTAGAGCTTAAAAGGTCAGAGTGATAGGTAATTTTACTTTAAGGATTTCTCGTGTCTTTGATAGATCAGATCTACGGGTGCCTCGTATTGCCTTTGAAACATAGAAACATCGGAAACATTAATTTTCCGGTACCAATTTTTGTTGTTAAGAATCTTTTAGCACATATTTACATATTGAGTCTCATGCATAATGACAATGTTACCCCCTTTGTCGGTGGGTTTGATGTCCGTATTTGTGCATTGTCGCAATGTTTCAAAGGCCTGTAGTTGGCCCTGTGTAAGGTTTGTATCCTTGTTCTTTATTTTCATATTCTCAATTTCATTGAGTGTTACATCCAGAAAAAATTTTACCATTGGGTTAGTGGTAGGCAGAAAAGAACAGGATTTGCCTTTTTCTGGGTGTCGGGATAACAGATATTTTCAGGATCTCAGCTGAAAAAGGTGGAGGTATATACATGCTTGCAGTAAAGTTAAACCATGAACTGTACTCAATAGAAACATATAGTGGCAACCAGGATCAATAACAGAGTGAGTGCAGGAGAATGATATTTCTTTAGCTATGAAGATACTCACTCCCCTAGAATAAGAATATGCAGAATGATATTCATAACTAAATTGGCGGGTGAAAAAGGTAGTAAGCGAATGTTGGTGACTGGTGTATCTCTTGAAGACAAACCATGGCAGGGCCTAAGAATTAGCCATTGTCTAGAAAAAGAAATGAGGGCAGTGGGACCGGTCTAGACTTCGGCAACCCAAAGTGTTATCCATAGATACTGATGAGAGGAAGAGATTCCATTGAGGCATAAGATACGATGCTGCAGACTCCAGACGCACCACAGAGGAGCGATAACCAAGGTGGCTTGTATACAAGCAAAAAGGAACTGACATGTGCGAAGACCTGAGTGGCCCCGGAACAGGGCTAAATGGAAACATTGTGATCAACAGGGCCACAGAACTGTATAACAACAAAGCAAGCAGTCCATGTAGGAGCTCTATGGGGGAAACAGTTGAAGCTTGTAATGTCATCATAGAGCTTCTTAGAAGCAGTACTACATAAGGCAACAGGAAAAGAAACCCAGGAATTTTCCATAAGGCACCGCTTTAACTATGGATATAATCAGGCAGTGTAAATTGAAGAAGCAAATATGAGTGATATCCGAGCAGTTAAGTGGCATCCTGACATCTGTACATAGCTTCTCGGATGGATCCCTCCTTCCTATCAAACCATTGCATCATAGAGGAAGGTCTGTCGATAAAGTGAACCTTTGGCGAAAACTCGTAGGCATTTGGGGTATAACATGGCATATTGTAAATCCAGAGCATGGAGGCATTTTAATTTCGTCAAATTCCGCTTTTTGCTTCTGTTATTAAGCTGAGATATCAGGAACAAGAGAAACTCAGAAATTATCAATAACATGTGCCTTTCCCATTGTTATGGCTTTAAATAGTATGACATGCCTATTCTTAAAGTTCAGTAGTTTGAACAGGAATGGATGAGGATTATTTTTCACCAGAGGTGGGTTTGCCAGCACCCTGTTGGCCCTCTCCACGGAAAACATAGGAGAGAAGGCTTTCTTGCCAAATATTGATTGCAGCCATTTTGCAATAAAAGTAACCGGATTCTTTCCTTCCGCACGTTCTGGAATCCAGATAGCCCGTACATTGTTGCAGTCTGTTTTCTAGATAAACTGCATGTTAAAGTGGAGTTCCACCCAAAAGTGGAACTTCCACTTATCAGATTCCTCCCCCCCTCCGGTGTCACAGTTGGCACCTTTCAGGGGGGAGGGGGGTACAGATACCTGTATATTACAGGTATCTGTACCCACTTCCGGCGTAGATACCCGCAGAATCTGCGGGTATTTACGCCACTTCCTGCTCCCTCCCCGCTGCCTGCTGGGAAACACACGGGTCCCAGAGGCAGCAGGGACCATCCGGATTGCGCTGCGCGACTCGCGCATGCGCAGTAGGGAACCGGGAAGTGAAGCCGCACGGCTTCACTTCCTGATTCCCTTACCGAAGATGGAGGCGGCAGCACCCGAGGACGGAGAGACGCTTCGGCCTCGGGTGCCGACATCGCGGGCGCCCTGGACAGGTAAGTGTCCATGTTTTAAAAGTCAGCAGCTGCAGTATTTGTAGCTGCTGACTTTTAAAAAAAAATTTTTCGGTGGCGCACCGCTTTAAGCTGTGATATTAGCATTGCATTTTACATCTTGCTGTAGATTTTGGGTAAATATTCTGTGGACTGCTGAGACAAAAGTTGAACTTTTTGGAAGGGGCAGGGCCGGCGTAACCATTAGGCAGAACAGGCAGCCGCCTAGGGCGGCAGGATAGGAGGGGAGGTAAAATCCTTGCTGACAAAGTAACTCTGCAACGCTCCCTGCTATTACACACCCGCAGCACCAAGCAGATTGCCGCTCTATTGCGGGATGCGGGTGACAAGCCAGAGGATGAGCCGGGCAGTGATAAGGATAAACAAGCGCAGGCAGAGCAGGGGGCGGAGTCTGTGTGGGCAGCTGTGGGAGGAGCGTCTTCTCCCCCAGGCACCATAACTTGTAGTGTGGAGATGGAGAGCAGCTATACCTCTATCTCCAGCCTCTGGCATCCTGTCATAATCACACAGTGAGAGTGGGAAAAGCCAGCTTACACAGGAGTCGGGCTGTGTCCTGTCTCCACTGTCCTCCTAACCCCGCCCTCACTCTGCTGCGTGTTCAATCCGATACACCGCCTCCCATTTGTGCTTGCCCAACCCCGCCCACACTCCATCCACATGCATGCCATGCACTTGCTCTGTGCTGTAGAGGAGTTCTGTGAACAGCTGAGCGGCACTTTTCAAACAGCAGATTCCACAGCCCTGAGGGACACCAGACTGAATGGGGGAGACATAATTGGTGAGTGTGACTTCCATCCCCAGAACAACCCCCCTTCTCTGTTCCCACCACTTTGTGCTCTGCACCTTCTTCCCCCCTCCCCCTTTCTTTTTCTCTCTCTACCCTTCCCCTCCTCTTTTCCTTACACCTCTCTTCCTCCTCCTCTCCCTCATTCTCTCCCCCACTAGACTAGGGCCTGGCCTGTCCACATACCACCCTGTCCATATACCACCCTGTCTACATACCATCCTGTTCATATACCACCCTGTCCATATACCACCCTGTCCATATACCACCCTGTCTATATACCACCCTGTTCATATACCACCCTGTCTACATACCACCCTGTCCATATACCACCCTGTCCATATACCACCCTGTCCACATACCACCCTGTCTATATACCACCCTGTACACATACCACCCTGTCCACATACCACCCTGTCCATATACCACCCTGCCCATATACCACCCTGCCCATATACCACCCTGTCCATATACCACCCTGTCTATATACCACCCTGTTCATGTACCACCCTGTCTATATACCACCCTGTCCACATACCACCCTGTCTACATACCACCCTGTTCATATACCACCCTGTCTACATACCACCCTGTCTACATACCACCCTGTCTATATACCACCTTGTCTATATACCACCCTGTCCATATACACCACCCTGTCTATATACCACCCTGTCTACATACCACCCTGTCTATATACCACCCTGGCCTGTCCGTATAACACCCTGGCTATATACCACCCTGTCTATATACCACCCTGTCTATATACTACCCTAGCCTGTCCATATACTATCCTAGCCGGTCCATATACTATACTAGCCTGTCTTTATACTACCCTAACCTGTCTATACACCTGTGGATCAAGGCTGGTGTGAGGAAGCGAGCTGGTGTCGCCACTATTTGTCTTCAGGCCAGGTCCAGAGGCGCAGGTTCTGGCCTGCAGAACCACGGCTGAAGAAATAGTGGCGAGGCACCGCAAAAATCTCCACCCAGCCACCTCCACTGTATACAAGGGCAGAGAAAAGTGGGTGAAGTCAGGGGCAGAGCCAAGGTGAGGGGGGCGGCAAAATTAGGTTTCACCTAGGGTGTCAAAAATCCTTGCACCAGCCCTGGGAAGGGGTGCATCTCATTATATCTGGTGTAAAACTAACACAGAATTTCATAAATAGAACATCATACCAACAGTCAAATGTGATGGTAGTGTGATGGTCTGGGGCTGCTTTGCAGCTTCAGGACCTGAACAACTTACCATAATTGATGGAACCATGAATTCTGCACTCTACCAGAAAATCCTGAAGGAGAATGTCCGGCCATCAGTTCGTGAACCTAGTCAAAGTCTGGACTTTAATCCAATTGAAATGCTGTGGCATGACCTGAAAAAGGCTGTTCCTGCTCCAAAACCCCCAATGTTGTTGAATTAAAACAATTCTGCAAAGAAGAGTGGGCCAAAATTCCTCCACAGCAATGTGAAAGACTCATTGCCAGTTATCGCAAATGCGTTATTGCAGTTGTTGCCACCAAGGGTGGCACAGCAAGTTATTAGGTTTAGGATGCAATTACTTTTTCATATAGGGCCAGGCAAGTTTGAACAGCTTTTATCCCAAAAATAAATTAAATCATCATTTAAAAACCTTTTTAAAAGTTTTTTCTGCATCAAAAACGCATGGATAGTAGGTTATATGGTTTTCAATGGCATACTTCATACCAGTTTGGTCAGTTTCAGCGCGTTCTAGTTCCAGAAAAAAAAGTAGAACATGCTGCATTTTTTCTGCACTGGACTGTACTGGAATGCAGTAAAAAGTATTGAAAACACACTGGAACGCACTTAAACGCACCAAAAAATGAACTGGAACACACATGTCCTTATTTAAGGTTAAGAAAAATGAGGGGGGTGGGAATGCACTGGACCGCATCAAAAACACGTTTAAAAATGTGCATGCAGAAAAGCATCTGGAACTAATCCAGACTACGTTTCTATGATGTGAACTGGCCCTAACTCTGGTTATCTGTAGTATTACATTTTTTTTAAAGATCTGAATCATTTAGGTGTGACAGTTATGCAAAAAGATTTAAAAAAATCAGGAAGGGGGCAAATACTTTTTCACAGCACTGTAGATGTAATCTTACCAATATTTTTTGTATACTTACAGCTCCAAACATACAACTGTGAGGCCGACATTGCAACAGCAGAGGTACATATATACATGCTTGTGTATTACATTTGTTTTTTGTTTGATTTACCGTCAATAAACATTTCACTTCAACCATTGCAAAATGTTTTTTCTCTTGTTCTTAAAGATGCTTCAGATGGTTTCTCTGCTTCTGCTGCATCCTTAAAGCACCCATGTTCAAATGTAAGTATGTATTTATTAATCACACCTACATATGCATATGTTCAGGTTGTGGTACTTACATTTTTTTTTTTTATGTGTTCATTAGATGGTACATTCCAAATTGAGCTAGGAGCAAGGGAAAGGGAACAAGAAAGGCCCCTTTCACATGGGCTTTCCGATCAGGTCTACCTGTCCGTTTTTTCCACCAGACGGATAGAAAATAGGGTCACCATCCGTCTGGATTTAGCTGGCAGGATCAGATCAGATGAAAACAGACAGGCGGTCCGTTTTCATCCGATCTCCCCATAGAGGAGTGCGGGGCTCTGACAGGTCCATCTCTGCATAGTGAGCAGAGACAGACCTGTCCTTAGAATGTTCTGCAGGTCAGTTATGATAGCTTCCTTCCAATCCAATTCCAATGTCTTTAAAAGCACTCACACGTACAATGTCAATAGTTTGCTGCAAATATAATCCTAGTGTTTGAAGGAATTTCATGTTGAAATAAGCAACTTTATTTTCTTTTCTTTGTAGGCACTCATAATATTCATCCCAAAAATACCAAGGGGAAAATTATCTCAAAATGGCAAATTCCCAAAGTAAGTGCCATACTGCATTCTTGTAAATACCTATTTACTCCTGTACTCCAAGCAAACATACTTCACATTTCTCCATCTGTGCATAACTTTGTGATTCTATTGTAGCTGAAGGATACATTCACAATAAAAATCGCAGGAAGGATGGGACTGTTAAAACCAGCCAGGTTTATGGTAAACAATAGGTGGTATTTTTACATGTCACATGTAAAGTGAAATGCTCAGCAACCTAAAAATATCTTTGTGTTTTTCATAGTGCCCCAAAGACAATGTAGTCCCAGAAGCAAGAAATCCTGAAATCGGCAGGTCGCCCACCAAGTCTCACTCATTGGGTAGAAACAAAAACAAGGTTAGTCTAAACCTCTGAGAATGATAAAAATCAAACTAGTAAACATGTTATTATTGCATGGAAATTTCTCAGCAGATCTGCCTTCTGCAAGATTACACCATCTTGGCTAGTGACAAAGAAGAAGAGTCACAAAGGGCCACTACTCAACAGAGAAGAAAGCACCATTTAACTCTGAATCAATCAATTACATAGATAGCAGTACATAAGTGAATGATGAGGCTGCAGACCAAACTTATGTGCTCTGTGTTGAGGAACACTCAAGTTATAGCAGTGACTGTTGAATGAAGACAGCTTTCTCAAGAGCCATGAAAACCACACATCAGGAAAATTCCAGTGACAGCAGTGTCAAGCAAAACTCCACTACCCCTAACAAGAGGAGGAAACTATCAGATGGGCCACAACGAAATCTGACGTTCACATATGCAGAGAATGTAGAGATATTCGAGAATTTCACTCCTGTGTAGGACAAGCTTCTGGGTCCCCATATGTTTAAGAGTGATCAAGTTTGAAAAAGAAAGCAGTGGTACACAATTACAAGAGCTGTAAATTCAGTGGGAGTAGCACCTCGTAGTAAAGGGCATTTGAAAAATAGGTGCCAAGATATTAGGGACAACATAAAAAAATGGCCTTGGTCAGGAAGGAAAGGTTGGTCTGATTGTGTGTACTGACTTTAAAAAGCATGACTACAAATATCTAGAATTCCTCCCAAGTAAATGTCACTTCATTTTTTTTCTAATGTACATCTTAGATGTCTAATTTGTTTGCTTAATTGCTTATCTTGTTTCTTCTAGGCAAATAAGTGGTGGTGGATTACCAGCTTCTGTTCAGGTGTTGGAGTATGAAAAAACTGAAGGTTTTTTGTTTTTTTTGATACAGCACAGAGGGATTAGAACATCTGTCAGTTTTTCTTGCTGCCTGTGCCCTGCTAGGGAGATTTTCTCTCTATATTTTAACTGTTTGTCCTTATCAATGAGAGTGAAAGAACTAGAAAACCCCACATTTTGTCTTGTCTTCCAAACAATAATAAAGAGTGAATCTCACCAATGGGACACAAATGGCAAAAACAGACTGACAGGGGTTCTAATACTCCAATACTGTATCCAAAATTAAAACCATACCAGTTTTACCCGTAGTTACACTTTCAAGTCCTTTTGGATGTTCTATTTGGCAAAGTAATTGCTATATCTTGGCACATGTGTGCTTTTTGAATATGAAGAGTAGGCATTTTGGTGCTATTTACTAAAACTGGAGCCCAGAGAATCAGGTGCAGCTGGTCATACTAACCAATCAGCTTACAAATTCAGCGTGTTCTATGAAGCTTGTAAAATAACACATAGTAGCTGATTGGTTATTAGACCAAGCTCCACCAGACTGTGTGTGGTCCAGTTTTAGTACATCTCCACCATTGTCATTCTAGACAATGTTGAGCATAGTTCTTTGAGACTAAACATCTCCTCATCAATAAGATGATGAAATGTTTAGCAGTGTGTATTAAAGTGGGATGAGACACCTAAATTCCTTTGGCATATACCTCTAGACGTGTAAATACAGTGGATTACCATAGTTCTGATCTAACACTGGTTGCTTAACCTACTAATAATATTGCTGGACGACATATTGGTTTTATGTTTCTATTTATTTCTTTTAATGAAGGTTTTTGGTAAGCAAGCATACAAGAATTAAACACGAAATTAGCAGAAGGGGCCCAAAGGGTGGCGCTCAAGATCTGAAATTCCTCGTAGTGCCTCACTACGTTCGTGTTTGTTGCACGACAATTGTGTACCATTAGTATGTAAGACAAGATCCTGGCACACGCCCTTTTGACAAAAATCAGACGCTCGGTTGGCCAAAAATTGTACCGAGGCTTAAGAGTTGATGCATCACTGGCAGATCCTGGGAAGCCGGTGACTACATTTCTGATGAACATATTTGCATCACAGACAACCTGGATGTTCAGGGAGTGGTATCTCTTCATATTATGGTAAATGTGTCCTTTATTAGAGGGGGCAAAAAAAGGCACGAGTACAGTCTATTACACCCATGCCATTGGTAATTCCAGCTACCGCATAAAAATCGTTCTTAATCTGATCCCACTCCTGATGTGTGTTAGGCATGTAGATATGTTTGGGGGCAATTTGCCTGAAACCCTGTAGGGCTTTCGCAAGCAAACATGAATAAGATGGCTATGATACTCCAACCACCTCTCCAGCTATCAACTGATAGGTGGCCTTGACAAAAAAGTGCAGGACAGCCAGCAACTTGGTTATGGGTGGTATGGAGTGATTGCGCAGTGTGGTGGGCTCCAGAAAAGCAAAGATAGACTTGGGGGGCACACCCTAAAAATGCATAACATTAAAGCTGGTGCAGCTATAAGACCGGCAAACAGAAGAAAAGATTACAGCGCACACATGCTAAAATTACATTAAAATTCTTCGGGCTCCAGAAAAGGGTGCAAATCCCCAAACAGCAGCATAATGAGCTTCTTATGCCGCATACACACGATCGGACTTCCTGCCAACAAAACCGTGGATTTTTGTTCGAAGGTTGTTGGCTCAAACTTGTCTTGCATACACACAGTCACACAAATGTTGGCCAACAAATCCGAACGTGGGAACGCGGTGATGTACAAGACATACGACGAGCCGAGAAAAAGGAAGTTCAATAGCCAGTGCTTCTCCTTCTGCTTGATTCAGAGCATGCGTGAACTTTTGTGTGACAGATATGTGTACACACGGTCAGACTTTCCGACAACAGGCTCACATTTAACATTTCCCGTCGGAAAATCCGACCGCGTGTATGCAGCATTAGACAGACGGAATTTAGTGAGCACTTCTGATTCAGGGAAATCATCTAGCAAGGTGCGCTGCTTAAAGAAACGTGGACACATAACAACCACCCTTCTTCTTTTTTCCCTCCCTAGAATGGCATGAAACTCCAATAAATTAGCCTCAAAAAGCTCCATTAAGGATTTAGGTGAGAGCAATGCATTGTCCAGCTACCAAATGTGAGTGCAAACTAGCCAAATCCTTATTAGATTATGAATTGGCACCATTTTTTAAACATTTCCATGCCCCGTCCATTGAGGTGTGGTGACCAAAGTCATCACTTCCATCACTTCCGCATGCCTGGACCGCTACTTAATTACTGCATGCATTTATTTAATTATTTTCATCTGTGAATTGAGTTTAATGACTTTTCATGTGAGATTTACCTGGCATTTTTTGCGGTAGTTTTGCAGTAAATACCACAAAATGGCATAGTGAATTGACAGTTTCAGGATCGCATGACATATTTAGGGAAAATGTGTCCAGACACTATAACATTTGTCCATAGATCCTGTAGCGTGTGATAACATCAGGAGGAACACAAAATACAGAAGATGTGCAAATAATTAGGAAACAGGCAGCAGAATATCTATAAATCACTCAAAATTCTATGCTAAAACATGAGAGATTAAAAATGCTTAAGGCTGGGTTCACACCATCACCGCATCCGTCGCACAGTCGAATTTTGGGCTGAATTCGAACCTGAAACGGACCAAAAAAGGCACACGTTTTTCCTGCAAAACGCAAAGGACCTGCTGTGGAGATATGTGAACCGGCTCCATAGAGAGCCAGTCACATTCTCCTGCTATGTGAATGGGATGCGGTAAAACCTGTATTGAATTCGCATAGGTGTGAACCCAGCCTCAGAGTTTTCGAACTGGGTGGGAACCTGTTCTTCAACTTTAAGGATAACATGGTACTGCACATCATTTATGCTAATCCCTGAGGACATCATTAAATGTGGTTAAAGAAGAAAAGTTGTAGTTTTTGCAATGTTCCCACAGTGACAAAGTCGTGTCTAGATGGGAGAACATGTATGTACGGGCATAACACACACTTTTTGCACACAGGTAATCGGAAAGTAATTCAAAGTAATTTGGAGCAGCGTTACTACTGAATCCAGCATATAACATTAACCATAAGTATATACTGTATATATGCATGCCGGTTTGGAAACAGAACAAACTTTATAATAAAAGATAAATAATATTACATACAACCAATGTATTATCAGCAAAGGGTGCAGGAAGATTCCTGGTCAAATTGTGCACAAAATACATGTCATATATAGTTATACTGTATGTTGCAGCTTTGTGTGGAGACCTGAAGAGAACATCAGCAGTGATGGGGAGATCTTCCAACCAGCTAGGAGTGCAGATTCTCTCCAGCTACTCTGCGTCTTAGTCCCTAGTAGTTTCTAATCTGTCATGCAACTAGAACTCTAACTATTGGTGGCTGTCGGATGTCTAACCTGACTCTAGTCTATGCCGGTTATTGAGCCCTTAGCTAAAACTAGCTATAGAATCCCAGGGCAGAAGGGACAGGGTCAGTGGCGTCACTAGGGTTGGTGTCACCTGGTGCGGTAAAAAATGCTAACCCTTCCCCTCTGGCACTAAGCAGGCTAGCTCATCGGTGTGGCTCTCCCCCCTTAACCTGCCACAATGGATGGAGCTGGGATGTGAGGGATTGGGGGATGCATGGAGCCAGAATAAGATTGGGGGGATGGATGGTGCCAGGATGGGATCAAAGGGATGGATGGAGCCAGTATGGGATCGGGGGGATAGATAAAGCTGGAATGGGATCAGGGGGATGGATGGAGCCAGAATGGAATCAGGGGGGTGGATGGAGCCAGGATGGGATCAGGGGGATGAATGGAGCCAGAATGGAATCAGGGGAGTGGATGGAGCCAGGATGGGATCAGGGGGATGGATGGAGCCGGAATGTGATCGGGGGATGAATGGAGCCAGGATGGGATTGGGGTGGTGGATGGAGCCGGGATTGGGGCGGTGGATGGAGCTGGGATAGGATGGGGTGGTGGATAGAGCTGGGATGGGATCGGGGCAGTGATGGAGCTGGGATGGGATCTGAGGTGGTGGATGGAGCCGGGATGGGATTGGGGGGGTGAATGGAGTCAGGATGGGATCGGGGGGTGGATGAATTCAGGATGGGTTTAGAGGGGGTGAATGGATGGAGCCAGGATGGGATCGGAGGGGGTGGATGGAGTCGGGATTGGATCGGATAGGGTGGATGGAGCCGGGATAGGATTGGAGGGGTGGATGGAGCTGGGATGGGATCGGGGGTGGATGGATCCAGGATTCGATCGGAGGGGGTGGATGGAGCCGAGATGGGATTGGAGGAGGTGGATGGAGCCAGGATGGGATTGGAGGGGGTGGATGGAGCTGGGATGGGATTGGGGTGGATGAATCCGGGATCAGGGATCGGAGGGGGTGAATGGAGCCAGGATGGGATCAGAGGGGGTGGATGGAGCCGGGATGGAATTGGAGGGGTGGATGGAGCTGGAATGGGATCGGGGGTGGATGGATCCAGGATGGGATCGGAGGGGGTGGATGGAGCCAGGATGGGATCGGAGGGGTGGATGGAGCCGGGATAGGATAGGAGGGGTGGATGGAGCTGGGATGGGATCAGGGGGAATGGATGGAGCTGGGAGGGGATCTTTGATTGGGGGGAGGGATTAGATAATATGTCCTAGGGTGTGCTTTGAAAAGGAAGAGGAATTGTGCTGGGGGGTCAAACTTTAAATCTGGGAGCTGTACCGAGGATGGGTCCCTACAAATTTACACATTTTTCCATAAACAAACCCATATAAGGACCTTGTACCCCACCTGCTGCCACGACAATGCCGCCAGATCATGATCCAAACTCAGACCCAAACCACTGAACATAGTAAGGGCGGGAGGGTGGGCAGTTTTCTCAAGCACGCTCTCCTCCGACTAAAAACCTGAGACTCTCCTACAGATCTCCCCTTTCTGCAGCCCTGCTTGCTACTGCCCACTCCACCAATCATGTAAATGCTATTTTAATAATGCCTAACTGCCCAGAAACACCTTCCCCATACCAAACCTCTTTTTAACCCTGTCATGCCAGCCCTGCATTCATTCTCTTTCTTTTCTGACTCCGGGTCTTTCTTGACTTGGGTATAAAGGATGCTTTGTTCTCCTGACTGCTGGACCACCACTCCATCCCTAACCTTTCCATAAGAAAAGACGCATGAAACCCAAGATTGAGTTTAATGGCTGTAGCAGCCTTTTATTACCAACATTAAAAATAACATATCAACATATAAGCATATGAACCTATAAACATATGCGACATATGAATATCCAGAGCAGGCTGACAAATAGGAGTCACAAGGTTCTTATGGGCATTTACTTCTAGTACGTGCGGAACCACTGTAAATGTTTAGGCCTCCAGCCACAACAAACACTGACTCGGAGACAAACAACTACTCGCAGATACCACCAACCATAATAATGGAAGTCGCACCGAGGACAGGTCCCAACCATAATAATGGCAGCCATATGGAGGACGTGTCCCAACCATAATAATGGGAGCCATACCGAGGACTAGTCCCTACAAATGTCCATATTTTTTCATAATCAAACCCATATAAGGACCTTGTACCCCGCCACAAATGCGCAAACATGACACCTTATGTTTGCACATTCCACCACACCCCCAGGACCTTCTGAAGCCCATCCTGCAACCCAAGACTCCACACATCGACTCCCACCACATTCAGGTGAACACCATCCCCACGTAACTACTGCCGCATATCCACTTTAAGCTCACCATGCCTGACCACCACCCTGCCATTCCCAACCACAAGCGCTGCGTAAACTGTTGGCGCTATATAAATCCTGAATAATAATAATAATAATAATAACAAAGCAAGCCACATCCCAATGCACCTTCACACAGGCTCTGTTTAAACCCATCAATGAGTGCGCCAACCTCCAGGGAGTACGCACCACAATATCCGACCGCAACAACCATAAGCCAGGTAAGGAAGTGCGTAACTGTGAAAATATCAAACATAATAATCCTGAATAATACTCTTATAGAATGCCTGGATAAGTACCCCCCATGAACTTGCAAAATGTCAGGAGCAGGATACAGCCACTCAAACTAGTACACCTAGAGCACCACCCAGCTCTATACTATGCCGGACGCGCCAATCTAGCGCAACACAGCAGCCTCTCTGGCGAAGCCCCGCTGTCTTCCATTCAGTGGTAACTGCGCCCTCTTAACCCCCCAAGTGACATAGGAAATGCCCCCAGGCCAGATAAGACAAGCCCAAAAAACTGCCAAAAAATTATACAGACAAAGAAAACAAAACACCTAGCTATACACAGACCCCCAAAAACACCATCTAGCCGCCCAGTCCAAAGTGATAGCGTGATAAGGCTGAATTAGTTTAAATGACGTGAAATTAGACCACTACCGCCCTGCCAAAGAGACAGGAAACGAGACATATATAAAACCGGACACACCTCTGAACAACTACACTCTTGCCCCCTTGGGAAGCTGATCAGTCTCAGATGGCTTAATCCAGAGGACCACCAACAATTCTGAACACTGAATGTCCGGGAAGTTAAAACCATCCGTGCCCCATCCAAAACACTGACAAACTAAGGCCCTCCAGCTGTTGCGGAACTATACGTCCCATGTGGCATTGTAAAACTCTGACATTCACAGACATGACTAGGCATGATGGGAATTGTAGTTCCTGAACAACTGGAGGGCCATAGTTTGAAGACCCCTGAATTACCCAATACGTCAAGCACCAATGAAAGCCAAGACAGACGTCGCCCTAAACAATGCCACTTCACAATCTGAAAAACATAGGGAAGGAAACACCTGTAACAAAAAACCCAACAACTCAAGAGACACAGGCCAACAACCATCAGGCCAGTGTATACCTCGCCTAATAGGCCCCCCAGGGCTCTCCCTGACCCAAATTCTTTAGCATGATCTGACCCAGGAACTTGAACAAGAAAGCCAAGCCCACAAATGCGCGACTAACAGAAGACTCAACATTCTCCACAATGTGACATCCAAACTCCAGCACCAACAACCAAACATCCCCCATCTAAATTTACACCACCAGCCACACTAACCAAACCGTAACATTCCTCCCATGCCCGAGTGTAAGCCGTCAATGTGTACTAGCTCAATGAATGCCAAATAACGGATGTCAATGAAAAGAAATCCTCCACAGCCCAGCTGGACAAGGGATTTTGATGCACTATGCTCCTCGCAAACATACTAAAACTTGGCCCACTGGAAATGACAGAGAGCATATGCCAAAGAATCTTGAAAACCAGGAATGTGAACAGCATACACCAAAGCAGTCAAGCGCAAAGAGGCCAACACTAAATGTCCAAGTAAATGTATATTGTCAGAGAAGAAACTGACACCTGTTGGTAGCCAATACCACCCCCCAACATTACGCATCCCACAGTTTTGCGGCTGCACAATGGAAAACAGCTACAGCAAGACACAGTCCAGCACTACAGCCACCCTGAAACATATCCACTAACCAGCTGAACTCGGCCCTGTAAGTAAAAGCTCCAAGTAAAAAACGACACAAAGCCTCCTACATCCACACCACCCGAGCTACCACGACAGCCTAATATGGTGAGCCGTTGCCAAACAAACCCCAGTCGTAGCCACCAAAGCCTGTGGCATGGGCAAGATTAAATAGGCAAATACAAGGTAGCCCCAAAAAGGAATTTAAGTTGACACAGAGTGAGCGTGCCTTGTGGAGCCTACCGACTCTGTATGGTGAACCAGTTTGACCTCCAGCGACTGAAATGCCATTGCCTACGTATTAGACACAATGCCCAGAAACTAAGCATCGTGGAAAAGGACCCTACAATTGACCGGGAGCCAAAAGGACTGTGGCCAACAGTGTAGAGCTTATGCACAAAATTCATCCAAGTAGCGGATGACTGAAGAAAGGCCCTTCCCTGGTACAAAAAGGAATAAAAATTCTTCAACAACAAACAGCAAATCGAACACCCGTGCAAGCAACAAACAACCGATTAACCACCTTGCCAGCAGCTACCCAGCAGACCAAAACAACAATCGTGCACCAGTAACAAACGTAAGGCGGATTATATGTCCGCCCAACAGGGCGCTATGGCCGTAAGCCGACCACACTTTATTATCGAACCAAATACAGGGAACGAAGCATAAGTCAGCTGTGCCACCTACCTGTCGGGGTATTTATGTAGAAAAAGGTTGCCCTCATACCACCTGCACTGGTGCCCCCCCCCCGTATTCTCGCAAACTCACCCGAATGTCCCTTACCATTGCTGAAGTTGCGAGAGTAACCTGCATTGGGAGCACTCATGCCTGAAGCGGCAGGACAAGCCAAATTTTCAGGTGCCCTCATCGAACTGCCAGCAGTACCCCTTCTTCTGAGTAGCCGGTTGCCCTGGGGGAGGGGATCCACCGTCCCCTGACTTAAACTGACTCCCAGCCTGCGCCAACGTCATCAGCTTCATCCGAAGACCAATATCTTCATGATCCCAATGGAAGGATGGCTGCACCGCCTTGCACTGCTGGAACTGCGTGTCGTACCAAAACCAAGCCGCCCCACTGTACACCCGGTAAAGCTCGCCCATGGCATCCAAACAGCAGGATAATGCCGAATAGTGTTCCAGGGCCTTCTGCCCAATAAGACTGGCTAAAATTGTGAAAGCCTGCAGCCAATTATTAAAGGCAAGCAGGATCAGCCGAAAACCTACGTTTTTGCTCGCCTCACCATATTGTGTCTCTACCGACTGGCTTCAAGTGCGCACCCAACGGTCCCTCGAAGCATACATAGACCACACACTTGGCCGAATCCTTGACGCCTTCCCCCTCCTTTCACCTCAGATTTTGCACCGCCCTCAACCACGGTTGGTGCAGATGCGGCAGCTAGCGTCAACTCAGCACCCCCGGATGTGGGCGCCACCTTGTCTACCTCTAAAACAGAGGTTGCCGGTTGTCCAGTTATCTCAAGCATGCTCTCCTCTGACTGAAAACCAAATCTTCCCTTTCTGAAGCCCTACTTGCTACCCCCCACTCCACCAATCATGCAAGTGCTATTTTAGTAATGCTAAACTGCCCAGAAACACCTTCCCCATAAGCTGCCATGCCGGCCCAGCATTCATTCTCTTTCTTTTCTGACTCCGGGCCTTTCTTAACAACAGGAAGTGTAGCTGAGTATCTCTACTTCAGTAAAACAGTTAAGAACACAAACAGCTACTTACATTTATCCAAATTAACAGTATCCCTCAGTGAAGTCCAGGGTAACTCTGGTAACACAGACAAATAGTTGGAGGGAGCCAAGGCCCGAGGACACAGCAAAGCCACCCCATTGGAACTGGAGTACTCTGGTAGCAATCAAGGGGGGTCTTGCCACAGTGGCTAGGTCTTCTGGAGAAGCTGCATGTTATTAGTCTCCTTCCTGGCTGCCTACAACCCCATTTTGACAGTGGAAGGCCTCTCACGTGGTTGCTGACCACATGCCCAGCTACCTCAATATCCTCAGGCATGTCTTCTCTGAGCTACAAAGGAAGGGTAACTGAGAAACTTATCTGCCCTGGGTCTAGGAACCCAGAGAGTTGAGGGAAATGGCTGTCAGGGCTTGTGAACACTGATCCGTGCATGCGCAACTCAGTGTACAGTTATAGCAGGATTCTGTGCATTGATAATGACTGCTGTGCATATGCGCGAGAGTGAAATCATTGCGGCCTGGCAAATCAAGTGGCCAAAGCATTGGAACCCAAAGCACATATTTCTGTAGTGTTTTCTTGTCTCTCTCCAAAGCACTAAAGCTGGATACACACTATACACATTATACAATTCTCTGCAGATTTTCTCTTTTAGATTTACCAAAACCATATAATATGAGGTCAAACCTAAACACTTCCAATTTGTATGCAATCAGGCAGGCCCTTGCACTACATAGTTGAAGATAAATCTAAAGGAAATCGAACAACAAAAGTTATATAGTGTGTATCTAGCTTGTCCCGTGTGTTTGTGCTGCTCCGTAGCTCTGTTATCAGAATAACTTCTGATAAGTTCTCCGAGACAGGAGATAAAAGCAGCTTGCAATGTGTGTCAGGGAGGTTGGTATAAATAGATAGCACAGAGCTTGCCTTATCACAGTACAGCTCTGAAAGCATTTTCCATCTTCAGCCAATGTAGGGGGGGGGTGTCTTTCCTCCAATCAGCTGTCACACAGAGTATGTCAGAATGACACTCCTACTGCTCAATGAGGAAGTGCAAATTCTTACTTGATGGAAGAATTCTAAAGAATATAGCAAAATGAAGACAGCAGATATACATGTAAAACTTATGTAGGGAGATTTGTTTCATCCCTGTGTATCATCTGAGGCTGTTCACTTCCCTGGGTATATGTGAGGGTTTACATCCACTTTAAGGCTAAAGGTTTCTGGGGGCCCATTTTTAATTTTGGGGGGGAAGGTTTAATTCAGCTTTAACCACTTGACCTCTAGAAGATTTACCATCCTTCGCGACCAGGCCATTTTTTTTGCGATACAGCACGGCGTTATTTTAACTGACAACTGCGTGGTCGTGCAACACTGTACCCAAATAAAAATTTGTGTCCTTTTTTACCCACAAATAGAGCTTTCTTTTGGTGGTATTTGTTCACCTCTGCATTTTTCTTTTTTTGCGCTATAAAGAAAGACCGACAATTTTGAAAGAAATATATATATATATTTTTACTTTCTGCTATAAAACATATCGAATAAAAAAAGTGAAAACGTCAAATTTTTTCATACATTTAGGCCAATATGTATTCTGCTAAAAAATCCCAATAAGCGTATTGATTGGTTTGCACAAAAGTTATAGCATCTACTTGCATCATTTCTGAGTAATTGACCAGGAACAAGCATTAAGTCAGCAAGGTTAGATCTCCTGATCTTCCTGCTCATTCGAGTAATAAACCTAAAAACTGCAGCACACAGAAACACAAACAATTTTAGTTACATTCCAGCAGCGAACAGACGTCAGCGAGGACTTTCAATGCCACAGGTAAATTTCATCGTATGTTTACTGGTGTGATCATCCTGTAAAGCAATTCATGCTGTTAATAAAAGATCATTTTACCCAAAAAATAATAAACAAAAGCAAAATGTAGCTGCTGCATGCATTGTTCATTTGATATTGATATTTTGACAAGTGTTGCACACCTTGCCCTGAACATGTTAATGGTGAAAAAGGTTAAAGGCATCAACAGGTGGCAATAATCAAGTTCATTACCATGATGTGAAGCTGTCAGATTAGTTCAGCCCAGACACCAGGTAAGGACATTTTTTCTGAATAAATACAACAGGGAATGAAAATAAAATATCTATTTTGTCATGTAAAGTACTGCATGTAGCAATCAAGTAGGGTCTTCTCACAGTGGCTAGGTCTTCTGGAAAAGCTGCATGTCATAAGGCTCCTTCCTGACTGAGCTCCCATTTTGACAGTAGAAGGCTTTTTACATTGTTGATGATCACATGCCCAGCTACATCTCTATCCTCAGGCTTGTCTTCTCTCAGCTGCAAAGTAAGGGAAACATTAATCTAAACCAGGGGTCTCCAAACTTTCTATACAAAGGGCCAGTTTACTGTCCTTCAGACTTTTCTGGGAGTGGACTGTGGCCATTGGGAGTAGAAAAGGTCCCAACATCAGTGGGGGAAAAAAAAACCAATGCCCTATTGTTGGTGTCATTAGTATGTATGCGGCTCCTTCATTGGGGTCAGTGTGGGGGAGGATTATGCCTCATTGATTAAATAGTGCCCTAAGGGCTGGATAAAAGTAAGCAAAGGGCCGCAATATGAAGACCACTGATCTAAACTAAAAATTCAAGTTATATCAATTTGGAACAGGGGTTGCTGGGAAACCATTCTGTTACATCCTGCAAGCTTGCCCATATAATTTTTTCTACTGAATCCAGGCATAGTGCTGTAACCTTTATACCTAAAACAAATTTTAAAAAATAAGGGAAGGTTAAAACCATTGTCAAATTTTTTCTTTTTTTTTTCTTTTGCTGTCTGTGCGAAGTATTGTCCTGTGAATTGAGAAGATCTATTTCTAATGTGAAGAAAATCCCCCTCTAAGGGGTGGTTCACAATTGCAGCAGCCCTCGCTTCCCCTCTGAAAAGTGATCCGCAGTTAATTGCTTTTCAGAGGACAGGTGCTTGGGAGATACGTTGCATGCTTACCGACTGTTTTAATCTTGAATAGCCTGCACCACAAACACATGTATTGTATTATACACGGTTGCAGCATGGGCCGTTCACTTGAATTGGTGGTGGTACTGCTCACCAAATCCCACATTGGGTATCATTTTTGCTTCATATGTGCTGCCATTGCAGCTTGAAGGGGGGACAGTTAAATCATGGCTCAATCACCTATTTTTACCACCTCCTGACTGCCTGTATAAACAAGCCTTTAGACAGATGTCATGGGAACAAGTGTCTCCTTTGGACAATTTTCTTTCTATTCCTACTCTCATGGAGACTCAAAATTTTAGATTTACCCTGACTTTCATTTCTGAGTCGTACCTGTGTTTCGGGCCCTATGCGTTCAGGGGCACGTTTTACAGCATTCAGTCTTGCCCAGTGGCATTCCACCATAGAGTTTAACAGGCTGCAGGCAGTGGGGTGGGTGATGCACTGCATCTAGATAGAGCCTAACAATCAAGCAGTATTTTTCGGTCACTGCAAGCTGATATCTGAATGGTTGCTTTGGGCGTCAAAAGCAAATATTTCCTCAGACGAATCTACAGGAGTCTCTGTATTTTTTTTTTTGTAAAAGAAACAACCATGTGGGCAGAGTTACATTGTGAGGCTGGTTGAAAAAAAAACTGTTCAACCAATAGAAGGGGAATTTTTTACATATATATATATATATATAATTACACACAATCCAATACCCATAGTTGATCCAGAGGAAGGCAAAAAAAAACAATAAAGCATGAGCTAACGCTTTATATGTTAGGGCTAGTACTATACTTTATCTTTTAGCAGTGTGGATGAAAGGGTTAGCTAATTAGCAAATTAATAATTCCTGTTTGCAAAATTACATTTACATTTTTAAGTGCACGTTAAAAATATGTGCTACCTGCTGCATCCACACCTGAACAGTGTGACTTTCAGCTGTTTTTATTAGAATGTTTTATTATTAGAAGAGTGCGTATACGAGTGTTTTAGCGAAGTATTTTAAAGATTTCACTTGTGTATTCAAGCTTCAGGCACTTTTGTTTCAGCCAATGGAATGCTCTGGGTGGGGTGGACCAGTTCTTACAGGCTCAATAATGCCTGAAATATATCAGGAAAAAAAAAACGCTTGAAAAAATGTGGTTTGAGTGTTTTGAGGCATTCCCATTGAAGTCTATGGAGCCAAATATACACAATTTTGCCTCAAAAGTAGCTCATGTAGTTTTTGGAGCATCCAGCGTCGAGCTACAGGCACCTGGGTGCTCATATGTGAACAGTCACCATTGTAATACATGTAAATTTGGATGTTGAGCATTTTGAAGATTCGAGCTGCAAAACTCAGGTTAAGGGCTTGATTTACATCTAAGCATGTTGCCTTTGCGATTTGCTTTTTTTTTTCTTTACATTCACTGTAAATGTAAGAAAAAAAGAATTACGACAAAAAGTTTGTTAAAAAAAAATGGCGTGGGGTGCTCCCCCAGCTCCACAAAATCCATACTAGACACTTATCCGAGCATGCAGGTCAGGAAAGGGAGGGGATGAGCGAGCGCGCCCCCCCTCTCCTGAACTATACCAGGCTACATGCCCTTAACATAAGGGGGGGTGCCCCTCCCCCCCCCAAAGCACCTTGTCCCCATGTTGATGGGCCTCTTCCCTGGTTGTGGGGGTCTGCGAGCGGGGGGCTTTCCAGAATCTGGAATTCCCCAGATCCGAGCCCCAATGTGAATGAGTATGCGGTAGATTGTTCCCCTACCCATTCACCAAAAAAGTAGTTTAGTAAGACAATGGACAGTTTTTGACAAGTTCTTGTATTAAAAATATCGTCTTCTTCCTCCAGTCGTCTTCTTTTTCCTCCAGTCTTCTCTCTCCGGGGTGTTTTTCTTCCTCCACCGTCGACCAGCTGAAAATCAAAAAAATGACCTGCCCCCTTCGATGTCGCACATTTCATATATACAATATCTCACAAAAGTGAGTACACCCCTCACAAATTTTGTAAATATTTTTTTATATCTTTTCATGTGACAACACTGAGAAAATGACACTTTCCCACAATGTAAAGTAGTGAGTGTACAGCTTGTATAACAATGTAAATTTGCTGTCCCCTCAAAATAACTCAACACACAGCCATTAATGTCTAAACCACTGGCAACAAAAGTGGAGTTACACCCCTGTGAAAATGTCCAAATTGGGCCCAATTAGCCATTAACCATTCATGTCCTATGGTCTGATGAGACCAAGATAAACGTATTTGGTTCAGATGGTCTCAAGTGTGTGTGGTGGCAACCAGGTGAGGAGTACAAAGACAAGTGTTTCTGCCTACAGTCAAGCGTGGTGGTGGGATTGTCATGGTCTGGGGCTGCATGAGTGCTGCCGGCACTGGGGAGCTACAGTTCATTGAGGGAACTATGAATGCCAACATGTACTGTGACATACTAAAGCAGAGCATGATCCCCCTACCTTCGGAGACTGGGCCACAGGGCAGTATTCCAACATAACGACTCCAAACACACCTCCAAGACGACCACTGCCTTACTAAAGCAACTGAGGGTAAAGGTGATGGACTGGCCAAGCATGTGTCCAGACCTAAACCCTATTGAGCATCTGTGGGGCATCCTCAAAAGGAAGGTGGAGGAGCGCAAGGTCTCTAACATTCACCAGCTCCGTGATGTCGTCCTGGAGGAGTAGAGGGGACTCCAGTGGCAACCTGGGAAGCTCTGGTGAACTCCATGCCCAAGAGTGTTAAGGCAGTCCTGGAAAAAAAATTGTGGCCACACAAAATATTGACACTTTGGGCCCAATTTTTGGACATTTTCACTTAGGGGTGTACTCACTTTTGTTGACAGCAGTTTAGACATTAATGGCTGTGCGAGGTATTTTGAGGGGACAGCAAATTTACACTTATACAAGCTGTACACTCACTACTTTACATTGTAGCAAAGTGTAATTTCTTCAGTGTTGTCACAAAGATATAAAAAAATATTTACAAAATTGTGAGGGGTGTACTCACTTTTGTGAGATACTGCAACTATGGGACATGGCCATTGGATGGAGTCATCAGGTGACTCCTCCCTTTGTGACATTACTAACTCATCATGCGCGTCGGCAGTGTGAGCAGCGGCGGAGGAAGAAGAACACCGGAGAAAGAAGAAGACCAGAGGAATAAGTGTGGGAAGAAAAAGACCAGAGCAAGAAGCGGGACAAGAAGACGACGTTTTTAATAAAGGACTTGTCAAAAACTGTCTCTTGTCTTTATTGCATTACACTACTTTTTTTGGTGAATGGGTAGGGGTACAATGTACCCGATACTTAGTCATATGGGGGGGGCTTCCGGATTCTGATAAGCCCCCTGTCTGCCGACACCCCCCCCAACACTGGCCAGGGTTGTGGGGAAGAGGCCCTTGTCCCCATCAACACGGGGATAAGGTGCTTTGCGGTGAGGGGGGAAGCATCCCCCATGTTGAGGGCATGTGGCCTGGTATGGTGCGCCTCCCTGGGTCTGGTATATATTTTGGGGGGGACCCCACAATGTATTTTTGTGTGTTTTTTTTTTTTTTTTTTTTTTTCTCCCTTCGCCTTTCAGGACAGCACCTTGGAGAGAGCGTAGCTCCACCTCTTAGACAGGAAACACTGCGTGACAACGCCCCTTTAAAAAGCAGCTGCTTCCACCATGCCATCAGTTTTAGTGTTTCCTCCGCCATGGTGGAAGCACTGCTTGGGGAACCAGAGGGGCTGCGCTCTCTCCAAGGAGAGGGTTTTGGCAGGACCTCCACGTTTGGGTACTCAGACCAACCCAGCTCCTTCCCTTACGTGAGGAGGGTGCTCCGGTGTCCCTTCCTTCTCCGGCTCACAGGAGTAATGGTCTGCCGGAAGTTTTCCACCCGGGGTGTTCGGGGGGCCGCGGTTGTGCTCAGTAAGAGCGTCCATGCCAGGCCTCTGCATGGCGGCGCCGAATCCCGGACAGCAGGTGATGTCAGTTCCGGTGGGCGGATACTTCCGGCGGGGCGTAGCAGCGATTGGTTCCTGCTGCTGGAACGCAGGAGGAAGGGGCGGGTCCTCTGGCCGGGACTTCCTTTTGTTTGGCACATGGAGCCTAGTACACAGTGCAGCAGCTGCGGATTGCACTATGGAGACAGCGGAATCGTCAGCAGCAATGGCGGATGCAGGCGCCCAGGTTCCCGGCCAGGCCCAGGTAGGAGAGGTGCGGTGGCACCTCTTTCCTTTTATATCACTGGGTGTTTTATCTTTGATGTGGTTATTCAAAACCTGCTGCTGTCTGCTATGGGGTAACAGTTTCCATTAGCAGTTCAGCAAAGGAGTGAGACTCTGGGCACTTAGGGTGTTGGCTGGAGGTACTACTTTTCTCTGAAGCCTTAGTTCTAAAGGACCTGGGTTTTTCTTGTTTCTCTGTTTCAGAAAGCTACTGCCAAATCAGAGAGAACAGGGAGAAAGTGCCCCTCATGCAAAAATCCTTTAAGGGACTCTTGGCCCAAACCACTGTGCAAATCCTGCATTGTGGATTTAGTAAAAGAAGAATCCTCACAAGAGTGCAAAGAGCTCTTATCTTCTGTGAGGAAGGAGTTAGCAGAGGCCCTAGGGACAGTGCGTTCCCTTGTAAAGCACGGCCAGAGTTCCAGCCAAGAGCAGAGTTCTCACTCCAGTTTCCCTCAGTCCACTTCCAGACAGGTGGAAAGTGAGTCGGAGGAGGAAAGGGAAAGCATTCCACCCTCAACCATTGATTCTGAGGAGGAGGAGGTGGAAGAAGAGTCAAGATCATCTAGATATAAGCTGTCACTTGAGGAGGTGGATGAATTACTCAAGGCAATTTATACTACCCTGGAGATCCAGGAAGAAAAGGCTCAGCTGTCTGTGCATGACAAGATGTACCTGGGGCTGGAGGAAATTAAACACAGGGTGTTCCCTGTGCATAAAGTGTTAACAGACACTATTAAAAAGGAATGGAAGAACCCAGAGAGAGGACAGTTTTTTTCTAAAACCCTCAAAAGGAGGTTTCCTTTTGAGGAGAATGAGGAACTATTGTGGAATAAAAAACCAAAAATAGACGCTGCCTTTTCTCAAGTATCTAGGAAGACTGATTTAGCTTTTGAGGACATGGGTATTCTCAAAGATGCTATGGATAAGAGGGCAGATGGGCTACTGAAGAAAGCCTGGGACTCATCTCTAGCTAATCTTAAGCCAGCAATGGCGGCTACGGTTGTGGCTAGGAATCTGGAGTGCTGGTTAGAGCAACTTAAAAATCATGTTGTGGCAGGTACCTCCAGAAAAGACTTATTGGAGTCCTTCCCTACCCTGCTTAAGGCAGTAAAATATATGGCAGATGCCTCTGCAGAATCTATCAGGATGTCAGCCAGGTCCTCTGCGCTTGTTAACTCAGCAAGAAGAGCACTCTGGCTAAAGACCTGGTCAGGGGATTCAGCTTCTAAAGTAAAACTGTGCGGAATTCCCTTTTCAGGAGACCTGATGTTTGGGCCAGAACTAGAGACTGTCCTTGACAGGACAGCAGACAAGAAGAAAGCTTTCCCACAGAAGAAGAAAACGGTACAGCAGAGGAAAAATTTTCGTCCTTTTCGACAAACCGATAAGGAAAAGGACCACACACAGAAGAGACCCTGGTCTTCTCAGAGAGGAAGAGGTAGAGGTGGGGTACTCTTTAGAACCCCAGAACAAACCCCTAAAAAACAATGACCATCTAGTAGGGGGGAGACTACAGGACTTCTTACCAATCTGGGAAAAAACAACAAAGAGTCCTTTTGTTCTGGGGTTAATCAAAAAGGGTTATCAATTGGAATTCTCACAAAGCCCCCCAAGTCGGTTTTACATCACAAACCTGCCAAAGGATCGGGAAAAGGCTCTGGCCATGAAGTCTCTGTTACAGGAACTGATGCAACAGAAGGTCATTTCCCAGGTTCCGAAAGATCAAGAGGGGAAGGGGTTTTACTCCCACATTTTTATGGTCAAAAAGCCATCAGGAAAGTTCCGCCTGATTCTCAATTTAAAGGTTCTAAATCGATCCATAAAATACAAAAAATTCAGGATGGATACGATTTTCTCAGTAAGGAACTTGCTAACCCCCAAATGTCATATGGCTTCCATCGATTTGAGAGATGCCTATCTCCATATACCAATAGCGCCCCCATCACAAAGGTTCCTGCGTCTTGCAGTCAATCTGGGGGGAGGGGAGATTTGGCACCTGCAGTTTCGGGCTCTGCCTTTCGGTCTTTCCTCTTCTCCCAGGGTATTCACAAAAGTGATGGCGGAATCTTTGGAGCCCCTGAGACTGAAGGGGATTTCAATAGTACCCTATTTGGACGATCTGCTACTGTTTGCAGACTCAAGGGGTCAAGTAGAGGTCAACCTACAGACAGTTCAAACACATTTAAGAGGTTTGGGATGGCTTCTCAATCTTCAGAAGTCAAACTTAATTCCATCTCAAAGGGTAAGGTTTCTGGGGTACGAAATAGACTCGATAGAACAGAGAATTTTTCTACCCCAGGAGAAAATAGAGAAGATGCAGTTGACCCTGATAACACTTCAATCCAACGCAGAGATCTCTGTAAGACAAGCCATGTCCGCTCTGGGACTGTTGACAGCAGCAATTCCTTCGGTACAGTGGGCCAGGTTGCATTCCCGTCCTCTGCAATCGGATATCCTGTGAATTGGTCATACCAGGAACCTCTGGAGAAGAAATTCAACTTGGGGGCAAGAGCAAAAAGGTCTCTCTGGTGGTGGAGGAACCTAGGAAACGTTTCAAAAGGGCTTCCTTGGGTCTTTCCGGTAACCAGAAGGCTGACTACAGATGCCAGCGCCTGGGGATGGGGAGCTCACCTGGAAGAAAAAACGGTTCAGGGAGTTTGGACCAAACCAGAAGCAAGAAGATCTTCAAATTGGAGAGAGTTAAAGGCTGTTCACTTAAGCCTCCTCTCCCTCCAGGAATTTCTAGTGAATCAACATGTCCAAATATTGTCAGACAATATGACGACAGTATTATATTTAACAAAGCAAGGGGGCACAAAAAGCAAAACCCTAATGGGTCTAGCGCATCAGATCCTAAGATGGGCAGAGAACAATGTGGCCTCTCTATCAGCAGTCCATCTAAAGGGGACGGAAAACACCTTAGCAGATCTCCTCAGCAGGAAAGAAATAAGGGAAGCAGAGTGGTCTCTCAATCAGGAATTATTCGAAAAGATTTCCAAGAGTTGGGGTCATCCCCAAGTGGACCTCTTTGCAAAGGAGGAAAATGCAAAAATACCAGTCTTCTTCTCTCTTCAAAGACAGGATCAAGCTCTCGGAGTAGATGCGTTAGCTCACAAATGGGACTTCCATCTGTCCTACGCCTTTCCCCCGTTCCAACTGATACCAAAGGTGTTAGCCAAATTCAGATTGGAGTCCACGGAGCTAATATTAATAGCTCCTTATTGGCCAAAAAGACCCTGGTTTTCAACCTTGATGAACCTCTCAGTGAAACCTGCTTGGAGATTACCAATCAGGACAGACCTGTTGAGTCAGGGCCGAATTCTCCATCCAGATCCAGCTTACCTCAAACTAACAGCTTGGTTTCTGAAGAACAAATCTTAAGACGGAAGGGTTTATCAGAGAGGCTTATTTCTACCCTTCTTGCAAGTAGAAAAAAAGTGACGAGAGACATTTACTTTAAAGTCTGGAAGATCTATAATTCTTGGTGTTCCAGTAAAAACTTTGATTTTCGTACCACATTTTCAGTTTTGGAATTTCTTCAAGAGGGATTGGAGAAGGGGTTAGCAGCAAGTACGCTCAAGACGCAGGTAGCTGCTTTATCAGTTTTTTTGGAAAGAACCCTGTCAGGGGAACCTTTAATAATCAGATTTTTTAGGGCAATGGCAAAAGTAAAGCCTAGACCTGTTGTTAGTTTTCCCAAATGGGATTTATCTTTAGTTCTTCAGGGTCTAACTATGGCACCGTTTGAACCCATAGAAGAAGCATCATTACGTTTCTTGACGTTAAAGACTATTTTATTGGTAGCAGTAACTTCCGCACGTAGAATTAGTGAGTTACAAGCCCTTTCAATTAAAGAGCCCTTCATGAGATGTCTACAGGATAGGGTAGTCTTAAGGACGGATCCAGCATTTCTACCAAAGGTGGCTTCAGTTTTTCACCGTACACAGGAAATCATTCTCCCTACTTTTTGTCCTTTACCTTCGGGAGCAGGAGAAGAAGCTTTCCATACCCTTGATGTCAGGAGGTGCCTGCTTAAATATCTGGAAAGAACAAAGGAAATCAGAAAGTCATCCTCACTCTTTGTTTTAATGGAAGGTACTCACAAAGGAGGTAAAGCTTCCAAAAGCACCCTTGGAAGATGGTTAAAGCAGGCCATCAAAGAGGCATACATATCTTTGGGTCTGGAACCTCCGGAAGGGGTATTACCTCATTCTACTCGAGCAGTGGCGGCATCATGGGCAGAAAGGGCTGGGGCATCTCCTGAGCAAATCTGCAAGGCTGCCACATGGTCCAGTTTTTCGACCTTCATAAGGCACTACCGCTTGGATCTACTATCAGCCTCGGACCAATCATTTGGTAGGAAGGTTTTGCAGGCAGTAGTCCCACCCTGAAGTAAGTTTCTCGGTTATCCTCTCCAAGGTGCTGTCCTGAAAGGCGAAGGGAGAAAACCTTAGTTAGACTTACCGGTGACGGTATTTCTACGAGCCTTTCAGGACAGCAGCCTACTTCCCTCCCTTGGTTATCATATGTAAAGTATAATTATAGGACCTGGTAATTGTCTGATTATATTTTCCAGCATGTCGGAGGATTTCTCGGTAACAACTGATGGCATGGTGGAAGCAGCTGCTTTTTAAAGGGGCGTTGTCACGCAGTGTTTCCTGTCTAAGAGGTGGAGCTACGCTCTCTCCAAGGTGCTGTCCTGAAAGGCTCGTAGAAATACCGTCACCGGTAAGTCTAACTAAGGTTTTTTTTACTCTCAGCTGTCAGCAGGGAAGCCTGCTGACAGCTAATGACTCATCAGTTGTTAAGGACGTGGCAGCCTGCTTCCCAGCCCGCTCCTTAGCAATCAGCTATATACAGTGAATGTAAAGCTAAAAAAAAAACCCACAAATGGCAAAATACAAAATTGCGGTAAAATCGCAGGACTTGCATTTTGGATGCGAGTTCATTGAAGTCTGTTACATGCAAAACGCTGTTTTTGCAGAAAAAAAATCCCCGACCCTGTCCAGAAACAGAGTCACAAAAATGCATTGATGTGAACGTGTTCCATAGGATTAGCACGTGTCAAAAAATGAAATGCGTTTCTGAAAAAAGCATCAAAAAACGCATTAGTGTGAATCGAGCCTAAATGGGGGGCCTAAAAAGCATCCTTTTTTTTTTTTTTTTTTCTTTTTTTTATATGCAGTGTGTGGGTGTTGCCCACTACTGTTATAGTGCTTTTGAGGTGCCACTGAGAACAAATGGCACTGCAGTGCATCATACTGTAAAGGTTTTCACTTCGTTATTACAACACGAAAATGTGAATGGGCCATCCATTGTTTTGCAGATGCTACTGTTGCTAGTGAAAATTAAGGGCTTATTCACACTTTTGCACTGTGGAAACATACACATTACTTGAATGCCCAGTATTCTAAATGGCACCCCAATGCACCTTGTTGATTTACGTGCATTGAAGCACAGCACAATATGCAACAATGCTCTAATGTGTATTACACTATGCTGCCAAGAATGCCACATGCATTTTTTTACTGTCTTAGGTACAGTAGTGCCTAGCATGCTTATAATAGTGTCGTCAAAGATAAATTGCACAAATTGGTTGCTATGGGCAGCTTGAAAGGCTTGATGATTGGGGGAGGTGTTAGCTACATTGCCCCTAATACCAGGCCTGTGGGGGCTAGCCATAACCTATAGTTAGCTTTATAGTATAGGTATAGGAGGAGGTGTTATACTATTCTGTGGTGAAAAGTAAATGTGACTTCTACCACAAATCTCCTACCACAAAACTCCCACCCACAACTCCACTAGAATGGTGGATGGGGAGAGAGGAATAGAATGGGACTTTAATAAGTCTGCAAACAAAATTTGTAAAACACATATTTTTGTATTTACAAATATTAAAAACACATAGCATATTATAAAATAAGTGCCCATGAACGTGTGTGTGTGTGTGTGTGTGTGTGTGTATAAGATAGATATATAGCATCCCCTAGAATTGCTAGAGTAGGATGTTCTGTGTAATGCCGCGTACACACAGTCGGACTTTTCAGCTACAAAAGTCCAACGGACGCTGACGGACTAAAGCTGGCTGGTAATCCGATCGTGTGTGGGCTTCTCCGGACTTTCAACGTACTTTTTTAGCCTCAAATCCGACGTACTTTAGATTTGAAACATGCTTCAAATCTTTACGTCGTAACTACGACGGACCCCGAAATCCGCTCGTCTGTGTGCTAGTCCGACGGACAAAAAGCCACGCTAGGGCAGCTATTGGCTACTGGCTATCAACTTCCTTATTTTAGTCCGGTGTACGTCATCACGTACGAATCCGTCGGACTTTTGTGTGGTCGTGTGTAGGCAAGTCCGTTCGTTAGAAAGTCTGCAACAAGTCCGCCGCAAGTCCGCCGAAAGTCCGCCGAAAGTCTGTCGGACCGGCTGTCGGACTTTTGTAGATGAAAAGTCCGACCGTGTGTACGCGGCATTAAGAGTAGGTAAATTGTCAGGCTTGGCTGTCAGCCAAGCCTGTGTGTTTGTTTTTCTGGGTCAGGGTTGTGACTGGCTCAGGGAGGCTGTATGACTCAGCGACAGCATCTCTGGTGACTGCCCCTGCTTGCTGGAAACTTGGAGAAGATTCAAGAAGCAGCTGGGAGGGGGTCTAGGAGTAGCTGTCTGGAGGCTGGGGCGGTGTGGCATTGAGGTGGAAGATGGAGTGTTAGGCTGTTGGAGGCCTTTGAGAGTAGCCCCCTAGTCTGGGGGGTGAACTCAGGTCTGGGCTTGGGTGCGGAAGGGACTCCTTCTCATGACGCATGGGAGCAAGGAGAGGACAGTGGGAGAACACTTCTGGACAAATCTCCAGGGAGAAAGACAGCCAAGAGGACTGGTGAGTGTTACAGTCAGAGGACTGAGAGGCATGCCTGAAGAGTCTGGGATGGATGCAGAGTCAGTCTGGGAGGACTGTTGAGAGGTAGCCAGGAGGGCTAGCGAAAGGGGCAGCTGCAGCCAGACTGGCTTGCAGTGCCTGTAGAGGTGGTACTGGGAGCAGTAGCCACAGGAATATGACAGCTAAGCACTAAAGACCTCTTGTTCAGCTACACTACCAAAGGGGCCCATGGTTCCTGCCTGCAAAGGGCATTTTCTCTAGATATGACTGAGTCTGTGTTGTATCAATCTATCAGTGCTAGCTGGTCCTGGGAAATGTAGTTCTACAAGCAAGATTGTGCTGGAGGTAGAAGAGAAGTGTGTAAGTGTGTGTTTATAATGGATGTATATAGTTTGTGTCTCTGAAGATTTTCTTGTTGATCAAGTGGGCATCCCAAAATAACCCTCTCCCCATCCAAGTTCAATCCCCCTAAACAAAACAAAGTTACAAGGACTGTTTCCTGTCTCTAGAGTGAGTGGAAAATGTGTGTGCGCCTGGCTGTGCAAGGTGGGAGATACCCATATTCACCAGCAGCTCCTACGGGGGTAGTGATCTATAGATTTTATATATACAGTATCTCACAAAAGTAAGTACACCCCTCACATTTTTGTAACTATTTTATTATATCTTTTCATGTGACAAAACTGAAGAAATGACGCTTTGCTACAATGTAAAGTAGTGAGTGTACAGCTTGTACAACAGTGTAATTCTGCTGTCCCCTCAAAATAACTCCACACACAGGCATTAATGTCTAAACTACTGGCAACAAAAGTGAGTACACCCCAAGTGAAATTGTCCAAATTGGGCCCAAAGTGTCAATATTTTGTGTGGCCACCATTATTTTCCACCACTGCCTTAACCCTCTTGGGCATGGAGTTCACCAGAGCTTCACAGGTTGCCATTGGAGTCCTCTTCCACTCCTCCATGACGGATCTGGTGGATGTTGGAGACCTTGCGCTCCTAAACCTTCCATTTGAGGATGCTCAATAGGGTTTAGGTCTGGAGACCTGCTTGGCCAGACCATCACCTTTACCCTCAGCTTCTTTAGCAAGGCAGTGGCCATCTTGGAGGTGTGTTTGAGATCGTTATCGTGTTGGAATACTGCCTCTGCTTGATTTCAGCCAACTGTTTGTGAGCTTTCTTATGCATCATCTCTAGAAGAGGCTTAATTCTGGGATGACAGCAATGTAGACCAATTTGATGCAGTGTGCCCTGCTGGCAGCACTCATACGTCTATTTCCCAAAGACAACCTCTGCATATGACGCTGAGCAAGTTTTCTCAACTTCTTTGGTCGACCATGGCGAGGCCTGTTCTGAGTGGACCCTGTCCTGTTAAACCGCTGTATGGTCTTGGCCACCATGCTGCAGCTCAGTTTCAGTGGAGTCAAGAGGAACTTGACTGGCCTGCACAGAGTCCTGACCTCAACTCAACCTCAGCAATAGACGTCCTCCCGAGCATGCGCTGTCAGCGTCCCTGCAGGGTGTGCGTGGCGCGCTCTGTGATCACCGAGTCTGAGACTTGGCTGATCACAGATCAGTGATCAGCTGTCAGCCAATGACAACTGATCATGTGATGTAAACAGAAGATCGGTATCAGTTTTTTAATTTTTTTACACCAGCCTTTGTCAGACAATGGTCCTTCACACAGAGCCGCCACTGCGTTGTCTGTGCCCACCAGTGCCACCTACCTTTGCCCACCAGTGCCTCATTATCGGTGCCATCAATCAGTGCTGCCCATTAGTGTCACCTACCAGTGACCATCAGTGCAACCGCATTGGCGCACATCAATGAAGGAGAAACTTTACCTGTTTTCAAAATGTAATAACAAACTATGAAACTTTTTTTTTTTTCCAAAATTTTCAGTCTTTTTCCCAGCAAAAAATAAAAAACCCAGCAGTGATTAAATATCACATAGGAAAGCTCTTTTTTGTGTGGAAAAAAATTATAAAAATTTCATATGGGTACAGCGTTTCATGACCGCGCAATTGTCATTTAAATTGCGATGGCCTGGGCAGGAAGGGGTTTTAAGTGCCCAGTAGGCAAGTGGTTAAACTCTATGGACTAAGACTGGGATGCCATTAAAGTTCATGTTCATGTGCGTGTCAAGGCAGGCATCCCAATACTTTTGACAATATAGTATGTACAGTGGATATAAAACGTCTACACACCCCTGTTAAAATGTCAGATTTCTGTGATGTAAAAAAATGAGACAAAGATAAATCATTTCAGAACTTTTTCCACCTTTTTAATGTGACCTATAAACTGTACAACTCAGTTGAACAACAAACTGAAATTTTTTTAGGTGGAGGAAAGTAAAAATAAAAAGCTAACATAATATGGTTGCATAAGTGTGCACACCCTTAAACTAATACTTTTGTTGACGCACCTTTTGATTTTATTACAGCATTTGGGTGTGGGTCTATCAGCATTACAAATTTTGACTTGACAATATTTGCCCACTCTTCTTTGCAAAAACACTCCAAATCTGTCAGATTGCGAGGGCATCGCCTGTGCACAGCCCTCTTCAGATCACCCCACCAATTTTCAATCAGATTCAGGTCAGGACTCTGGATGGGCCATTCCAAAACTTTAATATTCTTATGGTGAAGCCATTCCTTTGTTGATTTGGATGTATGCTTTGGGTCGTTGTCATGCTAAAAGATGAAGTTCCTATTCAGCTGTTCAGCTTTCTAGCAGAAGCCTAAAGGTTTTGGTCCAATATTGATTGGTATTTGGAACTGTTCATAATTCCCTCTACATTGGCTATGGCCCTTGTTCCAGCTGAAGAAAAACCGCCCCAAAGCATGATGCTGCCACCACCATGTTTCACGGTGGGTATGGTGTTCTATTGGTGATGTGCAGTGGTTTTTTTGCGCCAAACATATCTTTTTGGAATTATGGCCAAAAAGTTAAACCTTGGTTTAATCAGACCATAACACACGTGGCACACTTAAAGTCCCATTGTATTCCTCTCTCCCCTCCTACCATTCTGATGGAGTTGTGGATGGGAGATTTTTGGTTGATCTGAGTAAATGGGTTTATATGTTTTAAGGGCTCCACCATTACCAATATTTTTATGTAAATGGGATTTCTCTAAGGTTTTCGTCTGCATGGATGCTTTGGAATGTATTATTATTATACAGGATTTATTATTATTATTATACAGGATTTATATAGCGCCGACAGTTTACGCAGCGCTTTACAACAACATTAGGGCAGACAGTACAAGTACAATACAATTCAATACAGGAGGAATCAGAGGGCCCTGCTCGTTAGAGCTTACAATCTAGGAGGGAGGGTCAAGTTATACAAAAGGGTAATAGCTGTGGGGGATGAGCTAATGAAGAAAATAATGCAGTTGTTAGATGGAGGCAGGATAGGCCTCTCTGAAGAGGAAAGTCTTCAGGGATCGCCTAAAAGTGGATAAATTTGGAGACAGTCTGACAGATTGGGGTAGGGAATTTCAGAGGATGGGCGAGGCTCGGGAGAAGTCCTGGAGGCGGATATGGGAGGAGGTGATGAGGGAGCTAGAGAGCAGGAGATCTTGGGAGGAACGGAGATGGCGTTTAGGTTGGTATTTTGAGACTAGGTTGGTGATGTAGCTGGGGGCACAGTTGTGGATGGCTTTGTAACTTATTGTTAGTATTTTGAATTTAATTTGTTGGGCGAGTGGCAGCCAATGGAGGGATTGGCAGAGAGGGGTAGCAGACACTGATCGGTTTGTAAGGTAAGGTGAATGTACAGTATAAGTGAGCCATTTATGTGGCTGGAGCCACTGGGAACTATGTGCAGACAGCCTGGGATATTATTACATATTATTATTATTATTATTATTATTATTATTATTATTATTTATATTCTGTGGTTTGTCCTGTTTATTACAACACCAACTTCCCCTGGGCCAAAGCATTTTGAAGTTATTTACAAAAAATAAAGTTTTATTTTTAAAATGTATTTAATGCAGTACTACAAAAGCAAATCAATGAAACATACAGGAAAAAGGTTATGTATGTACTGTATATGTGTAGCACCCCCCTAGGATGCTAGGCAAATTTTGTTTTTGGCTCCTTCTGTGGTCAAGGGGGTAGTAATTGTTTGCTCTAATCTGTTTAGGATTTCACAGGCTGAGTTTAACTGCTTCCCCCTGCTTGTGGAAGAGGTTTCCAGTATATATTGCCGGAAGAGGCAAATGACCAGTCTAAACATTTATCAGGTCTTAGCCATTCCCTGGAACGGAGTATCCAGATGGTGGTTGGGAAGGTGATAAATGGTGTGAAGCCCTGGAAAGATAGTTCATTTCTTGGGGAGAGAGGGGGATGCAAAGCCTCTGGGGGTGCTGGTCTTTGAGGAGCTGGCTGTGTGACTTTACCATAAGGGATCTGAACTGGAGAAGGATTGTTTCCCTCACTGGACTGTGTCCAGGGGAAGATGGAAGGTGTGCAGCTGTCCTGGGGACTTGTAAGTATTGACCCTGAATTGTAATCCCTAATGACTGTGTGCTTTTGGGATGTAAGTGCCAGAGGTAGCTATGGACTGGGATGGCTCTTATAAAGTCTTGGAGTACAGGCCATTTTCCTGTGTCTCTAAAGGAATCCATGTATGTGAGCATAGTGAAGAGTGTCCTTGTATTACTTTGCAAGCATTTTGGAGTATCCTGCACCCTAATCCTTATCCTGGTTTAAAGTTTTTTGTGTTTTTATGTTTTTGTTTTGTTTTTTTAAATCCCCTAGACTGAGTCATTGGAGCCAGTGTGCACAAATGGGTGCTTAAGGTGGTGGGCAACCTCTGTACTATCAGGGAAGAACCAGCTATTATCAGCAGCCCCTGATAGCCTTGTATCGGCCTTACAGCAGCCCCGGGGTAGCACTACATATGGATAAAAAAAAATTAAAGAGCGCTAAGCGAAAACGGTAAAGTAGGAGTTAATGGAGGTTAAAAAGGAATAACTTTACAAATAAACTTTTTTTTTTTTTAACATTCGTAGATTTGCTGGGGATTTGATCTGCACCACATTGTTACAACATGCTCGTGAATTCCACAAAGGGGGACACATTTATGGAGCAGTGAATCTGACATTCACTAATCATTGCAGGTAATTCTTTTAGATACATGTGTTTTTAAATGAGTGATTGAGTCCCCGGTAATTAAAGTTTGGTGAAAATCGCATTCACCATTTTATAAAAATGTTCCTCTTGTTGAAGGCTTCATTAACATGGGAGCTGGTGACTTCTACTGTCGGTAAACCCATTGAGACCTGATTTGGTTTGCTGTGCAGGGTGAACAGACTGCCCATTTTAAGCAAAAAATAGAACCAAACACTGTATATAAAAACTTGATTCAAAGCAGGATGAAGAAGCTAAGTCCTGGCACATGTTCTCTGTGAATGGAAAACAATTGATACAGACTGCAGTAATAATATGAGGTAGAGTAGACTATGTGTAGCAGTTGCCCGTGGGAAAAATCTAGTGGGGGCTGGGTGGGTTCAATAGAACTATTGGGAATGGCATGGGCCTGGCATGAATGAGGGGTGGAGGCGTGGAGGAGCTTGATCCCTGTCACTGCATTTTTTTCTGCATTTCCCCCAAGCAACTCAAGGATCCTTTCTTCTATTTATTGGTTCATCTCTGTTCCCCTCTGCCGCCGTGCTATAGCACTACTCTACCACTGCACCTTGGATGGAGAGAAAATGTATTACAGACAATGTATAGAAGGTGGATAGATTATGGAGATGCTGTAGATACCTGACAGTGACACAACCAGGCTTTCCAATTTGACCATATTCTCAGGGAGTGGCTGTTGGTGAGGTGACTGTTGTGCTAACAGTCCTAGGTGGGTTGGGGGCCCAGCCCTCTCTCTTCCACCTGCTCCTCCTTCTCATACTCAGACCAGTTGGATGTGGTCCAATAAAAGAGAAAACTTAACAAATGAAATAAAAAAAGAAGTAAATGCTGATCACGGTCACTTTGTCTCTGTAATGTGAAGTTGTACTTGGATGTGGACAGATGTAAAATGGCATACATCCATTACATCTGACTGTCCATTTACCTATTATTTCCACCCAAAAAAACAAAAATACCTGAAAAATTCTAAAAAACAAAACAAAAAAACATTTGGATATTTTTTTTTTTACTTGCCTGTTGCAAGGTGGTCCCTCGTAGTCTGCCTCTTCCTTTGCCTGGGCTGGTGACATCACTTCCCCCTCGGCACAGGAAGGGCTCGGCTCTGCTCTCTCCCTCCTTTCAATCATCTGGGACCCATTACAGGTCCCAGGTGATTGAGCGGCCAATCACGGCACGTGGCGCCGCTCGCGCATGCGCAGTGGGTGCCAGGCTGTGAAGCCACAGCCCGGCGCCCCCACAGTTGAAATGCCGACGAGCGGAGGGGGGGGACGAGCGGGGCTTCGATCCCCCGCATCGCTGGACCCAGGGACAGGTAAGTGTCCAATTAAAAGTCAGCAGCTGCAGTATTTGTAGCTGTTGACTTTTAATTTTTTTTTTTTTAATGGACCCCCTGGGTGGAACCCCTCTTTAACAAATAAACAGTACTAAAGTGCTCCCTTTTTACACAGAGTCCCCCCCCCCCCCCCCCCCACAAAAAAAAAAAAAATTAACAACTATACTTACTCTCTAAATTCCTTTGCCCTTCTTAGGAATGCTAGCTTAGCTGATAAATGATGGGGTTTTAAGCTGTAGAATAGGGCTCCACTTCAAGCTGCCTACTTCTCTAACAAGAGTTTCCGGTGCATACAATCGTGAAGGGATTTCCAGCTAATGCTGTCTTTGAAAAAGAAGTAAATATTTCATGTATAGAAACGTTTACATGGCTAGATGAATCATGCAGAGATATGCACTTACCCCTTATCTGCTATCCACATCACAGGACTGGGAAAGGTCCCACAGTTCAGGGTGCATCTCCACAGCACCAATGACCTGAGTTTGGGTGGTGTCTTCATTTTTGTTTTTGGGTTTAATACCGCTTTAAACACTGAAAATAGCCATTTGCATGGGGGAATTTTCTAGTAATATTAACCACTTTCAGCTAGATTGACCACAAAAGTTAATAAATCAAGGCAACCTACAACCCTTCCTCCATATAAATATAAACTGTTTGCGGTATGCTGCCTTGATCTACTTAGGCTGGTTTCACACTGCAGCACAGAGCGCTCACAGCAGGAGTCCGATGCATCCCAATTCACCGTTTTAGGTCCGATATCAGTCCAAATTTTTGGCTGAATTCGGACCTGAAATAGACCAAAAGACGTACAGGACTCCTGTGCAATTCGCTCCGGTGCTGCTGCCGAGATGTGTGAACCGGCTTCATAGAAAGCCAGTCACAATCTTCTGCTATGCAAATTGGATGTGGAGAAAACTGCATCCAATTCGCAACAGTGTGAACCCAGCCTTAATCTTAAAAATTGCTAGAAAAATGGAGAGTGGGTCCTCCAGCACTCCAGACTGTGCTGCGATATGCAGTCAGTACTTTGCATGAATTATTAGTTCTTGCTCAAAATAGTCATATGCAGTGATATCTTGTGCTACATGACTTGACTTATGCCCATGTACATGTTTTATATTGCCAGCTTAAAGGGAAAGTGTAGTTTTAGTTACTTTTTATGTTTACCTGCAAGCAATTTTGATGTGAGCTTTTACATGCTCTGTCTATGGCCCATCTGCATATTAGGAAATCTGATTAGCATTCCTGCCTAAGGGCTTGTTCACACTTTGTCCGATGGATTGATTCACATAGTTTACAGCAGGTCCATGCAAGGAAACTTTTTTATTTTTAATTTTATTTTTAATTTACATTTGTTTATCTACCCTGTTTCCATCATACATGCTCGCGCTGTGTAAAAATGCATCAAGCAAACCTGTGGTTTCAAACTTTTAACTGTCAACTTTCAATCATTTGCTTAAAGCCTAACTCAAGACATTATTTTTAAAGCCCACCCACACTGCAAGGATTAAGTGCTCATTATGTCTAGCTTTGCTGAAATTAGGAATAATACTATATTTCCTGCCCCAGCAAGCTCAGCCAGCAGTGCTTCTGGTCCTCCCTAGCCTCCTCCCTAATCTGTTCATGGCCTCAGTCACATTCCAGACTCCTCCAGGGTCGATAGCCCTACATTGTTTGTGATGATGCCGGGGGACCTCCCACAGCCCAGATCTTCGGAGAGAAGAGGGCAGCACCAGAGCAGGGGTTAAGATAAATATCCCAAGCAAGCCAAGTATCTTTAATAGTTACTGGTACCACTTACATCTTTTAGGCCTCTAGATAAAAAAAACCTGTTTTAAAAACATGTATTTAAAAAATGTAAACATTAGTGATGTATTAAATGCTATAACCTCTACAATTAAATGCAATCCATATTTTTGCTTTTAGTGGTTACAGTTAATGTTATATATATTTTGTTTTATTGAGTCAATAAAAACTGGTGCATAGACAATGTAAAGCTGTTCTGTGAACAGTACTTGGATGGTCAATATTACACTGCGTTCTTTGCAACAAACCTACTATTACCTTTTGCTCCAGAATTTTTAAACTCCATAAAATAAGATGAGCCCAACATGACCAAGAAGAAAAAAATGTTATATTCATATTTACACTTAGAATCTCAAACTGATACATCTGATATTATTATTTTTTTCCAGTAAAAAATGGCAGGATGGGATCTACTTAAAATATTGCTTGATGAAGTCCAGGAACATTCAACCCTCATTGGAAAGGTCTGGTTGACTGTGCTCTTCATTTTTAGAATTCTAATCCTCAGCTTGGCAGGAGACTCAGTTTGGGGAGACGAACAGTCTGATTTCATCTGCAATACAAAACAGCCAGGATGTACCAATGTCTGTTATGATAAGGCTTTTCCTATCTCACATGTAAGGTATTGGGTTCTGCAGTTCCTTTTTGTCAGCACCCCAACCTTGATCTACCTTGGTCATGTGATTTACTTGTCTAGGAGAGAGGAGAAGCTGAAACTCCAGAACAATGAAGCAAAGACCATTAAAGCCACAGAATCAAACGTGAAGAGTGACAGTAAAACTGAATCTCCTAACAAGAAGGTTAAGATTCAAGGAGCATTAATGTGTACCTACACCACCAGTGTTGTCTTCAAAAGCATCTTTGAAGCTGGATTTGTTTTTGGTCAGTGGTACCTCTATGGTTTTGTGATGCCTCCAGTATTTGTATGTACTAGGACACCTTGTCCTCACAAGGTGGACTGTTTTGTCTCTCGACCTATGGAAAAAACAATTTTCATCATATTTATGCTGGTGGTGTCTCTTATCTCTTTGCTTTTGAATTTGCTGGAACTCATTCACCTTGGCTGTAAACAGTTTAATAAAACTGTTAATACAAGAGTTCCTTGCCATCCTACTAAGGGCTACACATACCCAACCAATCTTCTACATCCTCATCAATCTTGCCCTAATCCTACACCAAGTGATCAAGAAACAGAGCTACCAGTTTACAAGCCAAACTCTAAAAGTAGCAACTGGCCTAGTATCAACACTGGAGAGCAGGTGATCTGTCTAGATAAAACCAAGGCATCATCTGAATGCTGGTCCCAGAGTGGATTATCTGTGGTAGTTACTAATGCCCCTAGTTCAAATGCCAACCTGGCTTCCAATTCAAGCAGCTGCCAGACATCTAGCAAACAACAGTATGTATAGTTATTTGCCAGGTGGAGACTGTGAACTGGTTTAGGGGTTGCTTCAAAGGGTGAGCACATGAATGTTTTGGTCTTCTAAGTTGACCAAACCTTATACCTCAGATGATATTTTCCATTCACATTATATAAGCAAAATATGAAAACAAAATAAAAAAAGTTTCACTATTTCCTACATTGGTTTGTTTATTGAGTTCTATTGGCTTGTTTTCAAATTTGCAACTGAACAGTAAAGTCATGGATTAGTGTGATCTCTTTAATTGCATGAGCTCCCTAAAGAGCATCTTGTCTTCACCATAGACTCCAACTAGAAAGTATGTATTGTGCTGCTTAATGTTGTTCATCCTATATGTTACTCTTCCATCACTTCATCCAAACATAAAAAAAGTGTTGAAGGGAAATACACATTTGTCTCAGGCTGATAATAGTGTAACAGATTTAGGCGGGTGGCAGTAAGAATGTAGGCATGAAGCAAACAAATAGTGGGGCTGAGGTTGTTACTAGTAATAAGGGAATGTAATTGGGTTTGTTTCCAAATTTTAGGAAATTGTGAACTTCAATCCAAACCCCACTGAAGCCAATAAATGGTAAATCTAAAAAAACAAAAAACAAAAAAACAATTCTGGCTATTTTCCTGGCAATTCTGGCAAGGAATTGTAAATTTTACCCAGAAAAAGCACCCAAAGAACTATACTGAGTATATTACCAGTATCAATTTGCGCTCAAGCCCCAATTTAAGTATGACCCTCAACAGCCATTTGTAACTATGGAAACCAACATTACAGTATAATTTATTTCCTGAAAAACACCTCAAAGATTGTAGGGGGTATGTTCTCAGTATTTATTTGTGCTTAAAGCGGTAGTAAACAGATGCAATAAAAAAAAAATGCCGGACTTTCAAAGAGCATGCATCAGTGATGTCACCGGCTGCATCCAGGGTGAATATCTACTAAACGGTGCACGTTTATGAAATATTCATTTTACTAACAGGTAAGCCTTATTATAGGCTTACCTGTGGGTAACAATCACAAAGCAGACTTTACTACTGCTTTAATCCCCATTTCGAGCATCCATTTGTAACTGTGAAATTTAACATTACAGTATATTTTAGTCCAAGAAATAACTCTCAGAATTATTGCAGTAAGTATGTTCCCACTTTTACCTGCATTTGTACCTATTGAAATTTAGGTTACAATACCATTTATTCCCAGAAAAAACACCCTATGTATTGTAGAGAGTATGTTCCCAGTATATATTTATTGGTACACAAAAGACAATTTGAATAGTACCCCTGTGTTTCATTTTTTACCTGTGAAAATCCGCATTACAGTATTTTTTTCACATAACACTTCAAATATTGTACATGCGCTGTTTTTAAACACTTTCATTTGGACCCCTTTGTTAACAGGACTCAACCCAGGCAGCTTTAAAAAAAAAAAAAATCAGCGTTCTAGTAAATCTGCTTCACTGTAGAGTTCCCTCCAAAATATTAGATGAGGATGTGTACAGTCTAAAAAAAAAAACATATATCCAGTGGCATATCGTTCAGTGGGTGTGTGCGGAGCACATGGGCCCCAAAGGAAGGGGGGCCCACTGTGCCCTATTGCACACTGGAAATAATCCAGCCAATCCCCACCACTCCAGCACCGATCCCTTGCAGCTGCTGACTTCTCCTCCTCTCCCACCCCCTTCCCCCAACTACGGATACTACAGGGGAGCCACTGGGGAATTGAATTGTCCAAATCCCACCCCCACCTGTTGCTCCAATCCCCTAGCACCCCATCTCATCAGCACTGCTGGCTGGCATCCTTCCCCTATCCCTCCCACCAGCTGCAGCTGCTGCTGGGGTGGGATGTCGGTGTCAGGATGGAGAGCTGTGGGAGTAAGGGACGCATTAAACATGTCGTCATGTTTACCAGCCCGGGCCCTTCCTGAATGAACACCGTGAGCGATCAGTACCAATCGCTTCTGTTTTATTCATCACTACTATGTTTCAGTTTGTGACAGAATAGGAAGCCTCTGTACACAGACTATTTATTCATCTATACAATTGTTGTAGCGGTTAGCCCCACAGGAGCCACTAGATATGATTGGTTCTCCGTTCTGCCAGGACTATTCAAGATGCTCGATCCCCACTGACACACCTCTGTAATTTAAACATTACTAAGCTACCATTCTATAATATTACACAGAAAATACGCCACAGGCAACTGGATGGTAGACTGAAAGAATGTATTATGGCAGTTAAACAATGCATGAATTCATAAATGGGCAATTGAACATGTTTAAAGATGCAGTTCTAAATAACATCAACATTGACCCATAAGATTGCAATCAACTTAACTGTGGTGATAGTAAACAAAATTATAACTGATGCAGACAGGGTTAGGAATATTGGCATAAACTAACCCAAAAAATAAAGGTCCTTGTGTGAACACTACGCATACAGCCCCATTAAGGGGGTGATATGCATTTCTGACAAAGGGGTACTCCTGGAGGTGACTACAGGTGCCTGCACCTAATTGTCAGTATTAGCCAGCTATTATTGGGGCCCTTCTGTAAGGTGGTGCACATGAAGCTGTCCCTTTTTAAGAGTGTGGAATGGAGAGCTGAGGGCTGCAAAATAAGGAGCAGTCTCTATTGCATTAACTGTGTCAGCATTGAGATGAGCACAAATGGTTCAGCACCCCTCCTGGTGCACAGGAATCCGGTCCAGATCGCTTAGCAGTCTGCTGTCCTCAGGTACTCAGTGACCCATTTTTCCCAACCAGGTGCTTACAAGGCTCAGGCTCTCATCTCTGGTCCTTATTGATTCTCCCTTTGTTAAAGGCACTTAGGGCAATGAGTCCTTTCAGCCACAGTCCCAGGTCAGCAAACCATCTCTCTGTGGTTCAGTCCTCAAGATCATATGGACACCGCAAGTGCAATGCTCAGCAAAGACGAGAAGTGTGCACTCTCTGGCCCCTGCAACGCTCTGAGCAGCTTGGTCTCTGCACGCGGAATTTAAATAATCGCCAGCACACCAAGCATGCTCAATTATGTTCAAACCTTTTTTTTTTCTTTTTGAAGAAAGATCACATCACATATAGAGTAGTACAATGTTTTGGAGCCTCCCAGGATGGTTTCGTCAGGCATGCTATAGGATGGGGTGGTTGCACTTTTTTGTACAGTTGGTTGAATTGGGTACAGGGATGAACTGGAAGCCTTCAGCTGCCATTGTGTTTTTGCTGTGCTTCATGTGCGTCCCAGTGCCTTTTAAGTAGGGGTGGACTCCCTCCAGGCACACCTGCTCCTAATCTATCCACTGCCTTATGTGATCCAACTTGGGAGACTGAAAATTATAGCGTTGGGACTGCATTATAAAGAGGAGCCTTGACGTGGGCACTGTGGCTTATGCATAAAATTGCAAATGTGTGCAAATAAAACCCTCTATTTTTAATGTGAAGTGTTAAGGTCAGTTTGGTTGTTTTGCAGTATGGCTGGTAAATGTGCTGGGAAATCTTTTGCTTCTTAGTAGGTAATGTAGCAGAAATTTTGTAAGTTATGCTGTTTTTATATGTGCTAATATTGATTTTAGTGTATTTTAATAAAAATTTTGATTTGATAAACATTTGGACAACTATTGCAGGGTCTAAAAAATCGGTAGCCCCTACAAGTCCATGTGCTTTTAAAAAATGTATGGTTTGGGGGGGGGTCTTTTACAAACTATGAAAAATGATAACCTTCAGATTTTTGCACTAAATTCCTTAATTACAGTTTGGGTACCTTCGATTTTCACCATTTCACACAAAGGCACAATTTTAAATTTACAAATATTTAATAATGCGATACAGTTTTAGCTTTTATATTTAGGTGGAATTCCACATGTTTTGCGATGTTTATGTCCACTAATAATAATTTTAGCTTAATTTTAGCAAAATATTGTTTTGATAAATATTTGCGCAAATATCACAGGGCTTAAAAAATCCTGACTTTTTTTTTTCACCCTATATATGTTGTACGTTAAATAGCCCAGACCAAAGTGTTCAAAACCAGCAGTTGTTGGTTTTAATAATGTTCTTTTTTAAGTTGGGTTAATTTAGGCAATTTTTTATTTATTTTTTGTTTGCATAAAAGCATATGTAAATGTGAATTTTTATTTTTTAAATTGATTCTGTCAGCAAAGAAAATAAAAGTATTTATTGGGGTGGCACATCTTTGTAGTGGAACCTCAACCCCTCAAGAGATCATTTTTTAAATATTAAAGGCTGACTATACTGTACATATTTTTGCATAAGGCCAATTGTAATAGGTTCTCTTTAAATGTGAAAAATCCCAAGACAACATAACATTTTAATTTTACTGAAATACAATAGTTATACCTACTTCAGAAGAAATTCGGTCTTGGTAGATCATAAAAAAAATGGCTATGAAGCAAGCAGATGGTGCTATAGAACAAATTTTTGTTTGTGTCAAAATTAACACTGCTGTTCACCAAGTTTATGTTGCAGCATGCTATGTTCCACACGGGACAGAAATTCCCACTTAAACATTTTTGGCTTTAGATAATAAAAAAAATAAAGATTCTTTATAAATATGTATCTACTGTTTAAGTGCGGAAACTATTCAGTACCTTCTGAGGAAAGGTTTGGCCATGTTTGGTAAAATATGTAGTGTGATAGAGGAGAATATACATTGATCTGTTTTAATCAAGAGGTCACAAAAAAAAACATAGTTTAACTTTGTAATATCAATCATACCACACAAAAAGAAAATGTGTAAGGTGTTAAAGAATTTGGCAATGTGAAGATCGGCATATGAAGTACATAGAAGCTATTGGCTCTTTATTCAGAAATTCCCAAGAGGCCCATTAAGAGATTGCTGAACACACAAGTTGGTCATCTTAACAGCCACAGAGAGATCTTGGCAAATATACATTTCTGGGTTATGTTTTTTTTTTTTTTGCCTTTAGGGTTCCACTATTGTTTTGTTTTTCCTTTTCTACTACTGTATTACTAGAGTATTGTTTAGCAACTTTGGCAGATTTGCAGATTCTCGGACCTGCATTTTGCCACTGGGATAAGAGTTAGATGTAAACCCCACAAAGTGTTCTCCATGCAAATGTATTATACATACATCTTATCCTGGGTCCCTTACTAATTAAGACTGATAGGTCCAGAACCTCCCTGCAGACTATACTCCAGCTAAGCAATGGAGCCTGAAAAGAGATGCATGGCCAAGCTTTTTAAGCTTTTTGGTTCTACTTCTCTTCAGGGTCACTGGAGTGCACTTTTGCACGTTTGCACTCCTGTGACCCAGAATCAGTCAACAGCGGGCTAAAGCCCGCTCTCAATTGAGGTCATGGAGCCCCTCCAGACTCTGGAAGGATCCCGACCATATTGTCGAGGTCCACCTAGATGCCTGATCCGCAACTGGCTGCTCAGCTCGGCTCGTGGCAGAGAGACTGAGCTAGCCGATCCTGCCCCCTGACTGACAAAGCACACAACCAGGGGTGGACTGACCGGTCGGGCACTTGGACCGTGGTCTGAGGGCCTGGAGGCTGAAGGGGGCCTGCAAGTGCCACCTGCTGGAACTCGCAGGTGGGGTCCAGAGACAAAAAAACTTGCCTGCGGCAACCATCTTTTTTTTCAGGCCCACCCAGCCCCCAGCGCTGCCTTGAAGGGTAAGGGGGAGGGCAACCGCCGCCGGATTACACAGAGCAGGAATCTCCCGCTTACCCGGCGGCCACTGTCATCTGAAGTCCCGCCTCCTGGACCGGCTCCTTTGATTGACGTCACACTGGTCCAATGCAGGGAAGTGTGACGTTTATCAACGAGCCAATCCAGGAGGCGGTACTTCGGATGACAGCGGTCGCCAGGTGTCACAGCGGGAGATACCTGCTCTGTGTGATAATAAAGGCTCTCCTCTAATCCCTGTGCTCTGGTGAGGCTGCGCTGATGGGCTCTGGTGAGGCTGCGCTAATAGGCACTGGTGAGGCTGCATTGATGGGCACTGATGGGGGCTCTTTCTAACAGACTCTCAAATGGACACAGAGGACATGCGCGGAACACACACACGTGACATTGCTACGTGTTGCGCCATGCGTCTCCACGCACTGGGCCTGTTGCAAACCTTCTAGTTCTACCATCCTGGATAGGGCAAATACCTCTGCCTCCCACCTTCCCTCGCCTTGGCAGTGCCCAAAACAGCAGAAGGGGAGAGGACACACCAGCCTGCCACAGAAAGGCCAGGGTGTCACTCAGCCACCCATGCCGACGACCCACCCACAGCAGAGCCAGGGTGCCAGCCAGCCACCCATGGTGACCCACCCACACCAGGGAGCCAGCCACAGCAGGGTGCCAGCCACCCACAGTAACCCATCCACAGCAGAGCCAGGGTGCCAGCCAGCCACCAATGGTGACCCACCCACACCAGTGAGCCAGCCAGCCACCCACAGGAGCCAGCCACAGAGAACGTGGTAGCCAGCCAGGCACAGAGGAAGCAGGAGCCAACCACAGCTACATTACTCATAGTTAAGGTAAGAGGAGCGCTACACAGTGCCAATTTTATTTCTACTTTGTGATTAGTTGGGGCATGGGTGAGAGTTATGGCAAATAGAGGGGGTCCCATGAGGACCAGAGTGAATGAAGGTGTTCACTGTGCACTCTGTTAGAAAGAGGCCCCCCCTCCAGGTCCCATTATACTCCTCTGTGGTCTCTAATGGGTCCTGGAGGGGGGTCTCTCTCTAACAGACTCTCTAATGGACATCTTTAGAGAGAGACCCCCCTCCAGGACTCATTAGACTCTGTTGTAATGGAGCCTGGAGGGGACACTTTCTAACAGACTGTCTAATGGACACTGTTGGATAGAGACCCCCCTCCAGGTTCTATTACAAAAAAAAGGCAGAAGTTGTACTTTGTGCAAAGGGTGGGGGCGAGGTCATGGGCGAGGTCATACTCCCAGACCCTATATAATTTATAAAGGTATTAAAAAGTAAGGGTCCCAGCACTGAACCTTGGGGTACACCATTGATAACCTTAGACCATTCAGAGTAAGAATCATTAACCACTACTCTCTGAATTCTGTCTTTTAGCCAGTTTTCTATCCATTTACAAACTATTATTTCCAAGCCTGTAGACTTTACCTTACACATGAGCCATGTGTGGGGAATTGTGTCAAACGCTTTTGCAAAATCCAAGTACACCATGTCCACAGCCACCCCTCTGTCCAAGGTTTTACTTACCTCCTCATAAAAAGAAATCCGGTTCGTTTGACAACTTTGGTCTTTTATGAATCCATGCCGTCTGTTGCTTAAGATATTTTTTTTCCAGCAAGAACTCGTCTATGTGGTCTTTTATTAATCTCTCCAGTATCTTCCCGCCTATAGAAGTTAAACTAATAGGTCTATAGTTACTTGGTAAAGACTTTGTTCCCTTTTTAAATATAGTCACCACACTGGCCCTACGCCAATCCAGTGGTACTATTCCTGTCATTAATGAGTCCCCTAAAAATTGGATACAATGGCTTTGAAATTACAGAGCTCAATTCTTTTAGGATCCGTGGGTGGATGCCATCTGGTCCAGGTGCTTTATCCACCTTTATTCTGTCTAAATATTTCTGGACCATATCCCTTTTGAGCCAGTGTGGATAATTTGGGGCTGTGTCACTACCACCCCCATTATGTACATAAGCTCCTAGTATTGTTTGTGTTCTCCTTGCAGCTGATTTTTTTCTCCTTTACCGACTTACCATACGTTTTCTCTGCTCAGTTTTTGTATGGACGCGGCAACCCCAGTAGAGGGCTGTTCTTCCCGTGATAGGGCAAACAGTGAGAGAACAGTGATCAAAAATGGTAGCAACATAACTAAATCTTACTACAAATCTCATGAGACTGTCGATTAACAGTAGCAGATCTCACACAGAAGTTATAAAACTATGAGGCTGTAAGAGTGCATAAGAGGCATAGTTACATACTAGGGCAGGGCTATTTTCAGGAGGAATTCTAGACCAAAAGATATACATTTCCAGGAACCTCTTAGACACAATTAACACTTGTAGATGCTCAATGTAAAATGGCAACTCTTTACTTTTTAAGTTCTGTTCCATTTTAAGAAACTCTTATTCGGAGGGATAGTGAAGAGGCAAAGGAGTGCATCATTATTAAAGTGGAGTTCCACCCACCTTTAAAACTCTTCAGCATCCCTCACTAAACTGTGCACTGTAAACAAATTGGATATTTTTTTATTTTTTTTCTCAGCACTTACTGTATATCTGCTGTATTCATTTTTCACTTCCTCCTCCCTGGCCGCGGCCCATCGCATCATTTCCTGTTTGCAATGCCTTCTGGGAAGGGGCGGCAACTTCCTCTGAAACTGCCGTTACTATGGAAACCTGACCTGAAACCTATTACACTGCTTGTGCTGCACTGAGCATGTGCGAGATCTGCAAGGATGAGATCCAGGAAGAAATACAGTCTGGCTTCAGATGCCCACACTTAAGATGGCCACGGCCTGCTGTAAGTTTATAAAATAACAAACTACTGCTATAAACTAACAAAACAGACCTTAGTTTACAGACTAACTTTACTAGAATACATTAAGCTTGTGTATTATAGGGGTATTTTTATTTGAAAAGTATAATTTTGGCCGGAACACCACTTTAAAGATTGAATGTTGTGCGCAGGGCATAAATAATGTACATAATATAACTGGGTACTGACATTTATAGGTAAAGTTGAGCCAGTGGGCTCATCAAATGTTTTTTGCCCTGTCACTATTGTCTAAAAACTTATATTAAAGCCCCAGCACCTCTTGAATGCCTTTTTTTTTTCCATGGGGTTCCCCTGAATTCTTCAGGTTTGGTATGAATTTTAACCAGTTCAGCTCTTTGGATGTACTATGTATGTCCAAAGAGAGAACTGGTAATCACAAGCTGATGGCTGCAGTAGCAGCCATCAGTTTGTGATCTATTTGTTCAGCAGGCTGTGAAAGTAAAAGTGATTTGTCAGCTCCCTATTCTACAGGGCCTCTGCTTTCAGAAAATATTTAATGTTCTGGGGGTTTAAGTAAATGCCAAAAATAAAGATTTTTACACGTGTGCAAAAAAATGCAAAAATTAGTTCTAAAGCTGAATTGGTTAAGGTAAACCACACATTCAAAAAAATAAAAAAAATTACATACCAGACCCAAAGGAGAACATAGTACCCCTACTCATCCAAGTGTAAATAACAAACACAGTTTTTGACAAATCCTTTCATTAAAAAAAAAAAACTGCCCCTCATTGTTCATCCACCGTCAATCGTATCGTCCATGTAGATGTAGATCCATGTCAATCACGATGTTCAACACCCACCAACCTGCTTGTTTTTTTGTTTTTTTGCATTGGGATCCCAATTCAAATCCTTACTGGACTGAAAGTGTCTTGTATGGATTTCCTGGGTTATCTACCTCTAAACTAAAACCGTTTAAATTGACAGCAAATATGAAGGAAGGGGGAGGGCAAAAAAAATTACATTACCCCCACCTATGGGATTGTGGCAAACCTAGACATTTCTGGAAGGACATTGTGGTGACAGTAAATTTTGAATACTTACTAGTAATTGGTTAATGATATGTCACATGTTGAAGGTAATAGTCCTGGCACAAACTGGTACCTATAAAAGAAAAAAGTGCACAATTCGTGTAATTTGGTGGTTTACAAGAAAGAAGCACCCTGCCCTCCCTCCTATTGTCACAGTCCTTTTTTTAGGTGGTTTCGTCCCTCTCTTTAGAATAATAAAGAGCCATCGCCATTTTAATCCAAATATTTGAGTCAGTATTTAATATTTATATATTCCTTTTGAGGGGCTATGTCTATAGTCCTGTTACATTTCATTGCTGACTAGAAAAAAAAAAAAAAAGCACACACAGACCCTAGGTTTGCTACGTATTTTGGTTGACATTTGGAGGGGTCTGTGTGCCCTTAAAAAAAAAAAAAAAAAAAGAAAGTCCTACAGGGAAATTCAATTTTCTGGTAATTTTTCAATTGTCGATGTTGGTGCTTAAAAAAATCACAGCTCACGGCCGAATGGATTTTTTTAGAAATTGCTTTTGCATTGGTACACATTCCCAGGACAGGGACCATCTCTATGCTAATTTGTTGCCACACCTCTGCCTATTAGCCCAGAAAATGGGCATTTTATGATTTTACAGATCTGGCTGTTATTGGTTTTAATGGGATTTGGTGACCAGATTTCTCTCAAGTTTACTGAACCTAGGGCAGTTACACTCATCCCTACTGCCAGTGAATGACTTTTAAGACCCAAAATGTGGTGGACTGTTTTAACTGTTTTTTACTACTACCACACTTTGGTGTGGAAGGTAGGGTCAAACTGTCAAATCTCTTGGGGCCTGTTCACACTGCCCTGGACACAACGGTTTAGTGTGCGGCAGCTTTCCATTCTGGCTGCAATGAGCCAGCAGTAGAAGGCAGTGTGATGTGCATTTCAGAGCACCACTCCATTCCCTTTTTTTTTTTTTTTTGGACCATCTTTTTTTGAAGTGCACAAAAGTAACACTTCATGTCACTGTACAGTTACATGCAATACTGTTCTATGTGTTGCAATAAAATGCAGCATGTCTGCATTTTATCGCAGCTCACTGCACCATAGAGCTGCACGATTAATCGTTCAGAATCAAAACCGCAATCTTTTTCCCTTCCCGATCTTCAAAACAGCATGTCACAAATCTTTCTAACAAGTACAGAGTTCTCACAGCTGGAAAAAAAAATCCAGGCAGCCTGCCAAGTTTTATCACAACACTGCAAATAAGTAGAAACAAAGTATCTTTTCGTTCTTTTATCAAAGGAAATGGCTCCAGCGTGTAAATGAGTCAAGTTTAACTATTTAAAGACCAAACCTTTTCTAACATTTGTTGCTTACAAGTAAAAATCATTATTTTCTGCTAGAAAATTACCTGGAACACCCAAACATGATATTTTTTTTTAACAGAGACCCTAGAGAATAAAATGGTTGTTGCAATATTTTATGTCACACCGTATTTGCGCAAAGGTTTTTCAAACGCAATTTTTGGGGAAAAAATACGCTTTAGCCCAATTTTTTTTGTATAATGTGAAAGAAGATGTTACACCGCAAGAATCATGAGCGAATCATGATCTTTATTCGAACCAAAAAAATTGTGATTCTCATTTTAGCCAGAATCGTGCAGCTCTGCTGCACCACAATATCTTTGTGAATTGCAGTGTCTACAGGACACATAGAAAACAATTTGTTTTCTGTGACCTGCATTCATCCAGTGCAGTCACTGCACTAAGCGCAAACATGGTCTTGAAGTTTTTAGTTACACTTTATGCAAATTTGAGATACCCCCACTATATGTATATGTGTTCCCAAATGACATAGCATAGCTAAATATAATTTTTGAAAAATATAGCTTACCTTTTTAGTTGTTTCTTTGGAGCAATACCGAATCTAGGCCTTGAGATTTTAAAACTTCTTTAGGATAGTGTTCAAAACTGGTTTAAAATTGGTAATGAGGTTTGCCAGCACAATACAGACAGGGTTAATTGAGGTGAACATAAACTCTCCTTAATGTTGCATAGCAGGGGAAACTTTAGTTTCGGAGTTTTGAGAAAAGAGCAGCAATTTTAAATTATTTACATTCTGTAAGTTATGCTATATGAATGGGAACACGTAACAAATATTAGGTGCTTTTTCCAATTTTACATACTGCCTAGGTGGAAATAAACTTTAACTTGATTATAAACACTTTTAATTTTTTTGTTTCTTTTGTTTTTTTTTTAAATAATAAAATATGTTTATACTTACCTGCTCTGTGCAGTGGAATTAAGCCCTGAACCTCCTCTACTGGGTTTGCCCACCGGTGCTCCTGGCTCCTCCCCCATAGAAAGCTGCTTGTCCTCTCGCTACCTTTGTTACTGGCTCTGATTGATAGCAGTGAGAGCCAGTGGTTCCCACTGCTTTAACAAAGTCAGTGAGACAGGAAGTGAGGGGAGAGAAGAGCTGCAGATGGGCACAGCGCTGGATCGAATGAGGACTCGGGTAAGTAAAAGGGGGGTGAGGGGAGGATACTAATGCCTAAACATTTTTTCTTTAATCGTACATCACGGGACACAGAGTCATAGTAATTACTATGTGGGTTATAGTCCACCTTCAGGTGCTGGACACTGGCACACCCTAAACAGGAAGTTGCTTCCCTATACAACCCCTCCCACTACTGGTGGCAAACACAAGGCCCGCTGGCCGAATCCGGCCCGCCAGGCCTTGTCATGTGGCCCGCACAGCGGCCTCCAGCCACTACCTCTTTTTCTCTGCAGGTATCCAAGGCAACAAGGGAAAACATCCTCCTCAGTCCTGCGAGCTGTGCGGCTTTGTATTAGCGTATGCGCAGCCAGTCTCCATGACAATAAGAGTAAACCTCTCCACCCCTGCTCTGTCTCCACCCCTGCCTCAGCTTTGCATCTGCTGTCGCTCTGTCTCCACCTCCGATGCCGCTCTGTCTCTGCTCTCTCGCCTCCCCAGTCCCTCTAGGGAGTGATTGCCGCCAGCTCTGTTTTTTTTTTTTTTTCCATCCAGCGAGCTGTTTAAGCACTTGTGTTGGTGAGACAGTGCTGTGATGCTTATTTAGTACTGATACTGAACACAGAGATCCGCCCCAGAGGAAGGTACTAATTTATAGCCCAATACAAAGGGAGGGAGCCGCCTATGCATGGAGTTACCAGAGCTGGGCCAGGTAGGAGAGAGTGCAGATGTGAGGAAACTTGGGGGGGCCAGGTGGAGGTAGATGTGTGCAGAGGTGGGGGGGATGAGAGGAGAGTGATGGATGCAGAGATCAGAACCAAGGAGGAGGGGTAGAAATGAGATGTTGCACACTGCATAGTACACTCCTGACCGCTCCACTTTGTACGTAGCGCAATACTGACCCCTGCACTCTACGTAGCGCAATCCTGACCTCTGTACGTAGCGCAATCCTGACCCCTGCACTCTACGTAGCTCAATCCTGACCCCTGCACTCTACGTAGCTCAATCCTGACCCCTGCACTCTGTAGGTAGCGCAATCCTGACCCCCTGCACTCTGTAGGTAGCGCAATCCTGACCCCTGCACTCTGTAGGTAGCGCAATCCTGACCCCTGCACTCTGTACGTAGTGCAATCCTGACCCCTGCCCTACAGATACAACCGGCCCTTTGAGGGCAACCATCCTGCCAATGCAGCCCCCGATGATTTTGAGTTTGACACCCCTGGTCTAAGGTGTTGGTCACGAGTGAAGATGTGCTGTGCTGAGCTCCTCTGGAGCAATCCTTGCTGGGGCTAGCCATGCAGCCGGATCCATTCAAAGTGTCTTTTAGGCCGAATTGAATGGTACCCGGGCCTGGTATCTGAAGAAACAAGGTTTTGCCTGTAACGCTTCTCTTTTTAGAGAGCTGGACCCTGGGATCCAGAACTGTTGGTATTAAGGCCATAAAGTTTTACTGGTGGGGTGCTTTTTACAGGTCCAGGATTTTAGGATCCCCGAGGGTCCCTGGTTCCTGAAGGTTTGTTAACGGAACCCACCGTGAAGGGTGAAGATTGGGTCTGTTGGTTTTACCACAGAAAACTCTGCGGAGGGAAAGGTAAGTGGAGTTTTTCTAAGGCCTGAGGGCTGCGTCACAGGCCTGAGGGCCTGAACGTTCAGTTTACGGTATTGTCCTGCCAGGATTCAATCCTACAATGCCACAGCAATGGCCCATAATAATCACCAAGGGGGCACAAGAAGTTGTGCGGCCCAGAGAAAGGTGAATCATATCCTGTCTTGGGCAGGAAACAATGTACTTTGCCTATCGGCAGTCTTCATTCTAGGAATAGAAAATTGGCAGGCGGACTTCTTGAGTCACCAGCAGTTGTTCCTGGGAGAATGGTTCCTTCACCCCGAATTCTTCCTGTCAATATGTCAAAAATGGGGGATCCCAGACATAGATCTGTTTGCGTCCAGGTTCAACAAAGAAATCAACAACTTTGTGTCAAGAACAAAGGATTCCCTAGCATGTGGAACAGATGCCTTGCTATTCCCGTAGAATCGGTTCTCACTGATTTATGCATTCCCTCCTATTCTGCCTGCGTCCACAACTTTGCAGGATCAAGCAGGATAGGAAGTCGTTGATTCTTGTGGCCCCCAGCGGGGCCCAGGAAATCTTGGTATACAGAGATCATAAAGATGGCAGTAGGGGACCCATGGGCCCTACCACCATGGCCAGACCTTCTCTCGCAAGGTCCGGTGTTCCATCCTACTTTACAAAACGCTAAATTTAATGGCCTGGCTATTGAGACCGACACTCTGAAGAAGCGGGGGCTGTGAGGTTCAGTAGTTTCTACCTTGGTTAATGCAAGGGAGCCAGCCTCCATAAGTATATATTATAGAGTCTGGGAAACATATGTCTCCTGGTGTGAAACCAGGAGTTGCACCCCAGGAAATAGGTCAAAGGTAGAATCCTTGACTTTCTGCAGATGGGGTGAGAAATAAAGCTGGCCTTGAGTGCTGTCTAAGGACAGGTCTCGGCCTTATCGGTATTATTTCAACGACCACTTGCTTCGCATTCTTTGGTTCGTAACTTTATTCAGGGTGTAACGCGGCTTAATCTCCGGTTAGGTAACCCCTGAACCCTTGGGACTTGAATTTAGTTTTGTCGGCATTACAAAACAGCCTTTTTTGGGCCGATACGACATATTCCCTTGGTCCTTTTTTGACAAGGAAACTGTTAGTGCTTTGTGGGCAGTGCATCACCAAGCCTCCATGGCTCAATTCTGCAGGGCCGCAACTTGGTCTTCAATCCATACATTTACCAGATTCTATCTGATGGATGTAAAAAGACAAGAGAATGTCGCCTTTGGGCGCAGTGTACTGCAGGCAGCAGTATAAATCCTCTGATCTCATGGTGCCCTACTTTGGTTGTGTCTCCCTCCCCTCAGTTGGTATTGCTCTGGGACATCCCACATAGTAATTACTATGGCTCTGTGTCCCGTGATGTACGATTTAAAGAAAATAGGATTTTTATAACAGCTTACCTGTAAAATCCTTTTCTTTTGAAGTACATCACGGGACACAGAGGTCCCGAACCTTTCTAGTATACACGTGTATTGCTTTGCTACAAAACTGAGATACTCCCGGTATGGGAGGGGTTATATAGGGAGGCAACTTCCTGTTTAGGGTGTGCCAGTGTCCAGCACCTGAAGGTGGACTATAACCCACATAGTAATTACTTTGGCTCTGTGTCCCCTGATGTACTTAAAAAAAAGAGGATTTTACAGGTAAGCTGTTATAAAAATCCTATTTTACCTTAATGGCTTGCCACTCAGGCCAAATCTGACATTTCTCTCCTACATGTAAAAATCATCATCATTTTTTTTGCTATGAAATTACTTACAACCCCTAAACATTGCACAGCATTTATTCAAACTGAATTTTTTTTGGAAAAAAAAAAACTTTAATCAATTTTAGTAGCACACAAACACAATGCCGAGTAAATGGATAACAAACCTGTCCATGTTAAAATTGGGTATGCATGTGGAACAGCGCCAAACTACAGTACCTAATAATCTCCATAGGCGACGTATTAAAAGCCTTTACGGATTACCAGTTTAGAGTTTTATATAGAAGGTCTGACACTAGAATTATTGCTCTGATGTCCATGGCGATACCTCACATGTGTGGTGCGAACACCGTTTACATATGCATGCGGGACATATGTGTTCACTTTTTGTGTGCAAGCATTTATTTTTTTATTTTTTTTTTACACTGTTTCTTCCAAAACATTTTTAGCCCTCCTTTTTTTATTGCTTTTACATTGCATGGACAACATCCCTTGTGATAGCATGGACAGTGACAGATACTCTTTACTGAGACAGCTGGGGACTATTATACCCCAGATCTCTCCTTTGCCCTTAAAAGCATCTGATCAAGCCAACATCACTTTGATCAGATGCTTTCTCAAGTCAGTATTGGCTTATTTACATCTGAGTGAAACTGTAAGTGACACAATCCTCATTGCTTCCGGTTTCTTAGACCATAGAGTTGATTGGGGGAACTTCCGGACCTTGGATCATCTCTTTAGTAAGCCGGCAGAACTACAGGCTTCAGTCCTAGGCTTCCTGGGGGGGGGGGGGGGGGGGGGGAGACATGAGATGACAGAAAGGCGGTAGGCAGGGGGGACCCACTTCCCCCACATTTAAAAGCAATCCATCAGCTTTTTTAGCCATTAGGATTGCTTTTATGTTAAGGAGAATTGCCAGCCTCCTTCTGCTACCATGTTACTTGTATGCGCATGCAGAGTCTGATTGGCTTGTACTTTTCAGCACATTGACCTGAAGAGTCCTATTGGCTCAGAGTCCCCTCACACTGCATTTCTAGTGCTCAGGGGATTACAATAGACTGAGATCAAGAAAAATTCAGGTTCTCACATCAGTTGCATTTAAAGCTGATGTTTAGGAATGGATTTCCTCCCAGACATGATGGGGGGGAGTGGGGGGGTGCTTATTAACAAAATGTAATAAAGATGTGTAACTGTGTACTGGATGCACTTTAATCAATGGAAAGTTTGGGGCACTTTAATTTGAGTATTCACGACAGACGCACTCCATGGATGCACTATAATATACTGCATCAAACATACAGCAACACACATACTATATGTCGTTAAACTTGCAGTAACGCAATGAAATATACAGCATTAAACTTGCAGTAACGTAATGACATATATGGCGTTAAACTTGCAGTAATGCAATGAAATATACAACGTATAACTTGCAGTAATGCACAGAACTATATGACATTAAAGTTACAGTAGCGCACAGAAAAAAAACTGTGTTAAACGGTCACTACACTCACACTGACTGAACTATCCCTACATTCAGACAAATGTAAAGATGAATGGTCGCACTACACTCACTGAACTATCCCTAGATGCACACTAAACTGATATTTTACTGACAATAGAATCAGAATACGGCTGGTGGAGGAGAGGAGGGAAAGAGATGGAAGGAGGTTCTTTCAGAATGTTGTGGGGCGGGATTAAGAGCAATGAGCCATGATTGGATACAGTCATCATGACTGCGTCCAATCATGGCTCTGACAGTGCTCTGTGCCCTGATTGGGCGAAGCTTTCATGGCTTCAGTCAATCAGGGTTTTTAATGCACTGTTCTGTGGCGCAGTGCATTGTAGTTGTTCGGCGGGCCGAACAAACGGTCAAACAACCCTATAATTCGGTTGTTCGGAGAACTTCCGAACAGCCAATGTTCAGCCCAAACTCATGCTTGTCAGATTTCTTTATATAGATCTATAATGTTGTATATAAAGAAATCTGACAAGCATGAGTTCAGGCTGTTCGTAAGTTCTCCCAACAACCAAATTATAGGGTCGTTCGACCATTTTGTTTGGCCCGCCGAACGACTACAATGCACTGCGCCACCGCACAGTGCATTGAAAGCCCTGATTGACTGAAGCAATGAAAGCTTCGCCCAATCAGGGCCCAGAGCACTGTCAGCACTGTTATCATGCTGGAATACTACCCTGTGGCACAGTCTCCAAAGGGAGGGTATCATGCTCTGCTTCAGTATGTCACCGTACATGTTGGCATTCTAGGTTCCCTCAATGAACTGTATCTCCCCAGTGTCGGCAGCACTCATGCAGCCCCAGACCATGACACTCCCACCACTATGCTGGACTGTAGGCAAGACACACTTGTCTTTGTATGCCTCACCTGGTTGCCGCGACATACGCTTGACACAATCTGAACTAAATAGGTTTATCTTGGTCTCATCAGACCACAGGACATGGTTCCAATAATCCATGTCCTTAGCCTGCTTGCCTTCAGCAAGCTGTTTGCGGGCTTTCTCGTGCATCATCTTTATAAGAGGCTTCCTTCTAGGACGACAGCCATGCAGACCAATTTGATGCAGTGTGCGGCGTATGGTCTGAGCGCTGACAGGCTGACCCCCCACCCCTTCAACCTCTGCAGCAATGCTGGCAGCACTCATGTATCTATTTCCCAAAGACACCCTCTGGATATGATGCTGAGCATGTGCATTCAACTTCTTTGGTTGAGGCTTGTTCTGAGAGGAACCTGTCCTGTTAAACCGCTGTATGGTCTTGGCCACCGTGCTGCAGCTCAGTTTCAGGGTCTTGGCAATCTTCTTATAGCCTAGGCCAGGGTTATGCAATTAGCGGACCTCCAGCTATTGCAGAACTATAAGTCCCATGTGGCATAGCAAGACTCTGACAGCCACAAGCATGACACCCAGATGCATGATGGGACTTTGCAACAGCTGGAGGTCCGCTAATTGCATATCCCTGGCCTAGGCCATCTTTATGTAGAGCAACAATTCTTTTTTTCAAATCCTCAGAGAGTTCTTTGCCATGAGGTTCCATGCTGAACTTCCAGTGACCAGTATGAAAGAGTGAGAGCGATAACACCAAATTTAACACACCTGCTCCCCATTCACACCTGAAACCTTGTAACAACGAGTCACGTGAGCTGGACATTTTATAGATAGGCAACTCCTATCATATTGACTAGTGGTTCCAAATTAAAAATAACTACTGCAGTAGGGAACAGACACAAAAGATACGCTCAGCATCTTTCCAAATAACTGTTCTGCTTTATTATGACGCAGTTGAAGGTTTTTATACACGTGATTACGTAGGTATCACATTAATATTACAATTGTAAGTTTGTGGTAACAAGGGACATTGCGTAGGCAGGCTAATTCTAATCAGGACTCGAAAGAATGCAAACATGTACTGAAAACACTATTAGTGCCGTGTGCACAGTGAGGGCAGTGTGCAGTACATATAAAATAGAATACAATTAAAAACAGAACTTACAAAATTCCATTACAGTCTCCTCTTTTGATCAATATTTTGATCAATAACCATACCTGCTATCACCTTTTAACCTGGAACCTCCACACGCTAAGGTGGAGGTAGTCCTGGCCAAAGAGGCAAAAAACTCAATTGTGGAGAAAATAATAGCTGAGCAGCTTTTTCATTACAAAATAACTTTTCATTGTTTTTCAAATGATTGATAAGACATATTTACAGAGTACTGGCTGTACACTCCTGTGGCCAGAATGGCCTTCTGCTTATTGTTGGCATGCTGACTTATCAACATATGTAAACACAGACAATTCTACATAAAATGGAAGACGTACAAAAGACAAATATGACTTCAACATGGCAAAACTATTTTTCAAATCACACACACACATTATATATATATATATATATATATATATATATATATATATATATATATAATTTCCCTCACAATAAAAGTAATTGAATCAAAAAGCACCCTAGACTGTGATCGCAAGAGGGAAACAAATCAAACACAGAGATTACTTTAACCACTTGACGACCGCCTCACGCCGATGTACGTCGGCAAAGTGGCACGGACAGGCAAAATCACGTACATGGTACGTGATTTGCCTTCCGCGGGTGGGGGGTCCGATCGGACCCCCCCCCGGTGCCCGAGGCGGTCGTCTTTTGTCCAGCGGCGATCGGTGGTGAGGGGGAGACCATCCGTTCGTGGCCCCCCCTCGCGATCGCCGCCGGCCAATCGAATCATTCCTTTGCTGCTGTATGCTAAACAGCAGCAAAGGAAATGATGTCATCTCTCCTCGGCTCGGTAATTTCCGTTCCGGCCCGAGGAGAGAAGACATCAATGTGAGTGCACCAACACACACACACACAGTAGAACATGCCAGGCACACAAAACACCCCGATCGCCCCCCGATCCCCCCCCAATCACCCCCCCCCCCCTGTCACAAACTGACACCAGCAGTTTTTTTGTTTTTTTTTTGTTTGTTTTTTTCTGATTACTGCATAGTGTCAGTTTGTGACAGTTACAGTGTTGGGACAGTTACTGTTACCCCCCTGTAGGTCTAGGGTACCCCCCTAACCCCCCCTAATAAAGTTTTAACCCCTTGATCACCCCCTGTCACCAGTGTTGCTAAGCGATCATTTTTCTGATCGCTGTATTAGTGTCGCTGGTGACGCTAGTTAGGGACATAAATATTTAGGTTCGCCGTCAGCGTTTTATAGCGCCAGGGACCCCCATATACTACCGAATAAATGTTTTAACCCCTTGATTGCCCCCTAGTTAACCCTTTCACCACTGATCACCGTATAACCGTTACGGTTGACGCTGGTTAGTTTGTTTATTTTTTATAGTGTCAGGGCACCCGCCGTTTATTACCGAATAAAGGTTTAGCCCCCTGATCGCCCGGTGGTGATATGCGTCGCCCCAGGCAGCGTCAGATTAGCGCCAGTACCGCTAACACCCACGCACGCAGCATACACCTCCCTTAGTGGTATAGTATCTGAACGCATCAATATCTGATCCGATCAGATCTATACTAGCGTCCCCAGCAGTTTAGGGTTCCCAAAAACGCAGTGTTAGCGGGATCAGCCCAGATACCTGCTAGCACCTGCGTTTTGCCCCTCCGCCCAGCCCACCTAAGTGCAGTATCGATCGATCACTGTCACTTACAAAAGACTAAACGCATAACTGCAGCGTTCGCAGAGTCAGGCCTGATCCCTGCGATCGCTAACAGTTTTTTTGGTAGTATTTTGGTGAACTGGCAAGCACCAGCCCCAGGCAGCGTCAGGTTAGCGCCAGTACCGCTAACACCCACGCACGCACTGTACACCACCCTTAGTGGTATAGTATCTGAACGGATCAATATCTGATCCGATCAGATCTATACTAGCATCCCCAGCAGTTTAGGGTTCTCACAAACGCAGTGTTAGCGGGATCAGCCCAGATACCTGCTAGCACCTGCGTTTTGCCCCTCCGCCCGGCCCAGCCCAGCCAACCCAAGTGCAGTATCGATCGATCACTGTCACTTACAAAAGACTAAAACGCATAACTGCAGCGTTCGCAGAGTCAGGCCTGATCCCTGCGATCGCCAACAGATTTTTTGGTAGCGTTTTGGTGAACTGGCAAGCGCCAGCGGCCTAGTACACCCCGGTCGTAGTCAAACCAGCACTGCAGTAACACTTGGTGACGTGGCGAGTCCCATAAGTGCAGTTCAAGCTGGTGAGGTGGCAAGCACAAGTAGTGTCCCGCTGCCACCAAAAAGACAAACACAGGCCTGTCGTGCCCATAGTGCCCTTCCTGCTGCATTCGCCAATCCTAATTGGGAACCCACCGCTTCTGCAGCGCCCGTACTTCCCCCATTCACATCCCCAACCAAATGCAGTCGGCTGCATGAGAGGCATTTTCTTTATGTCCTCCCGAGTACCCCTACCCAGCGAACGCCCCCAAAAAAGATATTGTGTCTGCAGCTAGCGCGGATATAGGCGTGACACCCGCTATTATTGTCCCTCCTGTCCTGACAATCCTGGTCTTTGCATTGGTGAATGTTTTGAACGCTACCATGCACTAGTTGAGTATTAGCGTAGGGTACAGCATTGCACAGACTAGGCACACTTTCACAGGGTCTCCCAAGATGCCATCGCATTTTGAGAGACCCGAACCTGGAACCGGTTACAGTTATAAAAGTTACAGTTACAAAAAAAAAGTGTAAAAAAAAAAAAAAACACAAACAAAAATAAAAAAAAATACTTGTCGTTTTATTGTTCTCTCTCTCTCTATTCTCTCTATTGTTCTGCTCTTTTTTACTGTATTCTATTCTGCAATGTTTTATTGTTATTATGTTTTATCATGTTTGCTTTTCAGGTATGCAATTTTTTATACTTTACCGTTTACTGTGCTTTATTGTTAACCATTTTTTTGTCTTCAGGTACGCCATTCACAACTTTGAGTGGTTATACCAGAATGATGCCTGCAGGTTTAGGTATCATCTTGGTATCATTCTTTTCAGCCAGCGGTCGGCTTTCATGTAAAAGCAATCCTAGCGGCTAATTAGCCTCTAGACTGCTTTTACAAGCCGTGGGAGGGAATGCCCCCCCCACCGTCTTCCGTGTTTTTCTCTGGCTCTCCTGTCTCAACAGGGAACCTGAAAATGCAGCCGGTGATTCAGCCAGCTGACCATAGAGCTGATCAGAGACCAGAGTGGCTCCAAACATCTCTATGGCCTAAGAAACCGGAAGCTACGAGCATTTTATGACTTAGATTTCGCTGGATGTAAATAGCGCCATTGGGAAATTGGGGAAGCATTTTATCACACCGATCTTGGTGTGGTCAGATGCTTTGAGGGCAGAGGAGAGATCTAGGGTCTAATAGACCCCAATTTTTTCAAAAAAGAGTACCTGTCACTACCTATTGCTATCATAGGGGATATTTACATTCCCCGAGATAACAATAAAAATGATTAAAAAAAAATAAAAATGAAAGGAACAGTTTAAAAATAAGATAAAAAAGCAAAAAAATAATAAAGAAAAAAAAAAAAAAAAAAAAAAAAAAAAGCACCCCTGTCGCCCCCTGCTCTCGCACCAAGGCGAACGCAAGCGGCGGTCTGTCGTCAAACGTAAACAGCAATTGCACCATGCATGTGAGGTATCACCGCGAAGGTTAGATCGAGGGCAGTAATTTTTGCAGTAGACCTCCTCTGTAAATCTAAAGTGGTAACCTGTAAAGGCTTTTAAAGGCTTTTAAAAATGTATTTATTTTGTTGCCACTGCACGTTTGTGCGCAATTGTAAAGCATGTCATGTTTGGTATCCATGTACTCGGCCTAAGATCATCTTTTTTATTTCATCAAACATTTGGGCAATATAGTGTGTTTTAGTGCATTAAAATTTAAAAAAGTGTGTTTTTTCCCCAAAAAATGCGTTTGAAAAATCGCTGCGCAAATACTGTGTGAAAAAAAAAAATGAAACACCCACCATTTTAATCTGTAGGGCATTTGCTTTAAAAAAATATATAATGTTTGGGGGTTCAAAGTAATTTTCTTGCAAAAAAAAAAAACTTTTTCATGTAAACAATAAGTGTCAGAAAGGGCTTTGTCTTCAAGTGGTTAGAAGAGTGGGTGATGTGTGACATAAGCTTCTAAATGTTGTGCATAAAATGCCAGGACAGTTCAAAACTCCCCCAAATGACCCCATTTTGGAAAGTAGACACCCCAAGCTATTTGCTGAGAGGCATGTCGAGTCCATGGAATATTTTATATTGCGACACAAGTTGCGGGAAAGAGACAATTTTTTTTTTTTTTGCACAAAATTGTCACTAAATGATATATTGCTCAAACATGCCATGGGAATATGTGAAATTACACCCCAAAATACATTCTGCTGCTTCTCCTGAGTACGGGGATACCACATGTGTGGGACTTTTTGGGAGCCTAGCCGCGTACGGAACCCCGAAAACCAAGCACCGCCTTCAGGCTTTCTAAGGGCGTGAATTTTTGATTTCTCTCTTGACTGCTTATCACAGTTTCGGAGACCATGGAATGCCCAGGTGGCACAAACCCCCCCCCCAAATGACCCCATTTTGGAAAGTAGACACCCCAAGCTATTTGATGAGAGGTATAGTGAGTATTTTGCAGACCTCACTTTTTGTCACAAAGTTTTGAAAATTGAAAAAAGAAAAAAAAAAAAAGTTTTTTCTTGTCTTTCTTCATTTTCAAAAACAAATGAGAGCTGCAAAATACTCACCATGCCTCTCAGCAAATAGCTTGGGGTGTCTACTTTCCAAAATGGGGTCATTTGGGGGGGTTTTGTGCCACCTGGGCATTCCATGGCCTCCGAAACTGTGATAGGCAGTGAAGAGTGAAATCAAAAATTTTCACCCTTAGAAATCCTGAAGGCGGTGATTGGTTTTCGGGGTCCCGTACACGGCTAGGCTCCCAAAAAGTCCCACACATGTGATATCCCCGTACTCAGGAGAAGTAGCTAAATGTATTTTGGGGTGCAATTCCACATATGCCCATGGCCTGTGTGAGCAATATATCATTTAGTGACAACTTTGTGCAAAAAAAAAAAAAAATGTGTCACTTTCCCGCAACTTGTGTCAAAATATAAAATATTCCATGGACTCAATATGCCTCTCTGGAAATAGCTTGGGGTGTCTACTTTCCAAAATGGGGTCATTTGGGGGGGTTTTGTGCCACCTGGGCATTCCATGGCCTCCGAAACTGTGATAGGCAGTAAACAGTGAAATCATAAATTTACGCCCTTAGAAATCCTGAAGGCGGTGATTGGATTTCGGGGCCCCGTACGCGGCTAGGCTCCCAAAAAGTCCCACACATGTGGTATCCCCATATTCAGGAGAAGCAGCAGAATGTATTTTGGGGTGCAATTCCACATAGGCCCATGGCCTGTGTGAGCAATATATCATTTAGTGACAACTTTTTGTAAATATTTTTTTTTTTTTTTGTCATTATTCAATCACTTGGGACAAAAAAAATAAATATTCAATGGGTTCAACATGCCTCTCAGCAATTTCCTTGGGGTGTCTACTTTCCAAAATGGGGTCATTTGGGGGGTTTTGTACTGCCCTGCCATTTTAGCACCTCAAGAAATGACATAGGCAGTCATAAACTAAAAGCTGTGTAAATTACAGAAAATGTACCCTAGTTTGTAGACGCTATAACTTTTGCGCAAACCAATAAATATACGCTTATTGACATTTTTTTTACCAAAAACATGTGGCCGAATACATTTTGGCCTAAATGTATGACTAAAATTGAGTTTATTGGATTTTTTTTATAACAAAAAGTAGAAAATATCATTTTTTTTCAAAATTTTCGGTCTTTTTCCATTTATAGCGCAAAAAATAAAAACCGCAGAGGTGATCAAATACCATCAAAAGAAAGCTCTATTTGTGGGAAGAAAAGGACGCAAATTTCGTTTGGGTACAGCATTGCATGACCGCGCAATTAGCAGTTAAAGCGACGCAGTGCCAAATTGGAAAAAGACCTCTGGTCCTTAGGCAGCATAATGGTCCGGGGCTCAAGTGGTTAATTTAGACATTTTTGCAGTGTCTGGTGTGGATCCAGGTGACTTATTTCCTGTAAGTTTTGCACAACTTATACATGAAATAGATGCTGTATTGCGTCTCCAAACATTTCCTTATATATAAATGTCTCTTAACAATCCACGAGTCACCTGGCTTTAGTTTTAGATCCTTCCAAACTTTTAGGATCTGGAATTGGGGAGAAAACACATAAATGAGTTTGTCAAAAACCTTAAAAGATCAGCAACGACTTCCGGTTCCGGCGCCTCATGGAGTAGCTGCAGGTCCTCTCAGCTCCCGCACCACGATCCAAAAATCTGCTAATAAAGCCAGCCAAGCCCTCCTCTGCGGCCAGCAGACCCCTTTGGCTTCCCCCCCCCCACTGATGGACTAGTACGTCGAAAAAAAACGGTGCCCGATCGACTACGGCCCTGACGGCCCAGCCACAAATCGAGGCCTCGGTCTCGGCCTTGCTGGATCCTGCAGCGGACTCCCTGGACATGGAGGTAAGTGGCAGCAATGCTCCTCCACCCACACATCTAGCCTCTCTGGCCTCACATCATGCCTCTCCCTCCTCACAGCATGCATCTCATTCCCCACACCAGGCAGATTTAAACACAGAGCGCATAGCCCAGGCTGTGGCTGTGCTTCTCTTTCCCATGATAGCAGCCTCAGTGGAGAAAGTAGTTAACGCTGGTATAAAACAGCTGATACAGCAGCTGGGAGAGCATGCCACCAGACTCAATGAGGCTGAACACTGCCTTTCCAACATGGAAGATGATCAGGCACAGGCCACGGAACAAGCTCAGGACAAAACCAACCAATATATACTCCAGAAATTGGACGATCTGGAAAATCGATCCAGAAGGAGCAATCTACACTTCGTGGGAGTCCCTGAATCCCTGCAAGCATCTGCAATCACAAATCTCTGCACCAGACGCATACCAGAAGCCCTGGGCCTTCCTGGTCCCTGCACGGTTGAGCGAGCACACCGAATGGGAACCGTCTCCGCAGAACGCAAAACCTCCCATCCCATCATCACAAAACACCTAAACTACTCTGACAAGGCCACCATCCTGCAAAACTTCACAGTCAGGATCCCTCAACATAGATGAGGCCAAGATCCTGATCTTTGTGGACTATTTCATTGAAGTTTCCAAGAAAAGAAAAGCTTTCCAACAAATATGCAAGGAACTCCACCAGCGACAAGTCAAATTCACTCCTGCGTTCCCTGCAATTCTGCGACTCAAAACCCCTAACGGTGACCAGCTCTCCTTCCAAGAACCTTCTGAAGCAGAAGTTTTTTTGCACTCACTCCGAGCCGGCTCTCACTCCGACTCTCCTGCCAGAGCTACCCCCATTAATCGCCCTCTGGACCAAAGAAGCCCAAGGAAGGACTCTCAAAAACACTTCAGACATTCTGGACCCGATCAACGTTACACTCCTCGCTGACCAAGTGGGAACCGCATCCACTCTGATCCAACACGGGCATGTATAATGTTTTACTATCTTGGCTTTGCCAGCTTATACCTGGACTGCCTATTATTTCCTCAGCTCAGGTTGACAACTAATTGTTAGTCCTAGTTAAGTTATACTGTTTGTTCCTTCACTAATCCTATTTTTCCACTGTGCTCACGTTTCTGCCAATGGCCCTTCTGCTCTACCGCCCCCCCCCCCCATACATGACCCGATCCTGCTGGACATGACAACATTATACGCATGGGCGCTCTTCAAACATGGTACTCGGGTCATCATGGGAGCTGTCTTCTACAGTGACTTCATGCGGAAAAAAGTGAAGTGCTCTCAATATTTTGTAGTTTGCTTCTTCCACGCACCCACCTTCCCAACCTCCTCCCAACTCCAAACGCACCTGTCTAATGCTAGCCTTTGCATGTTAGATGCTCCGGCGCCACGTCTTAGTCAAATTACCTCACCCCTCAATATTCAGACAGGGTCTCTCACCAGACTTATCCCTGACACACCTTTAATACCAGCCCACAGCTCATTTCCATACCTACCCCCATGAAAATTGGCTCCTGGAACGTGAAAGGGCTTAGATCCCCCGCTAAAAGACTCAAAATTCTCCGTCACCTCAAAAGATTGAAAACTGATATTGCCATGCTTCAAGAAAAACACCTCAAATCCCCAGACTTTCAATGGATGAAAAAACTCTGGGTAGGCACCGTCTTGGACTCAGACGCCCTTGATCGCAAAGCAGGGGTTCTCATTTTGATCCACAAAAACCTCCCCTGTGACATTATCTCAATCAATTAAGCAGGGACGTTTTCTTTCAGCACATATCTGCCTAGGGAACAGAGACCTAGTGCTCTCTAATATATCTATGCCCCCAACAGCCCTGGAAAATCCTTTTTCAGTGACCTCTCTGTCACGGAACGTCCCACACTCCGCTTGAGTGCTCCCGTCATATACCACTTCCTCCCAGTCTGTATACAGATATCCCAACCTCTCTGAGCACAAAACAAGGCGACACTTGCTTGTTGCTAACATGAACTGTTTATTTAGAATCAAAGTTACAAGACTTTATATGCCGTTGGAACCTCCTCTAACAATACAACTGTAACCTAATTAACATAATTAACATGAGCTAATTAACTAAAAAATTTACCCAGACCAGATGACAGACTTGTGGGCACCGAGCTTCACACAGTAGTATAAACACAATAGCTGCAGCTCCAATAGGAGTCGTCCCGTCTCCTACATTGTATAGAGGACAATGTGATCAGCTCATTCAATTAACATAAACACAGGTAGTTGGAGTTGATGACACCAGCATCTCCTCACAGGATGTGTCCCAACAGAATGAATCAGTCTTATAAGCAGGGGGCTGCTGGAGGAATCCCCCCTCCCTCTTCAGGGACACAAATCCACAGCAAGGAGTCCCCAACAGAATCAAACAACATACAATATATACATATATACACAACGGAGTCCGATTAGCACAGTTCAGACTCGATTTCTCATTCACCTCACAAAGAGTATTGTTCCATTGAAAATCCAGGGCCCATAATCAAAAGGCAACAGGCTTGCATTCAGTCCTCTCCAACAGCCTCTGTCCTGGCTAGGTCTGTCACACTCTCCACCTGGCTCCTACGTCACCCACTTACCCCACACATAGTAGGGGGGAACTTTAACACTATTCTCCACCGAATTAAGACAGATCCTCACCGAAACGATCTCAAAAACCTCCCAAACCCACTGACCCCATGCTTCTCGCATCCACTATGGACTTCATTTCAGAGACATTTGGCGACTTCTGCACCCGGTAGACAGGGACTTTACTTTTTACTCCAACCCACACAATGTGTTCACCACAATCGACTACCTCTTCTATACTGACAACCTCGTCACAAAAATCTCTGGAGCAGATATCCATGACATAGCCATCTCAGACCACGCTCCCGTCTCAGTTTCTATTGATGACCCTGACCTACACCCCAACCCCAGAATATGGCGTTTCCCATCCTATCTCCATAACAATGCTGATTTCCAATGCTTCATAGAGGAGGCTTGGACAGAATTTGCCAAGGCAAATTCGCCACACACTAACCATCCAAACCTTTTTGGAAAGCTGGAAAGGCCTTCCTCAGAGGCCAGATCCTTTCCTATGCTGCTTCCTTCAAAAGAAAGACCTTAGCAAACTTCAAGACAGCTAGTACCAGACTCTGTCTGGCACAACACACCCTATACACCATAGACTCCCCCACATACAGAAACAAGTGACATGCGGGAAAAAAACGCTTTTGACTCCTTAGCTGACACCCTTGAACGGATAAAAAGGGCCCATATGGATGCCACACTCCACAAATTTGGAAACAAAGCCGGTAAGCTGCTTGCAAGACTCTGCAAAGGCCCTTTCCGAACAACCAACATAACTTCCCTTAGGGACACCTCAGGCACCATCAGATCTACTCCACAAGACATAAACAAAGTAATGCTCGAATATTATTACATGCACCGGACTCCATTGACAAAGAGGTCGCACAAGATTTCCTTGACAAAATTTCCATCCCCTCGATCACTCCCTCCCAGCTCGAGACCCTGAATGCCCCTATCTCTCTATTTAAAATATCCAAAACTATTCATAGCCTAGCTCCCTCCAAGGCCCCGGGCCCCTGACGGGTTCACGGGCGAATTCTACAAAACCCTCCAAAACATAGCTGAACCCTCTCTCCTCAAGGTTTACAACAGTATATGGTCCAGCGGCCCTTATTTACCTACAGGAAATCAGGCCATCATCAAATTGCTCTCGAAGAAGTGCAAAGATCCCCAGGAACCGGGTTCCTACCGCCCCATATCACTCTTAAATCTAGACGTCAAAATTTTATCCAAGATTATAGCCTCCAGACTAGCCACCATCATCCCTTCTCTGATACACCCTGCCCAGTCAGGTTTTGTGAAAGTGAGTACAGCCACTTTAAACATCTGTAAGGTAATGATGGTCCTAGAACATGCCAAATGTAATCCGGGAAGTGACCATGCCATCATTACCTTGGACGCGGAAAAAGCCTTTGACAATGTCAGTTTCAAATGACTCTCACTAGTCTTGTCTAAAATGGGGCTCATAGGTCCCTTCAATCATCTCATAAACGCCATGTACGCTTCTCCCACGGCTGGTCTTCTATCTGATGAGTTCCGCCTCCACAAGAGCACAAGTCAAGGCTGCCCCCTATACCCACTCCTTTTCAACATAGCTTTTGAACCCTTATCCCGGTACTTAACTCAGAAGGCTCCACTACACGGAATCTGTATTGGAAATCAGGAATTATGTTCTTCCCTCTTTGCGGACGATGTCCTTATATTCCCAGCTGACCCCTGCTCTAACATGTCCACCATCAAAACGGTTTTCGACAAATTCAGACTTTGCTCGGGTCTCTGTATAAACTACGGTAAAAGTGAAATCCTTCCCATAGGCACCCTCTAACCCCCGCCCGGGTCAACCACTCACCCTTCACAGTAGTCAAATCTCACATAACGTACCTTGGCATCAAGATAGGGAAGCTACCCTCCTCTATATACCATCTTAACTATCCCCCTCTAATCAAAATGATATCCCAAGAATAGGGTAACTGGATGGATCTGCCTCTTTTACTCCTGGGAAGATGCCATCTAGTGAAAATGGTCAGTTTTGCTCATTTACTATACCCACTACAAATGAGCCCACTGCTCCTACAGCGCAAGGACATACAATCCTTGAATAAAGCCATCTCAAAATTCATCTGGCAAAAAAACGACCACGCATAGCTTTTACAAAACTGCATCTTCCCAGACGCGAAGGAGGCATCAACCTCCCAAATGTTAGACTGTATAATCTAGTATAAGTGAAAGAAGCAGCGCTAGCGACAAATAAACCAAAACCTTATCGCTGCTGTAATAAAAGTAATAGTACTTTGAAAATATAAAAGCAAGCAAATACAGCGCTGATAAAACGTAACTAGAAGTGCTGAGTGTTGACAATAAATAGAATCAAAGTGAAAGATATATGATGGACTACATGTCACATGCAGTCTAGAATAACACATACAGCTTTTGGATGTAAATAGTGAAACATAATGGGTGATTGCAAAAAAATATTAAACATATGGGCATACCGCATATATTGTGAAAAATAAGAAAATAAAAATAAAAATAAATGAGTGAGTCCTTTGATGACGCCCTGGGGGAGGGGCGAAACGCGTTGACGTAACATCCGGCTTTCTGCACAACCAAGTGACGTTTTCCTTCCTGACTCCGTGGAACGCACGCTGTAAGCGGCGATCGCGGAGACTGTCTGATATGCCTGATTACAACCGGGAGTATGTGAGTAGCGGTTTGTAGCGCTAGCGAATTGCCTACATCCACAGTACTTCACTATATATTTTTCTCCTCTGTTTTGGGTGGTCAATTATCTACTTATGGCTTATTTGATCTGAGTATCGGCCATCTCTTCCACTGATCCACGCTAGAGATATACCTGCATATCACCATTGAGAAAGGCTGTCAGTCTAGAAGGAGGAGCTGCTGCATCATCGCAGGACCGTCCTGTTTGCTGATTTAGTGACAAGTCTTGTTGTTGGTATCCTCTTTGGGACTATTGCTAGGATTAATTATTTCTGTCTTGTGAGCAACCACTGTTTATATCCATCAGTCCAGCTGCCAATATCTATTTTTGTTTGTTCATCAATTGGTTTACACTTATGGTTTATTTTTATTTTCTTATTTTTCACAATATATGCGGTATGCCCATATGTTTAATATTTTTTTGCAATCACCCATTATGTTTCACTATTTACATCCAAAAGCTGTATGTGTTATTCTAGACTGCATGTGACATGTAGTCCATCATATATCTTTCACTTTGATTCTATTTATTGTCAACACTCAGCACTTCTAGTTACGTTTTATCAGCGCTGTATTTGCTTGCTTTTGTATAATCTAGTATGTTTACTCCGGATAGGTTTGGACTGGATTGCACAATCTTCCCGCTGCTCAAACTACTCCTTGGAAGCTCTCATGGCCCACCCCTACACGTTGGTGGCGCTTCTCCAGTGCAAATTGAAATCTATCCCTGTACCCTTTCAGCATAACCTCCTCTTATGGGATACTGCCATAGCCTAGAGAGAAGTAAGAAAAAGCCTGAAACTTTCCCCCTTCACGTCCAGGCATCTCACGATCCAAGGGAACCCACATTTCCCACCAGGAATGGATCACAAACCTTTCCACATCTGGGAACAAAAAGGCCTCACAAAGTTCTCCACCCTATGCAATATGGAAACGGGCCGCCCCCACAATTTCTCAACTAACGCCGAAACATTCTCCCTCCCCCAAACTCATGCTTTCCACTTCGGCTAATGTGTCAACTTAATTCGGAACTCATGTAGAGAGAACAGTAAGAGATTCCAAGTGTCCTTTACAGATCTAATACTCCAAGCTGGCTCATACACCATCTCCGATATCTACAAACCCATTCTGCAAAAATCCATTCCCTCGATCGAATCCTCATCAGCAGCAAATTGGAGCAAAGACTTCCCAGTCCCTGACACAGTGGAAAAAACTCCTACCGGGTTACAACAAAATCCAACAGCTTATCCCTAATGAAGCGTGGAGAGAAACCCAACTACAGATTCTCCATCGGGCCTACATACCCTTTCTCTCAGTCAAGAACAATTCAGATGCAGCCAAATGTCCCCTCTGTCACCAATCATGACCATCTCTTGCCCACCGTTTTTGGTCAAGCTCCTTCATCTCCACGTTCTGGGACCAAGTCATCTCCTACATCTTCAACATAACCCTGCTTAAAATACCAAAGGACCCCTTGTTCCTCATTTTTGGGTATTGGGATGTTCAACTATTAACAACAATCTAAAGAGGACCTTGATGACTTTGAAAAAAATTCCTTCTCCTACTATCTCTAACAACATTGCTCACACCGAGAGCGCCCAGCTCATGACAATGTAATTGGTGCACCCCCCTCCTCATCCTCTCCTCACCCCCCCCCCCCATTATGTGTTCTCTGTTTCGCCTTGTAGCTCTGATAGAATTTTTTTTTTTTTTTTTTTGCAACCGATCCATCCAGTTATCCCTGTATTGATAGTTACTTTTGTTGTGTTGCTTTACTTCTGCTGTGTGCGCTGTACACACAACACCAGTCTACATGGTATTTATTTCATTTGTCATCCGAAAAAGTATTATCTTTGTTACTACCTCCTGTATTGAATTATCTTTCAATAAAATCTATTGAAAAAAAAAAAAAAAGATCAACAACATTCTCTGTGATATCTAAATGGAGGACTTCAGCTGCTGAGACAAAATATAAGCAAGTGAGTAACACACTCCCAAACCAAATCCCATAGGGATAGAGTCCAACATCCCCTTAGGGGTTGTTAAAATATAAGAAAACATTCAGGCAAAAGTTTTCTAGTTTCTTACTCTACTTTTTCCGCTACATTGTAGACAGTAGGGGGTGTAAAAATAAAACCTCAAAACTTCTAGTAAGGACTCCCCTTTAAAAATGATTTCCTCTGTTACTCTCTGTAGATTATGCACTATGTACTTACAAACTACTTCTGATAACACTTTTTACTCTGGCCTTTGCAGTAGCATTTGCCACTAGACATCCAGAAAACATGTCCATACAGACAAAATGCATACTCCTAAGATCCTGACTTGGGCATCTGGATATATCTTTTTGTAATCTCTGGAAGGGATGTTCAGCTTCTGGTAACACCTTTGGTAACAGGTAAAACAAGAATTGGTATGTTATAAAAACAACTGTGGAGAACCCTGGCTCTATCCCATGCTCATTTACTAAGGCAGCCATAACTGCTTGTGGCTGATGACACGGTCCATGTGTCAAGCTGAAGGAAAAAGAGTGGCTGGCAGACATAAATGATCACCTTTTCCAAAGTCCTGTTTCATAAGAAGTTGCCCCCTGTGGAACACTTGTTCTTCTCGTTCTGGGGTCCTTAAAGTTGAATTATTAATCCCAGCTATACTGGGCCAGAACTAGGGTGAAATCTGTGAGGTGCACAGACCCAGCAAGTGTTCGAGGCTGTAATGCAGCATCCTTAGTCGCCTGGTCTGCTTCCATGTGTGAGTTTTAAAGTTAGTATGGCTACCTCAGCAAGAACCTGGAAGGCTGAAATCAGCCAATCAAATTAACTTAGCATGCTTGATTGGTTTACCTGCTGAAGTAAAAACAAACTTCTGGCCCTTCAAATGGAACCAAAAGCTCTCTATATCTCGACTATATAAATATATACTCTCTTTTTTTTAGCTCACAGGCTTTGCTAAAACATTGAGCTCTGCTTCTGGAGCTAGGGGAAAAGGATCCAATGACTCTAAATACAGAGTATCCTTCTGGGTGATAAACTGCATACTCAGTAGGGATGAGCTTCGTGTTCGAGTCGAACCCATGTTCGACTCGAACATCGTCTGTTCGCCCGTTCGCCGAATTGCGAACGATATGGGCCGTTCGCGCCAAATTCGTGTGGCGCGTCACGGCCCATAATTCACTGCGACATCGCAGTGCATTACTGGCTGATGATTGGCCAAGCATGCACAATAACCCGCATGCTTGGCCAATCACAGCGCCGTCAGTAGAGAGAGCTGTAATTGGCCAAAGCCAGGGTGGCTTTGGCCAATTATGGCTCAGGGGGTTTAGAACACGCCCCACACTAAATAAGGCCACCTGCACGGCGGCCCTGTGTAGTGTGTTCCGGCATTGAAAGAGAGATAGATAGACAGAGAGACAGTGTCATTTCATTTGAGTTAGCTAGATTAGGCAGGACAATCAGTGAGTTAGCTGCACTTACAGTGTATTTTGTATATATATGCATCCCAGGTGTTGCATATATATATATATATATATATATATATATATATATATATATATATATATATATATATATACACTGTATTCAGTTTAGCTAGATCCGTTCCTGTTATCTTCTTACTGACAGGCAGGCTTGTCTTGTTACAGTATTTACAGCTACCTGAAGAAAATTGCTGGTGTTCTTTTGATCCTATTAGTACCACAGTCAGGCAGCTAGACTATTTACAGTTAGTGCAGTGTGTCCTGCTCACAGTGTTTAGCTAAAACTACAAGTTAGTGGGGTGCGTCCTGCTCAGTGTTAAGCTAAAACTACAAGTTAGTGCGGTGCGTCCTGCTCACAGTGTTCAGCTAAAACTACAAGTTAGTGTTGTGCGTCCTGCTCACAGTGTTCAGCTAAACCTACAAGTTAGTGTAGTGAGACCTCTGCACAGTGTTCATCTAAGGCTACAAGTTAGTGCGGTGCGTCCTGCTCACAGTGTTAAGCTAAAACTACAAGTTAGTGCGGTGCGTCCTGCTCACAGTGTTCAGCTAAAACTACAAGTTAGTGGGGTGCGTCCTGCTCACAGTGTTCAGCTAAAACTACAAGTTAGTGCAGTGCGTCCTGCTCACAGTGTTCAGCTAAAACTACAAGTTAGTGCGGTGCGTCCTGCTCACAGTGTTCAGCTAAAACTATAAGTTAGTGGGGTGCATCCTGCTCACAGTGTTCAGCTAAAACTACAAGTTAGTGGGGTGCGTCCTGCTCACAGTGTTCAGCTAAAACTACAAGTTAGTGCGGTGCGTTCTGCTCACAGTGTTCAGCTAAAACTACAAGTTAGTGCAGTGCATCCTGCTCACAGTGTTCAGCTAAAACTACAAGTTAGTGCAGTGCGTCCTGCTCACAGTGTTCAGCTAAAACTACAAGTTAGTGTGGTGCGTCCACCTCACAGTGTTCAGCTAAACCTACAAGTTAGTGTAGTGAGACCTCTGCACAGTGTTTATCTAAAAGCTACAAGTTAGTGCAGTGCATCCTGCGAACAGTGTTCTGCTAAAACTAAAAGTTAGTGGGGTGCGTCCTCCTCACAGTGTTCAGCTAAACCTACAAGTTAGTGTAGTGAGACCTCTGCACAGTGTTCATCTAAAGCTACAAGTTAGTGCAGTGCGTCCTGCTCACAGTGTTCAGATAAAACTACAAGTTAGTGTGGTGCATCCTCCTCAGTGTTCAGCTAAACCTACAAGTTACTGTAGTGAGACCTCTCCACAGTGTTCATCTAAAGCTACAAATTAGTGCAGTGCATCCTGCTCACAGTGTTCAGCTAAAACTACAAGTTATTTTTTTGCGAGCTCTGCACAGTGTTCAGCTAAAGCTACCTGTAGAAGGTTGGTGTTTTCCTGATCCTATCACTACCGCAGGCAGCTAAAAAAGCTACAAGTTAGTTTTTTGCAAGCTCTGCACAGTGTTCAGCTAAAGCTACCTGTAGAAGGTTGGTGGTGTTCTCATACTACAGGCAGGCAGTTGATTTTGCTAGCTGCAGTTTCAGTACATTTATATACATATATATATATATCCCAGCTTAGTGCAGCTACAGGCCATTAGTATGTCTGGAAGGCCAAGAAGGAGAGGCAGACAGTCACAAGCCAATAAGAGAGGGCAAGCAGGCTCTGTGTCTAGTGCTGGTCGTGGAGATGGTGCATCCTCATCAGCACGTGGCCGTGGGACACGCTTGGCCTTTTTTTTGACAGCTGGCCGTGTTGAGCCGCAACATGCGGAAGACTTGGTCGAGTGGATGACCAAGCCGTCCTCATCCTCCTTATCCTCTCTCATCCTCTCTCACCCATGCCCAGGGTACTTTGTCTGGCAAAGCAGCGGCCTCTTCCCTCATTGTCATCAGTGACTCCTTCCCTAGCCCCACCATGTCCTCCTGAGGAGTCCCTCGAACTGTTTGACCACAGTGTTGGGTACATGCTCCAGGAGGATACCCAGCGTTTGGAAGGCTCTGATGATGATACTGAGCTCGATGAAGGCAGTAACATGAGCATGGACAGAGGGGTGCCCAAGAAGGACAGCAATCTGGCAGTCATGCTCCCCCTGCTGCAGCATACTGCCAGGTTTGCTCCAGTGATGAGGACGGAGGGGATGATGAGGTAACTGACTCAACGTGGGTGCCTGATAGGAGAGAGGAAGAGGAGGCGGCACATCACCAACGAGGCAGGATGCCCTCCAGGGGCCAGCCTAAGGGCAGCACATTGACTGCATCACACCCCAAAGCTCCACATGTGCAGAGCGCTGCAGTCTCTGTGCATTATTCAAAAAGTTCTTTGGTGTGGGCCTTTTTTGAGACGAGTGCATCAGATCGCACTGCTGCTATTTGCAACATATGTCTCAAGCATATCTCGCGTGGCCAAAACATCTCCCGCTTGGGTACCACATGCTTGACCAGACATATGTTGACCTGCCATGCAGTTCGTTGGCAAGCGTATCTAAAAGACCCACACCAAAGAACAAAGAGGACCTCTCCTTGCTCCTCATCAGCTGAGATCTCCAACCCCACTATACCTTCAGTCCTCTCCGAGACCTGCACTGAGAGGAATGAAGGTGTAGAATTAGGTGTGTCACAGCCAAGTACTTGTGGGCAATCTGCTTTTGGTACACCAACGTCAGATTTTACCAGGCAAACTTCCTTGCCCCAGCTGCTGCACCGCCGAAAGAAGTTTGCTCCCAGCCATCCACATGCCCAGCGGTTGAATGCTAGCTTGGCAAAATTGCTAGCACTTCAACTGCTGCATTTTCAGTTGGTAGACTCTGCCCCCTTCCGTGAGTTTGTGGAATGTGTGGTTCCTCAGTGGCAGGTACCCAAACGCCACTTTTTCTCACAGGAGGCGATTCCGGCTCTCTACCGGCACGTGGAAGGCCATGTCCATGCCTCGCTGGACAGGACGGTCAGCGGTAAGGTGCATATTACCGCTGACTCATGGTCCAGCAGGCATGGACAGGGACGTTACCTAAGTTTCACGGCGCATTGGGTGACTCTGCTGGCAGCTGGGAAGGATGCAGGACAAGGTGCAGTAGTGTTGGAGGTTGTTCCGCCACCACACCTCCAAAATGCTAATGATTGTGACACACCTCTCTCCTCCACCCCCCCTCTTCTTCTTCCTCCATGGCCTCTTCCTGTGCTTTGTCCTCGGAACCAGCGGTGCTCTGTAGCCATTCAAGGGGCTACGCAAGTACGCAGGCCAAAAGATGCCATGCGGTGCTTGAGCTGGTGTGCTTGGGGGACAGGAGCCACACTGGGGCAGAGGTTCTGTCAGCTCTGCAGGGGCAGGTTCAGAGGTGGTTGATGCCACGCCAACTTAAGGCAGGAATGGTGGTTTGTGACAATGGCACCAACCTCCTCTCTACCCTCCGACAGGGACAAATGACCCATGTGCCCTGTTTGGCTCACGTCCTTAACTTGGTGGTGCAGCGGTTCTTGGGCAGGTACCCGGGCTTACAGGATGTCCTGAGGCAGGCCAGGAAAGTCTGTGTGCATTTCTGCCGGTCATATAATGGCAGTGCTCGGCTGGTGGACCGCCAAAAGAAGTTTAACCTGCCCAAGAACCGCCTAATCTGTGACATGCCCACCAGGTGGAACTCAACGATGGCCATGCTGCAGCGGCTGCACACGCAGCAGAGGGCCATCAATGAGTGCCTGTGCGACTATGGCACCAGGACAGGGTCAGGGGAGCTTGTTTTTTTTTTCCCCACGCCAGTGGGCCATGATCAGGGATGCATGCACTGTCCTGTCACCATTTGAGGAGGCCACGAGGATGGTGAGCAGTGACAGTGCATGAATCAGTGACACTGTCCCCCTTGTCCACCTGTTGGAGCACACGCTGCATGGAATAATGGACAGGGCACTTGAGGCAGAACAGAGGCAGGAAGAGGAGGACTTCCTTAGCTCTCAAGGCCCCCTTTATCCAGACAGTGTTCCTGTGTGCCCGCCGATCACACAGGAAGAGGACGAGGAGGAGGAGGAGGAGGAAGATTGTGTCAGTATGGAGGTGGAGCCTGGCACTTAGCATCAGCAGCAGTCTTTAAGGGATCAGTCCCAAGAAACACATGGACTTGTACGTGACTGGGAGGAGGTGGCTGCGGAGCATTTCGTTCTTAGTGACCAGAGGACTCCGGACCGAATGCCTCAGCAAACCTACGCTGCATGGCCTCCCTGATCCTGCAAAGCCTGCGTAAGGATCCTCGTATTCATGGTATCAAGGAGAAGGACCAATACTGGCTGGCAACCCTCCTTGATCCACGTTACAAGGGTAAGGTTGCGGACCTTATCTTGCCATCGCAGAGGCAGCAGAGGATGAAACATCTTAGGGAGGCCTTGCAGAAAGGTCTGTGCAACGCGTTCCCAGAGACTGGGAGGTTACAAACTCCTGTTTCTGGACAACGTGTTGCTGAGGCTTCGGTCAGTCAAAGAAAGAGCGGTGGAGAAGGTGGCCGTCTGACCGATGCGTTCAGACAATTTTTTGGTCCGCAGCCCCAAGGTATGATCGGTTCCAGCAACCATCGCCAGCGTCTGTTTTACATGGTGCAGGAATACCTAGGGGCAAGATCTGACTTGGACACCTTTCCCACCAAAAATCCTCTGGGTTACTGGGTCTTGAGGATGGATCACTGGACAGAGCTTGCACAGTGTGCAATTGAGCTACTGGCCTGTCCTGCATCCAGCGTTCTTTCGGAACGCACATTCAGTGCTGCTGGAGGCTTTGTAACCGATCACAGGGTTCATCTGTCCACCGACTCGGTCGATCGACTGACCTTCATAAAAATGAATCAGTCTTGGATCACCACCAGCTACCAAGCACCTGATGCTGATGTAACCGAATAATTTTTTTTGAAATCTCAGATCCCTTCAAAGACTGCCTATGCTGATGCTGAGTGACTATCCCTGAGTAATTATTCTCTTCCTCCTCAATGATCACGCTGATAGCTTGTAAGAACATTTTTGGTTCTGGGCGCCACCACCAGTGCCTAAGGCCCAATTTTTCAGCCCCTGTTTAACAGGGGCGTGTAATTACAATTTTTGATGCAATACTTTGCAGCAGGGCTCGTTCCTGCGTTCCAACTAGAGTGTCTGTGAGGGGTTGCAGTGTTGTGGCACCAGTGCCTAAGGCCTTATTTTTCAGCCCCTGTTCAACAGGGGCATGTAATTACAATTCTTGATCTAATATTTCACAGCAGGGCCCATTTCTGCACCCACCAAGAGCGAGTGAGGACTTACAGTGTTGTGGCACCAGCACCACCACCAAAGGCCCAATTTTTCTGTGCTTGTTCAACAGGGGCATGTAATTACAATTCTTGATCTAATATTTCACAGCAGGGCCCATTTCTGCACCCACCAAGAGCGAGTGAGGACTTACAGTTTTGTGGCACCAGCACTACCACCACCACCAAAGGCCCAATTTTTCTGCCCTTGTTCAACAGGGGCATGTAATTAGAATTCTTGATCTAATATTTCACAGCAGGGCCCATTTCTGCGCCCACCAAGAGCGAGTGAGGACTTACAGTGTTGTGGCACCAGCACCACCACCACCACCACCAAAGGCCCAATTTTTCTGCCCCTGTTCAACAGGGGCATGTAATTACAATTCTTGATCTAATATTTCACAGCAGGGCCCTGTGAGGGCTTACAGTGTTGTGGCCACAACAACACCTAAGGCCCAAATTTCTGCTGAGTATCAGGGATGAGCCGAACACCCCCCTGTTCGGTTCGCACCAGAACATGCGAACAGGAAAAAAATTTGTTCGAACACGCGAACACCGTTAAAGTCTATGGGACACGAACATGAATAATCAAAAGTGCTAATTTTAAAGGCTAATATGCAAGTTATTGTCATTAAAAGTGTTTGGGGACCTGGGTCCTGCCCCAGGGGACATGAATCAATGCAAAAAAAAGTTTTAAAAACGGACGTTTTTTCAGGAGCAGTGATTTTAATAATGCTTAAAGTCAAACAATAAAAGTGTAATATCCCTTTAAATTTCATACCTGGGGGGTGTCTATAGTATGCCTGTAAAGGGGCGCATGTTTCCCGTGTTTAGAACAGTCTGACAGCAAAATGACATTTTGAAGGAAAAAACACATTTAAAACTACCGCGGCTATTGCATTGCCGACAATACACATAGAAGTTCATTGATAAAAACGGCATGGGAATTCCCCACAGGGCAACCCCGAACCAAAATTAAAAAAAAAAATGATGTGGGAGTCCCCCTAAATTCCATACAAGGCCCTTCAGGTCTGGTATGGATATTAAGGGGAACCCCAGCCAAAATTTAAAAAAAAAATTGACGTGCGGTTCCCCCTAAATTCCATACCAGACCCTTCAAGTCTGGTATGGATTTTAAGGGGAACCCCGCGCCAAAAAAAAAACGGCGTGGGGTCCCCCCAAAAATCCATACCAGACCCTTATCCGAGCACGCAACCTGGCAGGCCGCAGGAAAAGAGGGGGGGACGAGAGTGCGGCCCCCCCCCTCCTGAACCGTACCAGGCCACATGCCCTCAACATTGGGAGGGTGCTTTGGGGTAGCCCCCCAAAACACCTTGTCCCCATGTTGATGAAGACAAGGGCCTCATCTCCACAACCCTGGCCGGTGGTTGTGGGGGTCTGCGGGCGGGGGGCTTATCGGAATCTGGAAGCCCCCTTTAACAAGGGGACCCCCAGATCCCACCCCCCCCTGTGTGAAATGGTAAGGGGGTACTTACCCCTACCATTTCACTAAAAAACTGTCAAAAATGTTAAAAATGACAAGAGACAGTTTTTGACAATTCCTTTATTTAAATGCTTCTTCTTTCTTCCTTCATCTTCTTCTGGTTCTTCTGGCTCTTTTGGTTCTTCCTCCGGCGTTCTCGTCCAGCATCTCCTCCGCGGCGTCTTCTATCTTCTTCTCCTCGGGCCGCTCCGCACCCATGGCATGGGGGGGGAGGCTCCCGCTCTTCTCTTCATCTTCTTCTCTTCTTCATCTTCTTCTTCATCTTCTTCTTCTTCTTCTTCTCTTCTTCCTTCTTCTCTTCTTCATTTCTTCTCCGGGCCGCTCCGCAGCCATGCTGGCATGGTGGGAGGCTCCCGCTGTGTGACGGCGTCTCTTCGCCTGACGGTTCTTAAATAACGGGGGGCGGGGCCACCCGGTGACCCCGCCCCCCTCTGACGCACGGGACATGACGGGACTTCCCTGTGGCATTCCCCGTGACGTCACAGGGAAGTCCCGTCAAGTCACCGTGCGTCAGAGGGGGGCGGGGTCACCGGATGGCCCCGCCCCCCGTTATTTAAGAACCGTCAGACGAAGAGACGCCGTCACACAGCGGGAGCCTCCCACCATGCCAGCATGGCTGCGGAGCGGCCCGGAGAAGAAATGAAGAAGAGAAGAAGGAAGAAGAGATGAAGAAGAAGAAGAAGATGAAGAACATGAAGAGAAGAGCGGGAGCCTCCCCCCTCATGCCATGGGTGCGGAGCGGCCCGAGGAGAAGAAGATAGAAGACGCCGCTGAGGAGATGCTGGACGAGAACGCCGGAGGAAGAACCAGAAGGGCCAGAAGAACCAGAAGATGAAGGAAGATAGAAGAAAGAAGAAGTATTTAAATAAAGGAATTGTCAAAAACTGTCTCTTGTCATTTTTAACATTTTTGACAGTTTTTTAGTGAAATGGTAGGGGTAAGTACCCCCTTACCATTTCACACAGGGGGGGGGCCGGGATCTGGGGGTCCCCTTGTTAAAGGGGGCTTCCAGATTCCGATAAGCCCCCCGCCCGCAGACCCCCACAACTGCCGGCCAGGGTTGTGGGGATGAGGCCCTTGTCTTCATCAACATGGGGACAAGGTGTTTTGGGGGGCTACCCCAAAGCACCCTCCCAATGTTGAGGGCATGTGGCCTGGTACGGTTCAGGAGGGGGGGGGGCCGCACTCTCGTCCCCCCCTCTTTTCCTGCGGCCTGCCAGGTTGCGTGCTCGGATAAGGGTCTGGTATGGATTTTTGGGGGGACCCCACGCCGTTTTTTTTTATTTTTTTGGCGCGGGGTTCCCCTTAAAATCCATACCAGACCTGAAGGGTCTGGTATGGAATTTAGGGGGAACCCCACGTCAATTTTTTTTTTAAATTTTGGCTGGGGTTCCCCTTAATATCCATACCAGACCTGAAGGGCCTTGTATGGAATTTAGGGGGACCCCCACATCTTTTTTTTTTTTTTTTTTTTTGTTCGGGGTTGCCCTGTGGGGAATTCCCATGCCGTTTTTATCAATGAACTTCTATGTGTATTGTCGGCAATGCAATAGCCGCGGGTAGTTTTAAATGTGTTTTTTTCTTCAAAATGTCATTTTGCTGTCAGACTGTTCTAAACACAGGAAACATGCGCCCCTTTACAGGCATACTATAGACACCCCCCAGGTACGAAATTTAAAGGGATATTACACTTTTATTGTTTGACTTTAAGCATTAATAAAATCACTGCTCCTGAAAAAACGTCCGTTTTTAAAACTTTTTTTTGCATTGATCCATGTCCCCTGGGGCAGGACCCAGGTCCCCAAACACTTTTTATGACAATAACTTGCATATAAGCCTTTAAAATGAGCACTTTTGATTTCTCCCATAGACTTTTAAAGGGTGTTCCGCGGCATTCGAATTTGCCGCGAACACCCCAAATTGTTCGCTGTTCGGCGAACTTGCGAACAGCCAATGTTCGAGTAGAACATGAGTTCGACTCGAACTCGAAGCTCATCCCTACTGAGTATATAGGGCAGGCCCCTACTTTCAAACATCTAACGTACAAACGACTCCTACTTGCAAATGGAAGGAGAGAACAGGAAGTGAGATGAAATCTACCCCTAGGAAGGGAAATTCTCTCCTGCAAGAGTTAATATGGGAAAAACATTTCTCCTTTCCACTGATGCTTTCCAATCCTTGTTCCACAAAAAAACCCAAATTTTCAAAAAACATTTGTCATTGGGACAAAAAGTGAGGTGAAATCTTCTGAAGAGGAGGACAGACAGCAAAACAAATGTCACAGGGGTGATAACCCTTCCCTATGTTTTCCAAAAAGCTTAAAAAAGATTTTTTGGCTGGAGCTAAACACGTTAAAAATGTACCCGTTCAAAATTACAAACAGATTCTACTTAACAACAAACCTACAGTCCCTGTCTTGTTTGTACCGCCTGTATACTGCTGTTCAGAGTATATAGGGCCTGGTGGCCCCACACCTTTCCTTATTTTATTTGGGTGCAGGGTTCCCCTTAATATCCATACAAGACCCAAAGGGCCTGGTAATGGACTGGGGGGTACCCATGCCGTTTGTCTCACTGATTTTCATTCATATTGCCAGGACCTGACATTACATTAAACCCGCAAGCAGTTTTAAATGAGATGCAGGGACTGTTCTAAACACGGGAAACACGCGCCACTTTACAGGCATACTATAGACACACCCCAGGTATGATATTTAAAGGAATATTTCACTTTTTTTTTTTTTTCTTTAAGCATCATTAACCACCTCAATACTTGGCACTTTCACCCCCTTCCTTCCCAGACCAATTTTCAGCTTTCAGTGCTCTCTCACTTTGAATGACAATTACTCAGTCATGCTACACTGTACCCAAATGAAATTTTTATAATTTTGTTCACACAAATAGAGCTTTCTTTTGGTGGTATTTATTCACCACTTCATTTTTTATTTTTTGTGATATAAGCGAAAAAAGAGCGAATATTTTGAAAAAAACCCAACATTTTCTACTTTCTCTTTTAAAAGAAACCAAAAAAATTAAATTTTTCGAAAATTTAGGCAAAAATGTATTCTACCACATGTCTTTAGTAAAAAAAAATCCTGATAATTGTATGATCATTGGTTTGTGTGAAAGTTATAGAGTCTACAAGCCATGCTACGCATTATTGAAAATGTATCAATCCTAATGCACTGATGGCCTAATGCACTGATCTCATTTCTTGAGGCCCTAAAATGTCAGGACAGTACAATAACCCCTCAAAAGACCCCTTTTTGGAAAGAAGACAGTCTGAGGTATTTAGTAAGAGGCATAGTGAATTTTTTGAAGTTGAAATTTTTTCCCCACAATGCTTTGGAAAATTAAGAAATATAGATTTTTTTTTTCTTCACTAAATTGTCATATTTACAAGTTATTTCTCACACACGGTGCAGAGTATGGCGATACCCCATGTGTGGGACTTTTCCACAGCCTGGCCACATACAGAGGCCCAACATCCATATAGCACCATCAGGCGTTCTAAAGGCATAAATTACACATTTCATTTCCCGAGTACCTATCACATTTTTGAAGGCCCTGGAGCACCAGGACAATGGAATTACCCACAAATGACCCCATTTTGGAAAGAAAACAACCCAATGTATATTCTATGAGGCATACTGAGTCTTTTGAACATGTCATTTCTTTCCACAAGTTTTTGGAAAATGTGGAAAGAAAATGAAAACCTATTTTTTTTCTCACAAAGTTGTCAATTTAGAAGATCTTTCTAACACATAGCATGTACATAGCCAAAATGACACCCCAAAATACATTCTGCTACTCGTCCTGAGTATGGGGATACCCCATGTGTGAGACTTTTCCACAGCCTGGCCACATACAGAGGCCCAACATCCATATAGCACCATCAGGCGTTCTAAAGGCATAAATTACACATTTCATTTCCTGAGTACCTATCACATTTTTGAAGGCCCTGGAGCACCAGGACAATGGAATTACCCACAAAATGACCCCATTTTGGAAAGAAAACAACCCAATGTATATTCTATGAGGCATACTGAGTCTTTTGAACATGTCATTTCTTTCCACAAGTTTTTGGAAAATGTGGAAAGAAAATGAAAACCTATTATTTTCTCACAAAGTTGTCAATTTAGAAGATCTTTCTAACACATAGCATGCACATAGCCAAAATGACACCCCAAAATACATTCTGCTACTCGTCCTGAGTATGGCGATACCCCATGTGTGAGACTTTTCCACAGCCTGGCCACATACAGAGGCCCAACATCAATATAGCACCATCAGACATTCTAAAGGCATAAATTACACATTTCATTTCCTGAGTACCTATCACATTTTTGAAGGCCCTGGAGCACCAGGACAATGGAATTACCCACAAAATGACCCCATTTGGAAAGAAAACAACCCAATGTATATTCTATGAGGCATAATGAGTCTTTTGAACATGTCATTTCTTTCCACAAGTTTTTGGAAAATGTGGAAAGAAAATGAAAACCTATTTTTTTTCTCACAAAGTTGTCAATTTAGAAGATCTTTCTTACACATAGCATGTACATAGCCAAAATGACACCCCAAAATACATTCTGCTACTCGTCCTGAGTATGGCGATACCCCATGTGTGAGACTTTTCCACTACCTGGCCACATACAGAGGCCCAACATGCAAGTAGCACCTCCAGGCTTCTAACACATAGCATGTACACACCAAGAATTACACCCCAAAATAAATTCTGCTGAGCAAAAGGTAAAAAAAAAAGTTCACCTGTCGTTTTAGCAGGCAGGAATACCGTTCCAGAGCAGCCAAAGCATTTGTCCAGACAGCCAAAGGAAATGTCCAGGAATTGTCCAGGCAGCAGACAGACATGGAAAAGTTTGAACATGGTTCAGTACAGTCCAAGGTTTAGCAGGCAGTTCAGGTAACAGGCATAGGCATGGCCAGTCCAGGTGGCAGGCAAAGGCATGGCAAGGTCATGTGGCAGGCAAAGGCATGGCAAGGTCATGTGGCAGGCAAAGGCATGGCCAGTTCAGGTGGCAGCAGGCAGCACTTTATACATTGGGCCTTGGTCAGGTAAGACCTGAGGACAGGGGTAGAGGCTTCTTCCCACCCAAATCTCTACGAAGCCTCCGAGTCTCCAGACCCTAATCCGAGAAAACTAAAAACCCGGAGAAAAATGTTTTCTCCACTCGGAAAACCTTTTCTGGAGCCCCTCACATATGTGAGACCCCTGTGCTGTACAGTGGCAGGGCAAATGATCAGTTCAGGAGGCAGGCAAAAATCATGGTCATTTAACAGTCCGGGTCAATTCACGTTGAAGGCAGGAAGATGTTTGGCAGAGGCATAGTCGTTAACAGTCCGGGTCAATTTACGTTGAAGGCAGAAACATGTTTGGCAGAGGCATAGTCGTTAACAGTCCGGGTCATTCACAGAAATGGCAGATAGTGGAAAAAAATCATCTTCACTGTACTAATAGTGTAGTGAAGTATGATAGCTCTGATAGCACGTTCCAATACAGAGCCCTGGCTGGGAGGGACATTGGGGACAGTAGTATCGGGTGTCACAGTGAATTCCTCTACTTGCACATACACAACATTTTTTTGGGGGTTTGCGACCTGTTTGGGTAAGAGGGAGGATTTCGGGAAAGTGCCTTTCATGGAGTCTGGCTAACGAATCGGAGCGAATTAGTTGAGGGGCTTGGCCTTGGGGATAGAGAAGGGCTGTGACAACTTCTTGGAATTTTAGATAGGGTAGGGAACTTTGGGTGCACTTAGAAAAAATGATATAGGAATTAAATAGGGCAAGTTGCATCAAATAAATGGCGACTTTCTTGTACCAAAATAGTGATCTCCTGGTGGCCAAGTAGGGCTGCATCATCTGGCCGTTCCTATCCACCCCCCCCATGTATATGTTGTACTCATGCACACATTTTGGCTTCTGTATGGGGCCTCCTCTTCTCTGAAGTTCCAAGTACCAAGGTGTCGTCGTGTATTGTTGAAAGGATGTAAACATCTCTTTTTTATCTCCCCACTTCACCGCTAGTACTTCTTCAGTTAGCATACTGGCCATTTCACCCTGCTTCAATTTCTTGGTGACCAATCTTTGTGGGAAGCCTTTGCGGTTGGTCCCTGCTGTCCCACAGGCCACAGTGTTCTTTAGGTACAAATGGCGGAAAAGTGGGAGACTAGTGTAGAAATTGTCTACGTAAAGGTGGTAACCTTTCCCAAGTAATGGTTGGATCAGCTGCCAGACAATTTTGCCACTTGTTCCCATGTAGGTAGGGCATCCAGGGGGATTTAGCTGTCTGTATTTTCCCTCATAAATGATAAAATCATATGTGTAACCCGTGGCCCTGTCACACACCTTATAAAATTTTACCCCACGTCTGGCTCTTTTACTGGGGAGGTATTGTTTTATTCCCAGTCTTCCGGTGAAGTGCACCAGGGATTCATCCACACATATGTTTCTATCAGGGGTAAACATCTCCTTGAAGCTGGCGCAAAAAAAATTGATTAGGGGCCGAATTTTCAAAAACTTATCGTAACTGGGATGATTTCGAGGGAGGCATTGGGCATTGTTATTGAAGTGTAAAAATCTCACGATCATCTCATAACGGGTTCTGGGCATCAATGACGAATAGATCGGCATGTGGTGGATAGGTTGGGTAGACCAGTAGGAATTGTCAGCCCCATGTTGAGGGTTAGGCCAAGGAAAATTTTAAATTCTTCTACGGTGAGGAGTTTCCAAACAAAAGGACGGGCATATGAGGAACTGGGATTGTTGGCTATATGTTGGCTGGCGTATAGATTACATTGCTCCACAATGTAGGTTAGGAGATCATTGGTAAAAAATAAATGAAAATAATAAAGTGGGGTTACATTTTCCGTCTGCATCTGAGGGCCTGGCTGGGCTGTGAAAAGGGGTATTAGAGGTTCTACTGATGTATCGGGCAGCCATGTTGGATACAGTAGAACATCTGGGAGGCTAGTATGGGCACTGCCTCATTGATGGGATCCGTTGCTAGCATCTGGCCTATCTTCTAGGAAGGTTGCAGAACTGCTGGTGGATGCCCACCTATCCCGGAGTGCTGCGCTGCTGGTGGATGCCTGCTGGTGGATGCCCTAGAGTGCTGCGCTACTGGTGGATGCCTGCATATCATCCTGGAGTGCTGGGCTGCTGGTGGATGCCTGCATATCATCCTGGAGTGCTGCGCTGCTGGTGAATGCCTCCTCCTGCTCATTTCTCCTGATTCTTCTTGTTAGGATTTTATCTTCCTCTGTTTCCAACTCTGAGCCACTGCTTTCCACTGGCTCATAGTCACTATCCGAGTCTGACGGAGAGAATTCCCCGCTACTCTCGTCCGACATACTCTGGAGTATTTGGAGAGCCTCCTCTGCGCTGTAAGACCTTTTTGTCATGTTGGCGGGAAGATGTGTCAGATGGCAGGCGGCAGATGTGCCAGATGGTGGGCGGCTGTGCCAGATGGTGGGTGGCTAGATGTGCCTGATGTTGGCGGGCAGATGTGCCTGATCGTGGGCAGATGGCGGCTGGCAGATGTGCCTGATGGTAGGCGGGCAGATGTGCCTGATGATGGTGGGCGGCTGATGTGTCAGCTGTTGACGGGCTGATGTGTCAGCTGATGACGGGCTGATGTGTCAGCTGATGACGGGCTGATGTGTTAGCTGTTGACGGTGTCAGATGGCGGGCGACAGATGTGCCTGATGGCGGGCGGCAGATGTGCCTGATGACTGGCGGGCAGATGTGCCTGATGACTGGCGGGCAGATGTGCCTGATGACTGGCGGGCAGATGTGCCTGATGACTGGCGGGCAGATGTGCCTGATGACTGGCGGGCAGATGTGCCTGATGTTGATGGGCTGATGTGCCGGCTGTTGGCGGACAGATGTGCCCGCTGTCGGCGGACAGATGTGCCAGTTGTTGATGGGGAGATGTTCACTGACAGGTGTTTTTACTGTTTTGGGGACACTAGCTGGGTGATCAGTGGGTAAACAGCAGACAAACAGCTTTATTACTCACTGATCTCCTGGCTGCAGCACAGATCTCTCTTCCTCTCCTCACTGACAGGCTCTGTGTGAGGAGAGGAAGAGATGAGAGCAGTTACTACGCTCTCTATTTACATTACATGACGACTGTGATTGGACACAGTCGTCATGTGATCAGGAGGGCCAATCACAGGGCCCTCCTGTGTTGTGCTGTCTCTGGGGGACACAGGCAGATCGGGATCGCGCCACTGCGCGGGCACGTGGCGGCGCGATCTCCTGTCAACTGCCACCCCCTCCCCCTTGTTTACTATACGATGGCTGTGATTACACACAGCCATCGTGCGGATCAGGAGGGCAAATCACATTGCCCTCCTGCCGCTCTGAGATGCGGCGTGTCCGAGTGACACACACGCATCGGGATCACGCGGCTGCGCGGGAGCGTGCCCGCGTGATGCCGCTCCTTCTGAAGGACGTTCGGGAACGTCCAGTCAGAAGGAGGGAGCTCCCACCCGGCCGTATATGTGCAGTGGCCGGGTGGGAAGTGGTTAAAATCACTGCTCCCGAAAAAACAGCCGTTTTAAAAAGTTTTTTTTGCATTGATACATGTCCCCTGGGGCAGGACCCGGGTCCCCAAACCCTTTTTAGGACAATACCATGCAAATTAGCCTTTAAAATGAGCACTTTTTATATCGAACGTTCGAGTCCCATAGACGTCAATGGGGTTCTAATGTTCGTGCGAATTTTCGGTCCGTTCGCCGGTTCTGGTGCGAACCGGGGGGTGTTCGGCTCATCCCTAATACTCAGTATAAAACCGGGAGTAACTCTACAAAAGATTAAATATCTGGGTCTTCAGGGAGTGTGTCCTGCACTGGGCTCACAGCAGCTGATTCCTACATCATCAATTTAACACATGCGGTTTTCCTTTGTTTCCAGCCTCCTCCAATAGAGGCAATAAGGTGGCTGGATTCAAATGTACGCATTTTTTATTGTTAGATTTGTACATAAACAAAACAAATTCATATTTTGAACCTATCATTAGACAAACATTTAGTTAGCTGTATATTTGCTGCGCAGAATGTGGGACCATTAACCACTAGGCGTCCACGTTATAGCTGAAAGACGGCTACAGCGCGGACTCCAATTGCCGGGTGGGCGTCCCTGGATGAGGGAGAGCGAATGGCTGCAGCGCGAGTGTAAGAAAAAAAGGGAAAATAAAGTGCCCACAGTACCTGTCAGTGCCATCTGTCCCCAGTGCCACGTATAAGTGTCACGTGTCATCAGTGCCACGTATCAATGTCAGTGTCACGTGCCAACTGTTATGAGTGTCACGTGTCATCAGTGCCACGTATTAGTACCATCTGTCATCAGTGTCACGTGTCATTAGTGCCATCTGTCATCAGTGTCACGTGTCATCAGTGCAATGTATCAGTGCCATCTGTCATCAGGGCCTTCAAAAGTGTAATAGGTAGTCAACAAGCTAGATGTGTAATTTATGCTCCTAGAACACGTGACGGTGCTCCCTGCATGTTTGGCCTCTCTATGTGGCCAGGCTGTGAAAAAAGTCACATACATGTTGTATCGTAATACTCAGGAGGAGTAGCAGAATGTATTTTGGGGTGTCATTTGTGGTGTACACATGCCATGTGAGAGAAATAATCTATTACAATGACAATTTTGTGGAAAAAAAATCTTCATTTTGCAAAGAATTGTGGGAAAAAATGACAATATCAAAAACCTCACCATGCATCTTACTAAATACCTTGGAATGTCTACTTTCAAAAAAGGGGTCATTTGTACTTTCCGGGCTTGTTCGGGTTGCAAGAAATGAGATGAGGCCACCAGTACATCAGGTGTGATCAATTTTTTATGATTTGCACCACAGCTTGTAGACTCTAACTTTCACAAAGACCCAATAATATCCACTAATTTGGGTTATTTTTACCAAAGATATGTAGCAGTATAAATTGTTGCCAAAATTTATGAAGAAAAATTAATAATTTGCTAAATTTTATCTCAGAAACTAAGAAAAATGCGTTTTTTTCCCTAAATTTTCGGTCTTTTTTCATTTATAGTGCAAAAAAATGAAAAACCCAGCGGTGATTAAATACCACCAAAAGAAAGCTCTATTTGTATGAAAAAAAGGACAAAAAAAATCTTTTGGGTACAGTATTACATGACTGAGTAATTGTCATTCAAAGTGTGAGAGCACTGAAAGCTGAAAATTGGTCTGGTCACGAGGGGGGTTTAAGTGCCCAGTTGTCAAGTGGTTAAAAATTTAATATTTGATCTAAATAATGTCTGTAACTTTGTTAAATAGCTCCTTTGCATAAAGCTACAGCTCTGATATATTGGGGTGAAGCCTTCATTACTGGGTCCAGCTTGCATAAATATATTACAATGGCTTGTTTTCTATCATGCTGTTTGTGTAAGAACTCCAGTTTCATGTTTCAAAAAGACAACTTTTTGAACTGGCAACATTATAATAAATTATAACAATACCCCGCGGTCATGCAGAGATGTCCATAAATCCAAAATCTTCTTCTGCTTGTGCCACTGCACTTACAAGGAATAGGGGCACATCATTTCACAATCCACACATTCTGCTTTGGATTTCAAAAATAAAAATAAATAAAAACCAAAAAGACCAACAAACTGTATATGATGGACCAGAAAGCTCTCTGCCACATCAAAAACTATACAATTGGCTGCAGGTGGCATCTATCCTAACGGGGTGTGTGGACTTGATGTGATGGGTCTGTTATATTTAAATTTTATTTATTATTACTCTCAAATCATGGACTGCACATCCAGTTATTATCAGACCTTTAGATTTCATTTTTGTAGAAAAACTTCTTATGTATCCCATCTATCTTGGCTTTGTTAAATATTATGGCAGTTGTATTCCAAATAACAACCTCGTCGTATTCTTTTTTTTTTCACTCAATAAATGTAAAATTACAAAACTGTTATCTTAATCTAAACTAATCCCATTTTTACAAATTTCCCCAATAACCCAGATTTAATTTCCAACCAAAAGGTTGTCTAAACCAGTTACAATATATCTATATTATTTATAAAATTGTTAAACTCATATTAGAAATTAATACTTAAATTATCATTTCCACATCACACCCTAATTCTAATATATATCCACAGATACATTTCCTTAAATGAGGACATATTACTTAATTTTACTTAATTTCCCTTTTTTAAATGCACTATTTCCACTATCAAAGGATATTCAATTTATGTAATACCCGGTTATTCATTTTACCATGTTTGGAAAACAGATTCAAAAATAATTCTGATCACATCATTAGATTCATTAACCCGGCATATTTTGTTATAAATGTTTTGTCTAAAAAACAGAAATTTGCATGATGTCCTTTCAGCTTATCACCGACCTCTCATCCCAGCCCCATTCTTTCAGGAGAGCCCAAAGGAGGGGGTCACATCTGCATACATGACACACACAAGAGATAGAACTAAAGGTTCCAGCATTCACATACATACACGAATATCTCTCTAAAATCGCTTACATTTTTCCCATTTGTACACAACAGATGCATATCATTCTCTCACTTTCTTTTAACTCTTTAATATTTTCCTGCTTAAATTCTGCTTTTTTTATTTTGTTCAGATATCCTTTGCATCCCATGTATTGTAATACCATACTTCACATACTGTACCTTCTATGATCAGACGGGCAGCCATAGTGCTCATCCCATCTTCCCTCTCTGACAACATATGAAGTATTCTGTTTTAACTCTCATTTCTCTGTTTCTTGTCTTTACTAGTTGTAGTGCCTGACCCCAAATTCATCCCACAACTTAACATCAAAATGTCACTTTCTGTCTAGTGTTAATTGTCACCCTTGATCCATCCTGCTCACATAGATAGCTGTTTCTCTAGCTTTTTACTCTGCATGATTCTTAGTCCCTGTGGACTTTGGTGGTAACCCAGTTACCCATTGTGGATCCCTGTCCACTTTAACTATTAATATAGGGACTCAGTATAGGCAGAACCACACCTCCGGTTCATATATAGTGCTCCTCTTGCGCTGGGCATTTTTGAGGGTCTCTTACACTTCATTCCCTTACTTAATTTAATACCCATAATGACTGGCCAGTCTTCTCTGCGTGTGCCTATACCTTCTTGCCTCTAAACTACTTTATCTAGCAGATGTACTACATATACCTATGAACAGCACTATTCTATCCTTTCTTAATTATAACACTCCGATGGACAGTAGACAGTGACAACATAACATATAACCACCAATCAATACAGTTCGATTAAGGGGAGTAAAATAGGTGCCCCTTGTCCCGAAAATGCCTTATCAATTAAGGAAATCTGATAACTCAAATGTAAGCAAAAGGCTTACCTCAGCCGGCAGATTATCAGAAATTCCCAGACTGTCTCAAGCTCCTCGTTTTGGATTCTCAGGGTCACCTGCAAAACCCCTCCTGGCTGGCTCGCCACCTGAGCTGGACATTTTATAGATAGGCAACTCCTATCCTCATACTGATTAGTGGTTCCAAATTAATAATAACTACTGCAGTGGGGTACAGACACAAAAGATACGCTCAGCGACTTTTCAAATAACTGTTCTGCTTTATTATGACGCAGTTGAAGGTTTTTATACATGATTACATAGGTATCACATTAATATTACAATTGTATGTTTATGGTAACAAGGGGCATTGCATAGGCAGGCTAATTCTAATCAGGACTCGAAAGAATGCAAACATGCACTGAAAACATTATTAGTGCCATGTGCACAGTGAGGGCAGTGTGCAATACATATAAAATAGAATACAATACAAATTTACATTACACATGACACCGGGGAGGGAAAATGTCCATATTGGGCCCAATTAGCCATTTTCATTTAGGGGTGTACTCACTTTTGTTGCCAGCAGTTTAGACATTAATGGCTGTGTGTTGAGTTATTTTGAGGGGACAGCAAATTTACACTGTTATACAAGCTGTACACTCACTCCTTTACATTGTAGCAAAGTGACATTTCTTCAGTGACGTCACATGAAAAGATAATAAAATATTTACAAAAGGCGCATGCGCGGCGGCTCCTGACATGGACGCTTAGTCAGAGAGCTCCGTCCCGCTTCAGCAGACCGGGCCTCCGCAGCGGCACTCAAACCGGCGATCGGCGCCTGGATTACCCCCCCACGGACACAGGAAGACCCAGGGATTCTCCCGATGTACTCGGGAGCGGTAAAACGAAATTTAAAGCCCGCATTTGAAGCCGCTCTGTCCCACACTGAGACAGCTAAGATGGCGGCCGCTCCTCACCGCTCTGCAGCTACATGCCCTCCCTGTGTCCAGCTCACAGCATCCCCCTCCCTGCTGCAACCAGAGTCTTTCATGGGCAACTCTCCCCAGGATCCTGCTTCCCCAGCATCCACCGCATCTCTCCTAGAACACTCCCTGACAGGACTGGAGTACTCCCCCATGGATGCGGCCCCCCCCCAGGCACACCAGCTAATACAGCCTGGGGATTCAGGCCTAGTGCAACCGACCTCTGTGGCTGAAATGTTTGCCAAATTTGCTGAATTATTAGATAGAGGCCTGCACAACACAGCCCTCAAAATAACGAATGACATTAAAGCAGACTTACAGCACATAGGCACCCGCATGGACCTCATTGAGTCTAATCTCGATTCTACCATTTGCAGAACAAACCAGAACACTGCCTGTATACAGACCCTTCAGGAGCAATTAGAGACTGCCAATGCCAAACTCGATGACCTCGAAAACCAAAATCGGAGGTACAATTTTAGAGTCAGGGGTCTCCCTGAATCATTTAAGGACATTCCTGAAACTATACAATCTTTAATTAAGGACTTACTCCCTGATACACCCCAACACAGACTGGAGCTGGATAGGGCTCATAGAGCTCTCCGACCTCCTAGGGCGGACGGACTCCCCCGTGATGTCGTGGTGAAACCGCACTTCTTCTCTGTCAAGGAGGAGGTCATGAGGAAATCAAGATCCCTATCTAAAATAGTGTTCCAGGGTCATCAGCTGCAAATCTTTGCTGATTTATCCCCCTTCACTATCCAAAAAAGGAGGGCCCTAAATCCACTACTTCAAATCCTGATGGACAGAGAAATTAAATACTGGTGGCTCTTCCCTTTCCAACTTAAACTAATCTTCAAAGGCAAGGCGTACACCTTTGGATCCCTGCAGGAAGGAGAACGGCTGTTTCTACAACTGGGCCTCATCAACCAAGACCCTAACGCCCGTCAGTCGGGACTTCAACCAAACTCCGCAAAAAGACACATGCCCACCAGTCCTCTGAATCCGGTTTGGGAGAAGGCCAGATCCAAGAAGTCCAAGGAAACTATCCCTCCATGACTTCTGTTACTCGTTTTTCCTCAAGGACTCAACTTTTTTCTGTTTTTTGCCTCCATTTCCTCTCAGCTTCCGGCTGTGATGACGGAGCCCCCCCACTTGTGCTCCCCGAGACAGGTTTTCTGTTCACCGTTTAGATGACCTCAAGCCTCGGCCGAAACGGTTTCGGGTAACTCTCAACCTGGGGAGGACACTAAATGGGAACAGAAATTTTTTTTTTTTTTTTTTTTTTTTTTTCTTTAACAGGCCCCATTGGGCCGCTCCATTGCTATTTCTAGGCGGGAGTTGAGGGACATACATATGGCGCCTGACTAATCCCGATGCTCTTGTTATACAATCCACAATGTATTGGGGAGCCATACCAGCTATACGCCCTCCCCATCAGTCATTTTCACTTCCCCCTCCTGTACACCCTTTGCCCCTTTTCACAGCTCACCCTCACATATCCAGGTCCACACTTATTTGTTTGTTAACTGTTTAATTACTTTAAGCTTTTTCAGTTTAATGTTGCAATTTCACCTCCACGTGTTACTTAGTAGGCGATACTGTTAGCAGGGAGGGTACTATGTTAATGCCGGCACCGGTGCCTTTATCATGCTAATCGCAAACCATTTTTCAACGGCCACTCTGCTGAAGTGGTGTTCATGCGCCCCCTCCTGTCTAGTGATTGAGGTAGTTTACCCTACCCTGGACAGGACTATTCCCTGCCTTCGGGAGGGACTTCAGTGTGACACACACTTTCCGATGGAGGACTCTGTCCCCTCCATGTTACGGGAGACTCTCTTGTCCCCCGTCTTTCTTTCATGCTTTTCCTTTTCTCTTTCCCAACAATGTTTTATTTTACATTTCCCCGTAGAAGTCGGCTGGGGGGAATTATCCAGACAACATCAGGACATCTCACCGGTCTTCGCTCGCTATGCGGAATGTCTTGGCTTCCGTGGACGTCAGATGGTAAGTGCTGCAGATTTCCTAGCCCTGCCCCATCTACTGCTCGATGGCTGATGACCCACCGGTAAATGCACCACTTAAAATAATATCACATAATGCGCAAGGCCTAAACTCACCGGCAAAAAGGCGCAAAGTCTTCCAATACCTACATGCACAAAAAGCAGACGTAGTTCTCCTCCAGGAAACACATTTCCCCAAACGCTTCAATCCATCCTTTGTACACTCCAAATTTCCCTTCTTCACATTAGCCAATGCGGAAGATAAAACGAAGGGGGTGGGCATTTTTATCTCTAAACGATGCAAATTTACTCTCAAATCTGAACACAAGGATCCCGATGGTCGCTATATCCTCATTGTGGGGGAACTAGACGACCAACTATATTCCTTGATTTCGTACTATGCCCCCAACAGAGGCCAACTAGCCTTCTTTCAATGCTTGTTTACAAAACTAACACCACTGCTGGAGGGTACAGTGATATTTGGAGGCGACTCTAACTCGGCCTTTGACCAGGGCCTGGACAAGTCTCGTCCTCCTGGTAAACGCCTCACCAGACCCACTAAACAGAGTCTTCGTATAGCCAAACTAATCTTTCAACAAGGCCTCGTTGATATTTGGAGGGAAGTAAATCCCACCCTACGAGACTTCACACACTTCTCTAACCCCCATAGATCCTTCGCGAGAATCGATCATATCCTCATCGCTTCTGCTTCTATTCCCCTAACGAACAGGGCATATATCAAAGATGTAGTCTGGTCGGATCACTCACTGGTGATCCTTTCCATTCAGCGCCCGTTGGGCCCTAAACCCTGCAGGCGTTGGAGACTTAATGAGTCCATCCTGAGTGATCAGATTAGAATCAAAGAAATCGAAACTATAATTTGCAATTACTTTACTACAAACGATCAGCCAGAAACTAGCCCTTCTTGCCTTTGGGCAGCACATAAGGCCGTAATTAGAGGTCATCTGATCCAAATTGCCTCTCAGAACAATAAAGCCAACAAAGCTGACATAGAGAAATTGGATAAGGATTATACGGCCTTAACTAAAAAACACAAGGCCGACCCAAGAGCTGTTCCCACCGTCAAGCTGGACGCAGCTCGTACGGCATTAAACCTCGCTCTGACCACAAGGGCCGAAAAATGGCTACGGTGGAATAGATCCCGATTCTATTGCCAAGGCGATAGAATCGGTTCTATGCTTGCGGGCAGGCTATCCCCTAAATTTAAATCCCCAGCCCTTCCCAAAATCAAAATCCAAGTTGGCACTCTGTCCCAGAACCCTAAACGAATAATGGGGGAATTCCTGACCTTTTACAAATCCCTATACAGTGGGGAGAACGGTCCCAATACAGAGACCGTAGATCACTTCCTAGACAACATTCAAATTCCCAAATTAGAAGAAAGACACCGCCAGAAACTAGACTCCCCTATCTCCGCTGAGGAAGTATGTGCAGTTATTAAACACTTGAAATCTCAATCGGCGCCTGGCCCAGATGGCTTCTCCGTACCATATTACAAATCGTTCTCTTCTATTCTTGCCCCTTATATGGCCCGATTCTTTAATGCACTCAGGCAGGGGACTTTACTAGATGCCTCACTTAACACGGCCTACATCACGGTCATCCCTAAACCTGATAAAGATGCCAGCTCGGTTAGTAACTATAGACCAATATCTCTCATTAATAATGACTTAAAGATTCTGACTAAGATCCTTGCAGACCGCCTGACCTCCTTCATTAGTTTATACATTAACAAAGACCAAGTGGGCTTCATCCCAGGGAGGCAAGGACCTGACCAAACTAGACGAGCGATTGATCTAATATCTCTTCTCAATTCTAACTGGGATGGGGGCCCTTCCAGACAGGGATGTTTACTCTCTCTAGACCTCCAAAAAGCTTTTGATACCATCCAATGGCCATATATTTTCAAAACTCTTCAAAGATGGGGGTTTGGGAATTCATTTCTTAATGTCATGCATGCCCTTTATTCCAACCCCTCGGCTCAGGTGCGTCTGCAGGGATTTTACTCGGAATCCTTCCCCATAGCTAGAGGAACCAGACAGGGCTGCCCCCTATCCCCATTAATCTTTGCCATAGCAATTGAATCCTTAGCAATAGCCATCAGAAATAACCCGAATATTCAAGGCATTCAAAGTGGCCCCAAGTGTCATAAATGCGCATTATTTGCAGATGACATATTACTATTTGTCTCCTCCCCACTAACGTCACTCCCCAACGTATGTCACCTCCTAGAACAATTCGGGGCAGCATCAGGCCTTAGGGTTAACTACGATAAATCACAGGCACTCAATATTAACATCCCAGACCCTCTTTTGGCCAGGCTCAGGGAGAGCTTCCAATTCTCCTGGAACGACTCCTCCATCACATACCTGGGGATCAAACTGACCCCCAGGATAGAACTCCTATACCAAGCCAATTACCCACCTCTCTACAAAAAACTAGAGGAAGACCTCTCCCGGTGGTCCCGTCTATCCCTCTCATGGCTGGGTAGAATCAACACGATTAAGATGACTCTACTCCCCCGCATTCTCTACTATTTTAGAGCCCTCCCGATTCCTGTAGACAACACTCGCCTACAACGACTCCAAGCTAAAATCGTCAAATACATTTGGGGTAGAGGGGGACACAGACTCCCCAAAGCAGTCCTGTTCAGATCTAGAACTGAAGGGGGCATGGGACTTCCAAATCTGCTTTGGTACTTGCAAGCTGCTCATCTAGCCCAGATCTCAACGGTATACTCGCACTGGGAACAACCTGACTGGATTCACATAGAAAGGCAAGCAGTCCCTCTCCACACTCTAGACTACCTTCTCTGGAGCCATAAAAAACTAAGACCCTCCATACTTTCCCCAACCCTCTCACACTCCTTCGCACTATGGGACAGTCTGCGTGACAACCGACATCTGACTTCCCCCACAAAACCATTGCAACATTTATTTCGAAATCCTGATTTCCCTCCGGGCCTTGACATATCAGCATTTCGATGGTGGCTCGACAAAGGGTTATACAGAATAGGGCACTTCCTCAGACCTCTAGGCCCACTCTCCAAAGCATTCTGTGTTAGTAACCTAGACATGCCTGTCTCTGAATCCTTCAGATTCTCTCAAATCTCAAACTTTTTACACAAAAGGTGTAAAACACTCCCGAATGGGCCCCAACTAACTCCCTATGAAATATGGTGTGGTCAGGCCAGTGAGCAGAGGGGGGGCATCTCGGTAATCTATAAAGCCCTGTCCTCCGCGCAATCCAAGACGTCTTACATGCAGGCTTGGGAAACTGATCTCTCCCAACACTGGACATTGGAAACGTGGCACCGGAACTTTTCCCAATCATACAAAGGTATCCTTAACTCCAGCCTCATGGAAGCTAGTTTAAAAGTGTTGACTAGATGGTACCTGGTCCCCTCAAAGCTAGCGCACATATACCCGTCAGCATCTCCCCTATGTTTTCGAGGATGTGGCCTTACAGGCGATATGCTCCATGTATGGTGGACCTGCCCCAGAGTTCGACCTTATTGGCACAAGATCTTTTCTTGGATTGGCAAGCTAACCTCAATACCTATTCAAATGTCCCCCCTCATAGCGCTCCTTAACTTCCCAGTGAAAGAAGCCTCCAGGATTACTCAACGCCTTATATTTTTTATCATCTTAGGTGCCAAACTTACCCTGGCTCAAGCATGGAAAAAACCATTGGTTTCAACACTTCTAGCCAAAAGAAAGATCTCTTGGATTATGAACCAAGAGAAGATGGCAAGTGTAATCCTGGATCGCTCGGACAAATTTAAACGAATCTGGGAACCCTGGGCTTCCTTCGTAGGGGTTACCCTCTAATTATTTTCCCCTGGATGTCACCTTCCGGCTCTCTTTCCCCCCAGTCGACTCGTACTCACCTCTTCTATCGTATATTTCTTCTTTCTTTTTCCTCCCTCTTCTTTCCTCTTGTATTCCTTCCTATCCCCTACCTCTCTAGGTCAGTCTTGGACTTCAACCACTGACTGATTGGTTGTGACCGAGGCCGGGGTCTGGACTCGCCCTGCTCCCGATCCCGACTTCGGCTACAACCTAGATTCTTACGGTCATGTCGCTGTTCTAATTCCCTGTGATATATACCATGTGTTCCCATGCGTGTGTCCTTGTTTGTATTTTACTGAGCAGTCTTTCCTTCACAGGACTCAAAGTTATTCCTTTATCCAGAAAATGTTGGACTAGTTCATACACTTACTGTTCTACGAATTGCTTTAATAACCCTCTACATTTTCTTTACACAAGATTAATCAATAGTTTTATTGTCTATGATGGGGGGATGCTGGGGGGGTGAGAAGCGCCGCCACAGCTTGTGCCCAGTTGGGGTGGCAGGGGTTTCTCCCCTTCTGCACCTCTCATCGGATAAAGCTCCTGGGAACATGTTTGACACCCGGGGACTCTGATCAAAATACTTGACAGGTTATGTTTGTCTTATGCAGATATGTTTTGTAATAATTTCATTGATTAATATGTCTTCCACATGACCGTGTTTGTCACCCCAAGTCGAATGTCTCACTTTGTATCTATAACTTGTGATGTATTATTTTCATCCACTTTTGACAAAATAAAATATATTGAAACGAAAATATTTACAAAAATGTGAGGGGTGTACTCATTTTTGTGAGATACTGTATATAACATTATAAAACTTACTATGCTGATCCAACAAGCACTGGATTTGTCTGGAGCAAGTACCCAGATCCAGCACACACCTATAGTCTGTGACTGTCACCAGTCAGCTTAGATCACAGATTTAATTAAATGTCCAGTTTAAATGTATTTATCCTATGATGTCTTGGAAAAATGTGTGTTTTTTTTTTTTTTATTGTTACAAGTATTGTTGTTTTAGACACCTCAAACAGATTCTTGTAATCTGTTACAGGTAGAGTAAGAAAGATTCTAACATTTTCAAGTTATTGTTTTTAGGTCTCTTGGGGAATTTTAAACCCATTGTCCTGTCTGTTATAATTCAAATATTACACCTTTAGTGTTAGTGATTTCTGCAAGTCTTGTCTCATAGGGAGATGGCGCTATCATTGATGGCACGGCTGAATATTATGCTGAAATATACTATTGCAGTGGGCAGAGTGTGGCTTCCTGTGCCATTATCTGGGTGTTGACTCTACTTCTTGCGGAGAATTCACTATGGAAGAATGAAGAATCTTTCTTTCAATGCAACACTCAACATCCTGGTTGCACAACATTATGTATGAATCAGGTGAATCCAATTACACATCCACAGTAATGGTTCTGTCAGATCTTACTGGTCACTGCTCAAACTTGGCTGTGAATTTTCTCTTTGCTTACCCATCCTGGGCTGGAAGCATCTACTGGAGAAAACTGGCTTTCCAAGGAATCCAAGGAATCATCTCCAGGAATATTTCCAGCTCAACAAAATCTTCAAAAATGTTTTCACCTTCCAATAAATATTTTATTATGAGCCTATTGTTTGGTTCTAGAAATCTGCTTCTTGGTAGGACAATGGTATGGTATAGGCTTCATGCTTTCAAGTCCATACACATGTGACAATCAAGCAGGCTTCAGAGTTGACTGTTTTTACCCAGATGCCCAAAAAAAATATCTTCATCATTATCATGTCATCACTGACTTGTGTGTACATCCTACTACTGCATTACATATTAGCCACATGAGCACATGTATTTCAGCATCATAATCATTATTCTTAAAATTGGGGGAAGGATGATCATGAGAAAAGTGAGGGATCAGTCCAGAACTACATGGGAAGAGCCTGTGAAGGATCTCTAGGCATTTGGGAACACAGTCAACAAACAAACCATCGGTAACACAATACGCCACCATGGATTGAAATCTTGCTGTGCCCGCAAGTTCTCCCTCCTCAAGAAGGCACATGTACAGACCATCTAAATGATTCAGAGAAGGTTTGGAAGACAGTGCTGTGGGACCTGTAAATAAAACTTTTGTGCGCTAGCAATAAATAATTAAATAAATAAATGAAGAGTGCCTAGGAGACACAATGTGTGTGTGAATCCCAGCAACAAAATAACAACACCAAGTGCATAAAATCATTACTTGAAAATCCAACTAAATATTAACATAGACTGAAAACAAGTGATCACACATCAGTCCGTGACTAGATTCAAAGAAAAAAATGGGTAAAAAGAAGAAAAAGAAAAGAAAAAGTCCACTTGCTATATCTCATCACAGAATCATGAGAAATAATAAGCTGAAGGGATTCTTATCCAATGTATATTGATTGCAGAAAAAGGGGTAATAGATGTGCGCTTACCCCAATCGTTGGACCTCCTCTATGGCAAGGTCGTACGAGCTTGCAGATATAACCCTCTGCAGGGACAGAATGTTGTTATCCGGGTCCTGACAGCATGTACCACCGACTCCAGCGAGGTCCGGACAGTCCAACTGCTCCAACATCAGAGGGGGGACTCAAGAGTGGAAGAGTCCATATTCAGGAGAAATCATAAGGAGAAAAACTCCAATAGTGTAATAATGTTTGAGGTTTTATTGCTTGAATAAACCACAGATGTACATTTACAAGATTCCAGTAAAAAGTGTATAAAAAAGCCGGCATAAACAAAGGCAGAACGCCCGTGCAGATAAGAACTTCGGAACACGTGATGGCTAGCACTGCGAGGCCACGCCCTACATGTTTCGTCATACGTGACGTCTTCTACAGTGCTGTGGGACCAAAATTGAGCTCTTTGGCATTAACTCAACTCCCTGTGTTTGGAGGAACAAAAATGCTTACTATTGCCCTAAGAACACCATCCCTACAGTCAAGCATGGAGGTGGAAACATTATGCTTTGGGGCTGTTTCTCTGCTGAAGGTACAGGCTGACTTTGCCACATTGAGGGGCCAATAGGTGGGACCATGTATTGTAAAATCTTGGATGAAAACCTTCTTCCCTCAGACAGAACACTGAAGATGGGCCGTGGATGGGTCTTCCAGCATGACAATGACCTACACAGCCTCCCACCCCAAACCACTCCCCCCTTACATGATCACAGTGTTCTTCTCCTTGCTGGCTACTGGTGAAATTTGAAATCAGCATGGCTGTGCATAGCTCCACCCACAAAGCCGCGTCGTTCATTCACAGGTATCTGACATTGTGAGGGACTGTAATTATCAACTGAGCACAAGTGCAATGATGTCACTGCACTTGTAGTTCATTGTTATGTCCTCCTCCGTGCAGTGGAACGGACCTGAGCTGGAAGAAGCTTCTGCAGGAGCCTGAGCATCGCAGTGCTTTGCAGGCTCAAATGCACAAAAAGATTAATGCTCTTTTTTTTTTTTTTTTTTGCAAAATGGGTGCATTTATTATTTTTTTGCAAAAGGTGGAATTCTCCTTTAACATAATACTACAGACGATGGAGAGTGGAGTGCAATTAAAGATATAAAGAATGAGTTAAACTTGTGCAAGATAAATATCAAATGCTGTACGCCACTGCATTTTTTCATACTAATCGGATACTGTACTAACATTTTCTATTCAATATCTGTTATACAGGCAGCATACCAAAATCAATGGTGATGAGTCCTGCTATAAAATTATTAAACTGTAATACCAATGGTGAGCACTGGATGCCACTCAATGACCACTTTATACGTGCAAATACATGAAAGTATTATTATATTGATAAATACAATTAATCATAATAAAATGTTTATTTTTATTGTGTCCCAGGTATTATCCATTTATGCTTCTTACTGATTTGAGTTTACTGAGGCATCCTTTAACAAACTAACTGCACATATGGTATATACAGTATAGTACCTGTCAAAGTAATTGCAATACCACTTGTTAACACTAGATGTCACTCAATACCCTCTCTAAGTGTTTAGATAACTGCACATCCAGGATTCTTGAAATTCTTGTCAGTACTAAGGACTTTTCTACTCATGCTCATGGGATTCATTCGTTAACAGGGTTGGATTTTCACAGCTTGGTTTTTCTGGCCTTTTCGCCTGTGTTGACGAGTTTTAGTCTTGGGTCAATCACATCAGGTTGACATCAGTTTGAGATGCTTCTGAGATCATTCAGAGTTCATTGAGGGGTACATTTGACCGCCACAAAAATGTATACAATTCCACACTTAGTGCAATAAAATATCAACAGGGAAGTCACTCGCATAATATCCTGATATTTGATATAAAACAAATATTATTCCCTGAATATGCTGTGCTACCACTTTAAATTAATTGTGAATAAATAGAATAATTCGACCTAATATATAATAACATACAAACAAAAATAAAGTGAAACAAGTGAATAATGAAATAGCTGTTGTCGTGCAACCTATAAAAGTCAAAAGAGCTACTAAACCCAGACCCTACATTCACTATATCTGGTCTCCCACAGTACACAGAACATGGAAATGCAATAGTTTTCGTAAATATAAATACTGATAAATACCTTTTTTCATCAACTGTATATAGCAGTTAGAGCAATCTTGTGACTTCTATCAGTGTGCTAAAAGCTTGTAGGAGGTGTTTCCATTTCTTCCATGATTGTCCTATCAGGCTTCAAGACCTCTAACCCTCTGTCTGTACAGTGCTGGTTGGCCCTGTGATCATTGGCGGGACAAGGTCATTTGGTGCCCAGGGCAAAGATGGAAAACTGCGCCCCCCCCCCCCACAAACACACACAATATTTTCGAGCCAGCAGCACAGCATTGGAGCTCATTGTGGCAGTCAGTAATTGCCTAACCTGCTATCCTCTAGCCTGCAGAGGCAGTATTAGGGCTAGAGGCTGGCAGGTTAGGCAGTTCCTAATGGCTCAGTCCTTAGGATCAGTAAAGGATAATGGCCAACAGGCCCTCTTACCAGACCCAGCGAAACTGCCGCAGTGACCCCTCGAGCTATATGCTTGCTCACTCTGTGTTGCCAGGGGCGACTCTGGTCAGTAGTGTAGCACGTCTGTACCCTGGTAGTGGCTCAGCGTGGCTCTCTCTGGTGGCTCTGGTTAGCAGCATGGCTCTCTCTGGTGGTTCTGGTTAGCAGTGTGGCTCTCTCTGGTGGTTCTGGTTAGCAGTGTGGCTCTCTCTGGTGGTTCTGGTTAGCAGTGTTGCTCTCTGGTGGAGCTGGTTAGCAGCGTGGCTCTCTCTGGTGGCGCTGTTTAGCAGCGTGGCTCTCTCTGGTGGCGCTGGTTAGCAGCGTGGCTCTCTCTGGTGGGGCTGGTTAGCAGCGTGGCTCTCTGGTGGCGCTGGTTAGCAGCGTGGCTCTTTCTGGTGGCTCTGGTTAGCAGCGTGGCTCTCTCTGGTGGCTCTGGTTAGCAGCGTGGCTCTCTCTGGTGGCACTGGTTAGCAGCGTGGCTCTCTCTGGTGGCTCTGGTTAGAAATCGTGGCTCTCTGGTAGCGCTGGTTAGCAGCAGTGTTAACAGCTTTCTGACCGCCTCAAGACAATATACGGCGGCAGAAGAGCACGTACAGGCAGAATCACGTACCTGTACGGTGCCCTTTAAGAGGCGGCCAGCGGCAAGCTCCGTTAGTCGTGTCGCGCGTCCCTCGGACTCGATCGCCGCGGGGATACCCGCGATCGCCTCACAGGGAGGAACAATAGGGGGGATGCCGATGTAAACAGCATCTCCCCATTCTGCCTAGTGACAGTGTCACTGATCTCTGCTCCCTGTCATCGGAGCAGCGATCAGTGAACTGTAATATACAGCCACCCCCCACAGTTAGAAACACGCCCCTAGGACACACTTAGCCCCTATACTGCCAGTGACAGTTTTACAGTAATCAATGCAATTTTTTAGCAGTGATCGCTGTATTAATGCCAATGGTCCCAAAAATGTCAGATGTGTCCGCCATAATGTCGCAGTCACGATAAAAATCGCTGATCACCGCCATTTAAAAAAAAAAAAATATTAATAAAAATGCCATAAAACTATCCCCTATTTTGTAGACGCTATAACTTTTGCGCAAACCGATCAATAATCGCTTATTGCGATTTTTTTGTTGCCAAAAATATATAGAAGAATACGTATCGGCCTAAACTATGGAAAAAAATAGTTTTTTTTTATATATTTTTGGGGAATATTTATTATAGCAAAAAGTAAAAAATAATGCGTTTTTTTCAAAATTGTTGCTCTATTTTTGTTTATAGCGCAAAAAATAAAAACCGCAGAGGTGATCAAATACCACCAAAAGAAAGCTCTATTTGTGGGGAAAAAAGGACATCAATTTTGTTTGGGAGCCAAGTCGCATGACCACGCAATTGTCAGTTAAAGCGACGCAGTGCCGAATCGCAAAAAGTGCTCTGGTCAGGAAGGGGGTAAAATCTTCCAGGGCTGAAGTGGTTAAAGAAGAAGCCTTCTAAAAAATGTAAAAAAAAGTCAGTGGTGGCAGTGGACATTGCAAGGACCGCACACGAACCAGTGCCTGTGTGGGGACACCTGTCATACATCTATGCTAGCCTGGACATCACAATACACTGCATACCCAGCAGCACACTTCCACAGTCCACTACAAGGCAGCTCTCCTCTTCCAGCAAATAACATGCAGGAGAGGGTGCATACACTGTACACACCACACATTTCCCCATCTGTTACAGCAGAAATTAAACAGCAGTGGTGGTCACTGGTCATTAACCTCACCTCAGCCCCTTCCCCTCCCCCAATCCAGCCATTAACACTGTAGCTGTTGACTTTAAATAAGTACTTACCTGTCCTGGGTGCCCACGATGTCGGCCGCCCGAGGCCGACCCGTCCCTCGGCTCTCGGGTCCCGGCACCGCCATCCTAAGTAAGGGAAACAGGCAGTGGAGCCTTGCGGCTTCACTGCCAGTTTCATACTGCGCACGCGCGAGCGGCGTGGCACTTTGTGAATGGGACGCGATGTGTTGTGGGACACACACACAGTTCCCATAACACACTGTGCCCCATTCCCTAGAAGACAACGCGGGGAGCAGAAGACTGAAGATCACCGCAGTGTAGGAAGAGGCGGATTAGGAAGACTGCCTAGCAACAGCCATTTCATACGTAGGTATTTTTTTGTGCAATTTTTTTTTCTCAGGGTGGACCTCCACTTTAAAGTGGAGTTCCACCCACTTTTACAACTCTTCAGCATCCCTCACTAAACTGTGCACTGTAAATTAATTGGATATATATTTTTTTTTTTCTCAGCACTTAATGTATATCTGCTGTATTCATTTTTCACTTCCTCCTCCCTGGCCGCGGCCAATCGCATCATTTCCTGTTTGCAATGCCTTCTGGGAAGGAGCGGCAACTTCCTCTGACACTGCCGTTGCTATGGAAACCTGACCTGAAACCTATTACACTGCTTGTGCTGCACTGAGCATGTGCGAGATCTGCAAGCATGAGATCCAGGAAGAAATACAGTCTGGCTTCAGATGCCTTAAGATGGCCACGGCCTGCTGTAAGTTTATAAAATAACAAACTATTGCTATAAACTAACAAAACAGACCTTAGTTTACAGACTAACTTTACTAGAATACATTAAGCTTGTGTATTATAGGGGTATTTTTATTTAAAAAGTATAATTTCGGCCGGAACACCACTTTAAGTGAGGAGAGGTGCCAACTTGTTACTTCTTTGTGTACTTACCCTGGCTCCTTAATATGAGTGCAATGTATTCTTTAAATGAAAAAAATGTTTTATGAGTTACACAATGAGGATCTCTTTTATGAGTTGAGCTTTGTTTTGAAGTGGAATATCCCGTCACCTGCTGTGAGTACCTCCATATCCATTGGATACACAACTGTAGCCTCCATTTTGGATCCTAGATTGTTTTGAGGCTTCATTGGTCCTCGCAATAAGGACTAGTTTAAAAATGAGAATGGACTACCTCCCCACCAAATACAGCATCACTGACAGCCTGGAAGAAATTCACCCAGGTAACGTCCAAAGCTCTCCCATTTCATGACATTTGTAGGACTTAAGCCCAGTATACTATTGACACCCATTTTACCCCAAAGTTTTCTCCCCCCTCCTCACTCACATAAACCACTCGACCAGGTTGGAGTAAATGGCCTTTATGGCCTGTTTATTAACAACTTATAAATTAAATAAATAACGTTATAAATAACCATAAACTCTTTATAAAAACTTTGAGGTAATGTAAGAAAACCAACATAACACTGATCACTGCGAACAACTTCATTGAACTTTTAAGGCCTCCAGTCGGAAACCCCTGACTCGGAGGCGGTACCCCCACGTTCGCAATGACCTAACCTTTTAACCCCTTCCAGGTTACCCCCTCGAAACCTGAAAGTACTTGAAATCAACCCCCATCCTTCTATGGACGGGTACCAAACAACCCCCATCCCCATGGATGGGTACCATCAAACAACTCCCATCCCCTGGATGGGTACCACCTGTTCCATACCTGTACCTAATAATTCCTTAATTCCTGCAACCCAACACTGCCCCCCCCCCCCATTTTCACTAAATAGGGCAGTTGGGTGGGAATCTCTTCCTCCTCCACTCTGGACTGATGTCACATCCTCCCTCTCCTTATCTCTCTATACTGTGGTCACCTGACCTACCCAGACCCTCCTCTTTCTAAAGGGGGAAGCCATCCTTAAGGCGGCATTGTGCTGATTTGAGCCTCCTGTCTTGGGATGCGAAGCTGCCTGCCGTTCGAACATCAGCTCTCTTAGCCCCCCAATAAATGTAGGAGTGGCCGAGGATCCATACTAGTCCCCTTTCATGACCTGTGGACAAGAAGACAACAACACGAACCACATAAATTCTAACATGAGTGCCATAAAACCAAACCAACAATATATGAAACCTGTTATCAAATCATTTGTGGGTGAACGTACAACTTAAATCTGTCTGAATCCCACCGACCTATATGCCTAATTGCCTCCTGACTCAGACCCGCCCTGGCCGCCTCTGTGGCCGCCCCTATACGAAAGGAGTGAGAAGAAAAACTGCCCGGGTCGTACCCCCGACACGCATTTTTTAAACACCGCTACAAACTGAAACTTTGATAGGAACATACCGTCCTCATGAATGAGAAAGGACCCCGTGACTCCCGGTCGCACTTCCAAGAATGCCGCCACCGCTCTAACCGGGCAGATGCATGACTCCGCAATCCTGTGGAACTCGAGTTGCCAGCCCTTTTTGGCCTGATTAGTCTTAGATCGTCTGATCCAGGCCAAACCTGCCAACTCACGATCGATGGCAGCTGCCGAGATACCCCTGTCTATTCCCCGAGTAATAAAATAGAGTATCACCTTGGCTACTTCCGGACCCCCCAAGGGTATTCCCAGCTCACCCAAGCAAGGAAACCAATCCCTCCATACCTTTGAGTAGGCATTCCAAGTAGCCGTACTCACTGAGTTTTTGATCCACTTTGCTTCAGTCCCAAAGCAATGTTTCACATCCAATCGGGACAGGCGACCCCATGTTGTTCCTCTTCTGGTGCCAACTTCCCGAACCTGTCCCACTTAAAACGAGACAAAGCGTCAGCCAAGGTGTTGTCAACCCCAGGTAAATGCACGGCATATATGAATGCATTCACTTGTAAGCAGCAAAAGCCTGACCACCGCCACAGATGCCGCCGTCAGCCGATTAACCATCTGTACCATGCCCATATTATCGCAGTAAAAATGCACCTTCAGGTTGCGAAAAGATTCCCCCCAAATTTCCATGGCCACCACAATTGGAAACAGTTTCAATAGAACCAGATTCCCCAGAAACCCGGCCTCCTGCCACGCCAAGGGCCATCTGGCAGCACACCACACAGAAAGCTCTGTGTCCGTAAACAGCTCCAGGTCCTAGTTACTGATGGGACCTGACATCCAAAGGGCCCGCCCATTAAACGATTGTAGGAACTCCTGCCACACTCGCAAATCCTCCCTGTGCTCCTGCCGAGACTGACAAAGTATGTAGGTGCTCGGACTCCCGCGGTGGCTGCTGCCAGCCGACGGCAAAAGAACCTACCCATCGGGATTATGCGGCAAGCAAAATTCAGCTTTCCCAACAAGGATTGCAGTTGGGGTAACTGCAATTTCCGTACCCCAATGGTCCCATGCACCTCCTCCTTCAACTTTAACTTGTCCGTCGGCAGTCGGCACTCCATCCTCGTCGAGTCAATTTCAATTCCCAGGAACGTAATTGTGGCAGTTGGTCCTTCCGTTTTTTCCCGCAGCTAGGGGTACCCCAAAACGGTCTGCCAGATGTTGTAGAGTCCCTAACAAGACTGCACATATATTGGAACCCGCCGGGCTGACACATAGAAAATCATCCAAATAATGAATGACTGAGTTATTCCCCAAAACATCCCGAACTGCCCATTCCAAAAACAAGCTGAATGTTTCGAAGAGGGCACATGAGATGGAGCATCCCATAGGCAAGCAACGATCCACATAATAGGCCCCGTTCCACATACAACCCAGCAGCCGAAAGCTGTCCGGGTGTACTGGCAATAGCCTGAAAGCCGACTCGATATCTGACTTAGCCATCAAGGCCCCTTGCCCGTACCTCCTAACCCAAGTCACTGCCGCGTCAAAAGAGGTGTACGTCAGAGCGCACTCATCGGGTGCAATGGAATCATTGACCGACCCACCATTCGGAAATGAAAGGTGGTGGATAAGTCTGAACTTGTTGGGCTCTTTCTTGACCATCACTCCCAACGGAGAGACCACCAAGTCTGTAAGCGGCGATTCTTTCAAAGGGCCAGCCATGCGCCATATCATCACCCCCTTCCCCAATTTGTCGGAAACCACTGCTGGGTGCAGCAGTGTTGACCGTAAATTTTTCGCCTTGGGTGGGACTGTCGCTAGAGAACAAGGTATTCTGAAGCCACCAGTAAAGCCTGTTTCCAATATGGTCGCCGCTGCCCGGTCAGGGTACCTACTGAGAAAAGGAAGCATCCTTTCCACCCGCACCAGAGTCGTCCCTCTTACTCGCAGAATCTCCGGCACATCCTTTTCCTTTCTTGAAGCACTTGGACAGTGCGTGGGATCCCCCGCAGCCTGAACACAAATGTTTGAATCGACAATTGGACCCAAACTTGCATGTGCCCTCGTTGAACTGCCAACAAAAGCCCCATCTTTTGTCGTTCGGTTGTCCTGGAGCTGCCGAACCTCCGACCCCTGCCTGAAAAAACTGATTCGGGGCCCGCGCCACAGTAATCAGCTTCATCCACAGACTTATGTCCTTATGGTCCCAGCGTAAGGTCGGGCGTACGGCCATCCGTTGTCTAAACTGTTCATCGTACCACAGCCAAGCCGTGCCACCATAAGTCCTGTGCGCCTCGCTAATGGCTTCCAGGTACACGAACAACGATGACCAGTGTTCGGGGGCCTTTTCCCCTACCACGCTCGCCAGAATGGCAAAGGCCTGCAGCCAGTTGGAAAAAGTATGCGGAATTAAACGGTACCTCCTTTTCTCCTCGTCTTACTTCTTGCCTTCCACCGGCTTCAACCTGTCTAGTTTGAATTTTTCCAACGGCAATAGCGTGAAAATCTCCACGTATTCCCCTTTCCAAATTTTTTCTCTGACTTCTGTCTTTAAATGGGCCCCCAAAGGGCCCTCAAAACAGACATACACTTCACTTTTTGCGGAGTCCGCCAACCTAACAGACTCAGCTTTCTTATCTCCTGCTTTTCCTTGGTCAGCAGGAGTCGCAGCGCTAACTGTGGCACTGGCAGACTCGTCGCCAGCCATTCCCGCAGTTGACACGGGCATATCGCCCGCGGCTCGTGTATTGCCCACCTCCAGCGAAGCGGTCTGCCCAGTTGCCCAAGCTCGCACCGGGTCGGCTGTTGTCCCTGACTTCACGCGTTGTATCAGTTCTTTCAGCCCTGTCAATAAGCCCCTGAAACCCTCATACCCTGTCCTGAGGGGCGCCTCTGGCGGTGTTGCTGTGTGCGACACTGCCCCCACTACCCCTGCTCTAACCCCCAAACCAGCCTTCCCAGATTGTTTACTCTGACCCAACAAACTATGCAAGAAAGTAGAAAAAGCAACTGAAGAATCGCACTCACCGGGCTGCCCAGGACTGGGCCCATCAGCCGCCACTCCTGGAACCACCACTGCTGGATGTCCCCGATCCTCGCTCCAGTCGGATCCGGACAGCTCGCCTTCCGATCTCTCCTCGCTGATCGCATCCCTGCTGACCACCGGTACCCCTCCAGATGTCCTTGCCCTGGTTGCCATGGGTCTGCGTTGTTTAGCCCGTCCCGCTCTCTCCGCCTGTCCTCCAGACCCACTCGGTGCCCCCCGTGACGGGCTCCTGCGTCTGCGACTCTGCTGGGCGTGGATCCGCTGCCTCTTTCCTACACTGGCCCCTGGCCCAGCGCTGCTCCCCTGTCCTCTCCTGGACGGTGTTGCATTGCTGGCCGACCCTGCTGTTTTGGCTGACTCACTCTGTGCGGGGCCCTGCTCCCGTGTGTTCTGGCCACTACGCTCCTCCCCCGCAGCCCCCTCCACTTATTCTGTACATCTGCGGTGGGCGGGGGGGGGGAGCAGTGATCTGTGCTGGGCTCTCTTCCCCCTGGGCCCCTGCCTCCGCGCCAGGATCCTCTCAGCTCACCCTGACTGGTCTTCCGGGTCTCTGGTGTCCTGTGGGGCCGGGGGTCGTCCTCCGCATCCTGCGGCCTCTTGCTCTGGGAAGCGCTGAGGCCTGTGTCTGGGCTGAACCTCTCCGGCGGCCGGGACCGCCGCGCACGTGGTGTAGCCGCCCCCCCCCCCGATGGCGCCCATTCCGACGTCCCCCGCAATTGCATCCAGCTGCTCCTGCAGCCAGTCCGCGCCCCGAGCGGTGACCGCCGCTCTTAACTGCCCCAGGAACCCCTCTATTGTCGCCATGTGCTACAGGGAAGCGATGCAGAGTGGTGAGGTTGGTGTGCAATCTCTTCCTCCTCCACTTTGGACTGACGTCACTTCCTCCCTCTCCTTACCTCTCTAGTGTTGGTCACCTGACCTACCCAGACCCTCCCCTTTCTAAAGGGGGAAACCATCCTTAAGGCGGCACTGTGCTGTCCAGCATTGTCATGCCATCCCTATGCCCATTCCTTTTGTTTTGTGGCTCAGGGACTTTCTTACTCTACTGATCCCTCTCAAAACACTAACAACGCACCATGTCAAATCTTAAGGTACAACATTAGCAAGAGCACAAGATTAGTAGCATATCAGACCTCTACACTAAAGGCTCTCTAAAAACCTTCACAGATCTCCAAACTGAATATAACCTGCCTAAAACCGAAGCCTTTACATATATATAAGGATTTCCCACTTTCTTAAAACTTCTAAAATCCCCTCTGTGGTCAAGATACCTAAACCTCTTCATAACTTCTACACCTGTACAGTGTACCCCAAACATGGTATCTCCACAATGTACTCAGCCCTCAGTGACAAATGCTCCCCACTCCCAATTTACTTCCTAATAGGCAAAGGAAGGAAGGAAGAATGTGTAGCGCTCTGCTGTGAGACAGCAAGCTGTCTGTTAATCTATTTATAGCAACCTCCCACAACACAAATTTCAGGCTGCTTTTATCTGCTGTGTCGGAGAACTTGTCAGAAGTTATCATGCTGATAACACAGGAATGGAGCAGCAGAAATACATGGGACTTAGGGCTTTGGAGAGAGATAAGAAAACACTGCAGATAGATGTGCCCAGCTGTATGAATCAGGTTTACAGCCACTTTAATTTGAATTGAAATGTTCTTTATTTATGCTTATTGATTGGTTGTGTATATTGATCTCAATGTTTTAAAATGATTGATTTTTATCGTTTGTTCTTTGCATTTTTCACACATTGTCTGTATTTTTGGTAAGTTTGCACCCTAATAGAGTTCATTTGTTTGGAGACATTGAATTTGACTAATTTATAGGTTGGGTTTTTTTTGTTTTTTTTTTAGCGCAGTTCATTTTTAACACAATATTTATTACACACACCAAGTGCGCTTGCAGCTTACTATTGTTCTTGATGAACAAATGTTTAATTTATATTTCAGTAAAAAGCGTTTTTCTTCTTTTGTTCAACCCACTTGTTGAAAAAAAAAATGACTAATGTATAGACTGCCTTAATATAGTTATACAGTCACATGAACTTGCAAAGATGCTTCAGCAATATCAGACAGTCTGTTTACAGTACACCCACAGAAAGTTAGCAAATAAGGGTAATCCACAACAAATTTACTTAAACAGCACTCTTATTGCTTTCTGGCACAATCACATATAAATATAATGCAGGTTCTGGAAGCAGTGGATAGCAGTGTCCCTATTAAGCGTTACCTTAATCTGCTTCCATTCCATATGGGTAAGGACTGAGATCAAATGACACTGAAAAGCTGATCACCTATTAAAGAAGCCATGTAGAACTGTCTTTTCCAGGCAATTTTATAGGTGGTTGACTTCTTTTACTCTAAGTGGCGGTTCACACAGGGGTGGCTTCAAAGTCGCCCGACTCTTGTCCGACTCTGAAGCCGCCCTGTATCATGCGACTTCAGCGCAGCTTGCAAAACGACTTCTGTATAGAAGTCAATGCAGAAGCCAAAGCAATTTAAACACTTTTGGAGTGAGAGCTCCACAAACACCAAATCCTCAGAGCTCAATATAATTAATCTCACAGATTTTCATTTGAGTTATACACAGATATCTGTCCTACGAATGGGTCTAGGGTTCTGTCCCTCTCATGAGATTGATGTAATGAAAACAAATAAAGATCTATACCTTTTTGCCCGCAATTTAATATATAAATACATGTTCGATTCAGAACATAAAAAGTAAAAAAAACTGAAAGAGAAATATCTGATAAAGTCAAGGGCTTTACGAAAGATAGAACTTGACCCCTCCACTTGAGGCAACAGATGACACTACTAATACAAATATGCACAAGGCTAGAAAATTTAAGCCTAAATCACGTCACTTTCCTGAACTACCACTATGTCCAAATGTCTGGATGTTCCATTGTGCATGCTTGAGATCCATTAGAGATCTCAAGCATGCACAATGGCCATCCTGCTCTTCTTCTTCTTCTAATCTCTGGGACCAACAATTACTGGCATTACAACAACTTAAAACACAAACTTAATTGGTTATCAAACCATCATACAAAGGTGGGAACATCATTCTGATGTCCCACCTTCAGTACCAGCGTATGTGCTATGACATACTCAACAACAGGGAATGGTATTGCCCTATTGATTCGTATGTAGTGGCTTCTTTTGAGAATAAGTTTTGGGGCTTGTGCACTCAGGCCCACATTAAAGGTTTGATTGATAAAGACACCTTGGAATACCTTATCAATCCTTTTCCCCGTACCCCTACATTCTATGCCTTGCCTAAGGTTCATAAAAACCTAAAATGTCCGCCAGGAAGTCCTATCATTTCTGGTATAGGATCTCTATCTGAATGTGCAAGTAGATATGTAGATTCATTTCTCCTTCCACATGTAACTAGTCTGCCGTCCTTTATTAAGGACACACCGGATCTACTTAGACATGTAGAGGGTACCCATGTCCCTCCAGGCGCCCTGCTCGTTGCTATTGATATCAAATCCTTGTATTCGAGTATCCCACACGAGAGTCCTTCATTATGGAAGAAGATAGACACTCCTGGCCTTTCAATCACTTCATCCTAGAGCTACTGTCCTTTATCTTAACCAAAAACTATTTTGTTTTTATGGACCAGCTGTATTTACAAGTGCAGGGTGTAGCCATGGGCACATGCTGCGCTCCATCCTATGCTAACCTCTATCTGGGAGGATGGGAGAGATATGTTTTCTCCAGTGAACAATATGTGCCCTGGCTCCCCTGAGTCCTGTGTTGGTTCAGATTTATTGATGACCTGCTGGTGATCTGGTTTGGCACAGAGCGGAGAGGGACCTGCAAAGGGTTGGGGGATCAATTGAATATTAATAGCTAATGAAGCACTGACCCCAGAAGGAGCTGCTGATATTTTGATTGGGGCCTGTACTCTGCCTTACCACCCCCAATGACTTGACTCAAACCCCTTGACACAACTGTGGTGCAATGTTAGTGTGGAGAATGCGGGGTCTAGAGCCATACTGTCCTTGGATACCGCCAAGGCCTTTGATAGCCTGGAGTGGGAATATCTCTGGTGGGTCCTGGAGAGGTTTGGATTCGGCCCCGTATTCATCAGCTGGTTAAAAACCCTATATAACCATCCAAATGCAAGACTCAAGGTAAACAATGACTACTCGGAAAGCTTCCCCCTCGAAAGAGGAACCAGGCAGGGCTGCCCCTTGTCCCCTTTGTTGTTTGTCTTGGCTATGGAGCCATTGGCGGGAGTGGTGAGATCATCAGCCGATCTGCAGGGCTTTCATAGGAAAGGCGAGGAAGAGAGAATAGCGCTTTTTGCGGACGATGTTTTATTCTTCCTTGGGGACACGATCTCCTCATTAGAGAAAGTAGTCCATTTGGTAGAGGACTTTGGTAAATTCTCAGGTCTGACCATCAACTGGGAGAAATCATCGCTCCTGCCGGTTGACCCATTGGCCAGCCCTATCCCAACGAGCCTACCTCAATTAAGAGTCACGGGGAAAATGAAGTACCTTGGCGTTGTGTTGTCTAGGGACCCCGACGCGTTCATTGAGGACAACTTGGTCCCTCTTCTATTGAAATTTTTTAAAAAATGCGACATCTGGTGTAGACTCCCTCTCTCCACAGCGGGTCGGGCTAACTTGATTAAAATGGTATGGCTGCCTCAGTTGTTATACCTGCTCCACAACTCCCCAGTGTGGATCGGGGAGAAGTGGTTCCAAAGAATTCAGTCCCTCTTCAGGGAATTAATTTGGAAAAAAGGGCAGGCCAGGATAGGCCTACAAAAACTGCAGTGTCCCGCTACGGAAGGGGGATTGGGGATCCCCCACCCGTTTGCCTATTTTTTGGCGGCCCAATTACAACAACTTGGTGGATGTGCCACTGATGGAGGGGGAGGCAAGAGTGTCCAAATTATTTTGCAGGGAAGCCCTCATAGTTCATTAGTTGAAGCACTGGAGGCAGATTCGCTACAACGAGAGACCCCAACACTTAAAATGATTACTAAGGTCTGGCAGACAGCCAAGCGAGTAATGGGGTACAAGGGAATCTCAGAATATTCACCAATTTGGAACAATAGGTTCCTGCAGGAATTACTATCAGTCGACAGGAACAAGTTGTGGGAAAGGAGCGGGATACGCCGGCTGACGCAGCTATACGAGGGGGACACCCTGAAATCCTTCGAGGAACTGAGGCATGAATACGGGTTGCCAAACCGAGTATTTTATAGCTACCTACAGATTAGACATGCCTTGAGCAAACAGTTCGGAAGGCAACCCCTTATATGGTGCAAGATCCCATTATTACAAGCAATAATAAAATCAGAGACCTCTAAGGGGCTAATCACAATGATTTATACCCAACTAATAAAGAAAATAAACATACAGGTAGGTTCTTTTGGGGGTAGGGACAGGTGGGCGGCCGACGTGGGGGAAATCACTGACACACAGTGGAAAAGGATTCTGGAACTTGGACCAGAGGTGTCGGTCTCTCCTTCACAAAAAGCTTCTCACCTGATGTTGCTGCACAGATCCTACTATACACCGAAAAAGCTTTTTATCTTTGGCCGCAGAAGTAGCGACGAGTGCCCTAGATGTAGAAACACAGGCGACTTAATCCACATGTTCTGGAGGTGCCCAGAATTAGCTAGGTACTGGCCTGAGATTTTAAAGAAAATAAATACCACGCTTAAAATTAATTTAGAGTTAGATCCCAAGACATGCGTGCTGGGACATGTGACTAACGGCCTGAGTGACAGTAGTACGGTGGTAGCGGCAGTAAGATGTTTGTTCCAGGCTAGGAAACTAATTGCACAGTCTTGGCAGTCAAGAACTCCCCCCACCCCGGAAGACTGGATCAGAACTGTCAACTCCACAGTGTGGAGTGAAAGAACATTCTACACTAGGTTAGGCAACCATAACAAGTTTGTAAGAATGTGGAACCCGTGGATTCAGGCAATGCCTTGTCCACCAGCAGTGTTACCCCATCAATGGGGCTAGGCCGAGCGAGTAGTAGCTTAGAGGTCAGAGCTGAGAGAGAACAATGTATTGAACTAACTCTGGCCATTGAATGCGCTTTGGAAACTTGAGGGCTCAACAAGGGGGGGTTAAAGGGGGGTGGGTGCATTAGTGAGAGAAGTATTAATGCATTAATATGCACAATAGTAATATGTGGGCGTGCGGCTTCCGGTTTTGAGAGGTAGGATGTTGGTTTCATACTTTGTACTGCCGCACCCCTATAATTAGCTACACTCTGAAATGCATTTGGTTATACAATACCTCACTTATAAAAAAAAAATGTTAGTGTGGAGCTAATGATAGGGATAACCTCACAATGTACAATATAATAACAGTATACCTTTGTTATTACCTGGGTATCCAATGTTCCACCTGTTGGAAAAGGAACAACACTCCACATAAGTTGTACTTAACCAGGAAATGTAACTTTTACTGGAATCAATATGAAAGTAGTATTACAATACTGGTACTGTCACACCAACGTAGCACAACAGCCGAGTGAATATACACAATAAGTTGTACACATAAAATGGTATTAAATGATCTCGGAAAGTGCGTCTCCAAGTGGGACTAATGCCAGAATGGGAAATACTTTTATTCTGGGCACCTTCCCATTTCCAGTGCGTGCTTGTAACTATAATGCCCCGTACACACGGTCGGACTTTGTTCGGACATTCCGACAACAAAATCCTAGGATTTTTTCCGACGGATGTTGGCTCAAACTTGTCTTGCATACACACCATCACACAATGTTGTCGGAAAATACGATCGTTCTAAACGCGGTGCCGTAAAACACGTATGTCGGGACTATAAACGGGGCAGTGGCCAATAGCTTTCATCCCTTTATTTATTCTGAGCATGCGTGGCACTTTGTCTGTCGGATTTGTGTACACACAATCGGAAATTCCGACAACGGATTTTGTTGTCGGAAAATTTTATATCCTGCTTTCAAACTTTGTGGGCCGGAAAATCCGATGGAAAATGTGTGATGAAGCCTACACACGGTCAGAATTTCCGACAACAAGGTCCTATCACACATTTTCCGTCGGAAAATCTGACCGTGTGTACGGGGCATAAGAAGACAATGTTATATAGCACAAGAACAATCCCTAGGGAGCTCACCCTGCTTTAGAGTGTGAACTCTCTATTAATCACAACTAGAATGCAAGGCCTTGCAATGGAAAAGGAAGTCCTCTCTCTGTCTTCTGCTAGCAATTATGAATTATAGTTTGTAATCCAGCGGTTAAATACACCAAGATTAAATAAAGTAGATGATGAAGGTATATTCTTGTAGTGTAGTAACCCGTAACTGTCTCTGAAGCAATTAACTTTGTGTAACACAGTGCTAATGTTGCGGTGAATGGTAGGCTTGAGGCCTATTTAAACTCAGTCTCTAGTTCCTTCTATTCTCCTGTGTGGGACTACAGGTCCCAGCACACTGTGTTACAGAATCAGGTGTGTGATGCATTAGGTAAACTTTCGGCAACAGCCCTCTCACCCGACCAGGTCTGTGTAGCAAGACAGCTCCCTCCGGTGTACTGGGTCTTGCTTCTCTCCGGCTGGTGCTGTCGCACCGCTCCACTCCACAAGATAGACCAGAAGACTCTGATGACTCCGACTCTCAGCCTGGATCCTTTTCAGTGCTGTCCCAGTGTCTCTCCAGCCTGCTGGTGCAAAGCAAAGTCGCTAGTCGTGCTGCTCCTTGTAGGTGTAGGCCGCGTTCTGTGGAACACCTCTGCACAGGTCGTCACAGGCAGGCCATGCGTCCAAAGAGAGACCTAAGATGGCCGCGTGGAGCCTTTTTATAGCCTATCCAGCATGCAATTCCGTACTGAGTCCTGCTAGGTAAATCATACGGCATGCTGGGTAGGTAGGTAGTTGTGGAAAGTAAATAAAAGTCACTTCCTCTGATGTTCTTCAAAGAGTAAAAATAAAATAAGGTCCATTTACCAATTTGGCCACTAGATGATGCCACATATTAAAATATAACACTGTTCATAACATTGTACTACATCAATAAGCAAAAATGCTGGCGCTATACTAAAATCTTAAAATCTTAAATTTACATATTCAATTAATGTGTCAGAAATATCCTTTTTTTTTATCTTAATATTTCAATTGATTCAGAAGGCTGTATACAATCTGATCTTTATCATAAACCCAGTGCCAGTAACACCCCACTTCATGCCAGTAGCTCACACCCCAACTCGTTGATACCAAGCATTCCTTGCTCAGTATCTACGTCTTCAGAGAAATTGTACTTCGGACATAGATTTTAAAAAACAGGCAGATCTTCTACGGGAAAGGTTACTTGCACAAGGGTATTCTCGTACACTTTTAAGACACTCTTTCAATAAGGCATGGACCAAAACAAGAGGGGCAATACTATACAACACCCCATCCAAGCGTGATCATCAAACCGTAGGCCTAGTTACAAGGTTTTCCACTCACGAACCACATTTGCGAACACTTATTGCTAAGAACTGGCATTTCCTCACTGAGGACCATACCATCTCCAAATATGTCAGACCCACTCCTGAACTTATTTTCAGATGAGTAACCACATTGAGAGAACAACTAACCTCCAGCCACTATGTACCACATAGAGACAGTAACTCTACCACGAGGGACATATCAGTGTGGCAATTGTCCACACTGTCCATGGGTCAGAGAAGGCCATGGTATAAGGTTCCCAAATGGCCAATGGCATAGATCAAAAATATTTTCTGATTGTTCAACCAAAGGAGTTATATACATCATGTATTGTAGATGCGGTGTATTCTACATCGGAAAAACAAAACGTGAGTTGAGACAAAGAAGTTCAGACCATACATACTATTCAGATGGAGGAAAAAAATAGTTACACCTGTTACCAGACATATAGGGCTCTACCATAAGTACCATACTGAAATGGTTTCTTTTCAGGACCTGACGCCAATTGCCTGGATCGGTCCCCCCTGATTGAGTACACATACTTCAGAGTCTTCCTTGGCCCCCTCAGGTGAAGTTACCTCCTCTGCATTTTGCAAGGCAGATTATTTTACAGCTGTGCTGGATTTTATGAACAAAGTCTCTGCCATGACGGTTGACTCAAACTGTAGGGCCTACAATCATACTTCTACACCTCCTTAGTCTGTGGGCCCGTTCACACCACATACAGTTTAGTGCTTTTTTTTCCTGCACCAAAAATGCATGGAAAGTAGATTATATGGGTTCTAATGGCATAGGTCACACCAGTGCAGTGTGTTCCAGTGCTTTTCCATTCCAGAAAAAAAAGTACAACATACTGCTTTTTTCCTGCACAGAACTGTACTGGAACATGATAAAAACATAAAAAATAAATCAAAAATGCACCGGACCCCAGTACCCAGTACAGTGAAAAAAAACAGGAAAAATAAAAAAAGCTTCTGGAATGCATCTGGAAATGCATAAAAAAACACAATGCAATGCACCGAAACGCATCAAAAAACATTTTAAAAACATGCATGCAGAGACTGGAGGACATTTTTGTATTGTGAACGGGCACTGTATCAGACAATCCTGCAGCTGTAGCAGCCTCCGAGCACTCAGCTGAGGATGTTTTGCTTGATGAGGAGTCTCATGCATCCCTCCTGGATGAGTTTGTGCCTAAGAAGCCTTTCATAAAAATAAATAAATAGTGATATCCATATACACATCAGAAGCTTAAACAAACTTAAACAAAAACACGTCACCCATGACAAAGTTGTGTGTTAAAAAGCTATCCCAAAGCCCAACAATCCCACACCAAAGCTCACACCGTGATTTGCAGGTGTGTCCCCACTTTTTCAGATGGACCTCATATAGCACAAGACGTCATATACAGTTTAAGATTTTCTTCCTTAGTGACTCTTATTCCCTCTTCTCCAGCTCCTCATCACCCATTGTTAAAGTGGTTCTAAAGGCAAAATGATTTTTACCTTAATGCATTCTATACGTTAAGAACAAAAAATTTCTGTCTGCAGTAGCTCCCCCCAGCCCCCCTAATACTTACCTGAATGCCATCTCAATTCAGCGATGTGCACGAAAGCCTCAACTCTCTGGAGAGTCTCCCTCCTCATTGGCTGGGATGGCAGTGAACGCCATTGGCTCCCGCTGCTGTCAATCAAAGTCAGTGAGCCAATGAGGAGAGAGTGGGTGTGGGGCTGATTCGCGGCTCTGTGTCTGAATGGACACACAGAGCAGCAGCTCGGCTGTCCCCATAGCAAGCTGCTTGCTCTGGGGGCAATTGGCGGGAGGGAGGGGCCAGGAGTGCCAGTGGTGGACCTGAGAAGAGGTGGATCTGGGATGCTCTGTGCAAAATCACTGCATAGAGCAGGTAAGTATAACATGTTTGTTGTTTTTTAAAAAAAATAGCCTTTAATATCACTTTAATAATCACAAAGCACAAGGAAAGCTCAAAGTGTGGACTGCCTAATTTTTATTATAAAAACAAAAGCACCACACTCACAAAATTTAAACTTTGGCTTCTATACCACGTTCTCTCTGTCACGGTCTGAAGTCAGGCTCAGAGGCCAGTAGCTATAGCAGCAGAGTAGATATTCACACAGGTCACCCTGGCTGATGACACGGGTTCACCTGAGGTGCGGGGTCTAAGCACTAACCGGTATTCATTAGGGCTCCTGATGGTGGAGATGGGCTTTGCTGCGTGTTAGTTCCAGGTTGCGGTCCTCAGGATAGCCCCACCAGGAAGTGAGCAAGCCAGGGTCAAGTAGCAGATATAGCAGGTAGAGATCAAGCAGAAGTGTAGTGGAGAAACAAGCCAAAAGTCGGTAACAAATAGTTGCAGGTTGGGATTCAGCAGAAGCATAGTCGAGGAACAAGCCAAAATGTCAGTAACGAATGGTAGCGAAGATATGATCAGCAGCAGGAGAGACAGGAGCAAGATATTGGCTAGTAAAGGCACAATATTCTGGCGACCTGGAAGTGCAGAGACATGGCTTAAATCAGGAAGTTCATGGGAGGAGCAATAAGTTCAAGGTTCAAGGCAAACAAGATTCAAGACAAGATCATTCAAGGAATTGCCAAAGGAACTGTCAAGCATTCCAGGTGGCTCAGCAAGCAAAGTCACTGCCAGACACAGCAGAGGTCCCAGGTTCTAGCCCAGGTCCTAACAGTTCTCCCCTCATCCCGGGACGTCTTAGGGCCAGGTTTCTGAGGAAACCTCTGGTAGAATTCCTTTGTTAATCTAGGGGCATGAACATTCTCTTCAGGCTCCCAAGAAATATCTTCTGGCCCATATCCTTCCCATTGAACCAGATAATGCAATTTGTTCTTAGAGATCCTAGAGTCAAGAATTTTTCCCAACACATATTCTTCTTCACCCCATACCTCAACAGGTGGAGGAGAAGGATGAATTCTTCCAGGAAAAGTATTTTCATAAAACGGTTTGAGTAGCGATATATGGATAACAGGGTGAATCTTCATATTGTCAGGAAGTTTTAGGTGAAAAGTGACCGTGTTGATTTGAGCAGAAATCTCAAAAGGTCCCACAAACTTTTGACCCAACTTAGCACATGGAAACTGAACCTTCAACTTTTTGGTAGATAACCAAACTTTGTCATCTACGTGAAAGGTAGGAATAGACCTACGATATCTGTCAGCGGCCTTCTTGTAATATTCCTGCGCCTCCTTCAATGTATCAGTCAATTTCTCCTGGATCTCATGTAATGTAGTCTGTTGGTAACAGCAGGAATTGAAGTAGAGATAGGGAGATCAGGAATAAAAACTGGACGATACCCGGTGTTTAAGAAAAATGGGCTTTGAGAAGTGGAGCTATGTTTAGAGTTATTATAAGCAAATTCTATGGTAGGAAGGTAGTCCACCCATTCATCCTGAAGATAACTCATGAAACATCGAAGGTAGTGCTCCAGAGTTTGATTGGTCCTCTCAGTCTGACCATTAGACTGCGGATGAAAAGCTGAGGACAGATTATAGTTACACCCAAAGCTGAGCAAAAACTTCTCCAAAATTTTGTGGTAAACTGTACTCCTCTGTCAGACACCACATCATCAGGAATTCCATGAAGTTTAAAAATGTCTCAAACCATTACCTCAGCAGTATGTTTGGCGGATGGTACCCCCTTAACTGGAATAAAATGAGCCATCTTAGTGAGGCGGTCAATGACTACCAGAATGGTGGTCATTCCTTTTGAAAGAGGAAGGTCGACCACAAATTCCATAGAAATTGACCCCCATGGTCTTGATGGAACAGGCAGTGGTAGAAGTAACCCCAGAGGAGAAGATCGGGGTGTTTTATTGCGAGCACAGGTTAGACACAAAGCAACATAAATCTTTACATCTTTCTTGTACCCATGCCACCAAAAGGATTGTGATAAGAGTTCTTCTGTCTTATGCAGCGTACACACGAGCGGACTTTTCGACCGGACTGGTCCGACAGACTTTCCGACGGACTTTCAACGGACTTTTGACGGACTTCCGATGGACTTTTTAGCGAACGGACTTGCCTACACATGATCACACCAAAGTCCGATGGATTCGTACGTGATGACGTACACCGGACTAAAATAAGGAAGTTGACAGCCAGTAGCCAATAGGTGCCTTAGTGTTGGTTTTTGTCCGTCGGACTAGCATACAGACGAGCGGATTTCTGGGTCCGGCGGAGTTACGATGTAAAGATTTGAAGCATGTTCCAAATCTAAAGTTCGTCAGACTTTCGACAGAAAAAGTCCGCTGAAGGTCCGATGAAGCCCACACAAGGTCGGATTGTCCGCTGGATTCGGTCCGTCGGACCAGTCCAGAGTCGCAAAGTCCACCCGTGTGTACACGGCATAAGAAACCCCAAAATGACCAGCAAGTTTACAGTCGTGAACTAACCTGAGGGCTTCTACCCAAACTGATTTAGATACATAGAGGCAATGCGCTTGAGTCCAAAAACCGTTGTTGTACTTGAGGTTAATGTCCTAATAAGGATTATTAAGAAATGGGTCATTCTCATACTTTCCTTAATTAAGAAATGTCTTCAAACTCCCTAGAAAGTTCTTTTGAGGCAGGATCGTACATTCAGAGTTGCTTTCCTGTAGAGGCCCAGACAACATCCGCGATAGGGCATCAGCCTTACCATTCCTTGATCCAGGGCGGTATGAGATAACAAGTTTGAACCTGGAGAAGAATAGGGTCCAGCGTGCTTGTCTAAATGACAACCTTTTAGCAGAACAAATACATTCTAAATTTCTTTGATCGATGAAAACGGTTATAGGGTGCTTAGCCCCTTCCAGCAGATGCCTCCACTCAGAAAATGCTTAATTAATTGCCAGCAGCTTCTTGTTTCCAGTGTCTTAATTCTTCTCGGCTGAAGACAACAATCGAGAGAAATAAGTACAAGGATAAAGCTGCATTTTTTTTTCCAATTTGCTGACAAAGGATAGCTCCCACAGCAGAATTAGAAGCATCAACTAGGATGAAAGGTATTCCTGGATCTGGATGTACTGGTATTGGTGCACAAGTGAAGAGAGTTTTTAATTTACTAAAGGCAGCCTGTGCCTCAGGTGACCACAAAAAGGGCATCCCTTTCTTTGTCAGCTGTGTAATTAGAGCAATTACCTTGGGAAAATTCCTTATAAATCTTCTGTAAAAGTTGGCAAATCCAACAAATCGCTGTATCTCCTTAACATTCCTAGGGACAGGCCAATCCACCACTGCTTTAATCTTATCAGGATCCATTCAGAAGAAATTATGTATCCCAAGAACTGGATCTGTTCAAATTTGCATTTCTCTAGTTTGATGTAAAGTTGATTCTGCCTTAATCTCTCGCATACAGACATGCTTGCGGTGTTCTTCCAAATTATCAGAGAAAATGAGAATGTCATCCAAATATGCTATTACAAACTCATCCAGCAAATCTTGAAAAGCATCATTAATGAAATGTTGAAAAGTTGTAGGAGCATTGCAAAGTCCAAAGGGTATGACTAAAGACTCAAAATGTCCATATGTGGTTCTGAAAGCAGTTTTCCATTCATCTCTGGGACGAATGCAGACAAGGTTGTATGCCCCTCGTAAATCTAAATTGGTAAAGAGCTTGGCGGAGCGGAGTCTCTCAAGCATTTCTGGAATCATTGGGAGTGAATAGCGATTCCTAATTGTGATCCTGTTTAACTCTCTGTAGTAAATACACGGATGCAGGGTGGAGTCCTTTTTCGCCACGAAGAATAAGGCTGCTCCAGTAGGAGAAGTTGAGCGTCTGATAAAACCCTCCTCTAGATTCTCAATAATCCACTCCCTGAGCACCTTCAGTTCAGGTTCTGATAAAGAATAAAGGCGACCAAATGGTATTTCTGCCCCTGGAAGCATTTCAATGGGACAATCATAAAAGTGATGAGGAGGCAGCTGATCTGCATTCTTTTTATCGCAAACGTCTCGAAACTCAAGATGTTGTGGAGGTATCTTGTCGTATGACTGGATAGTTGCCAAAACTGCTTGTAAATCTTGGGTTGTTAGTTGGCTTATTTGATAAGATTCTTTGCAATGTTTTTTGCAATGGTCAGATGTAAAGCTTAACCCCTTCCCGACCAGCCGCCGCAGTTATACTGCAGCAGGTTGACTCCCCTGCGCGCGCCATCGTAGCTGTACATCGGCTCTTTAAAACGCTTTAGCAGGCGACTTGTGTGCTCCTACTAAGTAGGAACACCGATCGGTCTCCTCCCCTAGTCAGTCCCATCCCCCCCACAGTTAGAACACACCTGGGAAACACAGTTACCCCTTGACTGCCCCTAGTGTTAACCTCTTCCCTGCCAATGACATTTACACAGTAATCAATGGCTATTTTTAGCTCTGATCGCTGTATAAATGTCACTGGTCCCAAAAAAGTGTAAAAAGTGTCCGATCTGTCCGCCACAATGTCACAATAAAAATCGCTGATCACCGCCATTACTGGTAAAAAAAAATATTAATAAAAATGCCATAAATCTATCCCCTATTTTGTAGACGCTATAACTTTTGCGCAAACCAATCAATACATATGCTTATTGGGTTTTTTTTACCAAAAATATGTAAAAGAATACATTTCGGCCTAAACTGATGAAGAAATTTGTTTTTGTTTTTTTTTTAAATTGGGCTATTTATTATAGCAAAAAAAAAGTACAAAAGTACAAAATATTGTGTTTTTTTAAAAACATTTTTGCTTTTTTTTGTTTATAGCGCAAAAAATAAAAACCGCAGAGGTGATCAAATACCACCAAAAAAAATGGCTTGGTCAGGAAGGGGGCAAATCCTTCCGGGCCTGAAGTGGCTAAAGAACGTGTCTCCCAGTTGATGGAGGGATTATGGATAGGGAACCAATGAATTCCCAGGATGATACGGAACTTGTGATCATCTAAGTGTCCTGATGGTCAGTCTCAGTTAGGAGTTTAAGCGGGACCGTCTCGTGGGTAACAGGTCCTGAAGACAAATGTGATCCGATCGTGTGTACACAAATCCGACGCACAAAGTGCCACGCATGCTCAGAATAAATAAAGAGATGAAAGCTATTGGCTACTCCCCCGTTAATAGTCCCGACGTACGTGTTTTACGTCACCGCGTTCAGAATGATCGGATTTTCCGACAACTTTGTGTGACCGTGTGTATGCAAGACAAGTTTGAGCCAACATTCGTCGGAAAAAATCCTAGGATTTTGTTGTCGGAATGTCCGATCAATGTCCGACCGTGTGTACGGGGCATATGACTGGGATGCCTTCAAAGTTCATGTGTGTGTGTAAAGGCAGGTGTCCAAATACTTTTGGTAATATAGTGTATTTCAATTCTAGTACTACACGTTGTATATTCTTAAAAAAGAACTTACATACATAAATCCCAGCACCAAAAATCTATGCAATTAACATGAAAACAAAGGATTTTTCCCAAACACTCCTAAACCTTGTGGACAGCATTCCCAGAAGAGTTGAAGCTGTTATAGTTGCAAAGGGCGGGCCAACTCAATATTGAACCCTGCAGACTAATGCCCCGTACACACGGTCGGATTTTCCGACGGAAAATGTGTGCTAGGACCTTGTTGTTGGAAATTCCGACCGTGTGTGGGCTCCATCACACATTTTCCATCGGATTTTCCGACACACAAAGTTTGAGAGCTTGCTATATAATTTTCCGACAACAACATCCGTTGTCGGAAATTCCGATCGTGTGTACACAAATCCGACGCACAAAGTGCCACGCATGCTCAGAATAAATAAAGAGATGAAAGCTATTGGCTACTGCCCCGTTTATAGTCCCGACGTACGTGTTTTACGTCACCACGTTCAGATATGATCAGATTTTCCGACAACTTTGTGTGACCGTGTGTATGCAAGACAAGTTTGAGCCAACATCCGTCGGAAAAAATCCTAGGATTTTGTTGTCGGAATGTCCGATCAATGTCCGACCGTGTGTATGGGGCATAAGGCTTCCTCAGTCAGGAAGATGATAATAAACAACACTTTTTTCCTGTCGGAAGTAAATGCAGCAGGTTGCATCTGAAAGTATATACAACATTGATTAAGGAATCCTCTATAATGGCGGCAGTTTCTGTTAAACTTGAGTGGTAGGGGCATTTGTGCATTAGTTTCTACGCAAGCAGTATCTTGGGCACGAAAGTCCCGCAATTGTTTATGCAGATCAATGATGTCCTCTTGTAGCCCTTTCACTTCAATGCCAATTCAGAAAATTTTTCCTGGTAGTTAACACCAAACGTCTGCAGTTGCTACAATAGCCTCCATGTTTTGGGCCAGAATATTCTGTCACAGTCTGGAGTCAGGCTCAGAGGCCAGTAGCTATAGCAGCAGAGCAGATACAGGGCCGTCTTTTCGTATGGGCACGCTGGGCAGTTGCCCTGGGGCCCCACTTGCCTGGGGGGCCCCACCTGCCCAGCGACCCCAGCCAGGGCAGGACTGGCCTACCGGGATACTAGGAAATTTCCCGGTGGGCCGCCTGCCCTGGGGCCGCTTTGAGTTGCGGCTGCAGCGCTCCGCTCTTTCCCTCTCTCCTCCTCCTGTGTATCACGGAGCTCGCTGGGTCTGTGTTCGGTGGCCCCGTTGTAACAAGGTCCCGCACCCCTTGACCGGCTCGTGTAATAGTAGATTGAATCAGTGTTCCGCCTATCACACGAGCCAGTCTAGGGGGGCGGGACCTTGTTACAGCCCGGCCGCCGAACACAGACCCAGCCAGCTCCCTAAAACACAGGAGGAGATGCCCGCTGTGTGTGTTAAAAGGCGATGATGAGTCTGTATTAATTGGCACAGTGATGCTGCATTCATGGGCACAGTGAGGGTGCAATTGTGGGCACAGTGAGAGTGCATTCACAGGCACAGTGAGGCTGCAATGGTGGGCACAGTGAGGCTGCATTCGTGGGCACAGTGAGGCTGCATTCATGGGCACAGTGAGGCTGCAATGGTGGGCACAGTGAGGCTGCATTCACTGGCACAGTGAGGCTGCAATGGTGGGCACAGTGAGGCTGCATTTACGAGCACAGTGAGGCTGCAATGGTGGGCACAGTGAGGCTGCATTCATGGACACAGTGAGGGTGCATTTGATGGGCACATGAGGCTGCATTCACGGGCACAGTGAGGCTGCATTCACGGGCACAGTAAAGCTGCAATGGATGGGCAATCGTGCGTGATTGTGTAGACAGGGCTCCAGTGAATTGTATTGCCCGGGGGCCTATAATGCTCTTAAGATGGCACTGGTGTCATTTATGCATCACTTTTAGTATGGGTGGGTCTTTGCCAGCTGCAACATTTGGTAGCAAATATCAGCCAAACAACAAAATCAGACAGCTTTTCATGGCTAATACATGGCCACCACCCTTCTTCCTAACATCCGACTTTCTCAGTGTTGCTGCTGTGCCTAATAAATTTAAGCTTGTCTGTGGTATCGGTTTAGTTTTTCAATAAACTGAGCTGCAAACACTCAGCGATTACAAGTCTAAATATTGGTTGAAAAGTTACCACAAAATAATGCAGGAACTAATGAACTATGAAATGGAAGTTTGTCAGAGAATCATTTTTACAAGCAAGGCCATAGCAAAAGCTGTAAGGGTTATTGTATGAGAATTTCAAATAGTTGGGTCAAATAAAGCTGTTGTTATTTCTAGCATTTTTGTACTGATGGTACCAAGTAAAAATAAGCAGGTGGTCTTCGAAAAGATCACAAGAGCCAAGATTTGCCTCTTGATATTATTTAGGACTAAATCTTAACCCAAGATGCCCCCCAGGCAAGTGGGGCCCCAGGGCAACTGCCCAGCGTGCCCATGTGAAAAGACGTCCCTGAATGACACCACACGTGGTGGTGCTTGGATATCATGCACCCTGTGGGAATTTCACATTTTTCAATATATCTATGAAGCAGGGACGTGCAGTCAGGGGAGGCAGGTGAGGTAGAGCCATGAACATAAAAAAAAAACCACCTGCTTGAGTACAGTTTTTGAAAATATAGTACATTACCTTAAAAACAATATATAATAATTATTTGAATATTACTTACCGTATTTATCGGCGTATAACACGCGCCGGCGTATAACACGCACCCAAGTTAAGGAGGGAATTTTAAGGAAAAAAACTTTTAGGAGTAAAGTTTAAGGAAGAAAGACTTACATTAAAATGCCCATCAATGCAGCGTTATCAGTGTCTATCTGCAGCCTTGTCAGTGTGAGTGCAGCCTTGCCCCAGTGTCCAGTGCAGCCTTGTCAGTGCAGCTTTGCCCCAGTGCAGCCATGTCAGTGCAGCCATGTCAGTGCAGCCATGTCAGTGCAGCTTTTCTCCAGTGCAGCTTTTCTCCAGTGCAGCCTTGCCCCAGTGCAGCCTTGCCCCAGTGCAGCCTTGCTCCAGTGCAGCTTTGCCCCAGTGCAGCCTTGCCCCAGTGCAGCTTTGCCTCCATGCAGCCTTGCCCCCCCGTGCAGCCTTGCCCCCGTCCAGCTTTGTGGGATCGCCGCGATCCCTGCCGTCATACACAGCCCTGTGTAAATTTAAATATGGCGCCGAGACTGCAGTGTCTCGGCGGAGCGCTGATACACATAGCCGAGAGTCTTCGGGTTTTCTCGGCGCCGCTTACAGTCCCGCCCAGTTCCGCCCTATGGGCGGGACTGTAAGCGGCGCCGAGAAAACCCGAAGACTCTCGGCTATGTGTAGCTCCGCTCTGCCGAGACACTGCAGTCTCGGCGCCGTATTTGAATTTCCACACGGCTGTGTATGTCGGCGGCGATCGCGCCAATTGCCGCGATCGCTCCGATCACACACAATTGGGGGGGTATCGGCCTATAACACGCACCCACGATTTTCCCCTGATTTTCAGGGGAAAAAAGTGCGTGTTATATGCCGATAAATACGGTACTTATGGTATATAACCACTTGCCACCTAGGCCAATTCTGACACTTCTCTCCTACATGTAAAAATCATACATTTTTTGTTAAAAAATTACTCAGAACCCCCAAACATTGCATATTAACCACTTCAGCCCCGGAAGGATTTACCCCCTTCCTGACCAGAGCACTTTTTACAATTCGGCACTGCGTCGCTTTAACTGCTAATTGCGCGGTCATGCAATGCTCTACCCAAACGAAATTTGCGTCCTTTTCTTCTCACAAATAGAGCTTTCTTTTGATGGTATTTGATCACCTCTGCCGTTTTTATTTTTTGCGCTATAAACGGAAAAAGACTGAAAATTTTGAAAAAAAATGATATTTTCTACTTTTTGTTATAAAAAAAATCCAATAAACTAAATTTTAGTCATACATTTAGGCCAAAATGTATTCGGCCACATGTCTTTGGTAAAAAAAATGTCAATAAGCGTATATTTATTGGTTTGCGCAAAAGTTATAGCGTCTACAAACTAGGGTACATTTTCTGGAATTTACACAGCTTTTAGTTTATGACTGCCTATGTCATTTCTTGAGGTGCTAAAATGGCAGGGCAGTACAAACCCCCCCCCCAAATGACCCCATTTTGGAAAGTAGACACCCCAAGGAAATTGCTGAGAGGCATGTTGAGCCCATTGAATATTTATTTTTTTTGTCCCAAGTGATTGAATAATGACAAAAAAAAAAAAAAATTTACAAAAAGTTGTCACTAAATGATATATTGCTCACACAGGCCATGGGCATATGTGGAATTGCACCCCAAAATACATTCAGCTGCTTCTCCTGAGTACGGGGATACCACATGTGTGGCACTTTTTGGGAGCCTAGCCACGTACGGGGCCCCGAAACCCCAGCACCACCTTCAGGATTTCTAAGGGCATACATTTTTGATTTCACTCCTCACTGCCTATCACAGTTTTGAAGGCCATAAAATGCCCAGATGACACAAACCCCCCCCAAATGACCCCATTTTGGAAAGTAGACACCCCAAGGAAATTGCTGAGAGGCATGTTGAGCCCATTGAATATTTATTTTTTTTGTCCCAAGTGATTGAATAATGACAAAAAAAAAAAAAAAAATTTACAAAAAGTTGTCACTAAATGATATATTGCTCACACAGGCCATGGGCATATGTGAAATTGCACCCCAAAATACATTCAGCTGCTTCTCCTGAGTACGGGGATACCACATGTGTGGCACTTTTTGGGAGCCTAGCCGCGTACGGGGCCCCGAAAACCCAGCACCACCTTCAGGATTTCTAAGGGCATACATTTTTGATTTCACTCCTCACTGCCTATCACAGTTTTGAAGGCCATAAAATGCCCAGATGGCACAACCCCCCCCCAAATGACCCCATTTTGGAAAGTAGACACCCCAAGCTATTTGCTGAGAGGCATGGTGAATATTTTGCAGCTCTCATTTGTTTTTGAAAATGAAGAAAGACCAGAAAAAAAATTTTTTTTTTCTTTTTTCAATTTTCAAAACTTTGTGACAAAAAGTGAGGTCTGCAAAATACTCACTATACCTCTCAGCAAATAGCTTGGGGTGTCTACTTTCCAAAATGGGGTAATTTGGGGGGGTTTTGTGCCACCTGGGCATTCCATGGCCTCCAAAACTGTGATAGGCAGTGAAGAGTGAAATCAAAAATTTACGGCCTTAGAAAGCCTGAAGGCGGTGCTTGGTTTTCGGGGTCCCGTGCGCGGCTAGGCTCCCAAAAATTCCCACACATGTGGTATCCTCGTACTCAGGAGAAGCAACAGAATTTATTTTGGGGTGTAATTTCACATATTCCCATGGCATGTTTGAGTAATATATCATTTAGTGACAACTTTGTGCAAAAAAAAAAAAAAAAAATGTGTCTCTTTCCCGCAACTTGTGTCGCAATATAAAATATTCCATGGACTCGACATGCCTCTCAGCAAATAGCTTGGGGTGTCTACTTTCCAAAATGGGGTCATTTGGGGGGGTTTGAACTGTCCTGGCATTTTATGCACAACATTTAGAAGCTTATGTCACACATCACCCACTCTTCTAACCACTTGAAGACAAAGCCCTTTCTGACACTTTTTGTATTTTTTTTGCAAGAAAATTACTTTGAACCCCCAAACATTATATATTATTTTAAAGCAAATGCCCTACAGATTAAAATGGTGGGTGTTTCATTTTTTTTTTTCACACAGTATTTGCGCAGCGATTTTCAAACGCATTTTTTGTGGAAAAAACACACTTTTTTAAATTTTAATGCACTAAAACACACTATATTGCCCAAATGTTTGATGAAATAAAAAAGATGATCTTAGGCCGAGTACATGGATACCAAACATGACATGCTTTAAAACTGCGCACAAACGTGCAGTGGCAACAAAATTAATACATTTTTAAAAGCCTTTAAAAGCCTTTACAGGTTACCACTTTAGATTTACAGAGGAGGTCTACTGCTAAAATTACTGCCCTCGATCTGACCTTCGTGGTGATACCTCACATGCATGGTGCAATTGCTGTTTACATTTGACGCCAGACCGCCGCTTGCGTTCGCCTTAGCGCGAGAGCAGGGGGGACAGGGGTGCTTTTTATTTATTTATTTTTTTATTATTTTTTTGCTTTTTTATCTTATTTTTAAACTGTTCCTTTCATTTTTTTTTTTTAAATCATTTTTATTGTTATCTCAGGGAATGTAAATATCCCCTATGACAGCAATAGGTAGTGACAGGTACTCTTTTTTGAAAAAATTGGGGTCTATTAGACCCTAGATCTCTCCTCTGCCCTCAAAGCATCTGACCACACCAAGATCGGTGTGATAAAATGCTTCCCCAATTTCCCAATGGCGCTGTTTACATCCGGCGAAATCTAAGTCATAAAATGCTCGTAGCTTCCGGTTTCTTAGGCCATAGAGATGTTTGGAGCCACTCTGGTCTCTGATCAGCTCTATGGTCAGCTGGCTGAATCACCGGCTGCATTCTCAGGTTCCCTGTTGAGACAGGAGAGCCAGAGAAAAACACGGAAGACGGTGGGGGGGGGGGGCATTCCCTCCCACTGCTTGTAAAAGCAGTCTAGAGGCTAATTAGCCGCTAGGATTGCTTTTACATGAAAGCCGACCGCTGGCTAAAAAGAATGATACCAAGATGATACCTAAACCTGCAGGCATCATTCTGGTATAACCACTCAAAGTCGTGAATGGCGTACCTGAAGACAAAAAAATGGTTAACAATAAAGCACAGTAAACGGTAAAGTATAAAAAATTGCATACCTGAAAAGCAAACATGATAAAACATAATAACAATAAAACATTGCAGAATAGAATACAGTAAAAAAGAGCAGAACAATAGAGAGAGAGAACAATAAAACGACAACTATTTTTTTTTATTTTTGTTTGTGTTTTTTTTTTTTTTTTACACTTTTTTTTTGTAACTGTAACTTTTATAACTGTAACCAGTTCCAGGTTCGGGTCTCTCAAAATGCGATGGCATCTTGGGAGACCCTGTGAAAGTGCGCCTAGTCTGTGCAATGCTGTACCCTACGCTAATACTCAACTAGTGTATGGTAGCGTTCAAAACATTCACCAATGCAAAGACCAGGATTGTCAGGACAGGAGGGACAATAATAGCGGGTGCCACGTCTATATCCGCGCTTGCTGCAGACACGACATCTTTTTTGGGGGGGTTCGCTGGGTAGGGGTACTCGGGAGGACATAAAGAAAATGCCTCTCATGCAGCCGACTGCATTTGGTTGGGGATGTGAATGGGGGAAGTACGGGCACTGCAGAAGCGGTGGGTTCCCAATTAGGATTGGCGAATGCAGCAGGAAGGGCACTATGGGCACGACGGTCCTGTGTTTGTCTTTTTGGAGGCAGCGGGACACTACTTGTGCTTGCCACCTCACCAGCTTGAACTGCACTTATAGGACTCGCCACGTCACCAAGTGTTACTGCAGTGCTGGTTTGACTACGACCGGGGTGTACTAGGCCTCTGGTGCTTGCCAGTTCACCAAGACGCTACAAAAAAAACTGTTAGCGATCGCAGGGATCAGGCCTGACTCTGCGAACGCTGCAGTTATGCGTTTAGTGTTTTGTAAGTGACAGTGATCGATCGATACTGCACTTGGGTGGGCTGGGCTGGGCCGGGCCGGGCGGAGGGGCAAAACGCAGGTGCTAGCAGGTATCTGGGCTGATCCCGCTAACACTGCGTTTTTGGGAACCCTAAACTGCTGGGGACGCTAGTATAGATCTGATCGGATCAGATATTGATGCGATCAGATACTATACCACTAAGGGAGGTGTACGCTGCGTGCGTGGGTGTTAGCGGTACTGGCGCTAACCTGACGCTGCCTGGGGCTGGTGCTTGCCAGTTCACCAAAATGCTACCAAAAAAACTGTTAGCGATCGCAGGGATCAGGCCTGACTCTGCGAACGCTGCAGTTATGCGTTTAGTGTTTTGTAAGTGACAGTGATCGATCGATACTGCACTTGGGTGGGCTGGGCCGGGCGGAGGGGCAAAACGCAGGTGCTAGCGGGTATCTGGGCTGATCCCGCTAACACTGCGTTTTTGGGAACCCTAAACTGCTGGGGACGCTAGTATAGATCTGATCGGATCAGATATTGATGCGTTCAGATACTATACCACTAAGGGAGGTGTACGGTGCGTGTACGGTGCGTGCGTGGGTGTTCGCGGTACTGGCGCTAATCTGACGCTGCCTGGGGCAACGCATATCACCGCCGGGCGATCAGGGGGCTAAACCTTTATTCGGTAATAAACGGCGGGTGCCCTGACACTATAAAAAATAAACTAACTAACCAGCGTCACCCGTAACGGTTATACGGTGATCAGTGGTGAAAGGGTTAACTAGGGGGCAATCAAGGGGTTAAAACATTTATTAGATAGTATATGGGGTCCCTGTCGCTATAAAACACTGACGGCGAACCTAAATATTTACGTCCCTAACTAGCGTCACCAGTGACACTAATACAGCGATCAGAAAAATGATCGTTTAGCGACACTGGCGACAGGGGGTGATCAAGGGGTTAAAACTTTATTAGGGGGGGTACTGGCGCTAATCTGACGCTGCCTGGGGCGACGCATATCACCGCCGGGCGATCAGGGGGCTAAACCTTTATTCGGTAATAAACGGCGGGTGCCCTGACACTATAAAAAATAAACTAACTAACCAGCGTCACCCGTAACGGTTATACGGTGATCAGTGGTGAAAGGGTTAACTAGGGGGCAATCAAGGGGTTAAAACATTTATTAGGTAGTATATGGGGGTCCCTGTCGCTATAAAACGCTGACGGCAAACCTAAATATTTATGTCCCTAACTAGCGTCACCAGCGACACTAATACAGCGATCAGAAAAATGATCGCTTAGCGACACTGGTGAGGGGGGGTGATCAAGGGGTTAAAACTTTATTAGGGGGGGTAAGGGGGGTACCCTAGACCTACAGGGGGGTAACAGTAACTGTCCTAACACTGCTAACTGTCACAAACTGACACTATGCAGTAATCAGGAAAAAAAAAAAAAAAAACCTGCTTGGTGTCAGTTTGTGACAGGGGGGGGGGGTGATTGGGGGGGGATCGGGGGGCGATCGGGGGGGGATCGGGGGTGTAATGTATGCCTGGCATGTTCTACTGTGTGTGTTTGTGTTGTGCACTTACTTACATGTCATCTCTCCTCGGCGCTGGAATGGAAACTGACAGCCGAGGAGAGATGACATCACATCCTCTGCCTCTGTGTACTATACAGAGGCAGGGGATGTTTCCCATTGGCTGGGAGCGATCGCGAGGGGGGGGCCACGATCGGATGGTCTCCCCCTCGTCTCTCATCGCTCCCAACCAAATGCCGACCGCAGCTGGCACCGGGGGGGGGTCCGATCGGACCCCCCACCCGCGGGAAGGCAATCACGTTTCAGGTACGTGATTTTGCCTGCCCGTGCCGCTCTGCTCACGTATATAGGCGTGAGGCGGTCGGCAAGTGGTTAAAGGGACAGCGTTTGTAAATATTTTTGTTAAATGAGTATAACTAGTAGAACTGCAATCGCCTACATAATGAGAGTCGAATATGTAACTTGTGAATATGTAACCTATGTGTATCTGGCTCTGATACTAGCCAGTGCCTCACCAGCCACTGACCTCACTGCACGTCCCTGATGTGAAGCATGCAGACATGTAGAGTCAGGTAGGTAGTCCTTGAAAAATGGCATATAGTAACCAAAACATTGGGGGTCTCCTTACATTTTTTAGTTGGTCTGATATGGGATTTAAGGAATATTGGTGAAAAAAAAACATTTTACTGTACCATTTGTTCCATGTGAAAAGTTTATGCTGTTTTTTTTTTTTTTGCACAGCATATTGGCAATGTACATATATGAACTTTCTAACTTTCTTTGTTTCTGAAATATTAGTTTGCTACTATATTGTGTGCCTTTGTTTACAAAAAATCCTTTGTTTTCATGTTAATTGCATAGATTTTTGGTGCTGGGATTTATGTATGACTATAAACGGGGCAGTAGCCAATAGCTTTCATCTCTTTATTTATTCTGAGCATGCGTGGCACTTTGTGCGTTGGATTTGTGTACACACGATTGGAAATTCCGACAACTGATTTTGTTGTCGGAAAATTTTATAGCCTGCTCTCAAACTTTGTGTGTCAGAAAATCCGATGGAAAATGTGTGATGGAGCCCACACATGGTCAGAATTTCCGACAACAAGGACCTATCATACATTTTCCATCGGAAAATCCGACCGTGTGTACGGGGCATTAGTCTGCAGGGTTCAATATTGAGTTGGCCCACAATTTGCAGCTAGAACAGCTTCAACTCTTCTGGGAAGGCTGTCCACAAGGTTTAGGAGTGTTTGGGAATGTTTGACCATTCTTTCAGAAGCGCATTTGTGAGGTCAGGCACTGATGTTGGACGAGAAGGCCTGGCTCACAGTCTGCGCTTTAATTCATCCCAAGGGTGTTGCAGCGGGTTGAGGTCCCAGACTTGCTTATCCATGTCTTTATGGACCTTGGTTTGCCTAGCGAATCACAGAACAGAGCCCTGTGTTTACTAACAACACAGGGCTCTGTACACAGAGCAGCAAATAGTAAAAGCAGCACACATTACACATTGTTAGGCACACAGTTAACCTTTGATTGCCCCTAGATGTTAACCCCTTTCCAGCCAGTGTCATTAGTAAAGTGAAAGTGTATAATATTAGCACTGATCACTGTATTAGTGTCACTGGTGATGTAAGTGTCAGTTGCTCAATTCCCATCCAGTGTCAGTTAGTGTCAGATGTTCTGCCGCACTATTACAGTCTCTATATAAGTCGTTGATCACCGCCATTAGTAGTATTTTAAAATAATTCCAGTATGCATATACTATAGTTGTAGACGCTATAAGACATATACACACAAACCAATCAATATACACTTATTGGGATTTTTTTAACCAAAGACATGTAGCAGAATACATTTGGGCATATATTTATAAAGAAATGTTATTTTTTTTTTTTATTTTATTGGCTATGTTTTATAGCAGAAAGAAAAAATATTGGGGTTTTTTTCAAAATGTTCTCTTTTTTCTATTATATAATTAAAAATTTAAATCTCGGTGGTGAACAAATACCACTCAAAGAAAGCTCTATTTGTGTGAAAAAAATTATATAAATTTTAGTTGGGTACAGTATTGCATGACTGACCAATTGCCAGTTAAAATAGCACAGGGGCGAATAGCAAAAAATGCTCTGGTCATGAAGGGGGTAAAACCTTCCGAAACTTAAAGTCGTTGTATACCCTATTTTTAAATTTTTGCCTACAATAAGGCCTGTACGGTTTAGGAGATATTCACCTTGAATGCAGCCACTGACGTCAGCAGCGCATGCGCTCTAAAGGTCCGGCTGAAGATCCGGCAGATGCTGCCAGACCTTGCCGGAAAGAAGACTCCCACGCGCATGCGTGGGAGTGATGTCATCGCAGCTTCGGCCACTCACAGCGCCCGGAAGACACGACGAGGGGAAAATGTCAGCTCCCTCGACGGTGCCAGTGCGGACAAGTATTTCATACTCGCTCATTATGCCTTTGCCTTACAGGTTTTTATTTTATTTTTTTATTTTATTTTGTGCGGGTATACAACCGCTTTATAGAAGATTTCCAACTTTTCCTCTCCAAAACAACAGATGCATTGTGTATGTAAATAAATCCCAACCCCACTGCCAGTTTATGTGTAACTTACCTCCTTTAGCTCTATACAGCAGGTTTCTGTGTCTGTGATGTCACTCCTCCTCCTGGCTGAATTTCAGAGTTTTCTAAATTCCTGTTTCCTTACTTTTCCAGTCCTGATACTATATCTCCCCTGATCTTTTGAACCTCTGCAGCTTTAGGAGTCACTTGTACCAGTTCTGGGATGTGAATGGGTCGTAGGGTTACTGTGGGTGTTTCTGGGCCTTCCTGTGTCATTCCTGTCTTGCAGCATGCCAAAGAATAAACTAAGAAAAAAGATTGCAAGACTACAGAGGAAGGGTTATGGGAGGTTATTATGAAGGTGTTTCCTTCATATGTAAAGGAATCACTTCACACTGGTCGGCATATTTAACTGGGCAGGACTGAAAGACTACAAAGGGGTGTGTTATAGACTCCAGCTGCTGCAGGAAGTGGCTGTGGAAGGGACAGAGTCTATCAGCAGGATATGCAGAGTGTCACATGATACAAAGCTACAACTAAACCCAGAATATTAGAATATCAGGGGATCTGCAGACAACAGAGCAACATGGTACAGAGGTATGATCTATGCTGGGATTAATCATTCCATTCAGTTCTAGTGAAAAGAGAGTTGAAGTTCAGCTTTAAGTGGTTGATGTTACTTTATCATAGCTGGAATCAGTGTTAATTTCGTCAAAGATTAAGTCAGCGGCATTTTCACAGTGACGAAAATGAAATGAAAAGTACAGCACATTTTCGTGGAAAACTATGACGAAAATCCAATCCGGTTTCGTTAACGAATGAAAACGAGATGAAAATGGCAAGGAGGCACATGAACTAAGTTCCGTTTTTTACAGAGCTCCGCCTACTTCAGCAATCCGCTCCCAGCAAGCACCGTGCCACCATGACGAGAGTGCCAGTGCCAGAGAGTGTGAGAGCGGCACTGTGTGACTGTGCATTACAGGCCTCCCGATTCCGAGTCCCGAGACTCCTGACTCCTCCTGACGCCGCACCAGGCTCCCAGAGCAGACTGTGTGAGTGTACAGAGTACACTGTATGATTCACTTATAGTCATTGACTGTACAGGAATTGTGGTACATTACTGCAGGTCTGAGGCCTCCCCTCCCCTCAGACCACTGTCTGTCCAGAGCACACTGTGCAACTGTGCATTACAGACCTCCTCTGACTACTGGCAGCGGCATCCAGGACACTGTTGATTACAGGCCATCCCTCAGACCACCATCCAGCACTGTCCAGCATTTATTTACAGGCCTACTCAGACCACTGTCATCTAGAGAGCACGGTGCCTACAGGCTTCCTCCTCACCGTCCGTCTATGTCCAAAGTATACTGGAAATGTCAGCTTCTGTGACTGTCACTGGTAGAAAGAGAAGAGATCTATGGATGTATTTTACATTTGATGTTAAGGACAAGACCCTTTGCAAACCATGTGGAGCCACACTCTCTGGAAAAAATCCTACAAACTTGAAGCGTCATTTGCGGACAACTCATCCTGAAATTCATGCAAGGGTAAGCACAGCAGCATTTAACTTCACTTTTGTTGGGAACAGTCTTATGTACATTGTAGGGTTTTTTTTAACAAACTTTCTTGCAGTCAGATTTCATACCTTTTGTTATTCTGAAGTAATAGCTGTTTGTTTGTCTGTCTACGTTGTGCACTTTAGTCACCGAATCTTAATGGGAGCGAGTGATTTGATTTCATAATAATAATCAGCTGCTGCTTTCCCCAAGTTGAAGTATCTCACCAAAATATATGTAGAAGGATGGGGTCAGTGGTCAATGGGAGGGGCTGGGGCACTGTCAATTTTGGCACAGCACAGGCACCTTAAAGTGGTGTTCCAGCCGAAATTATACTTTTTAAATAAAAACACCCCTATAATACACAAGCTTAATGTATTCTAGTAAAGTTAGTCTGTAGACTAAGGTCTGTTTTGTTAGTTTATAGCAGTAGTTTGTTATTTAATAAACTTACAGCAGGCTGTGGCCATCTTAAGTGTGGGCATCTGAAGCCAGACTGTATTTCTTCCTGGATCTCATCCTTGCAGATCTCGCACATGCTCAGTGCAGCACAAGCAGTGTAATAGGTTTCAGGTCAGGTTTCCATAGCAACGGCAGTGTCAGAGGAAGTTGCCGCCCCTTGCCTGAAGGCATTGCAAACAGGAAATGATGCGATGAGCCACGGCCAGGGAGGAGGAAGTGAAAAATGAATATAGCAGATATACAGTAGGTGCTGAGAAAAAAATATATATATATCCAATTCGTTTACAGTGCACAGTTTAGTGAGGGGTGCTGAAGAGTTGTAAAAGTGGGTGGAACTCCACTTTAAGGCCTAAGGCCAGCCCTGGGAAGGGCTATACATGTAGTATATTGTAGAGAGACAACTTGAAGCTGACTGTGTGGGGTGCGAGAGAATGTAAAATCAGAATAACTTTAATTTTTCCCCCTAATTCAACCCCACAGATACAGAAAACCTCAAATGATGGGTCAAGTCAAGCCAGTGCACAACCACAGCAAACTATTTACACAGCTCTTTTTGGTGCTTCAAAATACAAAAATGACTCTAAGGAACAACATGCCAGGGAGGAGGCCATAGCAAGATGGATTGAGCGCACCGGATTACCAGTCAGAACGATTGAAGATGAGGACTTTGTTAGCATGATGGAGACAGTAGATAGGAAGGTGACTGTTCCAAAGAAAATTAAATTAAGCAATCTGATTGACAAATAGTATGAAGATGATAAACAACAATTCAAAATGAAACTGAAAAAAAAAACAAAATGAAACAAAACACTAGCTACCAAGACCTTGGCACAATTGCACCGATAACGAAAGGGAGTGTGAACCAACATTTTGCTTCATTCTTAGATCCTCTCCACTTGCAGCAGCTGCTTGTCTTGTCAACTCTACCATCTGTGAAACCGTTGTTGATGTGGTGGATGAGAATATTGAGGAACTGCTTAAAAAGGCAGAGGAGTATGCCTCAAGAAAATCCACATTGCCACACACACAACATGAGGAATTGTCTGAAGAAGATGATGTGGTGGAAGTGGAAGAAGCACCGCCACCAACATCCACATCTAAGCAGCCAGTCTTTCTGTTTCTTTCTAAATGCCGCAGAAGACCCTGGGTCCTGCCCCAGTAGTCTTTTAGTGTGACATTTACCTTTATTATTGTCATTGCAAATGTTGAGAGAGAGAAAGAGAGAAGTTGATAAAAAGTGGTGACTGCTATAATCCACACACTAATGTCATTATTGTAGACTGTGCACTTTTTCATTGAATGTATCTGAGAATTAGAACTGTTGAAATAACAAACTGACAGTAAACCTATTCTTATTGTAGAAATGAGCATTAACCTCAAGTATTGGTTTATTATGCTGTGCCTGTGCCAGACTGGCAGTAACGGTGCCTGTGCAGTGTGCTGCTGTCTGTGTGTGCTGTACTTAGCCATTTACAGTACATGTACATGTACAGCTGCTGCTTCAGTGTTTTTAGATCTTTTTGTATCAGATGTATCTGGTATGCATTATCTGACATTTGTGTCAGATCATTGTATCTGGTAAGTATAATTACAAGCATATGATTCCATAAGTGTCAAATGCTTTTATTGACAATTTTATTAAGTTTATGCAGAGTCAATATTTGCAGTGTTGAGTTGACCCTTCTTTTTCAAGACCTCTGCTGCAATTTGCCTTGGCATGATGTCATTGTCAATCAACTTCTGCGCCACATCCTGTTTCCTGACTGATGGCACTGACAGTGGCACTGCCCATTCTTGCATAATCAGAATTCTTGTCAGAATTTGTGGAGGGGGGTTTGTTTACTCACTAGCCTTTTGAGGATTGACCACAAGTATTCAATGGGATTAAGGTCTGGGGAGTTTCCTGGCCATGGAGCCAAAATTTCCATGTTTTGTTCCCCAAGCCACTTAGTTATCACTTTTGCCTGATGGTAAGGAGCTCCATCATGCTGGAAAAGGCATTGTTGTTCATTATCAAAATGTTCTTGGATGGTTAGGAAAAGTTGTTCTCGAAGCCTGAGGATGTTTTTGTACTATTTATTCATGGCTGTGTTCTTAGGCAAAATTGTGAGTGAGCCCACCACTCCCTTGGCTGAGAAGAAACTGCACACATGAATGGCCTCAGGATGCTTTACTGTCGGGACACAGGACTGATAGTGTAATGCTCACGCGCACCTTCTCTTTTCTGGATAAGACTTTTTCCGGATGCCCCAAACAATTAGAAAGGGGATTCATCAGAGAAAAGTCCTCAGCAATCCCTGTACCTTTTGCAGAATATCAGTCTGTCCCAAAAATGTGTCAAAAGTGTCCGATCGGTCCGCCGCAATATCGCAGTACCGCTAAAAATCGCTGATCACCGCCATTACTAGTAAAAATAATAATAATAAAAATTGCATAAATCTATCCCATAGTTTGTAGACGCTATAACTTTTGTGCAAAACAATCAATATACGCTTATTGCGATTATTTTTACCAAAAATATGTAGAACATATATTGGCAAAAACCGATGAAGAACTTCGATTTTTAAAAACATTTTTGGGGATATTTATTATTAATTGTCGCTCTTTTTTGTTTATAGCGCAAAAAATAAAAAACGCAGAGGTGATCAAATACCACCAAAAGAAAGCTTGATTTGTGGGAAAAAAAGGAAGTCAATTTTTTTTTTGGGTACATCGTCGCACGACAGCGCAATTGTGAGTTAAAGCGACGTAGTGCCGTATCGCAAAAAATGGCCTGGTCATTAAGCAGGCCAATCTTCCAGTCTATAAGTGGTTAAAAACAACATTTATTAACCCATAGAAAAAGATATTTTAAAAATATGTATACAGTGTTGCCAGTTTTGTCATACAGTCAACAGAACTGATGGTGGGATTGACGCGTTTCGCCCAAATTGGACTTCTTTAGGATCCGCTTGAGGTTCACATAATATATTAACTCAGCAATGCAGATATAGCAAAAAATGAATACAAAGGCTGGTTTGTCATTGTCTAGCGCTCCTACTCCTCATTCCAGCATCCTGGTTTTGGCTATGACATTCTCCTTGTCTGTCTGTCCACCTGCAAGGTGATTAATGTGGCCAGTCTCTGGGTGGAAACCAAACCTGTTATAAGCCAGCCAAACACTCACTTGCATGTTTGTGATAGAAGGTAAGACGTGTGTAATTCCTGATCAAGCACCCCTGTCTGTCTGCCCTGCTCTGCTAGTTTGGATTTCCCTGTGTATGATCTTGGACTGGATATTGGACTATTCCCTGAACTCAGCCTGCCTTTTACGTGGACTGTCAAAGAAGCACTCTGCCAGTCTGCCAAACGCAAGTACCTGTTTGCTTTGCTCAGTTCACGCCTGCCCTGGCATGGTGGCCAGGCACCATAGCATTGTGTATAAGACCTGAGGGCAACCGAGTACCGGTAGGCCTGCTTGCCTTATGGGAAAGGGGCTGCTATAGGCGAAGAACACAGTAGCCAGCTATAGTGTCTGACCACCTGCATTTGGTTATGATATCAAGAGAGTGTTATTTTGATGATAAGTATGACTGGCTATAAAGAGTGCCCACATCAAGGGCCAGTAGACCAGAAGAGAGTGGTAAAAAATGAAACATGGTCAAAATCTTAGATGTAGTACCATAGGTCAGCCAATGTGGGTCAGTGACTGTGTTGACTATTTTGTATGGCCATAACAAAGACACAGAAAGCTGCATGGACAGCCCAGACCGCCGTGATGGCCTCTGACTTGCTTATTTTGGAGAAAAGAGGGTGGCACTGGTTTCAGTACCATATAGCATTCTTTTTACTCAGTTTGATGTTCATCAGAGCTCATTTTCATCACATCACTCATCTTAACTCATGGCAACCAAACTGTTTTAACGTTTTATACATTTAGGGTTGTCAGAAAACATGAAAGATTTGTTTTTTAATGGTTGCTGTGGGTTACAACACTTTTTTGCTTTATTAAATAAAGGCCAATAATATGGATTTCAATCTATTCTATTTCAAACACTTTTGTTATTACTTCACATTATCTCTTAAAATCTATATAAACCATTTTTAGACAGTGTTGTATATATTAACCTGATATCTGAACATTGATAAGGCACCTTGGAGTGGGAAACGGAATGGGGATGGGAAATGACTTGCTATCTGCATGAAAGCTTTCCTTTATGGAGCACAGTTTTACAGACAATGAGTTAAATTACGTCCTGCCCTATTCTTCCTGCTCCTCCTCTCAGCATCCTGCTCCCGAAAATCTTCTGCCTTTACTAAACCTGACTACCATTAAGGACCATGTAATTTTGGAGAACTTTACAATTTACTACCTGTCCTTTCTCAATACAAAGAAAACTTTTGATGAGGTAAGTCTGTTCTAAACCTTGCACTCTACCCTTTTCTTACTAATGAACAATTTGTAGACAGTAGTGACATTCACTAAATAGTGGACAGACAGAGGGAGCAACCCTTATTCAGGAAGTTAGTACCCATATAGCTGGTAAAGATAAAGGGTTCACATGCATGTATATAGAGGTCAGCGCTGCTACTAAAACATATACATGTTGGAACAGTTTTTAGATGTATAATAACATAGCTGTGCCTATGGATATCACATATACTTCTCTAAAATATTTAAATAAATATTGCACATATATACAGTATGTTATTGTAGAATTTGGGAAATTACTAAATGAGCAGGGCCATTATATTCCTTCTTTATTGAACTGTATTGTAATCACACTGTCTCCGTTTATATTATATTGCTGAGCAAACTGTTGGCGCTATATAAATCCTGTATAATAATAATATTAATCATTTCTTTGTTAAAAAAAAAAAAAACAGAACATGGGTTTACCATATAAATAGATATAAAATGTTTGCCATACACTCTTAATGCCTTTTAGATATTTCAGCACAGTATTGGATTTAAAATACTGTGCTGTTCAAAAACCTGTTGTATTATACGCCTCTCTACATGTCTACACTTACCTGTTCTGTGCAATGCTTTTACAGCCCCAATCCTCTTCTTCTGGGGTCCCCCGCTGGCTCTCCAGGCCCCTCCTTTGGCGGGTGCCCCCCACGGAAAGCCACTTTCCAATGGGGCACCTGTGCGTGCTCGCTCCTGAGCCTACCTGCTGCGTCCATTGACACAAACAGTGGGACTTGGCCCCACCCCCCACTCCCATGTCACAGCATTTGATTGACAGCAGCGGGATGGCTCCCGCTGCTGTCTCCCTCCTAATTGGGCAGATTGATAGCAGCGGGAGCCACTGCTCTCATGAACATCGCTGGATGGTATCAGGTAAGGCTCAGGTAAGAAAAAGTGGGGGATGGGGGGCTGCAGCACAGAAGGTTTTTCACCTTAAATTGGAGCTCCACCCAAAAGGGGAAGCTCCGCTTGTTCGTACCCCCCCCCCCCCCTCCACTGACACCCCTCCTTCCCCCTCTGCCTTCTGGGACCTGTGTGTGTCCCAGAAGATGGCAGGACCACTCAGAAAGCTCAGCACAACTCACGCATGCACAGTAGGAAACCGGCAGTGAAGCCTGAAGGATTCACTGCCAGTTTCCCTTACTTGCAATGCCGGCGACTGCACCCGAAGCCAATGGACAGATCGGTTTGGGGTGCCGACATCATGGGCTCCTTGGACAGGTAAGTGTCCTTATATTAAAAGTCAGCAGCTACAGTATTTGTAGCTGCTGCCTTTCAGTTATTTTTTTTTTCAGACAGAGCTCCGATTTAATGCATAAAAGGCATTAAGGTGAAAATCCTTAACCTCTTTAATTTCATTATGCTGCTTAATATTATTATCAACAAATGTTCTCTGATTACTATGTTTGATGCCTAGTGTTGCAGTTCATCTGTTGAAACGCCACTGTTTTCAATGGAAAACAGTGGTGAGTAAGACTAATGTGTTTAAATGATCGCAATCACATAATGATATTATCAGACAATATGTTGTGGTTTGTCCTTATGATCTAGCTGACTACTGCCCAAAGTATGTACCTAAACCACAGTCTTTATTGTATATGAGCACCTTAAAGTGGTATTAAATCAAAATATATATATACTTTTTAAGCAGTTAGAGCAACAGTTTTTTTCTTTTCGGCTGAAGGTTTTACATAAGTAATAAAAACAAACTATTTAAGCACCCCTGAAAGTGTTAGATGGTTTTTCTCAAAACTATAACTGCCACTTTTGCTGAACAGCTTGGTCTGTTAAAGGAAGTTGAAAAATAATAGACTTGCTGGCAGGATCACCAGGTGAAAATAAAGGGGGAAAAGCCAAGAAAACCTAATGCAGCCACCACATCCAAGAATTTGTAAGCTGCTAGATCGTACTTTTTGTTTTAGGGTTTAATCTGCTTTAAAGTGTATCTAAACTTAGGAGCAAAAATAGAATATGTTGCAGCTTACCAGTCTCTAGGTGAAAGCCAAGGTTTTTTTCCCTTTATTTTCACCTTGTGATTCTACTAATAATGCCCTTCTGGTCTTAGGATGACAATGCTTACTTACTGTACTGCATCTACATAGTGGCCAGTTTGTCACACAAGGCTGCTCTCCAAGTTTGGACTACAAACAACTCCTCCTCATTACATAGAGGGGTAGTGCTCTGCAGTTCACATAATGTAGCTGAGTAAGTTGATAACAATGATTGAGGTTTCCATTCAGTGTACAGGAAGTTATAAGTACATAAGATTTCTGACAGGATTAACAGGTATCTTTTCCGTACTAGCAGAAAATTGACTGATGCCGCGTACACACGATCGGAATTTCCATCAGAAAAAAACGTGGATGGTTTTTCCGATGGAATTTCGCTCAAGCTTGCCTTGCATACACACGGTCACAAAGTTCTCTGAACTTTCGACCGTCAAGAACGCGGTGACGTACAACACTACGACGAGCCAAGAAAATGAAGTTCAATGCTTCCGAGCATGCGTCGAATTGTTTCCGAGCATGTGTGATTTTTTTGCACGCCTGAATTGCATACAGACTAATGCCTTTTCGGATAGGAACTTTTCCCGACTAAAAATAGGGAACATGCTCTCAATCTTTTGCTAGCTGGAATTCGTCCAGCAAAAGACCGATGGAGCATACACACGGTCACATTTTCCGACAAAAAGCTGTCATTGGAGTTTTGCTGGCGGCATTTCCAATCGTGTGTACGCGGCATTAGTCTTGATAAAAAAGATAACTAATGCATTTACTGCATCCGGGGACTGGTAAACCAATATATTACATTTTTGTAATAGCATATCCTGCTATGGTGTGTACTTGTCCCAGTTAAGAGCACTAAATGTTATTTCTGTCTGCTGTTCATTCCTCTGCTATCTGCATGAGTCACTTCTGACAAGTTTTGCTGACACCATAAGAAAAATGGTGACAGGGAAGGGATCTCCGGCTGGATGACTGTGTTAAGGGGGTGTGTCTCGCTTTGTCTTCCCTCCAATCAGCTCTCAGAGCTCCCCTCACTGAGTTCTGCAGAGTGTGATTTGAGCTCTCCACCCCCTTTTTCCTTACAGCTCAGACACGCTTATAAATTCTGGACTTTGTAGGGATGTAGAGAAGAATGCAGATAAACAGGTATAATTTATGTAGGATAATTTGTTTTATCTCTATTTGTATCATCTGAGGCTAGTAACTTCAGTGGGTATATGTAAGGATTTACAACCACTTTAATTTTTATTTTTTATTTTTTTTTTATTCTTTATTTATCATATTTCATAACAATTCATTTCCCACAGGGAACATTTCCATGATACAGATCCACAATGGTATAAAAATAGTTATCCCGCACACCCACCTCCCCCCCCACCTACACCCCCAACCCCACTGCCCACCCAGCCCTGCAGGACACTGCTCACAAGGAACACCTTACATCATGGTCTCTCTGTTCTTCGTAAAGTTCCTACCTTATTATACCATATTTATAATCTCCTTTAAGTAATTCCAGGACCTTTTAAATTTAATCCAGCCTGTCCACTTCCCTGTGTGTTCCACCTCCTCATCGGGTTCAACTCCCCCCTCATCCAAACACTCGACATTATATATTTCATTAAGGCCGAAGAGCCAATCTCGAGTGTTAGGACTTGAAGAGTTCAGCCAATTTGAAGCAATCTGTCTCTTGGCTACGTCTAACATTATGGGGACCAGAGAGGATTTTTAACTCTTAACTGGTTCCGAAGTCCCATGAAAGAGACAAACCACTTTAAGTTTAGATGTACTTTAACTGTCAGCTAAAATATAGAAGTGACAGATGCTACTTTAATTCATTGAGTCTAATTTAAAAAGAGCAGTATCCTGGTAATTATGGGTATAGTTTGTGTCTGAAATACAGAACTAATATAGATCACAAAGGGCTTGTCATGCTTAATTTAGTTTATCAAGTGTTATGATAGGGTACTTGCAGTAGTGTCAAGATAACAATGTAATAGCTGTTAATTTATTAAGATCCCTTATCAGCTGCATCGGTAATCATTAAAAAGCCTTTTGCACGATCTAACACTAACAGTATTTCTTGTGGCACTATTTACTCAGTCAGTTTAGGTTATTATGCTTGAAGGCTTGGCTGCCTTGTTGCATTGTTCCAGGACATCTCTGGATAATGTCTCCTCCACAGAAGCAGGGAAACTGCTGCCAAGCACAAAGCCTGATAGAGACATATAGGGTACCTAGTCACCCATTTTCCATTTGTTTGTTCACCAAAGTAGCTGCGAAGAATGAAGAGACAATATTAGTTCCAGGATTAGAAAATATGCAGAAAAAAATCACAAGATAAGACAAAATTAATTTTTAAACAGCAACTGAACGTGACATTAAAAGTTGGATCCTGTGTAGGATTATTAAAGGTTTCCCAGACACCAGCAGTGTAATATCACTGTCACCATTATTCATTATGCCAAACATCCTTTTTACAGATCTGAACAGTAGTGGTGAGAAACGTCAGTAGGTCATTCATATCTGTCTGTGAATTGCTTGCTTTGAAGACATTAGAAATAATGTTAAAATGTGCCCCCTGCAGGAACATGCCATAATATGCTAGTATACACTGCAAATGAACACAGTGGGAGCTATTTACTAAAACTGGAGAGTGAAAAAATGTGGTGCAGCTCCACATAGAAACCAATCAGCTTCTGGGTTTTATTGCCAAACCTTAATTGAACAAGCTGAAGTTAGAAGCTGATTGGCTACCATGCACAGCTGCACCCGATTATGAGTGTTCCTTTTTCAGTAAATCTCCCTATTATGACAGACTACCTGTCAAATTGATCTCTGTGCTGTCTTTGTTGGTTCCAGCGCTTCTATCTTAACCCAGTCTTCCTTCCGAGTTCTGTCTCTTTGCTTGGCCACTTGACAACTTCACTCCTGCGCCATGATCACGGGAGTCACATCAATAAGGCACAGAGCGGGTGCCATAAACATGGTCCGAGCTGCACATATGCAGCTTAGATCACATTACCGGTGACAGACAGGGGAGACATTTATGATACAAGAGACCACGACCACTAAGGTCTGCCTGTCATCAGTTTTTTTTAATTGTCTTAAATACCAGTTTAGTATTATCCAACGTATTATCCATTACTTCCAAGTATTGGCATTACCAAACTTATTATCCATTACTTCCAAAGTATTAGCATATCTAACTTATTATCCAATACTTCCAAAATATTAGTATTATCCAACTTAATATCCAATACTTTCAAAGTATTAGTATATCTAACTTATTACCCAATAATTTCAAAGTATTAGTATATCCAACTTATTATCCAATACTTCCAAAGTATTAGTATATCCAACTTATTATCCAATACTTTTAAAATTATTAGTATATCTAACTTATTATCCAATAACTTCAAAGTATTAGTATATCCAACTTATTATCCAATACTTCCAAAGTATTAGTATATCCAACTTATTATCCAATACTTTCAAAGTATTAGTATATCTAACTTATTATGCAATTATTTCAAAGTATTAGTATATCCAACTTATTATCCAATACTTCCAAAGTATTAGTATATCCAACTTATTATCCAATACTTTCAAAGTATTAGTATTATCCAACCACTATCCAATACCTCCAAAGTATTCGTATTATCCAACTTATTACCCAATACTTCCAATGTATTAGTATTATCCAACTTATTATCCAATACTTCCAAAGTATTCGTATTATCTAACTTATTATCCAATACTTCCAATGTATTAGTATGTTCCAAGTTATTATTCATTACTTCAAAAGTATTAGTATTATCAAACTTATTATCCAATACATCCAAAGTATTAGTATTATCCATCGTATTATCCAATACTTCCAAGTATTATCCAAAGAGTATTAAAACTATTGAGTCAGCATAACATCCAATCAACATCTTTAGAAGGAAGTGAGAACTAACACCTCCTATATTTTTTGCATGGCAGATTTCAGTTCAAGGCTACATTCACCGGTGATTTAGGCCGGTGCGAATTGTAGGGGCAAAAATCTTCTGTCTCCTGCTGCACATTTTGTGTGCATTCAGCAGCAATCACAGCAGATAAATGCTGGCTGGGTAGACAGCCGTTAACACCTGCAGCTGCCAAAGACCTGTCATAGTGAACAGGGTCAGCGGCAGGGACAGCAGCAGGAATCAGAAGGCTTCTGCTGTTACAATTGACAACCGCCTAAATCACGAGTGTGAATGCAACCCTAAAGCTTGTGCACATGCACAGACGATGATTTGCAAAGCAATTACAGCCAAATAAAATTCTATATGGAATATCTTTTGGTTGTGTTTGGTCTAGCCTAATGAAAAGAAAACTTATCCTAACAGCATGTAACAAAACTTGTTGCAGAACAGAACACGATAAGAACTGAGATTTTTCTTTCCTTTCCATGCTCACAAAGTTCTCGTTCAGGAAGGATATGATGTATTTATACAGGTTTTAGAGCTGACTCGCTAAAAACAAAAGCGCAATAAATAATAAAGAGGAACTGAAACTTAGCAATACCACAAAGGTGCTTATTCTTTGCCTTTCCCAAAACAATATCCCATGGCTTCTTAAAGGAAACAACAGAATCAGCAAGACAATATTTAATATACATAGATACATAGATAATAGAGTGATTTTAAATAGATACATTCTTAAGCTAGTTCTTCAATTTTATTATTGGAAAGACTGTGATGAACTTTATATCCATGGACATAGTGCAGCGCTAAAAGTGAACTATATATATATATATATATATATATATATACACAGTATCTCACAAAAGTGAGTACACCCCTCACTTTTTTGTAAATATTTTATTCTATCTTTTTATATGACAACACTGAAGAAATGACACTTTGGGGTTGATTTACTAAAGGAAAATAGACTGTGCACTTTGCAAAGTGCAGTTGCACTCTGCATGAGGAGTTGCTCCACAGCTTAGTAAATGACAGGTCAGCCTGTCAGTGCTCAGACCATATGCTGCACGCTGCACGCTGCATCAAATTGGTCTGCATGGCTGTGGAACCAGAAGAAAGCCTCTTCTAAAGATGATGCACAAGAAAGCCCGCTGGAACCATGTCCTGTGGTCTGATGAGATCAAGGTAAACTTATTTGGTTCAGATGGTATCAAACGTGTGTGGCAGCAACCAGGTGAGGAGTACAAAAACAAGTGTGTCTTGCCTACAGTCAGGCATGGTGGTGGGAGTGTCATGGTCTGGGGGTGCATGAGTGCTGCTAGCACTGGGGTGCTACAGTTCATTGAGGGAACCATGAATGCCAATATGTACTGTGACATACTGAATCAGAGCATGACCCCCTCCCTTCAGAAACTGGGCCGCAGGGCAGTATTCCAACATGATAACGACCCCAAACACACCTCCAAAATGGCCACTGCCTTGCTAAAGAAGCTGAGGGTAAAGGTGATAGACTGGCCAAGCATGTCTCCAGACCTAAACCCTATTGAGCATCTGTGGGACATCCTCAAATGGAAGGTGGAGGAGTGCAAGGTCTCTAACATCCACCAGCTCTGTGATGTCATCATAGAGGAGTGAAAGACAACTCCGGTGGCAACCTGTGAAGCTCTGGTGAACTCCATGCCCAAGAGTGTTAAGGCAGTGCTGGAAAATAATGGTGACCACACAAAATATTGACACTTTGGGCCCAATTTGGACATTTTCACTTAGGGTTGTACTCACCTCTGTTGCCAGCGGTTTAGACATTAATGGCTGTGTGTTGGGTTATTTTGAGGGGACAGCAAATTTACATTGTTATACAAGCTGTACACTCACTACTTTACATTGTAGCAAAGCGTCATTTCTTCAGTGTTGTCACGTGAAAAGATATAATGAAATATTTAAAAAATGTGAGGGGTGTATTCACATTTGTGAGATACTGTATACGTATCTATGATGATTTTCAATTGCCACAGCTGCCACTATTGCTACTGAGCCTCATACAGAAGGAGAAAAAGTCATCAAGAGTCCCCAATGCAGAAATAATATTTGGCTCCAATTGTTACTATCGCAATTGAAAGTAGCATGTACATTATAGCTCATTGACTAATGATGAGTAATTGCTCATATCATGCAAAAATTCCACAAAAATGTATTTCTGTTTGGGAATTGAATGTTTTTAAGAGAAAATTATTGTAAGATAAAATGAAAAATGGAGTCCTTCTTAGTGTCCTTCCACATCTCAATTCAAAGCATTTTCGCCCATTGAGGAGCATTGCAGCACACTGCATTAGGCAGCCTATTCAACATGAATAAGCTGCAATACATGAAAAAAATAGATCTTGCTGTCTTCTTTTTTTTGTAGCATAGAGCAACGCAATGCGCCAATACACATACAGTGGTGTGAACAGGCCCTTGGTAAATTTACCTTATAATAGTCTGTCACATAACTATATCACACTGCACTGCAATACACATTATAATAGAGCATGCTATTACAGCAAGTTATGTACATTTTCCCCATAATAGCAAAGTCCATCAATCAGCAACTGCACCTTTTATCATCCAGCAATAATATAGACTACCATACCACATTATTTCACTCTGCAAGAACACAGGCTGAAATATTACATTACAGTGCCTTGCAAAAGTATTCACCCCCTTGGCTTTTTACCTGTTTTGTTACATTGCAGCCTTTAGTTCAATGTTTTTTTTTTAATCTGAATTATATGTGATGGATCAGAACAGAATAGTCTAAGTTGGTGAAGTAAAATTAGAGAAATATATATATATATATATATATAAAACTATTTTTCAGAAATAAAAAAAATGATAATTGGCATGTGCGTATGCATTCACCCCCTTTGTTATTAAGCCCATAAAATGCTCTGGTGCAACCAATTACCTTCAGAAGTCACATAATTAGTGAAATGTGGGAGACTCCTAAAATGTACGGAGGAAGGTGCTCTGGTCTGATGAAACTTTTTGGCCATTAAAGAAAATGCTGGCGCAAACCCAACAAATCGCATCACCCAAAGAACGCCATCCCCACAGTGAAACATGGTGGTGGCAACATCATGCTGTGGGGATGTTTCTCAGCAGTCGGGACTGGAAAACTGGTCAGAGTTGAGCGAAAGATGGATGGTGCTAAATACAGGGATATTCTTGAGCAAAACCTGTACCACTCTGTGTATGATTTGAGGCTTGGACACAGGTTCACCTTCTTACTCTTGCACTGGTCTGGCAGCTTTAGGCATTGCCCTATTCCACCTGCTGCCTATTAAAGAACCAGTCCACACCCCGTCTGGCAATCAGTGACACTATTTAAGCTGTGCTAAGATCAGCCATCCTTGCCCAAACAATGTTTGTTCACATTTTGGCAAGCTCTCTATTTTGTGATTCCTTGTCTCTGGATGTTCCACTTTGCACTCTGCTCACCTGTCCCTAGTAATCCTACATGTCAAGCAGTACCCTGTCCCAGAAAGATTTACTGTACACTTTGCTCACCTGTCCCTAGTAATCCTACATGTTAAGCAGTACCCTGTCCCAGAAAGATTTACTGTACACTCTGCTCACCTGTCCCTAGTAATCCTACATGTTAAACAGTACCCTGTCCCAGAAAGATTTACTGTACACTCTGCTCACCTATCCCTAGTAATCCTACATGTTAAGCAGTACCCTGTCCCAGAAAGATCTACTGTACACTTTGCTCACCTGTCCCTAGTAATCCTACATGTTAAGCAGTACCCTGTCCCAGAAAGATCTACTGTACACTCTGCTCACCTGTTCCTAGAAATATTTCATGCTGAGAGGTACCTTGGTCCAGGGGCAGATCCAGAGTCAAGTCTCGGGAGGGGCACTGCCAGAAAATATTTTTTTTGCGGGCAATTTATCGGGGCAATGGCTGGTGTTAGCGCTTTCATCATCACTGCACCATGGTTGTTATGGTGTCAGGATGATTGAAGCGCATTATTTCTATTTTTACATTGTAATATAAAATGAAATGGTTCAATTTACCATAATGCAGAATCAGTGGGAGCCCTGAGTGTGTCACTTTCCACGTCGACCTGCCTTCAGATGCGGATTGTCACTTGCCACGTCCCTGTCACTTGCCACGTCCCTGCCACAAGTTGGGGACTGCCACTTACCTGCCACCAGATGCAGATTGTCACTTGCCACATGTTGCGTATTGTCACTTGCCACGTCACCTGCCACATGTAGCTGATTGTCACTTGCTACATCACCTGTGACATGTTGCTGATTATCACTTGCTACATCACCTGCCACACGTTGCAGATTGTGACTTGCCACGTCACCTGCCACATGTTGTGGATTGTCACTTGCCACGTCACCTGCCACACGTTGCTGATTGTCATTGGCCTACTAAGGTGCAGATTGTCACTTGCCAGAGTAAAGACAGGCAGCAGAGAGATGATGTAATCTCTCTGCTGCCCGCGGCTGCACAGTGAGAGCGGAACTGCAGTGATGCAGGGCGGGCGGTGAGAGATGATGTCATCTCTCTGCTCCCCGCCCACCGGCAAGCTGACTGGCCAGCACCTCTACTTACCTGCCGACCAGCCTGCCCGCTCACTCACCCGATGACTGCCCTGCCCGCCGCACACTCATCTGCTGACCCCCGCTGACTGGCCCGCCGCTCGTTAACCCGCTCGAATGGTCGCCCGCCCGCTCACTCATCCTCTGACTGGCCAGCCCATGGCTAATTTCTAGGGAGGGGCAATTGTCCCATTGCCCCCCTCTGGATCCACCCCTGCCCTGGCCTAAGAAGGTCTGCTGTGTACTCTGTTCACTTATCTCTAGAAATCCTGCATACTGAGCAGTACCCTGTCCTTGGAAGTTCTACTATGCACTCTGCTTACCCGTCTCTGGAAATCTTGCACGTTGAGCCATAACCTGTTCCTGGAAATCCTGCATGCCATACAGTCTGCAGTCCTCTGGGACCTCTGTATGGTGCACTGTACTTAGTCCTTCATAGCTTGTTTGCGGTACTGATCCATCACTCATCGTTCCAGTGGCCGACACCCTGCCAGAGCCTCTGGCTTAGCTTGCATTGACTGGTAGTGACCTGGGAGTGGGAAGCAGCTAACCCATCTCCACCATCAGAAGCTCTGGAGAAGACCACCCATTCTTTAGGATTCTGCTCATTGACAAACCCAGCCACAGTCAGCATAGGCTCTTCAGCTGGGGTTGGCATGTCCATGACATACTGTAGTGCCTTGGCCATCATCTGGCCACCGAGATATTATAGCTGCCCATACATCGATGGGAATTTGGCCAGTTCAGTAGGGACCAGCCAAATTTCAATCAGCATGTGGCCACCTCTGGTCGTCAGAGGTCAATCATTTGATCGACTTCTGCCAAAGGGACATTCTGGAAGATGGTTGTAAATCAGCAGCTGCAGGCAATTGGTGACCAACTGTCAGAATACAATGTCCTGGCGGGAGGATTTTTCCATCCACCTGGTTTGTGTGGAAGTTTTTTTTGTTTTTTTTTTCAATCAGCCCACTGGCTGAGCAAAAGAATCTAACCATTTATGACCAGCTTAAAGTGGTTACATAGTTACATAGTAGGTGAGGTTGAACACAGACACAAGTCCATCAAGTCCAACCCATGTGTGTGTGATTATATGTCAGTATTGCATTCTATATCCCTGTATGTTGCAGTCGTTCAGGTGCTTATCTAATAGTTGCTTGAAACTATCGATGCCCCCCCGCTGAGACGACCCGCCTGTGGAAGGGAATTCCACATCCTTGCCGCTCTAATGCCCCATACACACGGTCGGATTTTCCGATGGAAAATGTCCGATCGGAGCGTGTTGTTGGAAATTCCGACCGTGTGTGGGCTCCATTGGACATTTTCCATCGGATTTTCCGACACACAAAGTTGGAGAGCAGGAGATAAAATTTTCCGACAACAAAATCCGTTGTCGGAAATTCCGATCGTGTGTACACAAATCCGACGGACAAAGAGATGAAAGCTATTGGCCACTGCCCCGTTTATAGTCCCGACGTTCGTGTTTTACATCACCGCGTTCAGAACGATCGGATTTTCCGACAACTTTGTGTGACCGTGTGTATGCAAGACAAGTTTGAGCCAACATCCGTCGGAAAAAATCCTAGGATTTTGTTGTCGGAATGTCCGAACAAAGTCCGACCGTGTGTACGCCCTATTACAGTAAAGAACTCTTTACGTAGTTTAAGGTTAAACCTCTTTTCTTCTAATTTTAACCGCTTCAGCCCCGAAAGATTTTACCCCCTTCCTGATCAGAGCACTTTTTGCAATCCGGCACTGCGTTGTTTTAACTGACAATTGAGCGGTTGTGCAACATTGCACCCAAACAAAATTGGCGTCCTTTTTTCCCCACAGATAGAGCTTTCTTTTGGTGGTATTTGATCACCTCTGCTGTTTTTATTTTTTGCGCTATAAACAAAAAAAGAGCGACAATTTTGAAAAAAACGAATCAATTTTTACTTTTTGCTATAGTAAATATCCCATAAAAATAGATAAAAAAAACTATTTTTTTCCTCAGTTTAGGCCGATATGTATTCTTCAACATATTTTTGTAAAAAATATTGCAATAAGTGTATATTGATTGGTTTGCGCAAAAGTTATAGCATCTACAAAATAGGGGATAGTTTTATGGAATTTTTATTTTTCACCTTTTTTTATTAGTAATGGCGGCGATTTTTACCGGGACTGCGGCATTATGGCGGACACGTCGGACACTTTTGACACTATTTTGGGACCATTGTCATTTATACAGCGATCAGTGCTATAAAAATGCACTGATTACTGTGTAAATGACACTGGCAGTGAAGGGGTTAACCACTAGGGGGCGATGAAGGGGTTAAGTGTGTCCTAGGGAGTGATTCTAACTGGGGGGGTGGACTACTAGTCACATGACAGCGATCACTGCTCCCGATGACAGGGATCGTGATCTCTGTCATGACACAAGCCAGAACGGGGAAATGCCTTGTTTACATAGGCACTTCCCCGTTCTGAGGCTCCGTGACACGATCGCCGGGAGACCGGCGGACTCAATGTGGCGGACTCCCACGGGCATGGTCACGCTGTATGTGCGCACCTGGTATCCCCGGCTCTTAAAGGGGACGTACAGGTACGCCCATTTGCCCACTGCTGCCATTGTGCTGACGTATATCGGCGTGCATCGGTCGGCAAGAGGTTAATAAGTGGCCATGTGTCTTGTTAAACTCCCTTCCGCGAAAAAGTTTTATCCCTATTGTGGGGTCACCAGTATGGCTGTAAAGGCTAAAGGTTTTTTACCTTAATGCATTCTTTGCATTAAGGTAAAAAACCTTTTAGGTGAAGCTCCCTCCCCCCACAGACCCCCAGGATACTTACCACAGCCCGATCTCGGTCCAGCACTGTGTAGGAGATCTCTTTCTCCCTTCTCACTGGACTGCTCCCGCTGCTGTCAATCAAGTCCTGTGATGAGGGAGCAGGGGGCAGGGCCAAGTTGCACTATGTGTCAGGCATGCACAAGTACCCCAAGTGGCTTGCTGGAGGGGGAACTCAAAGGGGGGAGGAGCCAGGAGTGCCAGCAGGGGCCCCAGAAGAGGAGGATCGGGGCTGCTTTGTGCAAAATCATTGCACAGAGCAGGTAAGTATAACATATTTATTATTTTAGAGAAATAAAAACTGAACCTTTAATATCACTTTAAAGAGAAGCTTCAGTCTCCCTGAAAAAAATTGTCCGGGGACCCAGCAATGTCCTCACCTGAGCCAATTCTTCAATCGACTTTGGGTCCAGGTGTCTGTATCTTAATGAAGGGAAACCAGCAGTGAAGCCTGTACAGATGTCAGCCTGCCTTAAGCAGGCTGACATCCATACGCTGATTGCTGCAGCCGTTTGTTCCTATCATTGATGCATGCTGTTTTAAGCTTCAACTGTAAGTTACTACAATAAAAGTTTTTTTATCTATCATTACGGGCTTCACTATGGGTCCTTCATTTTCTTTTCTCGGATATATGATGACTACATGCCTGAATGCCTAATTCTGAAGTGACCATTGGGAGATGTTTATATGTGAAGGAAATCCCATGGATGTTGTGGTCTGATGAGGGGTTCCAGTGGGCTGGATTTGCTCAATGCTATTGAAAATTTATCATCTATGCCTAATCCTTAACACCTTCTGGTAAGCAGACTACATTACCACGTGGTGACGAGTGACTCTTTCTACATCTGCACAATATATTTGGTGATTGGATTCCTCCCACTCTTCAATTTCATTTTGAACTTTTCAGCGCCGCAATAATTTTTATGCATGTACAGCTAATATGTCTCCCACTGGCCCTATAGCAGTTTTATTCTTCACTATAATTACACCATTCCGTGTGACCCGCTGTAAGTATGAGTCAATTTCAGGCCTGATAGGAGTCAGACCCTGCTGGCAATGACGAACACAGAGTCAGCTAGTCAGGTGGTAGAACAAAAAGGTTGCTAAGTTTAATGCTGGAAGAGAATGCTGTTTCTTAAGAGCAGGAAATGCGTTTGACTTTATCATGCAAACTTAGAGGGGTGAACTTGCAAAAATCAAGAGTGTAAAATATTGAAGTAGGCGTCTATACAAAGTAATGCACCAACATTTATATTTACTAAAATGATATCTAATTTGCATTGATAAAACAAGAGATTGAGTCAAGGCTCAGATAATTTGGCTTGACAATCTTTTCACATAAGCTTCTACCACTGGAAACAGTAGGCATCAACAATATTCCAGATTTAAATCTAATGAGCCATGTCACCCCTTTTGAGAAAGTGATTATTTCACACTAAGGCAGGGGTAGGCAACCTTGGCCACCCAGCTGTGGTGAAACTACAAGTTCCATGAGACATTGTAAGACCCTGACAAGGACAGGCATGACTCCTAGAGGCAGAGACCTGATGGGATCTGTAGTTTCACCACAGCTGGAGTGCCCAGGTTGCCCAACCCTGCACTAAGGTAATTGAAATCAATGGAATACATTCATTAGAAAAAACAAAGTAACAATCATTACATTTTCATAGTAACAATCCAAACATTGATTCTTTTTAATAAAAGTTTTTATTGAGAAGTATTTGAAGTTTTTTAGTCCACAAAAAACAAACACATAAAGGGACTCGGTAGAAAACAATTGCATTACACAGGTTACAGCATTATAGCATAGAAAACATAAGAGGCAACAATGTGAACACCTACAAGGTAGTACAAAGTAACACAATGTAGCACAGTAACAGTACATCCAAAGTACAAAGGTAGTTAAAACCAATAGAATAGGTATAAAATATCACTCATAAATCTCAGGCAGTACGTTTAGTGCATACAACCAGTTCAAAGCAATTTTGTAGTAAGTGAAGGGTGAAATGTATTTAACCACATATCTTAGACAAAGTGATACCGTTTTAGTTGAGCTCCATGGGATTAAAGAATTAATAATATTGATCCAGATGTATTTAGTCAGGGGATTATGAGAGATTCCGTGTCTACAAATCTCATTACTTGTCTACAAACAACATTTTATTGCTATTAAAGAGGACGTAAACCCTGATGGCTTTTACTTCCTCTTTACTCCCCTGAAAAGTAAAAGCATAATGGGCTAGTATGCATCGCACACTAGCCCATTATGTGCCACTTACCTGAAAACAAAGTCCGCAATGTCCCTGCTGGTGGCTGCGTCCATCTTCACTCTTCTTCCTTCAAGGGCTGTAGATTCCAGCTCTTTGACTGGCTGGAGTCGCGTGACGTCACTCCCAAGCATGCGCACGGGAGCCGACGGTCACGACACGGGCCCTATAGAAATGGCACAATCGTGCCCTTTCTTTAGCTCGGATGCGCCGATGATGTCGGTGCAAGAGTATATGGTAAATATCTCCTAAACCGTGCAGATTTAGGAGATATTTCCAGTACCTAAAGGTAAGCCTTATTATAGGCTTACCTGTAGGTAAAAGTGGTCTTTAAGGGTTTACAGCCACTTTAATACTTTTAGAACTTTCTAACTCCATTTTTCTAGGCACTGGTGAGCTTACTGTGCAGTAGGCTTGGTGTAAAAAAGAGCAATGGAAGGAGCCCGTGTTTTTCTGGCTGCTGAAACTTTTGGTGGCTTGTCATGCTCCTTACGGTCCATTCTGTGGGACTGATGTGAGCTTGGACAGTGGGTGCTCAGTAGCAGGAAAAATATAAGAATATGGACTTGAACTCAGCTGCACAAAAAGCTTACAAGACAGTTTTTCTCACATTTGTAGTAAATGAAACTAATTATGTTTACTATCATTAAGGGCTTGTTCACACATAATGTAGTGACTGGTGCTTTGAAGTTTTTAGTATGACTCCTGTGTAAGTCAGACTTTTGTCTCTTTTTTTTTTGCCTCTTACACCCAACATGTTTTTTTTTTTTTTGTTAACAACCATATCCCTATTTTTAGATACCCATAGGTACCTCTCCTGAGGAAGCGAGTTCTTACCTCACAAAATGCATAGAGATTCAGTACATAGCATTCATCTTATGGAAGTTAAGCTTTGATGTATTTAATGATGGTAATCCTTGCACAGATACGTCTGAAAAATTATGTACCAAAGATGATTTTAAATGTAGGTCATTTTTGTATTTTGTATTATTAAAACTATTTTTGTAAATTTTATCTGTGGGTTTGTGCCTGGTTAAGTCACGTGGGCAATGTTTTCCATGTGAAAGTCCCTTGGGCATCTTTGTTTTTTGGAATAGCAACAGTAAAATGCAGGCATGTAGCATTTTACTAAACCGCACAGGTTCACACAGCATGAAAATGTAATTTAGTGCACTTCAATGAAATCTCATGTAGTGCATTTCAAATAACGTTAAGAAAGAAGAAAAACTAGTAAGAAAAAGTAAAAAGGTGTGATGCACCCCCTCATAGCAGTTCACTGCAGCTGAAAACAAAAAGTTGCCTGCGTGCAAAAATGGAGCATTTATTGTGTAGGCAGTGTGACTGGGCCCGAGGCCGCGTTTAAAGTTGTGGTTGGCAAGTGGTTGATTCATGTTTTTACCACCCCTCAACTGCTCCTCCTTTAGTTGCAGAGGCAGGCGCTGTACACCAGCTATGGCCACAATGGGAATTACACCCTCTGTCATGTTCAGTGGGCACAGCCAGCCTCTGAACGTAACCCATTCAAGTGAATGGTGGTTAATCCTGGGGTTTCAAACAGGCGGGGGGAGGGGATTATATATTGCCTGCTCACCACCTATAAAATACCTCTGAAAAGCAATCCAAGCATGCAGTCCTTGCCTCTAGTGTAAACAAGCCATTAAAAAAGTCACAAGCAGATACAGAATCATGCTAATGGTATACAAATACAGCTGTATAACACTGTGCACTGCATTTGTAAATGAATATATGAGTATACTAATAACATTTTATTTTGTGTTTGCAGACACTGTAATTAACATGGGGGACTGGAGCTTTCTGGAGAAGTTATTAGACCAAGTGCAGGAGCATTCTACAACAGTTGGCAAAATCTGGCTTGTGGTGCTGTTTATATTTCGCCTTCTGATCTTAAGCCTTGCTGGGGAATCAGTTTGGGGAGATGAGCAATCAGACTTCATTTGCAATACTAAACAACCTGGTTGTCCAAATGTTTGTTACGATCAAGCTTTTCCCATTTCCCATATTCGGTATTGGGTGCTACAGTTCCTTTTTGTGAGCACACCCACTCTGTTCTATTTGGGTCATATTGCCTACCTGTCTAGGAAACAGGAGAATCTAAGACAGAAACAAAGCCAATACAGGATTGTGGAGGACAAAATTCAACAGGAGGATGCTGCTTTATCACTCAAGGAAAAGAAACACAGGAAATTATACATTCAAGAGGATGGAAGAGTCAAGATCAGGGGAACACTGATGTGTACATACATAACAAGCGTTATCTTTAAGAGTCTATTTGAAACTGGATTCATTTTTGGCCAGTGGTATCTGTATGGTTTTGTGATGCCTGCAAACTATGTATGTGAAAGATCTCCATGCCCTCATAAGGTGGACTGCTTTGTGTCAAGACCCATGGAGAAAACTATATTCATCCTTTTTATGCTTGCCGTCTCCCTCATCTCTTTATGCCTCAATTTAGTAGAGTTGGTTCTTCTGACTGCTGACAGCATATGTCGGAAAATAAAAAAGTATGCAAGAGTCACGTATAAAAGTGATGCCTGTATGTTCCAGGACAAGACTTATAACTTACCTAGTGCACCAGAGCCTGACAAATCATGTCCGTATTTTCCAATAAATAGGGATAAATGCCCTTCCTACAAAATGACTGATCAGGAAAATTGGGTCAACTATAATACAGAGAAGGAGATGGCCCTGAATGTTGGAATTCATTCAAGTCTGGACAATACCGTTTACAGCCATGACTCTAACCAACTTCCTAACCACTCTGGTAGTTCCATTTCAAAAATGCAGTATGTCTAAATGATATATTTAAAATAGACACATAGGGGTTGATTTATTAAAACTGAAGGGTGCAAAATCTGGTGCAGCTATCCATGGTAGCCAATCAGCTTTTAACTTCAGCTTGTTCAATGAAGCTTTGACAAAAAAACTGGAAGCTGATTGGTTTCCATGCAGTGCTGCGCCAGATTTCACACTCTCCAGTCTTAGTAAAACAACTCCTTAAGGACTTAAAACTTTTTTGTGTATATATATATATAATATATTTAGTTTTTTTGATTAAAAAAGACAATTTGCACTGTATAGAGAAAGAAAACAAAAAAAAAACAACAAATCATCAAACCTGGATTTTGACAATTCAGCAACCTAATTTTTTCCACTATAGGTATGTACAACCATGAAATTGTAAACATTGTTTAAAATTGTTTAATCTTCTAATATCCATGTATTTTCTCAAGAAATATGTGTTAGAATCATTTTGCTTGATTGAAATGGTTTTGCAAGGTCCACTTTCTCACCTCCCTCATGTAAAAATGACACATTACATGGTTAAACATAAACACACCTAAAGAGAAAATTAATAATTAATAAATAATATATACTTACCCTAATTAATAAATAATTAATATACAGTATACTTACTTTACATATACCCAGCTTCTGCCCACGGCACCTAGGTAGGAGTGACAGAGGAATACTTCAGATGACATTCGTGCATATGCTGAAGATCCCAAATCTTGAAAGAAGACTCGACTGCATGGATGGAGTGCTTTCTCGCAAGATTTGGGATCCTCTTATTCCCAAAATATTGTCAGAATGCCTTCAGCCTGACCTTAACCTAGGCACCATGGACAGAAACAGGGATGTAAGGTAAGTATATATTTTTTATCTTACGGGTGACAGGTAGGGCTAGAGATGGGAAGACCTGGAAAAAATTCTGGAAAAATTAGGAAACAAAAAGGGTTTTTTCCATTGTTTTCCAAAGCCTTTTTTTGTTTGTTTTTTGTCCCGAAAAATTGAAAAAAAGGACTGTGGAATATGTACTTTTACAATGTATATCTGTGACATGGTATTCAAACTATATAACATGAAGACCTTAATGAAAGATTTCTGAGACTTCATGTAAAGTCTTAAATGATTAAAAGTTCTCTCAGCTGAAGACAAGCAAATCTTGGAATACTGTTTAAGTAACAGTGTTCAATATGCATTTCTGCCACTAGTGGGCACTACAGAGGAAATGCTCCAGTTTAGTTTGCTTGTGGACTCCATCTTGTACATCCTACAGTTGGGTGATTTTTGGGATACAATAGATGATAGTTTCTGTCCTCTCAGGCCTTAAATGACAGGTAAGAGGGTTTATTTTTATAACCGAACCCTTTCACTGCCAGAGCCATTTTTGCATTTTTTGCACACATGTTTACAAAATCATTTTAGACCTGAAGATTACATAAAACCCTCAAAACATTATATATTTTCTGAAAGCAAACACCCTAGAGAATAAATTAGTGGTAGTTCCAATTTTCTATGTCACTTTATATTACCGCAAAGGTGTGGGAAACCCAACATTTCAGTAAAAAACACACTAAAGTGAATTCTAGGGCAAACAAATGCAATACACTACCCACATTTTTGGTAAAATATAAAAGATAAGGTTGCAATGAGTAAATAAATATCCAAGATGTCAAACCTTAAATTTGTGTGTGCCTGTGAAATGGCAAAAAACTTAAGTACCCTATCATTTCTATAGGTGACGCTTCAAAAGCCCCCTATAGGTCATCTGTGTTACAGAGGTCTTGTGCTAGAGTCATTGTTCTCACTCTGACGTGCATGTCGGTATGTAACGTGAATTGCAATCAACGTTTTCACGAGCCAGACGCGTGCGTTTACATTCGTACGTGTGTATATGTGGGGTGGGGGGGCTTCAAAATGTTTTGGGTTTTTTTTGGGGGGGGGGAGATTTTATGTGCTTGGGTGTAACTTTATATTTTTTATAAAAAAAAAGTTCTTTATTTGCTTAATATTATTTTCATTACATAGGGGACAAAAAGTCCCCTATGTGATGATTTTTAGGTGGCAGGTCCTCCTTAATGAGAAATGCAGGCTCTAATAGTCTCTGTATGTCTCCTCTGGGCTCCATTCCTTCCCGGCTATGCTAGCTGGGGACACCGAGAAGCTGACCCGGAAGTGGCGTCATACACGTTGCTTTCCGGGTCACAGCAAGAAGGGGAGGAGAGCGGATGTGTGTCCACTCTTCTCCCTCCCCTCCACCCGCTGGCACCCGCCATGTCAGTCCCAGAAGCACGGATCCAGCAGTGAAAGGGTTAAATGATTCTTATTAATCTTCTCCATCATTACAGCATAGTGTTTCCCTATAGTCTGGTAAATAGTTTTTTCTTTTCCTTTTTCTTTCCTTTTTTTATTTGGGTTTTTTTTTCTCATGGCTTCAAAGTTTATGGAAATTTAATATCTCTAAGTAGGGCACTAACAAATAAATAGACCATGCTTATTGCGTGGGGCCCTACTGTATTCTGCACTTTTCTTCACGCAGTAAAAGCCTTTAAAGCCCAATTGAACCTTCAGTTTAAATCAGCTAAATACATTCCAAAAATATCAAAACAAAAGGCGTGCAAAGTTTTAGGCCTCGTACACACGATTTGGTTGCTGTACGATCGAGCGTCTGATTTTTGTCAAAAGCGCGTGTGCAGGATTATGTCTAGCATACTAACTATCCGCAAATTATCGTTTGACAAACACGAACGCAGTGACTTACTATGAGGGTATAAAGAGGAAGTTCATTTCTCGAGCGCCACCCTTTGGGCCCCTAATGCTAATTTCGTGTTAGTAGAATTTTGGTGAGCGTTGATTCGCGATTTTCAGATCGTACAAAACAAATGCCTTTTAAAATATGTTTGGCATAACTACATCAGTATCACCAGCAAAGCAGCTTCATTATTATCCCATTAAAGAAGAAGAGAATGCGCGCTGCATTTTGACATTTCGTCAATTGCCGCGTCACGAATGTTAATTCTAGGTTACGAACGGTAGTTTACAAGACTGAACTCTTCCCAGTCGTTCCTTGATTCCGAGCATGCGTGTTTGTACTTTGGAATTTTGTGTGACGATTTCTGTACTGACCATCCGACAATCAGATGTTGAGTTCACATCTGACAAAAATTTTATAGCCTGCACATCCAGGTTTTGTCTGATGAAAAAGTCAAATCGGCCGTCGAAAGCACCGTACTAACGATCCGAAAATCCGCAGACAGCTCGTCTTATGACTTTTCCCTTCTGATTTTCGTACTGTGTGTACGAGGCCTTACAGTTCGTTTTCAAATTGAATAGCCTGTCCCTGCCTGTATGTTGTAGAGAAGCAGTCGTCTATCTGCAGGAGTCTGACACACCTTTTGTTTTAATGCATCTAAAGTGTGTTTAGCTGATTTAAACTGAAAGTTCAGATGAGCTTTAACCCTTTTGCTGTCAGAGTCATTTTTTGTTAAAAAAATTAATTTTAGGCCTAAAGATTACTTAAAAAGCTCAGATATTATACATTTTCTGAAAGCAGAGAACCTAGAGAATAAGGCAGGCCATAGATGATATGATTTTCTTTCCTGTAACCATGGGTTGCAGAAAAAAAAATCGCTCAATTCCCCCATCAACACAGTCAGTGTTGATGGGGGAATTCCTCCCATGGAGCTATTGTATTCTCCCAGCGGGGGGCATGGAGAGCTGTCCCTGGTGGGAGAACACAGAAATCATTGCTAGTGGCTATAGCCACTAGCAATAATCACATCCTAAAAATTTGACATGCTGGTTGTACCCAAGTCGATCGATGGAATGACAATCAGCCTGCCCATATATGGTTCGAACCTCAGCCGGCCCCTGCTGAACCGGCCGAGATTCAAACCATCCATGACAAGCTTGAAAGAGTGGATGTTCCATTTATTTTTTATGTCACATGTTGCACAAGTTTATCAAGTACAAACTTTCAAAAAAAAATACTCTAAAGTTTATTTTAGGGCATGCAAACACAATATATTATTAAATGTTTTAGTAAATTATAAAAGATGAGGTTTTGCAGAGTGAACAGATACCCTACATGTCAAGCTTTAAAATTGCATGTGCCCGTTAAATGACGACAAACTTCAGTACCAATTATTTTCCATAGGCGCCTCTTTAAAAGCCTTTACAGGTCATCACTTAAGGGTCCTTCCACATGGTCTTTCCACCCGACAGACTCCATTTTGCTCAGCGGGGTATCGATCCATTGATCCCATTGAGCAGGCAGATGACAGGTCCGGGTCCGCTCACTGTGCAGAGACGGACTTGTCAGAGCCCAGCTCTCCTCTATGGTGAGATCGGATGAAAACAGACCGCCTGTCCATTTTCATCCGATCCCATCCGATCCGATCCTCCAGACAGATGGAAAATACTGTTTCTATCCATCTGGATTTCACAGACAGGATCGGATAGGATACCGGCGGATGTCAGCGCTGACATAGAGGTACATGGAGTGTCCGGTCAGGTCCGCCTGAAAAACAGGCGGACCTTAGAGTTTAAATTTAACTAAAGGCAAAACTTTTTTTTAAGTATGGATAGAGTAGAAATAAATTAGAAGACCTGTCAGTTTTTATTGCTGTCTGTGCCCCCGTTAGGGAGATTGACACTGTGTATTCGTCCTGTTTACCATTATCATTGAAAGTGAAAGTAAAAGAAAATCCCCAAATTTTGGGTTGTCCCCCAAAAAGTAATAGAGGGGACACTAGTTCTGGTGACCTGGGGGTCCACAAAGAATTCCCTTAATTTGCACAGATTTCCTCTCACTTCCCGTTTGGCTTTGGGACAGGAAGTGAAAGGGAATCTCCACAATGGGACAGAGATGGCGAAAAAAATCTGACAGGGGTTTACGACCCTCCCTTGCTCTATCCAAAATGGGAAAAAAATGTGCCTATAGTTCTACTTTAACTGTGAATAATGGCCCTAGACAATATGTAATGCATAGTGCAAGCAACATTTTTGTATGTAGGCACCCCCCAATGGGTGTATTTACATTTGTATGTGTGTTTAGCACAGCGGCCAAGGAAAGTGACACCTGAATATGGAAGTGTCATTCTGTTGCAGCTAGGGAAGTCCAGCATGAAAGTCAACAGTCAGCTTGTGAAACACACACACTCTCTGCTGCTGTGGGTAAAAATTCAGAGGAATGCTCCCATTCCATCCTTGCTGAGCTCTTCTCTCCTCTGTGGTTGTCTGATTCAGCTGTCAACTATGAGCACCAGTTTTTTAAAAAGTACTGAATATGGGATTTTTATGCCCAAAGTCCACTAAACATGGAAGCATTATGTCTGATGTTTATCAGAGCTGAACGCAAGGTATGGAGCTTGGATCAATATAAGTAGGCATGCGCCATACCTGTGTGACCGCTGTTTAAGCAGAGAATCACTGTCCCTGCTTATACAGTGATCCCTGCTGTCTTCTGCATTCTGTGCTGAGTGGCTGCCCTGCTGCATAGTAGCCACAAGAAGTTAATCACTCTGCACGGGTGCCATGCCAGGATGCCTACATTTTTCTCAGTGAATGCAAGGAATTTTCCGATTGGACGAGGTAGAGGTTATCACACCGCTGCCATGCCGCTTCACCTCATTTAATCATAAAATGCCTTGCATTCATTAAGAAAAATGTGTTCTGTAAACGGCGTTCATGCCAAGCAAGCGACTTTCATGCTGCTTAGTAACCACAGGGGGATTGCTTGCTTGGCCCAATTGCAATTCACAGAATGCTTTAGATTTTTCTCAATGGATGCAAGGCAGATGACCCAGAAGACAGTGGCAATCAGTGTGGTAGTGGTGACTGCTTCAGCAATTCTCCACTTCCACAGCAATCATTCAGGTATAGAATATGAAATCCAAGCTGGACCATTGTGGCTATGCAATATAATTCATACCTTAGATTGTAGGCTCTTTGAGGGCAGGGACTGATGTGAATAAATAGTATGTAAAGTGCTGTGTAAATTGCCAGTGCTATATAAATACCAATAATAATAATAATATACCTACCTGAAGTTCAGATTAAATTAAATATATTAAAAGTAATTACTTTCTTCTCCAGGCTACACCTAGCATTCTTGTGTCCACTAACTTGCTTAGTGGACACAAGAATAATACATTTTTTAATAAAAAATCTTTGTCAGTCATTTCTCTATTTTTGAATTGAGGGAACAATTGTAACAATTAGGTTTATTCTTTGTTTTTATGAATAATAACTGATTTGATAATGAGCCTGCTTACAGTAGTTTCCTAACTGTAAATCATTATTTTTTTATTAAAACAAGAAGCAACAATTCATAAAAATGTCTGGAGGTTAAAAAAAATAAGAAAAAAATGTAAATGATATGGTGTAGGAGATTAATAGATGCCATTCTAGCAACTAACATGTTAAACTATTCTTCCAACCCACTAAAAAAATGAGAGTACAACCCTAATATCCTGCACCTCCTCTGGTCCATCCCATGGTTTCCTCTCCCCTCTGGGATTTTTTGACGAGAGGGCATCGTCTGTTTAGCTCTCTTATCACACAGTCCCTCTTACTGCAAACCTCATATGGCTCTAGCTAGAAAGACTGGCCTTGTTGCTGGCTTTGCCAACATCCCTGGCATGCAGGTGGTAAACTTCTTTAAGTCCTACAGGTAGAAGTTCCTCTCTGAACATTTAAGGTACGTTTATCTGTTACAATTTGAATCATCTCTAAATCTCTCCTATGTTTTTTAGAATGCGGATTATTAAATTGTAAAAATGAAATTTAAAAAAAAAATCAAAGATGTAGTAAAGGTTGCTCTGATGTCATTATTTTTACATTGTATTTTCTATGATAAAAATTGTCTTATTGTTACTTAAAATTTAGAACATAGTAATACATCACTGAGTAGTCTCAAATCTTGGATAAAGTTGATAGTAGTTGCCTATGAAATAAAGAACAATTGTAATAAATTAAAATTGTAAAACTGCACAAACTTTATCGACTTTCCATCAAATAAACATGCAAAACTAAAAAATGCAGACTTTTGATTGTCTGATGTTTTATGAATTTTGTTGTTTCATAATCTATAATGCCAACCTACATCTATAAGGCCATAATGTTTTGCTTAATACTATATTTTTATATTAACATGTTGCCTGAAGTAGCCACATTATTTTAGTGTAACAGACATAGAGAAAACTAAATAGCCCAGGTAGAGTGATATTAATTATATTGGTTATTAAAAAGGAAGATAGACGTGGATATTTTGGGTCCTTTGTGTCACCTAATTAGGCCAGTTTGGAATAATACATACAGTGCTCTTTTTGGACTGCATTACTTATAAAGGCTGCCTTTACCAACTTGTCCTTCTGAAAGATCTAGTTGCCAGGCTGTCATGCTGATCAAATGTCTTCAGTACATGACCAGGAACAAATAGGCAGATCAAAAGTTCTGACTCACTATGACTGTGGTTGTTGTATAATTGATTCAAATCAGTTTCTCAAACGACTGAAGCCAGAGGCTGTCAGGCTATTAGCATCTTTAGAAAGAGCTCAGTAATAGCATAGATGTACTAGTGGCATTTCAATGAAGTTGACTACTGAATTACTGTGAGATGTCCAGATATCAGACTAGTTCAGTTCATGTATGTTTGCTGCTCCTCAAGTGAAATGGTATTTACAAATGTCAAGACATATATATTTATATCTCTATAATATTAATATTTTGAGAGGCAAATGTGCAATTAAATTGGATTGCAGGCATCTCAAAGTCAAAATGTTTTTGTTTTTGTTTTTTAAACTGGATTAGTGAGTCATAAATATAGTAGTCATAAAAGTCAACATTTTCTAATAAACCTCAAAAGGTAGAGTATAGTATATATTCAGCAATCACATATTTAAGCTATTTTTGCAGTATTTTTATTTATTTATTGCATTTTATCTTTGACATGTTTAAATCTTTATGCTTCCACATTTGTCATTTTTTTTGCATATAGGGAGGGAGATGTATATTAACCAACGGAGGGAGCTCTGTATTTGACTTAGCTTATAACTTTCCTGCTAAACAATTGTTATGATAATATAATTAGGCATTGTGGATAGGAACAGGAAGACACCTGACTAGCACCATCATCCCTTGTTAGTTAAAGTACTGGTAGAATAATTTACGGAATGGGAGTTTATAGGTGCAAAACTGTTAATACACATGCTACTGTTTAAATACACGTTTTTGTTTACAAAAATCATTAAAAACAATTGTACATTTGTTTGGCAGTGTGATACATGTAAAACAAACAAGAATAGGATTCCTTTAGAAGTAATCTTCTACATGTTTCGCCATCCTGGCTTCATCGCAAAGTACATGTAAGGGATGCTACAAATTGTTATGATAATGAATCCTCGACAAAGGTGGGGCATTGCTTTTAATGAGTCAGTTGCCTCGCAAAACTGCATGGTGACAGGGAGCAGTAAAGCACAAACCCTGTGTAACACTGCAAAGCAGGAGCCTGAGCTTGAGTATGTAATGAACAAATATGACTCCCCTATATACATGTGTAATCACAAAGCAGAAATAGGAACTTAACATACACTGGGGAAATTCAATATTGCTGTTGCACCACTTTTCTGACATTATACCCTCTTGTTAACGTATTGCGCCTAATTCATAAAGCATTTTGAACATTTTTGATTCTGAGAGTGACTCGTGCAAATTCAGTTCTAATATGCACCAATTTTACAATGTGTTGCATTGATTGCGCTAAATGTAAAAGTGGAGCTAATTAAGACCAACTGTCTTTTGGCATACAGAGAGAAAAGATTGAGATTCAAGATTGTTTTGAAACTATATTTGGGTAACTAGCAATTAAAAAAGTGAATATCTGAATCAGGAAAGTTTGTAAAAATTTCTGTTAATCAAGTCACTTTTTACTTTCGCTGTATAGGTATATAAAAAACTAAATTCATGTATTGCGATACTAGCTAAATATATCAGTCATATTTCTAGGTTAAAGATAGTGTGGGACCCAGGCTTTCCATCTACTTGTCATTAAGGGGTTGATTTACTAAAACTGGAGAGTGCAAAATCTGGTGCAGCTTCCAGGTTTTTTTTTTTTTCAAAAGTTTATTTGAACAAGCTGAAGTTAGAAGCTGATTGGTTTTTATACACTGCTGAACCAGATTTTGCATGCTCCATTTTTAGTAAATTAACCCCTAGGTGTACTGTTGTCCATTTGTGATTGTGATAGACTTTAAAAATCGGACTTTATGTTGTCAAAAATTTAAATATTTAAAGCGGAAGTAAACCCATGCATAAAACATGCATGGGCCTTTCCGGCACGTACCGGAAATGTAACACTACCATTGCTTGTGCTCTTAACCAAACTGTCAAACCATCCAATGGCTGGTATCATAACTGATTATGTGTGCAACATCATGGCAGTTGAAGATTAAGCAGAGGCCAAGATGGCAGCTTCCTTGGCTGAAAAATATAGGAGGGTTTACTTCCACTTTAATGCTACATATTAGGCAGAAGGGATGGAACATTAGACTGAATCAAATAAAGCAGCACTTAACAAAACATTGTAAGTTTAGGGGTTTTCCACTGTCATTGGAAGAATAAAACTCCTTTAAATAGGCAGTAATGCCCGGTGGCAGGTTTCCCCAAAGCTTCATCAAACATAACATTGTAAAGTGTTTTCCTTGGCTGAATGATTACCAGGTGTGGAAATGATGAGTTATTTAATTAAAACTGTCCATAGGCTGCAAGTGTCAATCATTGATCGGTAGGGACCATCACCACTGGATATTGCCAGTTTTCTGAGCTTTACTTTAAGTGAAAATCCTTTAAATTTGCATCGTATACAAAATATATACTATTATAAGAACTGAAAATAACTGCCATCGAAAGCCACACATAAAATTTGCATTGTATTTTTCAGGGAAAGAGCCTTGCACTATGGGAGACTGGGAGTTTCTAGAGAAGTTGTTGGATCAGGTACAGGAACACTCCACAAGCATTGGGAAAGTCTGGCTAATGGTGCTTTTTGTGTTTCGCATCCTAATTCTTGGACTGGCAGGAGAATCAGTTTGGGGCGATGAACAATCAGATTTTGTCTGCAATACAGACCAGCCTGGATGTCCAAATGTCTGTTATGACAAAGCCTTTCCCATCTCCCACGTGCGCTTCTGGGTACTTCAGTTTCTCTTTGTTAGCACACCCACCTTATTTTACTTGGCACATGTCATTTATCTGTCCAGAAAAGAAGAAAAGCTGAAGCAAAAAGAGGAAGAGCTAAGGGCTATAGATGAGAAGGACCAGCAAGTGGACTATGCCATAGCTGTCATTGAGAGAAAACGTCTAAAAATCTGCATTCAAGAGGATGGTAGGGTCAAAATCCGAGGAGCGCTGATGTTGACATATGCAATCAGTGTAATTTTCAAGAGTATTTTTGAAGCTGGCTTTCTGCTTGGCCAGTGGTACTTGTATGGCTTTGTAATGCCTGCACTATATGTGTGTGAGAGATCCCCATGTCCTCATAAAGTGGACTGCTTTGTTTCCAGACCCATGGAGAAAACCATCTTCATTCTTTTTATGCTAGTAGTGTCATTGATCTCTCTACTACTGAACCTCTTAGAACTGATTCATCTAGTATGTAAGACCATGATCCATGCCTTAAAGAAATACTCCCCATATGTGCCTAGCACAAAATACACAAAAGAAGAGGATATTTACCCAGGGAAATGCCCTGAGACAGCCAGTGCTCCTTTTCCGGACAAGTCTTACCTGTACCTCCCCATGACTGAGAACATTTCCTACCCAGCATACAAAGTACAAAATGAGGACAACTGGACAAAATTTAATACTGAGAAACAGCTATGCCTCACTGGAGGCAATCAGACACTAGAGCATTACAGCAACAGCCAATTTAAACCTGTTTCTCCCAACTCCCATGCTGTTGTCGAGAAGCAACCAAGCAGAGCCAGCAGTTCATCCTCTAAGAAACAGTATGTCTGAGAAAAGTGCCTTCATGATTTTTTTTTATTCATTCATGCTTTGAGCATTTGATCTGATTGCCAGTACTGTTGTAGTTCTATACCACCTACTACCAATAATGTGTACTGAAAGACTAAGTGAACTTGAAATGTCTGCAGTATGAACTGCAAAATTTAGCAGGACAGTTCAGCTGGTGCCTTAATCTAGATCTTCTTTGTGTTTTCTTACTTTAACTGTGAATGCCAGCTTCTGTGAACCATATAAAAGCTGGTGAGAGACAGCATCCATTCACATTTTCATGCTTGATCTGTGTGATTCTATGAATTACTTAGTCAAAGGCTCAAAGGACTTATGGATGTTCTCTCATCTCTATGTACATTCCCATCTGGCTATTGTACAGTTAGGTCATAATTGCATCTATTTACAGATCAGATTTTATTTCATATACACATGTGTTCTAGTATAGAATGCTGGTGTTTATATTATAGTTTTCCATTTTAAAATGCAGAGAATAAGGATCCATTGGAATCTATTATTACACAAGACAACAATATTACAACATTACAATGCAAGGAGTTCATGCATGACCTGATCAAGCATCAGCAGTGAAGACTGTGTGAGAATTAGACCATGTAGGGGTTCCCTAGTCAGGAAGAACAAGCAATTTAAAAAGTTGGGCACACTTCTTAACACCTACGGGAGTTGATTTACTAAAACTGTGCAAAATCTGGTGCATCTGTGCATGGTAGCCAATCAGCTATCTAACTTTGGCTTGTTCAATTAAGCTTTGACAATAAAACCTGGAAGCCAATTGGTTTCTAAGCAGAGCTGCACCAGATTTTGCACTCTCCAGTTTTATCAAATCAATCCCATAGGGTTTTAAAAACTTCTGTGCATCATTTAACAATTGTTCTTCTTTCTATTGAAAAAATGATGCTTGCACCAAAATTGCTCATTTGAAAATTTAAACACTGTGACTGTGACAGTTTTAAAGACAAGCAGATGACTCACCTCCAATTGGTGACCCATGTGCATGTCTTTGGGCAGCCTTAGTTTGTTTTGATAAGTGTATATGATATGCTGGCAAGACACAGTAGAGAACATTTATGAAAACTTTCCACAGGTAACTTAGATAATTTAGTATACAGTGCAACTATTTGAACACATATTAACACAAATGTTATTGTTTTGCTGTATTAGGTCTGATTTATCAAGCTGTGATAGCACTTAAAGTTTAATTCCAGTCCACTAATGAGATTCCCCTTTTGGTAGCTCCTCTCATATATAGTAAGGCTCTAATGAGCAGAATCTCAGGAGATACCTACCTTATTCCTCACTCCCCAGGAAGTTGGTGCCTCCCCTGCATCTGCCCTATCCCTGAAATGTGGACAGGCCCACATACAATGAAGGACTGCTGCTGTAAGTTATAAAGTGGTTATGCGACTGGCAAGGAGGAGCTTTTTTGGTGAGCGGTGTTCCATTGGGGGGAAGCCTGCAGGAGTTAGCAAAAAGGTAATTAAAGGGTTATTTCACCTTTTCGGAAAAAATGAAGTGTGAACTTACCTCCATGGTTAATGAGCTATCAGTGCCCATGCAAACAGTGTATCAGGGATTTGTAATCCCCGCACTTCTTCTTCATCTTTCTATAGGGCTTTAGGGACAAATCAGAATCATTCTAATTGGTCAGATCCGACATTGTGACTGCTTTGACCAATTGTAATCACTCTGATCCATCTTGGAAGCTCTACAGAAAGTAGGGGAAAAAGAGCAAGGATTTCTAATCCCCCGACTGATACACTGGCTACATGGGCACTAACAGCTCATCACCCACAAGTACTGAGGGAACCAGGGGGGAGAAGTGTAGGGTGTTAGTTCACCTTTGTTTTTTTTCTGAAAAGGTGAACTTACCCCTGAAGTATTCAAACCTTCTAGAATATACAAGCATTAAAAAGGGTGGGGTGCTAACAAAGGGGCTTTTTAACTTACTGGAGTTCAGCTTTAAAGTATATGTAAACCCCAATAATGAACTTCTCTTATTAGCTCCCATTTGGTCTTTTAAATATATTGTTGAAAGAATTTTCCTATATCAGTCTAAAAAGTGCATAAGAAATCTATTGATCCTGCCAAAAAAAACAGTGCTTTCCTGTGTCCCATGCACTATGAACACCCGCTACCTATGATCTGGGGATGGGGGGGGGAGAGTTGTTCTGAAGTTCTAAAACACTAAGGGGTTGATTTACTAAAACTGGAGAGTGCAAAATCTGGTACAGCTGTGCATGTAGCCGATCAGCTTCTAACTTCAGCTTGTTCAATTAAAGTTTGACCAAAAAAAACTGGAAGCTGATTGGTTTCTATGCACAGCCACACCAGATTTTGCACTCTCCAGGTTCAGTAAATCAAACCCTTAGGCTCCGTTCACATCTTGGCATTCCTTCTGACCACGATTTGAAATAGCGGCAAATCACAGGACGCCCCTGCGATCCCCGCCACTTCCAATGGCATCCCAATCATGGTGTGATTTTGATTTCGATTTCGCCGTAAAATCATGCAAACAGAATCGCGGGACGCCTGTCGCCCAAAAGAAGTACAAGAATTTCTTTTGGGCAACAAGCATCCCACGATTCTGCTTGTGTGATTTTACCGCGATTGTCGCCTAACGAATCGTGGCAAAATCGCGCCGTAATGGGGGGGGGCCATTGGAAGTGATGGGGATCGCACGGGCATCCTGTGATTTGCCGCTATTTCAAACGCCAAGATGTGAACGGAGCCTAACTGTCCAAGGGTGACAACACTGCTTCTATATGGATAGTGTGCGTGAACCTTGTCACACCAGGAAGTTTGTTACTGGCAGGATCACTATATGAAAAAGGATAAAAGCCAGAAAGAAGAAAACAAATTCAGCCATCACATCTAAGATTTGGTAACCTGTAACACGCTGCATTTTCATTCTTAAGTTTAGCTACATTTTATGGTAGGCTTTATTGTTCTGTGTTCTATGCATATGTTCTATTGATGATGATGACTCTGGGTCATTGCATCTAATCAGAATTTTATATACTTACATTTGATTGCACCAGTTAATTTCATTACTTAAATGCATCTTGAAGGGAAAAAGACTTATAATTTATAAATATAAATAATGAAGGGGCAGGCTTCAGCTGCAGTCACTGTAAGGCATTACTCAATGTATTCTAACAGCCACCAGAACTGGCTGTCAGAATACAATAGCCTCAGTGGGAGATTCATCGGTCTGTGCTGTATAGGCTGAATGAAACAATTGTATAACCGCATTGGCACATTAATGGGCCACCCCAATTTAACTGGCATGTGGAGGAGTGGCTCCGAGCACACACTGTCTACATTCAGGGCCAATTGCCTGTACTTGTGCGCCTGTCAAATTAGGATGAGTGGCTGAGTCTGTACAGTCGCTGTGTCCCAATGAGCTTACATGTGCTGCCTGCATGAAGAAACCCGGCGGCTCAAGCCACATAAACAAATGGCCATTAATGGTGTACGGGCCTTAGTACCCATGTGAATTTAATTTTCACAGTGAGAGCAAATGTGGCATTTTATGACACAAATGAAAAACTTGTGCGAGATTGAGCAGGTCCACAAAACCTCATCTGTTGGTGATTCTTGATCATCCATAAACTATGCAGTTCTTCATAAAATAACAGACTTCTAAACCCAAAAGGTTAAATTATTTATTCCACTTAAGAAATATTTTATTTGCACATTCATATAAAATGCACATTTTGCCCATACAGAAAAACATAGTTTTTCTCCAATAAATATGCACAGAACACTTTTTGTCCCTGCACTTTTTGCACTTTCAGAATGATACCATTAAGCATGCCAACAAATGGAAACATAAAGAAATGGAAGAATTACTGCTCTACCATCTGTAAAATGTAGATGCATATTAATGGTGTCAACTGATTGGTATTATTGGCATGTACCAATAAAAAAAGTGCAATGTGCAAATTAACCATAAAGCATAAATGAATATTCAACCTGACATGAAAAAAAGTGCAAATAGCTACTGTATGTTCAAACTGTTCAAATGATGGAAGCAGGCTGAAGGTGTAGGTCTGTTGAATCATAGGCTCGACTAGCCAATGTCCCCCTAGTACACAGCACAATGTACTAGGGGGACATTGGCTGGTTGAACCCATGATTTGTTTTGGTGAACAAGACGTTGGGATACATTGTGCAGTCGATCTCCAGTGACGGCCCTCCAAAGCTTCAACTTGCTGTTCCATCTATATGTTTGTTTGACTCTTTGCCACTGGCAATAGAGTCCACAGTTTCTGGTAAGACTATTTACTCTCCCCTCTGGGTGGCGGATGCACAATCCTGGGCGACTCCTTTAGTAGATGATTGTCTACTTCTACCCTCACTGAATAGACTTCATTCTTCAGTCTTCTGTTTATTTGAACTGTTTCATGTGGACAGTGGCTAATTTTCACTTACATTTAACAGACCTACACCTTCAGCCTGCTTCCATCATTTGAACAGTTTGAACATACAGTGGCTGTTTGCACCTTATTTTCTCTTCAGGTTGAATATTCACTTATGCTTTATGGTTAATTTGCACATTGCACTCTATTATTGGTACATGCCAATAATACCAGTCACTCAGTTTACACCATCTATATGCATCTGTTTTGCACATTAATTTTTGCTATTTTATATATGCACTAATGATTAACTTGTCTGTTTCGCACTTACAATATAGTTCAACTTCAGCGCTGCACTTTTTAACCTTAACCAATGGAAACAGAATTTGTGATGCAGTATTTGTTACTATAGGTCAGAGCATGACAGAAAAAAGCTGACTTAGCATTGGGTAACACCCACTATTCTTTGTTTACCTGTGGACTGATTTACATAACTTCCCCACATTTTCTTCTTTTCCTTTAAATGATTTTAGCAAATGGGGAATCAAATCTGGCAGTTAAAACAATGGATATTTGACCTTGCTATGTTCTTTTATGATATGTACTGTTATTTATTGAGGAGCACGTTACTTGAAATCTATACATAAATAGGATCAAGGCCAGACTTACAAGAACTTTGGTGGTAAAAACAGGAAGGCTTTGTAAATACTTTTTGTACATGATTAAGAAATAAAAGTGTTTTTTTAGTTGATAACTGTCAGTGTGATCTTTTCTTTTAATAAATGGTAGACCACTCAGTAATTAGACTCATGCCAGAGAAGTAGAAGTACAAGCTGCACTAAAATCCCGCACCTAAAGCCCAGGCACAACAAACAATACCCTTGCAGTGTGGTCCCCACAGTGTAAGGGTTAATGCTCATTTTGTCTTGGGATGCCAGACTAAGGAGAAATACTTGACTAATGCCGTGTACACATGAGCGGACTTTTCGACAGCAAAGGTCCGACGGAAGGAATCCGCCGGACAATTCGATCGTGTGTGGGCTTCATCGGACCTTTGTTGTCGAAAATTGAGACGGACTTTAGATTTAGAACATGTTTCAAATCTTTGCGACGGACTTGAGTCCAGTCGAAAAATCAGTTCGTCTGTATGCTAGTCCGATGGACAAAAAACGATGCAAGGGCAGCTATTGGCTACTGGCTATGAACTTCCTTATTCTAGTCCCTTCGTACGTCATCACGTTCAAAACAACGGACTTTCGAACTGACTTTAGTCCATTCGTGTGTGGGCAAGTCCGGTCGTTCAAAAGTTTGTAGTAACTCCGTTGAAAGTCCGTCGGAAAGACCGTCGGACCTTTGATGCTGAAATGTCCACTCGTGTGTATGCGGCATAATTCTACTATCCAACAGAGTCCCATGAGCGGTGCATCTAGTCCTCCACAGCCTCCACTCTAAGCCACTTCTGGCTGCAGTTACTCTCCTGCCTCCTGTACGTGCAGAGCAGGGTTAATAGCCCTGTAAGTCTTATGGGGGAGAAGATGGGGCCTTATGGTCAGGTTCTCCCCCTCCCGTGGGGCATCCTTTCAGGGAAGCCCCACTTAGTGCTGGGGTGGACCTCTTGCTCGATGTGGTGGCTGCATTCATTTTCAGTAAGCAAAGGAAATACTTGTTGATCTTGCCAGAAATGCTGTGTCCTTGTTACTTTCTATGAGCTGAACTTAAAGCATGGAGAACTTTATTTTTGTTCTGTGAATTAGCCTTATTGTAATGAAAATAAATAAAGGCAGACATGTTTGAAGTCTAGCCTGGGTGGCAACACTGGCTTCCTCTATAGATACAGTAAAAAAGTAAATATAGCCATGAAGGTATAGGAAATGTGTTATTCACAGGATTACCATGTGAAAAGAAAAACAAAAAAAGCCTCAAATATGAATGCATCCACCTATTCTAGGTTCTGGTGAACTGCAACATATAACATTTTTGTTTTTGGATTTAGATATACTTTAATCAAGAATAGCGGGAGTGTGTGCATGTGGAAAAGAGTGCATTTGCTTACATAGAGGCTGGATTTAAATGTATGAGTATGCGTTGCAGTGTGTTTTTGAGGTGCATTTTTGACACACTTTATACATTTCCATTACTATCCATTAGACCCTATCATGCGCATTTAGGGGGGAAAATAAAATTACATTTTTCTGGCCAATATGATGTATATATGTAAACTAGGACCATTAAAAACAATTGTAAAACTCTGCTTTAAAAAGCACATGTCTAAACGTATAAGTGTTGAGTGGGAAGGTTGGATGTGGAAGTGCTGGGAGTTGTCCATACAAGATGCATAGAAATTGCAAGAAAAATAGGAGACCTGGAACGCGATGACGAGAAGTTTGTGGTTAAAAATGTAAAAAGCACTTACATTACATAATTACTGATTCATATGGTTACAATTGCAACAATCCAGTGTTGGGTCTAACACAGCTCAATACAGTTATAACATACATTATATTGCCGAAAGTTTTGGGACGCCTGCCTTTACACGCACACAAACTTGGCATCCCAGTCTTATGCCCCGTACACACGGTCGGATTTTCAGACGGAAAATGTGTGATAGGACCTTGTTGTCGGAAATTCCGACCGTGTGAAGGCTCCATCACACATTTTCCATCGGATTTTCCGACACACAAAGTTTGAGAGCAGGATATAAAATTTTCCGACAACAAAATCCGTTGTCGGAAATTCCGATCGTGTGTACACAAATCCGCACAAAGTGCCACGCATGCTCAGAATAAATAAAGAGATGAAAGCTATTGGCCACTGCCCCGTTTATAGTCCCGACGTACTTGTTTTACGTCACCGCGTTCAGAACGATCGGATTTTCCGACAACTTTGTGTGACCGTGTGTATGCAAGACAAGTTTGAGCCAACATTCGTCGGAAAAAAACACACATCTAAACCTTGTGGACAGCCTTCCCAGAAGAGTTGAAGCTGTTATAGCTGCAAAGGGTGGGCCAACTTAATATTGAACCCTATGGACTAAGACTGGGATTCCAATAAAGTTCATGTGCATGTAAAGGCAGGCGTCCCAATACTTTTGGCAATATAGTGTATATCTGTCTTTTGATTCACACGCCATTGTCACATCGTACAGCTAAGATAATGCCACCACTATTTAGACTACATGCACAAAGACATATTGAGGCATAAACAACCATAGTTTTTTCTGCATCCAATCGGCTATTTGTTTTATTATAGGTTCTTATATAGCACCATCAATTTACACAGCGCTATATATATATATATATATATATATATATAATACGTTCACATCAGTCCCTGCCCTCAAGGAGCTTACAATCTAAGGTCCCTGACTAACATTTATACATAAATATACTAGGGCCAATATAAACAGGGTCCAATTAACCTACCGGCATGTCTTTGGAGTGTGGATGGAAACTAGAGTACACGGAGGAAACCCACAAAGGCAGAACATGCAAACTTCAGGCAGGTAGTGTAATGGTTGGGATATCGAACCTGTGACCCTAGTGCTGGCAGGCAGACATGCTAACCACTTAGCCACTGTGCTGTTATAAAAATGAATGGCTGTACGGGCCATATTCAGGTAAACACCAATGCTTTAGAGTTTAGACCATCAACATAAACATATGCATGCTTGTATGACATTCTCCTAATTGCAGAAATCCTGGAAACACAGGTCACCAGCATGGCTATACTGTATAGCCGTGCAGGCCTGTCTAAACCTCTGAACTGGATGGACAGAATTACAATTCCTTTGGCAGGCAACACAGCTCCCATATATGTACAGCATTTCTACTGTTTGTTGTTTGCCTAGAGTTCAGCTTTAAATATGCTGCAGAAATTCTAGTAGTCTCCTTACAACTGGAATGTTTATAATAGTGCTCATTATTGTGCATTTACTAATAGAGATTGAGCCAGGTACAATGTTATCCACAGAATAAACAATCAAAAAACATCAACCATTTGCCTAATGAACTAAAGCCATTACCTGACCCTTTACCTAGAATGGAAAAGTTTTCCCTTCCCATGTATGGGAGCTAACTCTACAGACGACAAAACTTGTTTTTACACCTGATCAAATATTATTTAACTTGGCTGGTGTCTACTAACTTTCACTAATATCTATTTCCTTCTGCTTCCTGACACTCAGTACCTTCATTAGACTGGCAGACACATCTCCATCCAATACCTTATATGTGGCAAAATATTTGCAAATTAATCTCTAATTTTTCTCATGAGACCAATCATAGTAACTTTCCTATATTGTTAATGCTTTTATTTTTTCCAAAAGTCAAATAAGACCTTAACACAATAACATACCAAAAGTAGTAAACAAGTGAAGTTTTATAGAAGCTCAGACCTAACTGACAATCGATGTCACGAGTCCCACAGCACTGCCATGCCTCCTGCATACACGATGGATAGCTTTTAAGGCAGAACTCCAGATAAATAAAAACATGTAACAAAAATAACACATATAGATAAATTAGGTTCTGCTTCAATAATCACCTTCACTCTGGATCTTTCCCCTGCAGTAATTCCTTTCCACTAAAAATTGTTACCAGTCTTCCAGATTTAATGGTGAAAATGCCTTTTCAACCTACTTCCTCTGAGTCCAGGCTGTCATGGACACACCCCCTGAGCGTGTTATCATGCCTACCTGGGCTCAGAGTACTACTGCACTAAACAATATTTACACCATTTCATGAGTTCCTTTTAATGCAGAAGAAAAGTCCTTCCACTACCACTGACAGAGGAGAAGATAACTTCAGGGTTGAAGATTACACTGAACTGACTCAGTCGGTCACTGGTGGTTGATTGGTGGCACCGTGAGCAGGTTGGAAGAATTTCCTTCCAATTGTTTATGCTCAATGTGAAGGAGGGTGGCTGTGGGCCCTTTATTGGGTCAGGGCAGCTGCCTCTAGAAACGGCCTTAGGGTTGTTTCTGCATGTGAACTTGGAAAGGTAGGTAGAAAGGAGAGTCCAGTATCCAGTAAATGCAAGTTTGAAGGTGAGTTTAAATACGTTTATTGAGAGTAGCAACAAATACATCAAGCCAGCACATTTCGGGCGAACAGAGACTTCCCCCTTCTTCAGGCCTATGGAACAAACACAAGAGTGCACAAAAAATATACATATAGAGAAATATAAATATATAAAAAGGAAAAATGGCAACTGAAAGTATTAATTAAATAATTATATGCAAAATGATATGCATATAAAAGTTTACATAAAAACTAGAAAAAAATTTTACATACGTATATACATAGATAATCTAAAATTAGATGGTAAACAGAAGCGTGATGCGAAAGAAACTAAAAAATGAAAAATAAAAAATAAAAGATAAAAAATGAAAATGGGAAAGTAAACCTATTGTGAGAAGAAGCACGTGGGTGATTATAGAGATGAGCTTCAATGATGAGTCTGAGTGATGCAGAGTGCGAGGGGCGGCAGAGAGTCAGAGCATTGTGTGAATAGGGCAGCAGTGTGATCCAGGGAGAGAGAGGCAGAGAGCCAGAGCATTGTGTGTATAAGGAATGTAAAATTCACGTTAGTAGCCATTTAATTTAAAATGGTGGGTTTAGTGATCTGTGAGGTCTGAAAGGTAGGCGACCACCTCCTTGCATCTGCTTTATTCACTCTTTGGATCTGACGCCATCTTGCGGCCTGCCATTCTGGCTTCCTCCGCCTTGTAGACGCGGTGAGTAACGAGGCTATTCATTCAGCCTATTCATTCCTCAGCCGGCTCCCCTAACAGTATTGAGACATTCACATTTCACTGGGGCCCCGAATTTGGTGCCTTACGGAGACGCTCTGGGCCTACAATGAGCGGTGCACATCCGGCCGGCCACTACCGTTAGGAAAGTCTGCGGCTTCGGCCTATTCCTGGAGGTCGGCGGCCATCTTGGTGTTCCAAGTACTCCCTATCACAATCTGCGCCACTATACTGTTTGCACAGCTCCTGTTCCTCTAGATTCTGTTCAAGCTGAATCTTCTAGCCCTTTCCTACAGTTGCTGTAGTGTTCCTATTATTAAACGTATGAGAATCTTTACAAATAGCAACAGCGATATGAAGTGTGCATGGCACTGAGCAGATGTAAGTGAGGTGTACTCCATACAGCTATCGGCCCTATAGTTCCAGTTATGCCCGCCAAGACGCCCAAACCCCGTTCTGCACCTGGTAAACGATCGGGTAAGAGGTCGTTATCTCTTCCAGTCTCCGCAGGCTCAATTCAGCAATATTTAGCTAATGCTCGAGGTGACCAGGCTAGAACCTCAAGACCGAACGCCTCTCCCTCATCCCACGCTGCTTCTGTTAGAGAGAGCTGTCCAGCCTCCTCATACTGTTCGGATCTTATGGATGATCCCGAATCCCCTGCTGGGTCCGAAATGGCAACACTAATGAGTGGTCTTAAAAAAGAACTCGCAGGTATGTTTCACAGTTTGGAAAAATCCATTAAAAAAGAAATAACTGCTGTTAGAGTTGATATGTCACACATCCTGGTCAGAGTGGAGGAAACGGAACAACGTCAGGACTCACACGCTCTAGCTATAAAAGAACTGCAGGACACAGTTACTCAGCTAGCATTTGCCCATCGTGCCTCTCTATATAAACTCGAGGATCTCGAGAACCGTAACCATAGAAATAATATACATGTCAGAGGACTGCCTGAAGCAACCAGAGATAACGACCTTGAACCTTCAATACGAGGCATTTTTAATACCATCCTGGGTAACCCTGTCACTGATCCGCTGTGCTTTGACCGTGTGCATCGAGCTCTAAGACCCGTAATGCTAACTTAGACCAGCCCCGGGACGTCATCTGTCGCTTACATTACTTTGAGGATAAAAATACCATCATGGCAAAGATGCGGAGCATGCCTAACATAGACTTTGACGGGGCAGTCATCACCATATTCCCAGACCTCTTCAAGGATACTTTGGACCGTCGTAGAGCCCTAAAGCCGCTCCTTGATCACCTGCGTTCGGATGGGATCACGTACAGGTGGGGCTTCCCTGCCTGCCTGATTGCCACAAAAAATGGCCGCTCCCATACACTAAGGTTCCCGGAGGAACTCTCAACCTTTTTGCAGGACCTTAATCTTCCGTCCATGAGACTACCAGGCTGGCAGGACCCAACCCCCAAATTCTCGAACCCAGTGGATCCACTATGGAGAAAAACCCCTTCAAAGAAAAGACGTACCTCACTCCCAGGCCCTGCACAAAAGCATGGTTGAGTCATGCATTTTTTTCATTCAAGCCCACTCTAACAATGTAGATACCCAGTCTTCTACAGTTTGCTTTTACAAAGTCAGGTTTCGGCTATAAGTTTTTTCCACTATTGCCTGACTTGCCTGAAGCTGACCTGCCATTGGTTTGACCACTGTTTTCTTTTTTTTTTTCTTTTGTTTTTCTGTTGCCGTACCAGTTTGGTCTAAACATATGTTGCCTTGCAGGATCCATATTGTTTAGGTTGTTCTTGTTCTTGTTCACATAACCTTCTTATTTTACTGGAACTAATTATTCACTTATAGTTATAAGTTATTTGTTATTCACAGGCCGTATGCCGTCGGGGTGCGCTTCTCTCATTCTCCTTCCCCTACAGCATAACCCTGTCCCCCTCTCCTTCTGGGGTTAGCGATTGCGAGCGGCCTTAAAGGTGCTTTTTTAAATCTCTGTTCAGAGATCTGAATGGCTGCTCGTTCTCTCTTTCCCCAATGGGACCACTGCAGATTTCTGCGTGTTATTTATATGTTTCCCACAAGTTCTTTAATTCATGTATATGAACTCCATATGTGTTCATTTTCTTCTCCTTTTTTTCTTTTTCTCTCTTTCCAATCTATCCTCCTCTCTCCCCCACCCTGTTGGCATGCATGGTAGTGTAAGCTAAAGGATCCCACTTTGCTATAATAATGGCTACGTTAACGATTACATCATACAATGTTAAGGGTCTTAATGTTGCCGCAAAACGGCACAAAATATTGCGTGAACTGAAGCAAGCTGCATGCTCCATTGCCTTTCTTCAAGAGACGCATTTAACCCACACAACACCCATTAAATGGACCTCACCCCACTTTCCGCAGTGGTACTACAGCTTATCAGACACCAACAAAGCTAAGGGTGTGGCCATTGGGTTTAGTGGAAGTGTATCCTTTCGTTTATCTGATATGCTAGCAGATGATCATGGTCGCTTTCTCTTCCTTAGGGGCTTCATAGGTAACACCCAATGTACTCTTGCAAATGTTTACTGTCCAAACCAAAATCAGCCTACTTTTTTCTCACAAACTCTAACCAAACTGTCACATTTTGCCAAGGGTCTTACTATCTTAGCGGGAGATATTAATATGCCTCTAGACCCAACAATAGACACGTCCCAAGGCCGCTCTAATATTTCATTAAAACGCCTGAAATTTGTCAAAAAGAGGCTCCTAGACCACGTCTATTTCGGATCACGCACCTGTATCAATGAAGTTGACCATGTATTCCTTATCACGTCGCACTAATAACTGGAAACTCAATGATTCCCTTCTCTCAAATGAAGCTGAGGTTTCCATGTCGGCCTACTATTTATCACAATACTTTAAAGAAAACAAACCTTCTGACACCTCTCCCTCCATTGTGTGGGAAGCTCACAAGGCTACTATCAGGGGTCGCCTCATTGAGCTTGGTGCAAGGAAAAAAAAGGGAGCATGGTCAACAAATTAAACAGGTTCTACGACAAATAGCTGATCTTGACAAGCAACACAAACTTTCTCTACATATTAACCACTTGCCGACCGCCTCACGCCTATATACGTGAGCAGAGCGGCACGGGCAGGCAAAATCACGTACCTGAAACGTGATTGCCTTCCCGCGGGTGGGGGGTCCGATCGGACCCCCCCCCGGTGCCAGCTGCGGTCGGCATTTGGTTGGGAGCGATGACAGACGAGGGGGAGGCCATCCGATCGTGGCCCCCCCCTCGCGATCGCTCCCAGCCAATGACAAACATCCCCTGCCTCTGTATAGTACACAGAGGCAGAGGATGTGATGTCATCTCTCCTCGGTCTGGCAGTTTCCGTTCCAGCGCCGAGGAGAGATGACATGTAAGTGCACCAACACTCACACACAACACAGTAGAACATGCCAGGCATATATTACACCCCCGATCCCCCCCCGATCGCCCCCCGATCCCCCCCCAATCACCCCCCCCCTGTCACAAACTGACACCAAGCAGGTTTTTTTTTTTTTTTTTCCTGATTACTGCATAGTGTCAGTTTGTGACAGTTAGCAGTGGTGGGACAGTTAGTATTACCCCCCTGTAGGTCTAGGGTACCCCCCTTACCCCCCCTAATAAAGTTTTAACCCCTTGATCACCCCTCCTCACCAGTGTCGCTAAGCGATCATTTTTCTGATCGCTGTATTAGTGTCGCTGGTGACGGTAGTTAGGGACGTAAATATTTAGGTTCGCCGTCAGTGTTTTATAGCGACAGGGACCCCCATATACTACCTAATAAATGTTTTAACCCCTTGATTGCCCCCTAGTTAACCCTTTCACCACTGATCACCGTATAACCGTTACGGGTGACGCTGGTTAGTTCGTTTATTTTTTATAGTGTCAGGGCACCCGCCGTTTATTACCAAATAAAGGTTTAGCCCCCTGTAGGTCTAGGGTACCCCCCTTACCCCCCTAATAAAGTTTTAACCCCTTGATCACCCCCTGTCACCAGTGTCGCTAAGCGATCATTTTTCTGATCGCTGTATTAGTGTCGCTGGTGACGCTAGTTAGGGACGTAAATATTTAGGTTCGCCGTCAGCGTTTTATAGCGACAGGGACCCCCATATACTATCTAATAAATGTTTTAACCCCTTGATGGCCCCCTAGTTAACCCTTTCACCACTGATCACCGTATAACCGTTACGGGTGACGCTGGTTAGTTCGTTTATTTTTTATAGTGTCAGGGCACCCGCCGTTTATTACCGAATAAAGGTTTAGCCCCCTGATCGCCCGGCGGTGATATGCGTCGCCCTAGGCAGCGTCAGATTAGCGCCAGTACCGCGAACACCCACGCACGCACCGTACACGCACCGTACACCTCCCTTAGTGGTATAGTATCTGAACGCATCAATATCTGATCCGATCAGATCTATACTAGCGTCCCCAGCAGTTTAGGGTTCCCAAAAACGCAGTGTTAGCGGGATCAGCCCAGATACCTGCTAGCACCTGCGTTTTGCCCCTCCGCCCGGCCCAGCCCAGTCCAGCCCACCCAAGTGCAGTATCGATCGATCACTGACACTTTTCTTTGTAGCGTTTTGGTGAACTGGCAAGCACCAGCGGCGTAGTACACCCCGGTCGTAGTCAAACCAGCACTGCAGTAACACTTGGTGAATGTTTTGAACGCTACCATGCACTAGTTGAGTATTAGCGTAGCGTACAGCATTGCACAGACTAGGCACACTTTCACAGGGTCTCCCAAGATGCCACCGCATTTTGAGAGACTCGAACCTGGAACCGGTTACAGTTATAAAAGTTACAGTTACAAAAAAAAAGTGTAAAAAAAAAAAAAACACAAACAAAAATTAAAAAAAATAGTTGTCGTTTTATTGTTCTCTCTCTCTCTATTCTCTCTCTATTGTTCTGCTCTTTTTTACTGTATTCTATTCTGCAATGTTTTATTGTTATTGTTATTGTTATTATGTTTTATCATGTTTGTTTTTCAGGTATGTAATTATTTATACTTTACCGTTTACTGTGCTTTATTGTTAACCATTTTTTTGTCTTCAGGTACGCCATTCACGACTTTGAGTGGTTATACCAGAATGATGCCTGCAGGTTTAGGTATCATCTTGGTATCATTCTTTTTAGCCAGCGGTCGGCTTTCATGTAAAAGCAATCCTAGCGGCTAATTAGCCTCTAGACTGCTTTTACAAGCAGTGGGAGGGAATGCCCCCCCCCCCCCCCCACCGTCTTCCGTGTTTTTCTCTGGCTCTCCTGTCTCAACAGGGAACCTGAGAATGCAGCCGGGGATTCAGCCAGCTGACCATAGAGCTGATCAGAGACCAGAGTGGCTCCAAACATCTCTATGGCCTAAGAAACCGGAAGCTACGAGCATTTTATGACTTAGATTTCGCCGGATGCAAATAGCGCCATTGGGAAATTGGGGAAGCATTTTATCACACCGATCTTGGTGTGGTCAGATGCTTTGAGGGCAGAGGAGAGATCTAGGGTCTAATAGACCCCAATTTTTTCAAAAAAGAGTACCTGTCACTACCTATTGCTATCATAGGGGATATTTACATTCCCTGAGATAACAATAAAAATGATTTAAAAAAAAAAATGAAAGGAACAGTTTAAAAATAAGATAAAAAAGCAAAAAAAAATAAAGAAAAAAAATAAATAAAAAAAAGCACCCCTGTCACCCCCTGCTCTCGCGCTAAGGCGAACGCAAGCGGCGGTCTGGCGTCAAACGTAAACAGCAATTGCACCATGCATGTGAGGTATCACCACGAAGGTCAGATCGAGGGCAGTAATTTTAGCAGTAGACCTCCTCTGTAAATCTAAAGTGGTAACCTGTAAAGGCTTTTAAAGGCTTTTAAAAATGTAGTAATTTTGTTGCCACTGCACGTTTGTGCGCAATTTTAAAGCATGTCATGTTTGGTATCCATGTACTCGGCCTAAGATCATCTTTTTTATTTCATCAAACATTTGGGCAATATAGTGTGTTTTAGTGCATTAAAATTTAAAAAAGTGTGTTTTTTCCCCAAAAAATGCGTTTGAAAATCGCTGCGCAAATACTGTGTGAAAAAAAAAATGAAAAACCCACCATTTTAATCTGTAGGGCAATTGCTTTAAAATAATATATAATGTTTGGGGGTTCAAAGTAATTTTCTTGCAAAAAAAAATAATTTTTTCATGTAATCAAAAAGTGTCAGAAAGGGTTTTGTCTTCAAGTGGTTAGAAGAGTGGGTGATGTGTGACATAAGCTTCTAAATGTTGTGCATAAAATGCCAGGACAGTTCAAACCCCCCCCAAATGACCCCATTTTGGAAAGTAGACACCCCAAGCTATTTGCTGAGAGGCATGTCGAGTCCATGGAATATTTTATATTGTGACACAAGTTGCGGGAAAGAGACAATTTTTTTTTTTTTTGCACAAAGTTGTCACTAAATGTTATATTGCTCAAACATGCCATGGGAATATGTGAAATTACACCCCAAAATAAATTCTGTTGCTTCTCCTGAGTACGGGGATACCACATGTGTGGGACTTTTTGGGAGCCTAGCCGCGCACGGGACCCCGAAAACCAAGCACCGCCTTCAGGCTTTCTAAGGCTGTAAATTTTTGATTTCACTCCTCACTACCTATCACAGTTTCGGAGGCCATGGAATGCCCAGGTGGCACAAACCCCCCCCCAAATGACCCCATTTTGGAAAGTAGACACCCCAAGCTATTTGCTGAGAGGTATAGTGAGTATTTTGCAGACCTCACTTTTTGTCACAAAGTTTTGAAAATTTAAATTTTTTTTTCTGGTCTTTCTTTATTTTCAAAAACAAATGACAGCTGCAAAATACTCACCATGCTTCTCAGCAAATAGCTTGGGGTGTCTACTTTCCAAAATGGGGTCATTTGGGGGGGTTTTGTGCCATCTTGGCATTTTATGGCCTTCAAAACTGTGATAGGTAGTGAGGAGTAAAATCAAAAATGTATGCCCTTAGAAATCCTGAAGGTGGTGCTGGGTTTTCGGGGCCCCGTACGCGGCTAGGCTCCCAAAAAGTGCCACACATGTGGTATCCCCGTACTCAGGAGAAGCAGCTGAATGTATTTTGGGGTGCAATTCCACATATGCCCATGGCCTGTGTGAGCAATATATCATTTAGTGACAACTTTTTGTAATTTTTTTTTTTTTCTTTTTTTTGTCATTATTCAATCACTTGGGACAAAAAAAATAAATATTCAATGGGCTCAACATGCCTCTCAGCAATTTCCTTGGGGTGTCTACTTTCCAAAATGGGGTCATTTGGGGGGGTTTTGTACTGCCCTGCCATTTTAGCACCTCAAGAAATGACATAGGCAGTCAGAAACTAAAAGCTGTGTAAATTCCAGAAAATGTACCCTAGTTTGTAGACGCTATAACTTTTGCGCAAACCAATAAATATACGCTTATTGACATTTTTTTTACCAAAGACATGTGGCCGAATACATTTTGGCCTAAATGTATGACTAAAATTTAGTTTATTGGATTTTTTTTATAACAAAAAGTAGAAAATATCATTTTTTTTCAAAATTTTCAGTCTTTTTCCGTTTATAGCGCAAAAAATAAAAACGGCAGAGGTGATCAAATATCATCAAAAGAAAGCTCTATTTGTGGGAAGAAAAGGACGCAAATTTCGTTTGGGTAGAGCATTGCATGACCGCGCAATTAGCAGTTAAAGCGACGCAGTGCCGAATTGTAAAAAGTGCTCTGGTCAGGAAGGGGGTAAATCCTTCCGGGGCTGAAGTGGTTAAGCACCTCCAATCCCTCACACTTAAGCGAGAGGAATTAAAGACTCTTCTCAATTTAGACACTAAGAGGAAATTTCAGCGCTTATCACAGAAATTCTACAAGTGGGGGAACAAACCAAGTAAACTACTTGCTAGATCACTAAAAGCTAAACAGTCGCAGTCATTTATTTCCAAAATCAAACTTTCAACAGGAGAGCTTGCTCATGCAACTCCAGACATTGCTAAAGCCTTTAGAGAGTTCTATGCGGATCTTTACAATGTCAAAAATGATTTATCCTCTCTACCTCAGAAAGAGAGACAAAGCCGCATGCTCTCCTACTTGAAAGAAGCCAACCTACCTAAATTGCCGTGTCCGCCCTTAGGGAAATGGAAGCGGATTTCTCTGTTGAGGAATTCCAGGCCGCTTTGAAATCTTCCCCCTCTGGTAAAGCACCCGGACCTGATGGGTTCACTATTTTGTACTACAAAACATTTAGCGACATTTTACTCCGCCGTCTTACAGCCTATGTAAACTCAATCTCCCACTCTTCAGGCTTACGTCCAGAATCCCTTTCAACTCACATCACTGTCATTCCTAAACCCGATAAGGACCCCACCCTCTGTAACAGTTTTAGGCCGATTTCACTAATAAATACTGATATTAAGCTGTTTGCCAAAGTAATGGCAAATCGCCTACTTCCCCTACTACCCGGTTGGATCTCCGCAGATCATTCAGGTTTCATACCCAATAGAGAAGCAAAGGATAACTCCCTTCGGGCGATCTCCCTAATCCAATATGTCCAGAAGTGTGCCCAGCCCACCCTACTCCTTTCCACTGACGCCAAAAAAGCTTTTGATAGGGTGGACTGGGACATCTTAAGATGACCTTGCGACATTTTGGATTGGGACCTAAGATGTACCACCGTATTTTATCCCTTTATTCTAATCTCACAGCACAATTTCGAATTAATGGGATGTTGAGTGACCCTTTCGTCCTCCATAATGGTACCAGGCAGGGTTTCCTCTATCCCCCCTCCTCTTTGCTATTACCTTAGAACCCTTCCTAGCTACAATTAGAAATAATGTTAATATTCAAGGTATACAAATAGGCAACAGCTCCCACAAATACGCAGCTTATGCTGACGACATACTATTTTTCATTTAGCAGCCACGCATCTCAATACCTAATTTAATGTTGGCATTTTCCACCTTTCAATCAATCTCTAACTTCAAAATAAATCTCTCCAAATCTGAAATTTTAAACATTAATTTCCCCAAGTCCAAGGCGCTCTCCCTGAAACCCCTCTTTCCCTTTAGATGGGAACCGAAATGCATGAAATACCTAGGTATTTACCCCACTTCTAATCCCCACTCTCTTTTTCGGCATAATTATATCCCCTTGCTAAACAGGATTAGAGATGACCTACGGAAATGGTCCAGCTTATAACACACCTGGTTAGGGAAAGTAAACATCATTAAAATGAATATATTACCTCGCATCCTCTTCATTTTTCAAATGCTCCCACTGGGCATACCTGTGGGGTTCTTCACTATATTGCATACCATGATCTCCCGCTTTATTTGGAGGAACAGTCATCTGAGGTTATCTAGAGAGCTATTGTTTCGGTCCAAATGCTCTGGGGGACTGGCACTTCCAAATTTTAAGGCATACTATCAAGCAGTTGTTATGTCCAGATTAGCTGAATGGAAATATGCTTTTAACTCGAAACTGTGGGTACAACTTGAATATTTTTTGAATGGCGTGGATCTTTCGGTAGTCCCCTAGATACCCCGTTCTTGCAGGAATCTTGCTCGAACTACCTCAGCTCTCACTATATCCTCATTGGATATATAGGATGCCTTACATAAGAAATTCTCATGGGGGTATGATTCTTCTTTGATGCCTCTCCTCAACCATAAATATTTTTTACCAGGTTTATTAGACCCATTTTTTAAATCATGGGGTTCGGATGAGCCTCTCCTATTACATCATGTTCTCCATGGCAACGCACTTAAATCATTACATGAGATCCTTAACCCTAAACCCGACACGTTTTTTGATAAATGGAGATTCCACCAGCTACAACATTTCTTAAGTTCCCTTCAACATTCGCTTAGAGGTATACAAGATTTAAATAGCATAGAAGAGATATTTCATCCAAAGGACCCCCCTCTACATGGTATCTCTCTATTCTATAAAGCTCTCATTGCTCTTCAAAATCCCGCGTATCCGCCCTTTCTGGCTAAATGGGAAATTGATCTGGGCTCTCCTCTCACAGACAACAACCTTAAGGATAAGGTCCTACAATTAGCTCACACCTCCTCCCTCGCCTCAAAAATGGCAGAGGTCAACTATAAACTACTTACCAGGTGGAATTACACCCCAGCTAGACTTCACCAAATGTTCCCCGCCAGTTCCCCATTGTACTGGTGGAACTGTGGGAACAAAGCCACTCATGCACATGTCTGGTGGTTTTGCCCTCTCATTCGACCCTTTTGAGCTGCCATTTGCAATCTGATCCTACAGATTTCAGATGTCAATCTACCCAATGAACCATGGATTATTCTTTTCCATGCCACTAAAGATCCCATAGGCTCATATAAGTGCTCACTCATACCTCACCTATTGAACACCGCCAAAGCTTTGATTCCTACTCTATGGGGCCAACCAACAACCCCGTCTATAAAAGTCTGGCTACAAAAGGTAGATGAAGTTCATCTCATGGAGAATATTACCCACAACATTAAAGGTACTTCCAAGAGACATTCGTTAACTTGGGCACCCTGGTTAAAATTCCAGTCCACTTCCTCCTATAAGGACATTATAGTGCAAACTCCTTAAGCCTATCAATTAAGCATTGTTATCTAAATTTCCTTTTTAACTCAATAAATCTTTTACGGACCACGGTTTATTGTATTTTATTTTATTTTCCTCTCACATGCCATGACAGTTATCATTTTTCAATATTCTTCAACATGTTAACATGCATGCCAACAATCCCCCCCCCCCCACCCTATCCCATACCCTATCCCATACCCTATCTACTATCCCTCTTCCTTCATCTATTTTCCTCCCTATCATCTATTCTTTTCTAATCCCCCCTTCTCTATTCTTTTTCTTTCGTCTCTCCCTTCAAATTAAAGCAACGTTTTTTTCTTTCTTCTGTTTTGATTCAAATGCTCGCATAGAAAGAAGCCTCTATCTAGTCAGTTAATACATTTGCTTGTATTTCCCCCCTCTGTATTTCCAGGAGCAATTATTGGTTTCTAGTTAAACGTTGTAAACCTGCGAGCATTGAAACCTATGTCATTTTTACTACAAGAATGTTTATGTTTTGTGATATATGTATATCTCTTATCTATTTTACTTTAATAAAAATTTACTAAACAAAAAAAAAAGAAGGGGTATGCCTCAAAAAGAAGTGGATAAATGGGTCCATATAATAGAACTGTGGCAGGGATTTCAAATATCATATAAGAAAGGCAAGTGCCAAACCCAGCAAGTCAGTATGCAAATATTCTTAAAGATAGGAAAGAATCCCCACAATAAAAGAACAGAATCCACTATTTATGATGCAAAGGTGGATCTTGCCAGTTACGCGTCAAATCTAAATCAACAGAGTACTTTCACATAGAAAGGATTTCTCCAATTAGCTTGCTAGAGCTAAGGTGGCATACAGGTTCATGCTAATGTTCATATGCATTCTGGTTAAAAAAAAAATTCCTATTGATAGTTTTGGAAACCCAGGCTATTCTCTTATCTTCTGATATCACGGCTTTGGTTCAGATTTAGGCTGTCCATAGACAGAACAAATTTCTTTCCTGCAACTGTAAGAACAAAGTGATTATTACTAACAGCTATAACAGCCGCTAGCAATAAATGCATGTAAAATCCAGCTGGTTGGTTGTACCCAAGTTGATCAATCGATCAATTTGGGTACATTCAGCCAGCAAATACATGGTTCGAATCTCAGCCGGTTCCTGCTGAACCATTCAAGATTCAAACCATCTATTAGATTTTGCAAATAGTTTTTGTTTTACTTTCATCAAACATATCACCACAGTGCTGACAGCTGGAAATTTGTATTCAATAGGTTAGCTTACATTAGATTTTCAAGACAGCATAAACCCATAGTCATGTGCCATGAGGACTTAAAGGGGTTTATTTACTAAAGCTAGAGAGGGCAAAATTAGTCAACAAATCAGCTTCTAACCTCAGCTTGTTTAGTTAGGCCCCTTTCACACGTGCAGATCCGCGTTGATCAGACCCGTGAACTTCAGCTTGCTCAGCGGGGATCGCTCCATTGATCCCAGCTGAGCCGGCGGATGACAGGGTGCAGAGAGCGCCCTGTCAGATCTCCACTCTCCCCTATGGAGGATCGGATGAACACAGACCTTCTGTCCCTGTTCATCCGATCCGCTCTGTAGACAGATAGAAAAATAGGATTTTCTTCTGTCTGCAGAATCGGACAATAGCGGGGCCGGATGATATCGGGTGTTAGCGGATGTTCATCCGCTGACACCCGATATCCCATAGGGATGCATGTATGTCCGTATTTCATCCGAAAACGGATGGATGAAATACGGACATACGCACGTGTGAAAGGGGCCTTAGGCTTTAGCAATAAAACCTGGAAGCTGATTGGTTTCTCTGCAGAAATTTGACTAATTTTGCCCCCTCTAGTTTTAGTAATTACACCCCAAAAAGACCATGTCACCAACGCAATCACCTCCGTACCGCATTAATGTAGAAAAACAGTGGGGAGATAGACATGTATTTCTGGAGTGCTGTTTATAAGTGACACTTACTAAGGTGGCATATGTCACTGCACAGCTGAGATCACGGTCACGATGTACAGAACCAGTCAGAGTTTCTCTGTACTTTGTGATTGCTGTGACCAATCATAGTCATCGCAATTGTAAACACTAGTAGTCTTTACAGGCGTGCAACCCTTTTTTAACGAAAGACACTCTTCTGGGAGTGTCTATGTCTAATTACTGTTTGCATTGGTCTAGATCCTCTGCCCTTGTCTCATCTCCCTACATTACCCTTTATTTATATCTGTCGTGGAGCAACAAAGGGAATAATAAAGAACATCAATTGGGTGACAACTCTGAGTTTGCTGAGGCTACTAACATCACATCCAAAATGACAGCACTTGGCATTAGTCTCAGGCCTTTTGCATGCCTATACAAGGGAAGCTTTTCCAGAAAAAAAAAACATGCATAAAATATGCTAAATATACTTATAGAGGAGGATTTACTAAAATGTGAGGACATTCACACGCAAAATATAGTGAAGATTCACTTCAGTTATCCATTCATGAGCAGATGAAATAAAATGAACTGGCATTTTACATGATTGGATCACTGAAGAGAATTTTTTATGTGAATATTTTCAACTCTTTTAGTAAATCAGCCTTTTTATCTTATGGGAAGATTGCTGCTGAAATAATTAGTCTGGAGACAGGATCTCGTTTAGGCTGGGTTCACACTATTGCGAATTGGATGTGGGTTTCCCCGCATTCCAATTCGCATATCAGGAGATTGTGACCATCTCTCAATGGAGCCGGTTCACACATCTCCGGAGCGGCTGTGGAGCAAATTGCACAGGAGCCCTGTGCATCTTCTGGTCCAGTTTCAGGTCCGAATTCAGCCAAAAGTTTGGATCGAAATCGGACTTGAAATGGTGAACGGGGACACACCAGACCCCCGCTGTCAGCCACTCTGCACGGCAGTGTTAACCCAGCCTTAAATGTAAACATATGATAGATGTAGCATACAGCAACAGATACCACAAGGCTATTAGCACTAACTAAAGCTGGATATAGATGGATCGAAATTTGACTGGTTCAGCAGGCAGCTGCCTAATTTCAATTAATCTATGGCCATTCCCGTCAATCTAAGGACCGATTGCTCTTAAACAGGCTTGTTGGAAAATCTGCTTACATCAGCTGCAGTTCTGATCAGTGTATTCTGATGGCGAAGGAGTCCTGCTGTCAGAATACAATGACACAGCAGGGGGAATTCTCTTATCCACCTCAATTGTATGGATGGAGAATCCGTTCAGTTTTTCAATCTGCCTGCTGTCTGATCAAAAAGAAGAACTGATACATGTATGGCCAGATTAAGGGTCCTTTCATACGGGCCTTCAGTTTTTTAGTTGAATTCAGTCACTTTTTTATTGGTAAAAAAAAGGATCAAAAACGGATACGGATGTCAATTTTTACATCCATTTTCATGTCCGCTGACGTCCATTTTTCACCAGATCAGATGTTAGCGGATGTCGTCCGCTAACATCCATTTTTCATCCGTTCCGTTTTTTAAACGAAAGAAAAATAGGCTTTTCTTCCCTCTCAAAAAACAGAACTTAACGGAGGTGGATGTGAGCGGATCTCAGCGGATGATCATCCGCTAGCCCATAGACATACATGTATGTCCACTTTTCATCCGCCAGTGGATGGAGGAAAAATGGACATACTGAACACCCGTGTGAATAGGGACCCTAAGAGGTTTACAAGACAGCTGGAAACTTTCAGCTGGTATCAAAATGTTTTCCCAGAGATTACAGAGATAAGCATCAAGCATAGGCTGATGAAGGAGTCTGACTAGCCCTTAAAATGCACCTCAGCATTTTGTTACCAGCTCATGTTTGTTGGCTGGCCATAAAAGGTTTGAATTTTGCCAATCTTTGCTGAATCAGCTGAAATTCAAGTTATAGGTGGCCTTGACAGCACCACTTGGATCAACAAACTTATTTTTAAAATTGTGGGCCGAACAGTGACTGCATCCAATCAGATATAGTCACTGCAAGGGTATTCAGACAGTCGTGGGTTCCAGCTATCTGAATACAATACCTGATGGGGGGGGTTTCTTCTGTAAATGCAGTTTAGATGAATGGAGAGATTAATTAAATCTCTTTCATACAAACTGAGAAATCTATGGGCCTAGGGATAGCCTTAATCTGGGTACACACGGGCTGAATGACGGCAGACAACAGCAGGTTAAAAAAAAAAATGGCCCACATTCAGGCTGTGTGTAAGTCGGTCTGTTCGACAGAAGCCAGCCATTTTGTGGCTTTTGTCAGACAAGCATGCTGGAAACCAGCGACCGACTGACTTCCGATTTAGCTCTCTCAGCTAAGAGCAGTGAGCACTGATCGGAGTGTTCTGGTGGGGGGAGGGGGGGCCGTCCCCCTGTCAGAACACAACACCTCACATGGTTACTACAGCGGCTCCGACCGGAGATGACAGGTTTTTTTCGTTCAACCCAAGGGGTTGAACGAAAAAATTTATAGTATGTACCCGGCTTTAATCCTCCTCAATGGCAATAATCTTTTTTGCTTATTATTTAAAGATAAATTGTAGGCATGGTATATGTTCACATGGAAAGCATCAGGTAGAGGTAGAGAGTGTGATGTCACTGCCAGGGAGGGTAGTTAATTTACTGTCTCTACCTTGTCCTATCAAAGAATGTTTTCCATGTAAACATATACCATGCCTATTCACCTTTAAATTATAAGCAAAAAAGATTATTGCCATTGAGGAGGACTAAACCTATTCATAGGTGCATGGATTTCTCAGCCTGAATGAGATCTATGTTCAATCAGAGAATGCTTTGCATTCATTCATAAGATGCAAAGCACACTCTGAATGGCAATCAATGTATGTGTTAGCTACATGCAGTCACAAAGCGCAAATATATTACTAGCAAAAGAGCCATGAATAAATAATAAAGCAAATAATGTCCATGAAGTGAGGACTTGAAAGTTCGCTGCTGCTCCTCTTGACAGATCCGGGGATCGATCCAACAGACATGCAAAAACAAGATAAACAAGGGCACAGAGACCTCCACGTGCGCCAGATGTCGCTGTAGATGCTGCAGAGTTTGACAGCTGTAGAACATATCTGACGGCACTGGTATTGGGTCGTGTTCGCCATCATCGTGCCTTCCATCTATTCACCTTTGGCTTTCTGTACCAGTTTACACATCCATGCATGCAGGATAAAAGCAACATATATGTAAGTGGATATTATTTCCTTTATGGAATAAACAATACCGTTTTTGAACTACATCCCTGTACCCCTATTTGTCTTGTTTTTGCATGGGACAGCAGGTGGGAAATATTGCCTAAAACTTAAGTAAAATAAATACCAGCAGACAAGTGTTGGATAAAAAAGGCCGCGGTTGTTTAATTTTGGTTTCAAATGTTTTATAAATAAATGAATTCAAACTTTCACATATCATATATAAGCTTTAAGCTAACCTAGCCACTACGGCTTAGGCTGCAAAACACAAATCCCAACTTTTAATAAATTTAAAACTTTATTCAACAAGAAAACATATGAATAACTAGTCCCCCTTTGTTTAATTATATATTTATTTATTTATTTTTATTTTTTTTTATCCTTTTTTTTTTTTTTACAAAGGTGACCTTACCACATAACAACAGCCGCGACAAAATAAAATAATAAAAAAGGGGTGGGGTGGGGGGGGACACCACAGCTCCTCTTCTGAGGCGAATGAGCCCGCTAGCTACGGAACCCCTTTTTATATCCCTAACTAGCCTAACTCTATCCAGTTTAAACTGGATTTTCCTGGGCTTTTACACATGATTCATAAGAGGTCACCTGTACCCCTCTCTAAGCCACGTGAGCTACCTGTGTTTCCCCTGAGAGCAGCAGGCTCCCCAGGGGAACTAGAAACTGCCATTCCCGCCGCTCTCCCATGAGGAAAAGGGGTGGCAAGAAACTGCCTTCCCCCTTTTTCTATCATTCTTTGAACAGCACCCCTGTTGAGTTGCCGACCTCTTGTGTTGCCAATGCATCAGGCCGGCTGCTTAGCACAGGACCCAGAAGCAAGTGGAGATCACTGGAGTAGCAGTATCTACTTCAGTGGTTTTCAGCTTCCAGGGACATCCGCCAAGCTGGACCAATGCAATTATGTAAAATATACCATGCCCAGAATCCTTCTTTAACCTGTCCAGATAAAAGCACCAACTCTGCGTTGCTCTGTCATCATATATAAACCAGTGAAAGAACCTGCAGAAATTGCTAAAGTCAACAACCAAAATTGTGTCCTTATGTACAGGTTAACCAAGTCATGAAACGTTGTTTTTGTATTTTAAAATAAGTGCTGTCCTTCACTACTAATACATATGTTCCAAACACTGGCCTGCTCTGGCACTTCCTCTGTAGCTTAGACAGCAGGAGGAAACAGGATTGCAGGTCTTTCCAAGAGCAACATGTAGCCAGAGATTGGCAATTTCCCAGGTCAATTGCTGTTTTTGGAGAAGGTGAGATCTGAGTGTTTACCCAGAAATTATGGTCATTCTCTGTCAACCCCATAACTGCAAATTAAGCAAAAAAAAAAACTTCTTGTTTTTTTAAAAACCACAGGGAAGGCTAGGGTGTCACTGATAAGAGCCATTGATTCTGGAAGGCAGGAAAACCACTCATTACGTTAGTGGAGAAGATGAGCTGCAGAATTTATCTGGCAGAGACAGCCTGAAAAACAAGTCAATAATATCCATACAGGAAAGAGGTCAGTCCAGGCTGTAACAAGTGCAAAGGGAAACCTCGGGAACCTGTTCCGAAAACATACAAGAAAAGGCAACATAAGGACTCTTTGGTGTCTACCCTGTGCACTTTGTCTACACATCCCGAAAAATAAGCGTTTGCCTATTTCCTGACTTATGGTTTGCAACATTTTACTTATTTCCTAGCTAGTTTTTGCCAAGATCAGAGAGCGGACTCTGGTGCCCCTAAAGCTTTCTGTTTTTCTATAGCACACTCTCTTCCCAAATTTTACACTAAGGAACAAGGTGATACATGCCAGTTCAAAAATCTGATCACTGACATAATCATGTTTCATTTTGATGGCCATATTGCTTTACCAATAACAAATCATGTTTGAAGGTTAGCCGACATCAGAAAAATGAACTAAACTCATTTGTTGTTAATGTGGAACTTCACTGTATCTCAACATCACAAATTGAACATGCTATTTAAGTCATTTTTAATATTCAAAGCCTAACTACTCATCCATCCATGTCTTCATGCCTTTTTACAAAGAAATCACTAAAAAAAATACTAGCATTTCCGGCCACGGTCATCTTGAGTAAGGGCAGGCAATTAATGTAGTATTTACTTGGAAACCATCTGCTGTTAGCTCAGGCATGCAGGCAGGAGGGAATTCTTAGCTGAGAAAGTCCCTCCTGCCCTCCTCCAGATGAAGGATTTATGAAGGAAGCAACTGAAGAAATGTAAAAAAAAAAAAAGATTAAAAAACAAGTAAATATAATATGAGACCCAAAATAAATTGTCAGGTGCCACTCAACGACATCACGCTAAGAGGGTCCAGGCGCCATCTTGCTGAGCTGACAGATCTGCACTGTGGAATGGAAGCTAAGCCCCCACCACTAACAATAGTATCCAATTAAATATATCCCTCTATATATATTTTATTGTCTCTGTCCCCGTTGGTGAAAATTTCCATCACATAAAATGACTTTAAGTGTATGTAAACCCAAGAGCAAAAATGATATATGCTGCAGTTCCCCAGCCCCTAGCTATCCTGCTGATAACACACTTCCTCTCCTCCCACTGTACAGTATCTATGAAAGAGCAGTGTTCTCACCCTAAAATAGAACTACGAACCCCCCCCCCCCCCTTTTCTTCTCTGTAACATAGAGAGTGATGTTCTGTGGTTCCACCAAGGAAACTAAAGCGGGGCCAATAATCTTTGAGATTTCGGCAATGTAGCATTGTCAACTCATTTCAGAAATATAGGAGCTCATTTAATTTCTGGCAGGATCCACAAGTATTTTAAAGCACTTATAGAACAGATTTACCAAAGCTCAGTATTCAGTGTTTAACCACTTTACGACTGCCCACCACACATACACTGTGTCAGGAGGGCCGTTCTGCACCAGAATATGTACCTAGTATGTGATCCAACACTTCCGGGTCTGGGGCACACTTGTGAACTGCCGGCGACCTGTTACCGCTGTAATAAGACACAGCGGGAGCTGATTTGCGGATACCATGGACTCGATGACCACCTTCATCCATCGATCATTAGGCAGAGAGGCGATCTGCCTATGTTAACAAGGTAGATCGCCGTTCTGTCAGTAGGGAAGGCATTGATCCTGTGTTCATGCAAAGTAGGAACATGGATCAATGCCTTCCCCTAGTAAAAGCACCTCCCACACAGTGCACAAACACTGGTTAGACACACAGTTAACCCTTTCATTGCCCCTGATGTTTAATCTCTTCCCAGCCAGTGTCATTAGTGTCACTGGTCCCCAAAAAGTGTCAAAGGTGTCAGTTAGTGTCGCAACTGTCTGCTGCAATATCACAGTCCCGCTGTTCATTGCCATTATTAGTAAAAGAAAAAAAGAAAGAAAAAAAAATCTCATAGTTTGTAGGCACTAGAACTTTTGCGCAAACCAATCAATATGCGCTTATTGGGACTTTTTTTCTACCAAAAATATGTAGCAGAATACATATTGGCCTAAATTGATAAAGAAATTAGATTTTTTCATTTTTTTATTGAACATGTTTTATAGCAGAAAGTAAAAAATATTGTTTTTTTTTTCAAAATTGTCGGTCCTATTTTGTTTATAGCTCAAAAACTGCAGTGGTGATCAAATACCACCAAAATTAAGCTTTATTGTGGAAAAAAGGGACATCAATTTTTGTTTGATAAAGCGTCACACGACTGCGCAATTGTCAGTTAAAGTAACACAGTGCCGTATGGCAAAAAGTGGCCTGGTCATGAAAGGGGGAGGGGGGGTAAATCTTCCGGAGGGCAAGTGGTTAACAGCTGTAAAAGGAGCCAATAAGAAATATCCTTTGTTAGGGTTTACATACATTTTGGGGAACCTGCAGGAGCTTCTAATAAAGAGTGCGCACATTTGCATTTAAGGAGAAAATTCTTTGAATACCAATCACCTTTTTCCTAAATTGTGTTCAGATCATAAATATTTACTCTCCCTCGATTTCACACATTGTATGAAAATGCGTTATGATAAACACATTATCCTTGACATTGTTAATATTCCAGTTATGCAGTTTACTTTGTTCCAGCTACTGAAAGCCAACAAAGCACAGCTAGGATATTTTTGGTACTGTGGTAGACATCAGGATAAAACCATTCCCTAGGGAAATAAAACATTCAGTGAAATTAGACAGAATATAGTTCCTGTCTCACTTAAGTCCTGGGAAAGGTCATGCGGATGGGAAATCACATATTGTATATTGTATAGTGTAGCAGAGAAGCATGAACTAGATGAAAGTTTGTTCACATAAAATGCTTACTACAGGAATATAATGTACAAAAATTAAGAAATTGCAATGTATATTCTATTTTGCTGCTTACCAGTCTTTTTTTACCTCATGATTCTGGCAGTAGCACATTTCCTGTGCTAGGGTGACAAAGCTCACTCATGGTATTGTATCTATTAAAGAGCAACATTGTCACCCTAGACTGCTTTCCTGATATGGACCACAAATATTCCCCCCTTTCTCATCTCAATTACATTGGGTGAGATGTTTTGTAGTTCACAGAAAATAGCTGTAATGGGTGATAACATTGAATGAATAATCAGTTCAGTGCACAGGAAGCATGCTAGATTCAACGGGAATTTCCCTGTACTTGAAGAAAATGGATACCGTATATACTCGATTATAGGCCGACCCCGAATATAAGCCGAGGCACCTAATTTTACCACAAAAAACTGGGAAAACTTATTGACTTGAGTATAAGCCTAGGGTGGGAAATGCAGCAGCTACTGGGTAAACAATGCCCATCTGCAGCCTCACTGTGCCCATTTGCAGCCTCATTGTGCCCATCTGCAGCCTCATTGTGCCCATCTGTAGCCTCACTGTGCCCATTTGCAGCCTCACTGTGCCCATTTGCAGCCTCACTGTGCCCATTTGCAGCCTCAATGTGCCCATCTGCAGCCTCATTGTGCCCATCTGTAGCCTCACTGTGCCCATTTGCAGCCTCACTGTGCCCATTTGCAGCCTCACTGTGCCCATTTGCAGCCTCAATGTGCCCATCTTCAGCCTCACTGTGCCCATCTCCAGCTGTACCTTTGATTACCAAAACAGCGGGTGTCTCCCGCTGTGTCATGCCCATCTGCAGCTTTACCTTTGATTACTAAAACAGCAGGTGTCTCCCGTTGTGTCATGCAGTCTGTTCGGCGGCTGTCCATTGTAACAGAACCCCACCTCCTCGTCCATGATAGACGAAACACTGATACAATGCTGGGAAACTGTATCAGTGTTTCGTCTATCATGGACAAGGAGGAGGCGGGGCTCCATTGTAGCTCTGGTCTTAGGGTCATTAGGGTCATTGTCCTGCTGGAAGGTGAACCTCCATCCCAGTCTCAAGTCTTTTGCAGACTCTGACTGGTTTTCTTCTAAGATTGCCCTGTATGTGGCTCCACCCATCTTCCCATCAACTCTGACCAGTTTCCCTGTCTCTGCTGAAGAAAAGCATTCCCATAACATGATACTGCCATCACCATGTTTCACAGGTGGGGATGGTGTGTTCAGGGTGATGTGCAGTGTTAGTTTTCCCCCACACATAGCATTTTGCTTTTAGGCCAATAAGTTTGATTTTGGTCTCATCTGACCAGAGCACCTTCTTCCACATGTTTGCTGTGTTCCCCATATGGCTTCTCGCAAACTTCAAACGGGACTTCTTATGGCTTATTTTCAACAATGGCTTTCTTCTTGTCACTCTTCCATAAAAGCCAGATTTGTGGAGTGAACAACTAATAGTTATTCTGTGGACAGATTCTCCCACCTGAGTTGTGGATCTCTACAGCTCCTCTAGTAAGACCTCATAATTTAATCAAAATTATATGTGATGGATCAGAACACAATAGGATGGTGAAGTAAAATTAGAAAAATATATACATAAAACTATTTTTCAGAAATAAAAAACTGATAATTGGCATGTGCGAATGTATTCACCCCCTTTGTTATGAAGCTAATAAAAAGCTCTGGTGCAACCAATTACCTTCAGAAGCCACATAATTAGTGAAATGATGTCCACCTGTGTCCAATCTAAGTGTCACATGATCTGTCATTACATATAAACATCTTTTTGAAAGGCCCCAGAGACTGCAACACCTAAGTAAGAGGCACCAGTAACAAAACACTGCCATGAAGATCAAGGAACTCTCCAAACAAGTAAGGTACAATGTTGTTGAGGCGTACAGGTCAGGGTTAGGTTATAAAAAAAATATCAAAATCTTTGATGGTCCCTAGGAGCACCATCAAATCTATCATAACCAAATGGAAAGAACATGGCACAACAGCAAACATACCAAGAGAAAGCTGCACACCAAAACTCACGAACCGGGCAAGGAGGGCATTAATCAGAGAGGCAGCAGAGAGACCTAAGGTAACCCTGGAGGTGCTGCAGAGTTCCACAGCAGAGACTGGAGCTTCTGTACATATGATGACAATAAGCCGTATGCTCCATAGAGTTTGGCTTTATGGCAGAGTGGCCAGAAGAAAGCCATTACTTTCAGCGAAAAACAAAATGGCACGATTTGAGTTTGTGCAAAGGCATGTGGGAGACTCCCAAAATGTATGGAGGAAGGTGCTCTGGTCTGATGAGGCTAAAATTGATCTTTTTGGCCATCAAATAAAAGGCTATGTCTGGCGCAAACCCAACACATCACCCAAAGAACACCATCCCCACAGTGAAACATAGTGGTGGCAGCATCATGCTGTGGGGATGTTTTTCAGCAATCGGGAATGGGAAACTGGTCAGAGTTGAGGGAAAGTTGTATGGTGCTAAATACAGGGATATTCTTGAGCAAAACCTGTACCACTCTGTGTGTGATTTGAGGCTAGGACGGAGGTTCCCCTTCCAGAAGGACAATGACCCCCAAACACACTGCTAAAGCAGTGGTTTAAGGGGAAAATGTAAATGTGTTGGAATGGCCTAGTCAAAGCTGAGACCTCAATCCAATAGAAAATCTGTGGTCAGACTTAAAGATTGCTGTTCACAAGCGCAAACCATCCAACTTGAAGGAGCTGGAGCAGTTTTGCAAGGAGGAATGGGCAAAAATCCCATTGGTAAGATGTGGCAAACTCATAGAGACTTATCCAAAGCAACTTGGAGCTGTGATAGCCACAAAAGGTGGCTCTACAAAGTCAATACTTTAGGGGGGTGAATAGTTATGCACATTGACTTTTTCTGTTATTTTGTCCTATTTGTTGTTTGCTTCACAATTTAAAAAAAAAAAAAAAAAACATGTTCAAAGTTGTGGGCATGTTCTGTAAATTAAATGATGCAAATCCATGTTAATTCTAGGTTGTGAGGCAACAAAACACGAAAAATGCCAAGGGGGGTGAATACTTTTGCAAGGCACTGTAGGGATTATGGGATGCCCAACTTCACTTGAAGAATACCAGATGAGGACAAACTTCCTTCTCTAGGTACAAAAATGAAGATCCTGGACTGTACTCCCTCCAGGATAAAACGCAGTTTCTATGGATCAGTGACAGTATCTTTTACGAACCAGGAGCCTCGTCCCCGAAATAGCACAAATTTGTAAATTGTATGCAAAGATATCTTGACTTTTCTGTAGAACTTCACTCAGTCTGACGCTTGCAGATGCTACTAGCCCACCTGGCTGCTTGATTACCATCCCACCTGGCTGCTCTGAAGAACTCCCCAGGACAAGGGATCGGGATTTAGCAAAACAATGTCCCTGGAAAGTATGCTACATCCGGCAATCTTTTCCCTTGTAAGCCACTGGGTGCACTGAGGTACTTACACTGCCCCCTTGCTCCTCGCTGCACTGGGCAAGACTTCTGTTCAGGCCTCTAACTGATAAGATCTTCCCATGCCAACCCGGATGTCCAAAGGTAATGGAGATGCCTCTCTTAAGCTTCCTCTCCTTTCTTTTCTCAGTTCCCTGCCTAGAGGCAGAGCCCCCAGCCCTGAAGTTCCCTCTCAGGCCTCACGACAGCAACCTTAGCACTCCATCTTTCACCCAACTCCCTATTGTTCAGGCTCCACCATATTTATGGGCCGGTTCAGCCACCCTGCCAGGCCTCCTGCCTGGGGATTGGCCCAAACTCCCATAAACATTCAGACCCAGCCTATTTACCTTCGCCCACTAGCTTCTAGAGCAGTGGTTCTCAACCTGGGGGTCGGGACCCCCTCGGGGGTCAAATGATGATTTGCCAGGGGTCACTGAATCCTGGGCTGTTCCTGAAGCCAGCACCGCTCTCCCAGCCTTCTTGCGGCCACCCAGAAGGACTGTTTCTGGAGCCCGCGGCTGCCCAGTCAGCCTCTTCACAGCCGCCCCGGCATGGCTGGGGGGCAGAGACTAAAGGTCAGCTGACTGGTGAGCAATGTGAAGTGGGAGGGGCTGGAGGAGACCCTATCTCCTGATTTCGGCATAGGTGTCACTGCTATGAGACACCACAAAGTCGGAGACACAGTGAATAACACTACCTGTGATTAGAGTTGTCATTAAAAGTCTCCACTACAGTTCTCAGATCAGCAGATGACCTTGATCAAGAGCACCTAAGTTGGCTGATCAGAACTCCCCCCAGCCCTGCCACTGATCCCAACTCCCGGCCAGCACTGCCACTGATCCCAACTCTCTGCCAGCACTGCCACTCATCCCACCACCAAGGAGTAAGAGAAGGAATAAAAATAGAGAATACATGGAAGAGAGAGGAAAAGAAGGGGAGGAACAAAGAAAAAGGGAAAGAAAGAACAAGAAAGACAGCTAGAGAGAAGGATGGGGATAAAAAACAAACAAGAAATTAGGATAGAGAGAGGGATAAAAGGGAAAGAAATGAGAACAAAGAGAAAGAGTGGTACATCCTAAAATGTACCATAAGGGGTTTTAATATTGTACGAGTGGAAGGGACTCAGGGAGCGCTAAATGTCTAAGGGTTAGGGGCGCAAATTACTTGTCTTGCCTTGGGTGCTGACAACCCACGCTACGAAAATAATTTTACTGTTAGGGGCCCCCACAACTTGGGAGATTTTATCAAAGGGTCACGGCACTAGAAAGGTTGAGAATCACTGTTCTAGAGGTTTCCACTGACCTCCAGAAGCAGGGAGAGGCAATAGAGGACTGGTCTGCAGAGCCTTCCAGCCTGACCTGAATCTAAACCTTGACACAAATAACAGACGCATACAACTACCATGAGTCACAAAATACATTTACCTACACTAGTTGCACACTAAGGTGGTGCTACATTTTCATAACCCAATGTGCATGAGACCTTAGTACAAATAGTCTTGAAATGTTAATAATTGGCCTTGCATAGCATAAGCAATTCTAGCCATAGACAGTTAGATGGACAGTAAGACATTGCTTGTCGTACAATACATTGACACATCAATGGAACCTGCTAGAGTTTTTTCCACCACTTCACAAAAAGGTGAATATGACTAACATTTTCGTTTCCTTTTTGTTCTAGAAAATGGAAAGTCTGGCACCCAGTTACATAGACAAGTACTAACCGCTTGGAAAATCTCTGTGAGTGATAAAAAACACTTCCACGTGTTGGAAGTACTTGTTATCACTCCAAAATTTGATCTCCACCCAATCAATACAGCTTTAAGCTCAACTTAAAGCTGAAGTGTAACGTAAGCATATAGTATCTTCCCTAATCCTGGTTGCAGGTTAGGGCTCTCTATTTCTAGCCAAATGCCTGAGGCCCATGACACACAGGGGTCCAAGCCACCTAGTACGTGGCACACTGTCTTCTTTCCACTCTGCTAGGAGGGCAACCACTTCCCCTAACCCCCACTAGCTCCTGAACTTTACACATCAAAGTATTACATCTGCTCTGTACTTTATTCGCCTTTTCCTTGGTTGTGCATTTCAATTCCTTTTGAACACATTACTTGCTTCTCTTGCATGTATGGACAATAATTGAGGCATTGTAGAGGTTTTTCATGACTTCACTTTTAATAACTCACTGAACATTGTGAATCAGTTTACAGGCATTCAATTGCACAGTATAATTGAGAGAACCATGTGATTGGCCTTACAGTCCTAACACATGTGGGGGTAACAGTCCCAGATACTGGTAGCTGGGAGTGCAAACTACATAGTAACACTTGCCAAAATATGGTTAGGATAACTTATCAAGGTCCTACTAATGAGATTCAGGAGGGGTTGCTGTGGTGCTCACTTACTTAACTGCTTGCCGACCAGCCGCCGCAGTTTTACTGTGGCAGAATGGCACGGCTGGGCGAAACGACGTTAGCTTACATTGCTTCGCCTTTTGGCCACTAGGAGCACGTGCGCGCACCCACAACGTGTGCCCGGAGCCGATGTGAGTGCCTGGTGGGCGTGATGACCACCGGGCAACCGCGATCGCTCGTGACAGAGCGAGAATCAGGATCTGTGTGTGTAAACACACAGATCCTGGTTCTTTCAGGGGAGAGGAGACAGAACGTGTGTTCATACAAAGTATGAACACCGATCTCTCTGCTCCCCTAGTCAGTCCCATCCCCCTCACAGTTAGAACACACACAGGGAACACAGTTAACCCCTTGATCGCCCCCATTGTTAACCCCTTCCCTGCCAGTGATATTAATACAGTAATCATTGCATTTTTATAGCACTGATCGCTGTATACTTGTCAATGGTCCAAAAATATGTCAAAAATTTCCAATTTGTCTGCCGCAATATCGCAGTCCAGATAAAAATCGCAGATCGCCGCCATTACTAGTAAAAAAAATAATTAATAGTAAAAATGCCATACATCTATCTCCTATTTTGTAGATGCTATAACTTTTGTGCAAACCAATCAATATACGCTTATTATGATTTTTATTACCAAAAATATGTAAAGTAATTCATATCGGCCTAAACTGAGGAAAAAAATGTGTGTTTTTTTTTTTAAATGTGGGATATTTATTATAGCAAAAAGAAAAAGATATTGTGTTTTTTTCAAAATTGTCGCACTTCTTTTGTCTATAGCGCAAAAAATAAAAACTGCAGAGGTGATCAAATACCACCAAAAGAAAACACTGTTTGTGGGAAAAAAAGGACGTCAATTTTGTTTGGGTACATTGTTGCACGAATGCTCAATTGTCAGTTAAAGCAACAAAGTGCCGTATCGCAAAAAATGGCATGGTCATTGAGCAGCCAAATCTTCCAGGGCTGAAGTGGTTAATAAAGTCATTCATCATGTCCTGGCCTTAGGCCTCTTGACTTCCTTTGCCCACAGAGGGGATACTGCTTCTATCCTGGTCTTGTATGGTGTTCTGCACACAGACCCAGCACAGATACACAGTACAAACAAATGGCAACCACCCCAACCTATAATTGGCCTTTGCAGCAAGGAGCACATGGAAGGGCGACACATGTCAAAAAAAAAAAAAAAAAATTCCCAGCTCACATGCCTGCAACAAACCAAATTGACTTTGTCTAGCAGTTTATAGTGCCTTGAAAAAGCATTCATACCCCTTGAAATTTTCCACATTTTGTCAACCAAAAACGTAAATGTATTCGTGTGACAAGTCATTCTCCATGATTTTCAATGACTTGAAAGTAGTCCCTGCACTACTTTGGTCCAACTTCCATGCAAGTTTTACTCCATGGACCTCAATGTTAAACCCTCAAGTATCATGCATATCGTGCCTGAATAATATAGACACGATTTCAGTACGACTTTGTAAGCACAAGCCTGGCTCGCTGATTGGGAAAGGAAAACTGGTATGAATCATGAGGGGGAATGCCACGCCAAGTTTTAAATGAAAAAAACGGCGTGGGTTCCCCCCCAGGGGCATACCAGGCCCTTAGGTCTGGTATGGATCTTAAGGGGAACCCCCTACGCCGAAAAATCGGCGTGGGGTCCCCCTAAAATCCATACCAGACCCTTATCCGAGCGCGCAGCCCGGCCGGTCAGGAATGGGGGTGGGGACGAGAGAGCGCCCCCCCCCTGGACCGTACCAGGCCGCATGCCCTCAACATGGGGGGGTGGGTGCTTCGGGGCATGAGGGGCACCCTGCGGGGCCCCCCCACCCCAAAGCACCTTGTCCCCATGTTGATGAGGACAAGGGCCTCTTCCCGACAACCCTGGCCGTTGGTTGTCGGGGTCTGCGGGCGGGGGGCTTATCGGAATCCGGGAGCCCCCTTTAATAAGGGGGCCCCCAGATCCCGGCCCCCCACCCTTTGTGAATGAGTATGAGGTACATCGTACCCCTACCCATTCACCTAGGGAAAAAAGTGTCAATGAAAAAACACAGTACACAGGTTTTTAAAGTAATTTATCAGGCAGCTCCGGGGTCTTCTTCCGACTTCGGGGGTCTTCTTCCGACTTCGGGGGTCCTCTTTCGACTTCAGGGGTCTCTCCGGCGTCTTCTTCCGGTGTCCACATCTTCTGCCGGCTCCTCCGCTATCTTCTGTAGCTCAATTGCTAGCGGTGGCCCGGACTTCTGCCTTCTGCCTTCTTCTTTTCTTCCAATGTTGACACGACGCTCTCTCCGGCTGGAATGGTCTCTGAGCTCTCCGCAATGGACTTATATAGGCGGTGACCCCGCCCCCTTATGAGGTCACTGTCTCGGGGCATGCTGGGACTGTGCCGTCATAAGGGGGCGTGATCATCACCCGGTGACCACGCCCCCTAAAACGTCACAGTCCCAGCATGCCCAGGGACTGTGACGGCATAAGGGGGCGGGGTCACCGCCTATATAAGTCCGTTGCGGAGAGCTCAGAGACCATTGCAGCTGGAGAGAGCATCGTGTCAACATCTCTGGAAGAGAAGAGGGAAGAAGACGAACCAGAAGTCCGGGCCACCGCTGGCAAAAGAGCGGCAGAAGATAGCGGTGGAGCCGGCAGAAGATGCAGACACCGGGAGAAGACGCCGGAGAGACCCCCGAAGTCGGAAGAGGACCCCAATGTTGAGGGCATGCGGCCTGGTACGGTCCAGGAGGGGGGGGGCGCTTGCTCGTCCCCACCCCCATTCCTGACCGGCCGGGCTGCGTGCTCAGATAAGGGTCTGGTATGGATTCTGGGGGGGACCCCACGCCAAATAGCTTGGGGTGTCTACTTTGCAAAATGGGGTCATTTGGGGGGGTTTTGTGCTATCTTGGCATTTTATGGCCTTCGAAACTGTGATAGGTAGTGAGGAGTGAATCAAAAATGTACGCCCTTAGAAATCCTGAAGGCGGTGATTGGTTTTCGGGGCCTCGTATGCAGCTAGGCTCCCAAAAAGACCCACACATGTGGTATCCCCGTACTCAGGAGAAGCAGCAGAATGTATTTTGGCGTGTAATTCCTCATATGCCCACGGCATGTTTGAGCAATATATCATTTAGTGACAACTTTGTGCAAAAAAAAAAAATTGTCACTTTCCCGCAACTTGTGTCAAAATATCAAATATTCCATGGACTCAACATGCCTCTCAGCAAATAGCTTGGGGTATCTACTTTCCAAAATGGGGTCATTTGGGGGGGTTTGTGCCATCTTGGCATTTTATGGCCTTCAAAACTGTGATAGGTAGTGAGGAGTGAAATCAAAAATTTACGCCCTTAGAAATCCTTGATTTTTGGGGCCCCGTACGCGGCTAGGCTCCCAAAAAGTCCCACACATGTGGTATCCCCATACTCAGGAGAAGCAGCTAAATGTATTTTGGGGTGCAATTCCACATATGCCCATGGCCTGTGTGAGCAATGTATCATTTAGTGACAACTTTGTGCAAAAAAAAAAAAATTGGTCACTTTTTCGCAACTTGTGTCAAAATATAAAATATTCCATGGACTCAACATGCCTCTCAGCAAATAGCTTGGGGTGTCTACTTGGCAAAATGGGGTCATTTGGGGGGGTTTTGTGCCATCTTGGCATTTTATGTCCTTCAAAACTGTGATAGGTAGTGAGGAGTGAAATCAAAAATTTACGCCCTTAGAAATCCTGAAGGTGGTGCTTGGTTTTCGGGGCCCCGTAGGCGGCTAAGCTCCCAAAAAGTCCCACACATGTGGTATCCCCATACTCAGGAGAAGCAGATAAATGTATTTTGGGGTGCAATTCCACATATGCCCATGGCCTGTGTGAGCAATATATCATTTAGTGACAATTTTTTGTAAATTTTTTTTTTTTTCATTATTCAATCACTTGGGACAAAAAAAAATAATATTCAATGGGCTCAACATGCCTCTCAGCAATTTCCTTGGGGTGTCTACTTTCCAAAATGGAGTCATTTGGGAGGGGGGGGTTGTATTGCCCTGCCATTTTAGCACCTCAAGAAATGACATAGGCAGTCATAAACTAAAAGCTGTGTAAATTCCAGAAAATGTACCGTAGTTTGTAGACACTATAACTTTTGCGCAAACCAATAAATATACGCTTATTGACATTTTTTTTTTACCAAAGACATGTGGCCGAATACATTTTGGCCTAAATGTATGACTAAAATTGAGTTTATTGGATTTTTTTTTATAACAAAAAGTAGAAAATATCATTTTTTTTTCAAAATTTTCGGTCTTTTTCCGTTTATAGCGCAAAAAATAAAAACGGCAGAGGTGATCAAATACCATCAAAAGAAAGCTCTATTTGTGGGAAGAAAAGGACGCAAATTTCTTTGGGTACAGCATTGCATGACCGCGCAATTAGCAGTTAAAGAGACGCAGTGCCAAATTGTAAAAAGTGCTCTGGTCAGGAAGGGGGTAAATCCTTCCGGGGCTGAAGTGGTTAACACTGACTGTGTTTATCGGGGTATTGAATGATTTTCTTTCCTGCAACCCATGGTTGCAGGAAAGAAAATCGCTCCATCTATGGCCGGCTTAGGAATTGGTAAGCTGCAATATAGTAAATGTTTGCTTTTGAGTTTGACACTGCTTTAAGAACAATGTTATCAATTTCAAGACTACAACATGTGGAAGCAAATTTCCCGTATAATGGGACATTTCTGCTGCATAAGCATAAAACCATTCAGCAAAATATAATTCAGACAAGCAATGGAACAATATTTGCACCTCACCTAAATTGCAAAACGAGTTGAAAAGAAGGGCTGCCATTTGCTATGATGAGGAAGAGTCAGCTATTTAAACTTTGTGGATACACCCATGTACGGACAGCCATACCATTTATCATTACAGGGATCTGTTTGAAGATTGTGAGTTTTATGAGACAAGCTCAAAAAAGTGCCAGTTCTGATAGAGTTAAGGAGATTAAGAGCAAGATTGACAAGCAACTGAACTCCCAGAGCATGGGAAACAGGGACCCAAGTTAATTTTATCTAGGTTTAAAATAGAGATCATTGTTTGTCCTGAATTTGCTTACAAAACTTGCAGTGGAATCATAGAACGCTGAAGAGAATGAAGTTATAAGCATTAATCCTTGAAGGGGTAATCTTACTCAGAACGCCATGATTATATTTACCATTTAAACGGCATACATTTAATGCATTTAGAGGCATCCTAAGGCTGGATTCACACCTATGCATTTTTAGTGCTTTTTGCATTTTGCAGATTTGCACTACTGTCCATTTAACATGGATTCATATGGGATACGTTCTGTAGTGCAAATCCGCAAAATGCAAAAAGCACTAAAAATGCCTAGGTGTGAATCCAGCCTTATGCCACCGTAGACCTTTAGGGGCCAGTCTGATCTGCAGTCACAATCCAATCACCTTCAACTCAGCCAGCACTTTACTAAATATGAATGGTCCCATTGCCTTCATGTTTCGTCTATGGAGCAGACAGAGGGAGGCGCCCTACAGAGATTTTGGCTGATTAGTCAGGATTAGCAATGGGGCATGTTCAAGAACACACCCCCAGTAATGCAGCACAGAAAGCATTAAAATAATTATTACACAAAAGTGTTTTTTCACTACTTTTTTTTTTTTTTAAACAATGTACTTCATCAGTACACATTGAAAACAGAGATACAGTGCCTTGAAAAAGTATTCACACCCCTTGAAATATTCCACATTTTGTCATGTTAGAACCAAATGTAACCAAGTGTAGCGCTATAGCGCTTAGCGCTACACTTGGTTACATATGATTTATTACAAATTTTCTATTTGTTGTGTTAGCTGCTTACATCTATGACTTTTTTGGAGTAAGCGCATGGTTTATAGGTTTTTTATGCGCATTATGTTAGAACCAAAAACATAAATGTATTTTATTGGGATTTTATGTGATAGACCAACACAACGTGGCACATAATTGTGAAGTGGAAGGAAAATGATAAATAGTTTTCAATTTCTTTTACAAATAAATATGTAAAAAGTGTGGGGGGCATTTGTATTCAGCCCCCCTGAGTCAATACTTTGTAGAACCACCTTTTGCTGCAATTACAGCTGCAAGTTTTTTTGGGGATGTCTCTACCAGCTTTGCACATCTAGAGAGTAACATTTTTGCCCATTCTTCTTTGCAAAATAGCTCAAGCTCTGTCAGATTGGATGGAGATTGGATGGAGAGCGTCTGTGAACAGCAATTTTCAAGTCTTGCCACAGATTCTTAGTGGGATTTAGATCTGGACTTTGACTGGGCCATTCTAACACCTGAATATGCTTTGATCTAAACCATTCCATTGTAGCTCTGGCTCTATGTTTAGGGTTGTTGTCCTGCTGGAAGGTGAACCCCTGCCCCAGTCTCAAGTCTTTTGCAGACTCTAACAGGTTTTCTTCTAAGATTGCCCTGTATTTGCCTCCCTCCATCTTCCCATCAACTCTGACCAGCTTCCCTGTCCCTGCTGAAGAAAAGCATCCCCACAACGTGATGCTGCCACCACCATGTTTCACGGTAGGGGGTGATGTGTTCAGGATGATGTGCAGTGTTAGTGTTCCGCCACACATAGCATTTTGCTTTTAGGCCAATAAGTTTGATTTTGGTCTCATCTGACCAGAGCACCTTTCTTCCACATGTTTGCTGTGTCCCCCACATGGCTTTTCGCAAACTGCAAACTGGACTTCTTATGGCTTGCTTTCAACAATGGCTTTCTTCCTGCCACTCTTCCATGAAGGCCAGATTTGTGGAGTGCAGGACCAATAGTTTTCCTGTGGACAGATTCTCCTACCTGAGCTGTGGATCTCTGCAGCTCTTCCAGAGTTACCATGGGCTTCTTAGCTGCTTCTCTGATTAATGCTCTCCTTGCCTGGCCTGTCAGTTTAGGTGGACAGCCATGTCTTGGTAGGTTTGCAGTTGTGCCATACTCCTTCCATTTTCGAATGATGGATTGAACAGTGCTCCGTGAGCTTATCAAAGCTTGGGATATTTTTATTATAACCCTGCTTTAAACGTCTCCACAACTTTATCCCTGACCTGTCTGGTGTGTTCCTTGGCCTTCGTGATGCTGTTTGTTCACTAAGGTTCTCTAACAAACATCTGAGGGCTTCACAGAACAGCTGTATTTATACCAAGATTAGATTACACACAGGTGGACTCTATTTACTAATTAGGTGACTTCTGAAGGCAATTGGTTCCACTAGATTTCATTGAGGGGTATCAGAGTAAAGGGGGCAGAATACTAATACACCACACTTTTCAGATATTTATTTGTAAATAATTTTGAAAAACAGTTAGCATTTTCCTTCCACTTCACAATTATGTTCCACTTTGTGTTGGTCTATCACATGAAATCCCAATAAAATACATTTACGTTTTTGGTTGTAACATGACAATATGTGGAAAATTTCAAGGGGTATGAATACTTTTTCAAGGCACTGTAACTTTTAACCGATAACTGAAAATTGCATAGAAATTTGGTTCCAAAATTGGAATAGTCACTCCCCAGATAGAAAGCAATTGAGCTGCAAGAAAATGACTTGCTAAGCTATTGCTAGACTTGCCAATATTCACAAGTTTGTTGCACAATTGCAGCAAGTCTGCATTACATGGCTCTTACTATAGACTTGTAGAGCTCTTGCTGAGACTTGCGGGGCTTTGTAGACTTGCAGAGATCTTGCTGTAGACTCACCACTGCAACTTTGCTCTTGCTAGAGACTTGATACACAACTTTGCTACAAATTGGAAAAGTGTCAACTAGAACTTGTGCTTCAAGTGCTCTGCAAGTGTACAACTTGCCAGGGAAAATGTGCAGCAAGTTAACAAGACTTACATTTCAACACTGCCACAAATTTGTGGCAAGTTATCCTTGTTATTTGGGTCCAAATAGAAGACAGTTGGAAGCTATGGGTGTAATGTGGATATTAGAACAATTATTAAACCCGGTTTTTAACTTAACACATTGTATGTGTATATGTGTGTAGTTATGTATGCACGTATATGTACACACTTATGTTTTAGTATGAACTAATACATTAATTTGGACTCATTTATCCTTTGGTCCAGCGCTGCTTCCATTAGTGCATATTTTTTCTGATGGTCAGTGTTGCAAAGCACATATAATGTGAGACTTGTTATCTACAGAACTGAATAATTATATATGAAAAAGTAGATGTTGGTTTTACAACTTAAGCAGCCCATACATGAGTCTGTTTTTTTTAAGTCAACCAGCTGAACAAGTGGGTTGAATAAAAAACTGACCTAATTCGCCCATTCTTTGTGGGCAATCCTCTCAGCTTGAGCTATTGTATTCTGACAGCAGGGAGACTTCCCACCTTCATAATACATTGATCAGCGCTGCCAGCTATAGTCAGCAGTGCATCAAAAATCAGACAGAGCGGTTGTACAGAAGTCGATTGGTAGAAATTCGACCAGTGCCTGCTTAACCAGCCGAATTTCTACCCATGTATGGACGTCTTAAGGCTGCAGTTAAAATTTTATACTGTTCGAGGGAATGCATTTACTTTACTAACGCAATGTGTATCAATAAAGAACTTGTCTACACAAACTGGCTCCCTAATTGTTACCCCAGCCTTTAGCAATCTTTTTTTACATGCATTGCCAAACAGATGAGTGATCAGATAACTTCTATAAAAACTCAGAAGAGTTTTTCTGTTTCCTTTTTTATTGCTAATTGAACACAATTGTTAAACCTAGAGCTTGTTTGGCATTCACAGGCCTCTAATTATTGACTAAAATGATAAAATAGCTTGTTTAAATGATACCACATAAATGTCCCAAAGCATCAACTTGTGTCTCCCGAGCTATACTATAGGTCACAACATAACAGGTCAGCCAGGTGAATCCTCGAACTGGTAGGTACAAACTAGTTAACAAAGTTGATTATGACTGAGACAATAAAATAATGACATGGGGGTTGATTTACTAAAGGCAAATCCACTTTGCACTACAAGTGCACTTGGAAGTGCAGTCGCTTTAGATCTGAGGGGAAGCTCTGCTGATTTTATCATCCAATCATGTAGAAGCAACAATGCTGACTTTTATTTTCCTTGTATGCCCCCCTCAGATCTAAAGCGACTGCACTTCCAAGTGCACTTGTAGTGCAAAGTGGATTTGCCTTTAGTAAATAAACCCCATGGTATTGGTACACAAGGTAAATGTGAAATTATGAATGCTATGGATTCAGTGTTGAAAGCAGAGGTGTTGCTAGGGGGTGGCTTTTGGGGCTCTTGCCCCGAATCTGGGGCCCATAGCCCCGAGTCTCTGCAGGGGTCACCAAGGGGAGGGGAGGTTCTCTGGGGACCCTGATATAAGTGGGGGCTCTCTGGGGACCCTGATGCAAGGAGGAGGCTCTCTGGGGACCCTGATTTTAAGGGGGAGGCTCTCTGGGGACTCTGATTTAAGGGGGAGGCTCTCTGTGGACCCTAATGTAAGGGGGGCTCTCTGGGAACCCTGATGTAAGTGGGGGGCTCTCTGGGGACCCTGATGTAAGAGGGAGGCTCTCTGGGGACTCTGATATGAGGAGGCTCTCTGGGGACCCTGATGTAAGGGGGGGCTCTCTGGGGACCCTGATGTAAGGGGGGCTCTCTGGGGACCCTGATGTAAGTGGGGGGCTCTCTGGGGATATACATACACACACAAACGTATATTACTGTATATTCATGTGTATGCCTGCCCAAGCATGACTTTCTTTACTACGCTGCTGTGGGCTCTAGCCCCAGATCTTTTTTAGACCAAGCAACGCCCCTGGTTGAAAGCACAGATTGGTTCTTCTAAGATGGACAGGGTGTGCTAAAACTGCTAGAGTCATGCTTTCAGAAATAGTGAGTCACTTATTAGATTACCATACTAGGTGGAAGAGGATGGAGTCTGCAAACTGATGAACGTTTACTCTCACTTGACAATTCCACACTGTTCTTTCTCAACCTGAACACAATGCACCATTTTATGACATTTCCTTTTAACCTGCTCCCCCAATTTCTTATTGAATTATTTATTATTAAGAGCACTTCCCCACCAAGTACCTCTCTCATTACATCCCCTACAAGCAACTTCCTGTGCCCTTACAAGAATAAGTCAAGACCTCAGAGAACAAACATAATGATAAGCAAACCCTCCTTAGAATAGCATTGCTAATCAGCTGCTTACATTCACAGTATATCTTTCCAAGGGCTGGCTTCCCATATACCAAGGAAGCTGCCTCATTCTGCTTCAGTAAGCTGCACCCATTCTCTCTGCTGCTAATTGTATTTGCAACAATAACAAGAAACTTTATTTCCTTACAAGTCCCCATGTTTTGTTTTTCGCTTACAATGCCAGCATTTGTGGGTCTTTTATGTTCTAATTAAAAACTCCTTATTGTGAACTTCAGACATGCCAATCCGGCATGTTGCACAATGGGAGGCTCAAGGGACATGTATACTTTTGTAAATAATGTTTAACACAAGTAATAGGTTTTAGTTTAGCATTATTAAACAAAACATTTAATACTGGAGTTGCTCATAAATTAAAGTATAACTAAAGGCAAAGATTTTGTTTAGTTTTGGATAGAGTGGAGAGGCATTAGAACATCTGCCAGGTTTTTAGCGCTGTCTGTGCCTTCATTAGTGAGATTCACCTTCTTTATTTGGCCTGTTTTCTGTTATCACTGAAAGTGTAAGAAAATCAAAAATTTAAAATTTTACCCAGAACAGTAATAGGGGAAGGAATGGGGACAATCAAGAATTCCTTCACTTCTTGATTTGGCTACGGGACAGAAAGTGAAGGGAAAACTCACCAATGGGACACAGATGACCAAAAAAACCTGACTTTAAGTTGGTCAAACATGAAACAATTACTACCCTCTTTCAAAAGTTAGAGGATTATTCCTCACTTCAGGACAGTAGGCAAAGCAAACCAGTAGTCTAATATTACGGAGACATTTATTGCAAGCTGCATACCACTGTATCAGCCCTTGGGATATGTGATGGAATGAGACATGTGATCAGCCAGAACCGTATTTATGTATTTGTTTATTTATTTGCTATCATCAGTGCAGCATATGGAAACCATGGCGTTTATGGAGTAGGGCTTGGGTAGTATAACCATATAGGTTATGGTGAGAAGGGATTAAAGCAAACAATAAGACCTTCCAAAAAAGACCTCCAAACAAAGTGTAGCACAGTAAAGCCTTCTTAAAACAGAAGCTATTCACATGTCTCATTCCATCACATATCCCAAGGACTGATACAGTGGTATGCAGCTTGCAATAAATGTCTCCGTAATATTAGACTATATGGGGGGTAATTTACTATAGCGCCAATAAATGATCCTGCAGTCCCGGAAAATAGCACCCAATTAAGACATCAACTCTCAGAAACTGGGCGCTAATGCAAATGGAAAGCAGCGCTATTGCCGGCTAACGTGCCTGTCAGATCACATATGCGGGAATGGTAGAAGTCAATTGGGGTCGAACCTGCAAAATCCAAGTTCTCACTGAAGGCTTATATGCAAGTTCTTTGCCATTAAAAGTGTATGGGGACCTGGGTTCTGCCCCAGGGGACATGTATCAATTTGAATTTTTTTTTTAAAACAGTGTTTTTTTCAGGAGCAGTGATTTTAATAATGCTTAAAGTGAAACAATAAAAATGAAAAATTCCTTTAAATATCATGCCTGGGGGGTGTCCTTAATATGCATGTAAAGTAGCGCATCTTTCCCGTGTTTATTACTGTACCGTAGCAAAATGACATTTCTAAAGGAAAAATGTAATTTAAAATTGCTTGTGGCTGTAATGAATTGCCGGTTCCCAGCAGTATAGAGTAAAAATCAAAGAAAAAAACGGCATAGGTTACCCCCACCAGTCCATACCAGGTCCTTCGAGTCTGGTATGGATATTAAGGAGAACTCCACGCCAAAATGTAAAAAAAAAAAATGGCGTAGGGTCCCCCCAAAATCCATACCAGACCCTTCTCTGAGCACGCAACCTGACAGGTCAGGAAAGGGGGGGGCCAGTGCCCCCCCTCCTGAATCGTACCAAGCCACATGCCCTCAACATGGAGAGGGTGCATTGGGGTCCCCTCAAAACACCTTGTCCCCATGTTGATGGGGACAAGGGCCTCATCCCCACAACCCTTGCCCGGTGGTTGTGGGGGTCTGCGGGCGGGGACTTATCGAAATCTGGAAGCCCCCTTTAACAAGTGGGCCCCCAGATCCCACCCCCCTGATGTGAATGGGTACATTGTACCTCTACCCATTCACCTAAAAAAGCAGTGAAATGTGACATAGTTACATAGTAGGTGAGGTTGAAAAAAGACACAAGTCCATCAAGTCCAACCTATGTGTGTGATTATGTGTCAGTATTACATTATATATCCTTGTATGTTGCGGTCATTCAGGTGCTTATCTAATAGTTTCTTGAAGCTATCGATGCTCCCCGCTGAGACCACAGCCTGTGGAAGGGAATTCCACATCCTTGCCGCTCTTACAGTAAAGAACCCTCTACGTAGTTTAAGGTTAAACCTCTTTCCTTCTAATTTTAACGAGTGGCCGCGAGTCTTGTTAAACTCTCTTCTGCGACAAAGTTTTATTTCTATTGTAGGGTCACCAGTATGGTATTTGTATATTGAACTCATATCCCCTCTCAAGCGTCTCTTCTCCAGAGAGAATAAGTTCAGTGCTCGCAACCTTTCCTCATAACTAAGATCTTCCAGACCCTTTATTAGCTTTGTTGCCCTTCTATGTACTCGCTCCATTTCCAGTACATCCTTCCTGAGGACTGGTGCCCAGAACTGGACAGCTTACTCCAGGTGCGGCCGAACCAGAGTCTTGTAAAGTGGGAGAATTATTGTTTTATCTCTGGAGTTGATCCCCTTTTTAATGCATGCCAATATTCTGTTTGCTTTGTTAGCAGCAGCTTGGCATTGCATGCCATTGCTGAGCCTATCATCTACTAGGACCCCCAGGTCCTTTTCCATCCTAGATTCCCCCAGAGGTTCTCCCCCCAGTGTATAGATTGCATTCATATTTTTGCCACCCAAATGCATTATTTTACATTTTTCTACATTGAACCTCATTTGCCATGTAGTTGCCCACCCCATTAATTTGTTCAGATCTTTTTGCAAGGTTTCCACATCCTGCGGAGAAGTTATTGCCCTGCTTAGCTTAGTAATGTCTGCAAATACAGAGATTGAACTGTTTATCCCATCCTCCAGGTCGTTTATGAACATATTAAATAGGATTGGTCCCAGCACAGAACCCTGGGGAACCCCACTACCCACCCCTGACCATTCCGAATACTCCCCATTTATCACTACCCTCTGAACTCGCCCTTGTAGCCAGTTTTCAATCCGTGTACTCACCCTATGGTCCATGCCAACGGACCTTATTTTGTACAGTAAACGTTTATGGGGAACTGTGTCAAATGCTTTTGCAAAATCCAGATACACCACGTCTACGGGCCTTCTGTGACAAAAGACAATAGCCGATTTTTGACAATTCCTTTATTAAAAATTTCTTCTTTCCCCTGCTTCTTCCTCCATCTTCCTCCGGTCTTCCTTTGGTTTTCTCCTTCTTCCTCCAGCTACTTCTTCCTCCGCTTCTTCCTCCATCTTCCTCTCCTTCTTCCTCCAGTCTTCTCCATCTTCCCCTGGCTTCTTCTTCCCCCGTTGCGTCCTCCAGTGTTTCTCCTCCACCGCTCCCGCCGCCATTCCCGCTGAACATTCAAAAAACGAACCTCCTCCGATGCTGTGATGGGTCGCATGAGGTCACTCCGAGACCCCGCCCGTTGTGACTTCACCGCCCAGGGAATGATGGATCAGTGATGTCACAAGGGGGCGGGGTCTCCTGCTGATGTCATCCGGCGGCCACGCCCCATAGTTATATATGAAATTGTGCTATGGAAGTGGACAGATCGGCTGGCCGCAGCGTCAGAGGAGGGTCGTTGTTTTCATGTTCAGCAGGTCAGTGGCGGGAGCGGTGGAGGAGAAAGACGGGGGAAGATGGAGAAGACCAGAAGACCGGAGGAAGAAGCGGAGGGAGATGGAGGAAGAAGCGGGGAAGAAGGAGAAAAACGAAGGAAGAAGCGGGGGAAAGAAGAAGACATTTTTAATAAAGGGATTGTCAAAAACCGGATATTGTCTTTTGTCACATTTCACAGTTTTTTTAGGTGAATGGGTACTGGTACAATGTACCTGATACCCATTCACATGGGGGGGCTGGGATCTGGGGGCCCCCTGCCTGCAGACCCCCACAACCACCAGGCAAATGTTGAGGGGATGAGGCCCTTGTCCCCATCAAAATGGGGACAAGGTGTTTTGGGGGGACCCCAAAGCACCCTCCCCATGTTGAGGGCATGTGGCCTGGTACGGTTCAGGGGGGCGCTCTCTCGTCCCCCCTCTTTTCCTGCGGCCTGCCAGGTTGCGTGCTTGGATAAGGGTCTGGTATGGATTTAGGGGGGCCTCACGCCATTTTTTTTATTTTGCCATGGGGGTCCCCTCTGGGTCCATACTAGACCCGAAGAGCCTGGTATAGACCTGGGGGGACCCCATGCAGTTTTTTTGCAATTTTTTTGGCTGGCATTTTTTTTTTTACTTTCAGTGGGGAAGCCGCTGACAGCTGATGACTCAGTGGTTGTTAAGGACGTGACGGCTGGCTTCCCGGGCCCCCTGGTTAGCAACCAGCTATATACAGTATTAAAATAAGAACTGCAAAACACATCAAAAATCGCATCACAAATGCAACAGTTGTGTTTCTGGTGCGGTTCTATTGAAATCTACTACCCGCAAATCGCGTAAAAAAAGTTCCCGACCATTTCCAAAAATGCACTGGCCGCAGAAATGCATAGATGTGAACTAGTACCATAGGAAACCATGTTAAATGGACTGTGGAGTGTTTCTGCAAACTGCAAAACGCACTAAAAAAAATGCATGGGCGTGAACCCAGGGTCAGAGCCAGTTCACACTGGAGCGATGCAGGAACCCTGCGAATCCAGTGCGGGACCCAGCATCGCATACAACTCGCAGGCAGTTCATACTGCCAGATGCAAACTTCTGGAAGTGTCAGTAGAAAGCTAATGACACCCTCAAATCAGTTTGCAAATATCGCAGAGCGAACTGCCAATTCAGACAACACCCATGCGACCAGATTCTTCTGTGGACCAAAAAAAGGGTCCTGTGCGAGTTTGGTCCGAATGCGATGCAAATTCAACCATACAATCTGTGCAGTGCGGGGCAAATCACATCCGATGTTGGACAGCACAGCAGTGTGAATCGTCCATAAGGCCCTCACATCAAATTTGTGGCAAAAAGCACTGCAAACTCATGGAACTTTCAGGTCACACAAGTGTGAAAGGGGCCTTATGGACTTCAAGTTGTATGAAAAGTCGACCAAGTGTGAAAGGAACCTAATGAGATTCATTTGAGAATGTCCTGTGACGAAACGCGTAAGGGGTAGCCACGCTCTTACATCATACCCGGAAGGTTCTAGCTTGGAACGCAGCTGGCACACACGCCACGGACTGGCCTCCTGCCTACTTTGCTGCATGCATCCTTGCTTCATTGTACCATCGCTGGATAGCGTTTGTGTATTTTTTTTATATATATTTTTTATACATTTTTAAATAAATTGTTTTATACTACACTATGGGAGCCCCTTGTCTTTTCCTGTGAGGACCGTGCCGCTTGCTGCGGTGAAGGAATCTGAGGAACCCTGATTCGGAATACGCTCTGGAGGTCTATGGAATAAAGGAACGGGCTGATAAGCTGACGGGGGTGCAGAGGACCAACACGGCTATCCAAGGGGGTAGATCTATGTTTAGCTGCCCACTCTATGCTTACTACCCCTGCAGGGGTAACTACTTTCAGTGAGTGGGGAGCCATTGGGGGAGCACCAAGTCACCATACCTGCCGTGCACAGAAGTCACTTGAATTTTTGTTTGGAATCTGAGACCACGTTTTGTTTGATTACATTTTATCTCTTATATATTTTTTCATTTATGGCAAACACTTTTTCACAATAAGTTCACTTTTTGTCCAGGGACTTGGACCATATTGTTGAACACTTACCTATTAATTAATTACCGTGGACTTTATATGCGTGGTCTGCTGGGTGGTTTATAATATTAATGTTCACATGCATTAAGGTGTGGAGAAATCTGCATATATATTTTTCATGGTTTATTACTATTGTTATTTCTGGTCATTGGATTGGTTTATATTTTATTTTAGGTCTTGGTGTGGACGGTTGAGGGTAGATGTGCTTTTCAAAACTCAATTTAGTTGAGTTGCATCTCTACCCATTCACATATACCCACAGCACTTATTCACTTTATAAAACAATCCATATACCCAGTGGTAGATGGTCTGTACACTTTTTATAGGTTTTTCAGTCATTTTTATATTTACTCTTTCTCAGGAATATGTACACTGGTATTTTATTTTATTTTATGCTAGGTTAGAATTATAACCCTATCACTTCACATTTAAATACTTTGTGCCATATAGGGTAGCGCCATTTCCCCACTCTCCTTTACATACTCCTATAGGTCCCCTTGGGAACCAATTAGGGGAGACTGCAACTCTTTTCCTAAGCGCGGATCTTTATTATACTAATGAGATTCATTGATAACACTTTAAATTAGGCCCCATTTGCACTTGCGCTACCAATGCCTGTGTAATCCTACAGCATATGGGCCTCAAGTCGCATCAAAGTCAAACCAAAGTAGTGCAGGGACAAATTTGACCCACTTGCAGGATGCACAAGTGAGAATGGTGCCTTATTTAAAAGGTATTATCCATGAATCTCATTCACACTATTTTGCTGCCACTTTGCTGCTGCAACTTGGCCCCAACTTCTGGGAATGCCTGTGTAATATTGTGCCCTATGTACCTCAAGTCACATGAAAGTCAAACCAAAAGTAGTACAGGGACTACTTTGAAGTTGTTGCAACTTGAAGTAGCACAGATATGAATGGTTATCATAGTGAATCATGGGGTACAACTTGTCATACAACTCGGAGGTCCAAATTTGCTGGAAAAGTCACCCAACTGTGAAACAAGTTATATATATATTTTGATAGAAAGGAGCTCTCATTTATATTTGCATAGTCCTTACATCAGCAGAACAAATGCAGGAAGTGATGTGTGCACATGGGCCAGAAGCAAATGTGTGGTGAAGCCAAACAAATCAATGAATCCCACCCACTCCAAATCTAACTACAACATCCACCCCCACATTGAGTAAGCACAAGTACATATCCTACACTTACACAGCAAATGAGCAGCACCGCCTCTTTGCTAAAGAGGGACCTCGCCATGTCCACCTAGATGGAGATCCTGACCAGCACAGGAACTTCCGTGTGATTACAATGACTCATTTCCGGGTCAGACGGTGAAACCACGTTCTTTTGATTGCAGCTGCGAATATTTGATCGCAACCAAGATTAGAATTTTTTTCTTTTCATTTATTTGCAGGTATGCAAATCTGTATTTCTACATATGATATTTGAAGGTAAACTTAAGGGAGTTCGATAAGAAATGGTGTCCCTGGGATAGCAGCAGGTGAATTACTGAACTCACACAATTTCATTCCTGCATGTCAGTCCCAACTGCGGGGGGAATTTCAAAGACTTCTGTGCAGGTTTCTGCACTGATGCCAATAAAAAAAAAAAAAAAAATCGCACCCCGAAATCGCCAAAAAGTAGTACAGAAACTGCTTTTGGAAATTGCGGCACAGACGACTTATTAGAACAGTGCAATTGCCGCCAATTTGACATGTCAAATCGCTCCAGTGTGAACCAGGGCTGACACATACAGCACTGCCTATCCACCAGCTGAATTCATCATTACCCGCAATTCTCCACAGCTGTTATATGTAAAGATTCCACCTTTATCATTTACTTGCAGGTGTGCTGAAGAGATTAGTTTTTTTGGTGCACAAATACATATAGAAATTATAAGCTATAAAAGAAAGATATTGCACTTCCCCAAAACCACCACCCCCAAAACGAATTAAAAAGAAGAAAGAAAAGAGAGAAAAAAAACACAACAAACAAGCTCAATACTGAAGGCCTCTTGAGCCCCTCGGGAAAGAGAGCCCTGACTGATGGGGGCATGGCCAGGGAGGAGTTAAGGTGACTATTAGGTCACTTGGGATTGGTACAGGAAGGGACAGGGGTTGGGCCTGAGCTCAAGAGTTTGGCACCCCAGGGGATTCTGGGCCTTTTCGGACGGAAGCATGGAAGAGCTCAGACCTGACCCTGCGGCTCCAACCATGGACACGGATCGCCTCCTGGCAAAGGTCCGTGACCTGGCTCTCCGGGGACAGGCTGACTGGCTCTTTGCCCTCCTGTCCCCTGGGGTGCCTTCCCCTGCCCCTTCCCCTGCTCCCCCTCCTGAGATAGTTAGCCACAGGGCCCGCAGACATGCCCGTCCGCCTTTTCGTCTCAGCCCCAGTCCTTCCTCGGCCTCTCACTGCCCCCCTCCTCCTTCTCCCCTTCATTCCTCCCCTGCTCGGGTGGCTCCCAGGGCTTCCCCAGCGGGTAAGCGGGGTTCGGCCGCCCGCTCTCGGTGTGCCCCTCCTCGGCGGTCCCCCTCCCCTAGCCCCAGGGCTGCTTCGCGGCCTCCCCCCGGTGCCTGCGATTGCGTAGCCCCTGATCGGTGGTCCCCCCCCTCTCCCCCTGCCCAGAGTCTGGCACGAGGCCGGGCTGGAGCTGGTGCACTCCATCACCTGGCTTCGTGCGGTGCAGTACCTGCTTCTGCCCCCGCGGCCGGCGGGGGGGCGGCGGGTGAGCGATCGCTCCTTTCCTCTGCCCGGATATCTTCTCGGAAGTCAGGAGGCAGGGGTCGGACCCATTCGCCCGCGCCTGTAGCTTCCGTTATGGCCGCTGCGTCGGATCCCACGGACGGCGGATTCGACGGGGGCTTGGAGCGGGATTGGCTCCCCCTGGCGGCCAATTCACTCCCTGCGCCAGGCTGGGCGGGAGTTTCAGATCTGGCTGTTAACTTGTCACAGTGCCAATGCGAACAGCACCCCTCTGCGCCCGGATGGGCGGGGGTAATTCTTCATCAGGCAACCCAACCAATATTTTTAGGCAAGTGCAGTCTCCCCCTGTGCACTCCTGGGCGGGGTCTCAGCCGGCCCCTGGGCCATCCTCCACCGGCGGCTCCCAGATTAGGACCCCCTCTGCGCCCGGACGGGCGGGGGACAGGCTCCATCGCCCGGCTGGTCCCTCCAACGTCACTTCCCGGGCAGTGTATGCCCCCTCTGCGCCCGGACGGGCGGGTATGGGTCTGTCGGCTCTCGTGGACACCCTTCCTCCTCCACTCCGTGCCCACCGCCGTCCTCCCACGCCCAGCTGGGCGGAGGACGATCGCTTGACATCCATCCCACCGCTGGGGCTTGCCCCCCCATGCGCCTAGCCAGGCCAGAGGATCTGGTCGGACGTCTGCTACAGTCACCTGTTCCCGTCTCCCCGTGCCCGGCAGGGCGGGAGAATCGGGCTCCAGATCCGGGCTGGCGGCAGCTCCCGCCCCGGGTCAGCCAGCCAGAACCAGTAGATGTTCCTGTACCTGCTCAGCCGCTGCCCTCGGCCAGGGGGACTCTTCCAGGTCGGTGATGGGACCCCCGCCCCTGGATCTCTCCATAGGTCGGGACGGTCCTGTGGAACACGGCCCCGTTGGTCTTCACGGTGCTGGCCGCATCAGTCTACAGCCTTCCAGAGTCGTTTCGGACACCGATTCCCCGGTTGGTCGCCCGTCATCGGTGATGCCCCCGAGGATCAGTGAGTATGACTGTGAACTGATTTGGGGTAGGTCAGCTGATGATTCCGTATCGGGCCCTGAAGACCGCATAGCGTCGGTCATCAAATCGGTTCTTTCAAGTATGGGTGTTTTGGGCGTGGCGCCCAATTCCACCCCCCTCCCGGAGGTGCCTTGTGGGCAGTCGCACCCACTGGTACCCTACCGGAGGAGACGAAGGAAAAGATTTGGCGACGCAAATTCATTGATTTCCTCGCCCTTGTGCCACCGGATAGGGAGACGATTGATAAATCTCGTCGGGTAGACGTATCAGCGCAGAGCGAAAAACTAAAGCTTCCTAGGACTTTCGGGAACTGGCTGCAGGGGTTCTGCGCCTACGCGGGAGTGCTCTGCGAGCGTTTCCCAGAGTTGGCGACTTCGTTGTTCTGTTATTTAGATCTCATTTGGAGGGCGTACAAAGTTTATGGGGCTCAGTGTTGGTTCCAGTATGACACCCAGTTTCGACAAAAAATGGCGGCACGGAAAGAGCTGCGCTTTGACTGTCAGGATGGTAGCCTGTGGTTGCTGCTTATGTGCCCCCACAGGCCTTCGTCCTTTCAGTCCGCGGTCGGCGCTCCTCAATCCGGAGCGTCGGCCGCTTCCAAAAAGGGTATCTGCTGGCTTTTCAATGAAAGCCACTGTAAATGGTACTCCGCCTGTCGCTTCAGGCAGGAGTGCTCCAGCTGTGGGGGTGCACACCCCGCCAGCCGGTGTTTTAAGAAGGGTAGACAGCCGCTTCCCAGAGATGGAGCCAAGACTGACCTTCCTAAGCCGGAGGACGCCGGTGAACGTCTTAGAGATGCTTCCCTGGCTAGACCGGTACCCCCTTTATAGGGAGGCCCTGATCCTGAAGGATGGCCTGGATCGCGGTTTCTGGATCCCCTTTTCCCCGTCGGACGCCCCGACTATGTCTCCAAATTTGAAATCGGCTGCGGAATTCAAGTCCGTCGTGGCCGAGAAGCTACAGAAGGAGTTGGAACTGGGGTGCATGGCAGGCCCCTTTGATCTCCCCCCTTTCCACAACCTGCGGGTGTCCCCACTCGGTGTGGTCCCAAAAAAGGCCAATGGAAAATTCTGTCTAATTCATCACTTATCCTACCCTTCTGGCTTCTCGGTCAACGACGGAATCGTTCGGGAGGAATCCAGGGTCCACTATACGTCTTTTGATAAGGCACTTCACCTCGTTAGGACAGCAGGGCGGTCCGCTCTTTTGGCAAAAGCAGGTATTGAGTCTGCTTTTCGCCTTCTTTCGGTCCATCCGGACTGTTTCCATCTCCTGGGTTGCTACTTCCAAGGAAGCTATTTCTTCGACATGTGCCTGCCTATGAGTTGCGCCATTTCGTGCTATTTCTTTGAGTTATTTAGCAGCTTCCTCGAGTGGGTATTCACCCGGGAGGCTGGGTTTCAGTTCCTTCTGCACTACTTGGATGATTTCCTTTTCGTGGGCCCCGCGGGCAGTGGGCAGTGTCAACACTTGCTCTCTGTTTTTCAGGATATTTGCCGGCTTTTCGCCGTCCCACTGTCCGCGGACAAGACCAAGGGTCCGGTAACGGTACTGGCTTTTCTGGGGATCGAGATTGACACAGTGGCTATGGTCTTTCGTCTGCCGAGGGAGAAGCTGACCAAGCTTCTCTCCTTGGTTCGTTTGGCCAAAGGGGCAAAGAAACTGCAGTTGAAACAGCTACAATCGTTGCTGGTCCACCTGGTATTTGCTTATAGGGTCATACGCATGGGGAGAGCCTTTTGCAGGTGCCTGTCCTGGGCTACGAAGGGCGTTACAGCCCCTCACCACTACGTCCGGATCACCAAGCCCATGCGGGCTGACTTGGGGATTTGGCTAACCTTTTTGCAGTCTTACAATGAACAGTCTTGTTGGTTGCGGGAGGAGGTACCGAACTCACAGATGGAGTTATACACTGATGCAGCAGGCTCCTGTGGTTTCGGTGCTTTCTTCCGTGGGGAGTGGTCTGCGGAATGTTGGCCGGCCTTTTGGGCCCGCATGGACTTGTTGCGCAACCTCACTCTTTTGGAGCTTTTTCCGATCATCGTAGCCGTGGAGCTCTGGGGTGAACAGTTGCGCAATCATCAGGTAATCTTCTGGTCGGACAATATGAGCGTAGTGCAGGTAGTGAACAAACAATCGGCCAGTTCCCCTCCGGTTGTTTCGCTGTTGTGTTTTTTAGTCCTGAAATGTTTGCATTTTAACATTTATATTAAGGCGAAACATGTTCCGGGAGTTTCTAACGATATTGCCGATGCTCTTTCCCGCCAACAGTTTCTTCGCTTTCGTTCCCTGGCTCCGTCGGCTTCGCTGGAGGGCCTCCCCTGTCCGGCCCACTTATGGAACCTCGTTTCTTCGGTCATCACTTTCTCCGCGTACGTGGGCATCGTATTGTCGGGTCTGGCACGAGTGGTTCCAAGCGTCGGGCGGTGAGTTTTCTATTTCTTCCTCAGATGATAGACGTTTGGCTTTATTCGCCTACCTTGTCCAATTACAAGAAAAGGGTGTATCGGGTTCTACCGTTTCTTCTGCCATGTCGGCCCTGTCCTTTTGGTTCCAACTCCTTGGGTGGGAGGATGTCACTAAAGCTTTCCCGGTCCAAAGGGTATTGCGGGGTTGGAAACGTATCACATATCTTCCCGATTCCAGGCACCCGATTTCCCTCCAGATCCTAGCGGGAATTTTGTCATTGTTGCCGGAGGTATGCTCATCTCAGTTTGAAACCCTGCTTTTCCGGGTGGCTTTTTCATGGGCGTTTTTTGGGGCTTTTCGTATCGGGGAATTAGTTGCTAAATCCAGGTCGTCCCCGGGGGGTATTCGGTCGGAGGACGTTTCATAGCCGGAGCGCAGCGTCACGGTTTTGTTGCGCACATCCAAGACTGACAGCTTCGGTAGGGGCCGACGAGTAGTGCTGTACCACTGCGGCGGCCCATTTTGCCCGGTGTCACTGGCCTTCCCGTTTGTTTCCGCGCGCCCCCTTACCCCGCGTTTTTCGTACATGCTGACTCCTCCTCGCTGAGTCGGTTCCAATTTTTAAGGGTTTTTCGCCTTTGTCTCGAGGCCTTAGGCTTACCTGCGGGTGACTTCTCGACCCATTCGTTTCGAATAGGTGCTGCAACCACCGCTTCTGGCTTGGGGTTTTCCAATACGGAACTTCAGCGACTGGGGAGATGGGAGTCATCTCGTTTTTCACTGTATGTTCGCCCACATCTTTTGTGTTAATTTTTTCAGGTTCCCCCCCGGCTCAAATATGGATACTGGGTGATTCATTTGTCTTCTGGGCCGCTCGTCATGCGGAGATTCATAATTATGGCAGAAACCTGGGATTCTCATCCAACGTGGCAAGAATTCGCTGGCTTGGGCTGCGCGGGTTGCATTGGTATTAGGTCCTGACGGAATGTTGGCAGCTCCGGGCCCATGTGTCAGGTCACATTATCCTTGTTGTTCATGCTGGTGGGAATGATGTTGGCTACACGCGGTCTGTGGATCTCATTTCTGCAATTAAAAGCAATATTGCTCAGTGTTTCACAATTTTCACCAGTATGACCTTCGTCTGGTCCGAAATAGTTCCTCGCTCAATATGGGCGAGAGATGTCCCTGGCCCCTGCTTGGAGAATTTCCGCAGGAAAGTTAATGCTCAGGTGTCCAAGTTCATCCGTCGGATCGGGGGGGTTGTGGTCCGTCACAGAGATCTGGAAGGGGACAACACTGACTTGCTGAGGAGGGATGGTGTCCATCTCAACAAGATTGGTATGGATATCTTTAACCTGGGAATTCAGAGGGGTGTGGAACAAGCACTGGCTGCGGTGGGGCGCCCGTCAGTAGCTTACTGACTGGAGGGTGGCAGTTTTGGTGACCTTGCCAGCAAACCTGGATGATTAGTTATGCCCTTGATGGTAAATGAGAGATAGACGGCCAGTCCGGCATTGATGGTAAGGACAGGCCCCTCCTTCATCTCCATACCAATTCATTTGTTTTCTGGGCCGCTCGTCGTGCGGATATCCATAATTACGGCAGAAACCCCCCCTCTTTCATCTCCCTTTTACATTTGGAATTGTGTGCTCACAGTGCAACTGTGACTGGCACGGTTTAAATAGTTAATGTTATGTTTTGAGTTAATAAAAGCTGTGGCCTTGCCCTTTCCAACATTAATGGTTGCATGTGGTCTTTATTGGATGGGAAGAAGGGGTAAGGCATTATAGGTTGTCATGGTAAGTTCTGGTATGGGACCTGGGCTTATAGCACCTCAGCAGTCATGAAGGCCTCTTGAGCCCCTCGGGAAAGAGAGCCCTGACTGATGGGGGCATGGCCAGGGAGGAGTTAAGGTGACTATTAGGTCACTTGGGATTGGTACAGGAAGGGACAGGGGTTGGGCCTGAGCTCAAGAGTTTGGCACCCCAGGGGATTCTGGGCCTTTTCGGACGGAAGCATGGAAGAGCTGCCCACCCTCCCGCCCTATTTTCTGATGGTATGTCACAGCGTGCTGCGGTTTTGGTGACCTTGCCAGCAAATATGGATGATTAGTTATGCCCTTGATGGTAATTGGGAGATAGACGGCCGGTCCGGCACTTATGGTAAGGACAGGCCCCTTCTTCATCTCCCTTTTACATTTGGAATTGTGTGCTCACAGTGCAACTGTGACTGGCATGGTTTAAATAGTTAATGTTATGTTTTGAGTTAATAAAAGCTGTGGCCTTGCCCTTTCCAACATTAATGGTTGTATGTGGTCTTTATTGGATGGGAAGAAGGGGTAAGGCGTTATAAGTTGTCATGGTAAGTTATGGTATGGGACCTGGGCTTATTGCATCTCAGCAGTCATGTACATTTCTTTTGCCAGCAGAAACAAAATATGTACATTCATTTACTAGCTTCAAAAAAAATATTCTACAGGATACATGGTGCTATTTTTAGCAGAACAGTTAGCAATTGGGTTTTAAGGGCCCTGCTCATAGGAGCTTACAATCTAAAATTTGTCTAAACCTTAGAGTGGACACAGCTTTACTTTTAGTGTATAACGGGTAACATTTCATACTACAACTTATCCACCAGCCCACATCATTTTTATCTGCAAGATTATAGAAACATACTTAACGGTCATTAGTCTTACATTATTCTTACAAAGCATTCCAAAATTATATTAAAAAAGGCATATATTCAAAACACCCACCACCAGCCCACAATCCACCCACATACATAGGTGACCATGTTCTGCTAGAAGCTGCATTTCTGAGTACATGATTAAGCAATGAGATCAAAGAGTAGAAGGTCAGCACATGCTCCCAAACCATGTTTGCATGGTCAGACAGGAACAATACACACACAACATTGACAGCATGGCCACATAAATCCACTTTTGATGGAAAAATGCACAAGAATGTCAGCAAACAGTCCTAGTTGGGTGTTTGTCAATATGCACAATATCATTCCTTCTCCCCCACAAATCACAGCAAAAAAACTGGCCTTCTCAAGCCAAACAAACCCCCCCTACTGCAGCCCTTTATATAAGATAGGTTGTATTGTTAGAAAGGAAAAGAAACACAGCGCCTCTAAGTGCAGTATTGGTAAACCATTTAATGATAAGTCAAAAGTGAAACTACTCACAATGGGAGCATAAACAAAGCATGATAGTAATCCTGCAGCAAAATCCAAGGGTGGTTTTCTCCTAAAAGTCCGTGTCTCTGAAGTGCAGCTGACAGCTTGTGCAGGTGGATTCCAGCATTCGCAGCCAATGGGAACACAGGGGCAAACGGAGATGATGTCACCGGTTACACGGTGAGAGGAGGTGGCTTCGCGTTTGGAGCATGCTTGCTCCTTCCTCAGGCCATACAAAATGCCATCTTTGTTGTGGTATATGTGTGCTGGGGTTCCCAGTCAGATGATCCACTAAGGTGGCACTCTGACACATATACCACAACAAAGGTGGCATTTTGTATGGCCTGAGGAAGAAGCAAGCATGATCCGAACGCGAAGCCACCTCCTCTCACCCTGCACCCAGAAGTGACGTCATCTCCAATTGCCCCTGTGTTCCCTGCTGTTCTCATAGGCTGCGAATGCTGGAATCCACCTGCAAGAGCTGTCAGCTGCACTTCAGATACAAGAATGTCATTTTCTGCAGGGCTAGGTAAAAACACCTGAACATATTCAAAAAATACGGGGGGTTTGGTCACACCTTATGGTCATATAGTGCTAAGCCCACTTAGTGTGACAAAGTACCCCGAATTAGTGGGTCCAAGTCTAGTAATGGAATGGAAGATCCTTTGTCTCAACCATGGGAGCTAAACTCCTCTATGTGGGAGAACTGAAGGGGATACATCCTATGCACTGGTGGCCACTAAATACGAGGTAATGAGGAGGGGGAGGGGTGCTCCAGCCCAAAAAACCTGGTCAGGGCCTATTACAATATACAAGAACATATTTGGGGGGCACACCATACAATGCGTTTAGATTCAAGATGGTGCTGCTATAAGACCTACAAACAGTACAAAATATTTTACAGCGCACACATACAAGAATGACATTTCCTGCAGGGCTAGGTAAAAACACCTGTGTGCGCTGTAAAATATTTTGTACTGTTTGTAGGTCTTATAGCAGCACCATCTTGAATCTAAACGCATTGTATGGTGTGCCCTCAGCCCTTTATCAAGGGTCCCTTGATAAAGTCACGTGACATGTGACGCAACGCGTCGGGAGGAGCCTTGTGACGTCATCCATAGTGCTGTAGTGTTACTTGCGGCTCAGCGCGAGGAGGACAACGGCTGACTGCTCTATGCGCCCTTACATTAGATCATTGCAAGTGAGTGCATCTGCTTTGTATCCAAGAGAAGAGTGAAATAGCATATTGCGCAATGAATGTTTGTTTATATTTTTAATTGCATGATTGGAATACGTGACTGGAGAAGAGTACCAACAGTATAAACAGATGATTAACAGCGGATCGCCCGCCTAATCAGTGAGCTGACAGAGATGGCAATTTAAATATGTACCTTAAAGGAGACATTTATTCAATCTGAACGTCTTCTGATTTATTTGTATCCTACTCAATGTAGTAGGTGGACTTGTGATTTTCAACAGATTGCTGTTATTTGTTACGATTTATTTTAGGTTTTGTAGCACATCACCATTTTTTATTATTTTTAGCATAATGGAAGTGAGTATTTAGCGCACTTTTTATTTATCTATATGGTTTAAGTTTATTGGTGGCATCAGAACACTGAACAAAGGTGCAGCTTTATACAGAATTTTTTATAAAGGTTTTTTTATATATGGGATACATTTGAGTATATATACCAGCACAGAAAGTGTTTACACATTTAGCATATAATTAATTTTTTCAAAAAAATTCTTGAACAATCACATACAAACACAATTTTTCACAATTATTCACCTATTATACCATAAAGCGCTTCAGTTATATCACTTTATAATTGCACATGCTTATCTTTGCCAACTCTTATTGAATGCAACCAGATCCCCGACCATAGATCTGAAATTCCTACACCAGATGTGGCTGCTCATCACCCACACTTGAAACGCATCTGATACCAGAACTTGATCCTTAGGCTCTCAAATCATCCTACTCCTTGGGAGAGATATCTTATGAGCCCACAAATCAAGAGCTCAAATTAATGGTCCCAACAACGCTCCTTATGCTCAGAGGTTAGACCTTGGATGGGTCATCATAGGAGATGTCTGTCTAGGAAGCGTGCACAAACCTAACTCCGTTAACAGCATGCTCACAAATACCCTAGAGAATGGGCATCCCTCTCTTTTCCAGCCATGCCACAACCACTTCCTTGTTAAGGAATCGCCCTATACCACCCACTTGTCTTGTCCCTTCACAAGCACCACTAGTGACAACTTTGCCTGTGACAGTGACCAAGACCATTTAGGATGCACAGTCTTTCAAAGAACTAAAGATGACAATCGTGTGGCAATGTCTCTTGAGGACAAACTCTTCTTAGAAGTAATGGAGCAAGGACTAATCAAAGATAGCACAAAGAGCTGGGTCGCACCTCTTCCCTTCAGACCACAGAGACAACACTTACCCAATAACAGAGAACAAGTGCTACAACGTTTCACTTCCCTTAGACGTAATTTACAAAGAAAGCCAGAGATGAGAGAACATTTCTTTGCTTTCATGGGGAAGATCTTTGAGAACGGTCACGCTGAGATAGATCCCACCCTTAAAGACTCTGAAGAGTGTTGGTACCTCCCTATATTCGGAGTGTACTATCCTAAAAAGCCAGGTCCAAATCAGAGTAGTAGAGAAAAATGCAGCGCTCTAAAAGTGAAAATGAATGTGTAGCAGTGGGTAAAACAGTAAGTATAAACCCTAATGATAATTGAGAATAAATCAAATCGACATAAATCTTAAATAAAAAGTCCACTGTGTCCACTCTGTAAGAGGGAAAAACTCCTGAAAGGAATGGTGTAAGGTCCTAAAAGTGCTAATAAGGATGATATGAGTCCATGCGTGGAAAATAACATCCATGGTGTACGTATGGGTCCGTGGAAAGGGAACCAAGACAGTGGTGGTTGACATCAATAAGTATAAAGATGGATACTCTTGCCAGATGGAGTGAACTCCCATGTCGTATAACATGGAGTCAGTCAAGCGGTAAGCCCCACCTGGGCTATGGAGGAGAATCCGGGAGGCTGGAACTCACGGGGTACACTTCAACCAACGAACCTCAGATATTCTTCAAGGTAGATCATCGAACCAGGAATTCCAAAGGCACGTGGTTCTGACAGCCAAAAGTTAAATAGTCGAGGGCTGTCGAGCTCCAGTGCTCCCTCACACTCTATAAGGCGATTATTGACCATCTCAACGTTAAGATGTGTACCCCGTGAGTTCCAGCCTCCCGGATTCTCCTCCATAGCCCAGGTGGGGCTTACCGCTTGACTGACTCCATGTTATACGACATGGGAGTCCACTCCATCTGGTAAGAGTATCCATCTTTTTACTTTTTGATGTCAACCACCACTGTCTTGGTTCCCTTTCCACGGACCCATACGTACACCCTGGATGTTATTTTCCATGCATGGACTCATATCATCCTTATTAGCACTTTTAGGACCTTACACCATTCCTTTCTGGAGTGTTTCCCTCTTACAGAGTGGACACAGTGGACTTTTTATTTAAGATTTATGTCAATTTGATTTATTCTCGATTATCATTAGGGTTTATACTTATTGTTTTACCCACTGCTACACATTCATTTTCACTTTTAGAGTGCTGCATTTTTTTCCTCTTTTCAGTTTCTTTGTCACAATGTATGCTGCTGCTGTCTTATTGTTGTTCACATTTTAGAGCGCAGTGTTTTGTATAATTTACCAAATCAGAGTAGTGTTTGACTCTAGTGCCAAATTCAAGGGTGTCTCCTTGAACGATGTCCTCTTGATGGGTCCAGACCTCAACAACAAACTCCTGGGAGTACTCTTACGCTTCCGCAAAGATTCTATTGCCTTAATAGCTGACATCCAACAGATGTTCCCTTGCTTCCTGGTCAGAGAGGAAGATAGAAACTTCCTAAGGTTCCTTTGGTTCAGAGACAATGACCCTTCCAAAGACATCTCAGAGTATCGCATGAGGGTACACATCTTTGGCAATAGCCCTTCACCTGCAGTCGCTATCACGGACTCAGACATTCCGCCCAAGAAGGTGAACTTGAGTATGGCTCAGATGTAAAACAATTCGTAGAGAAAGACTTTTATGTAGATGACTGCTTGAAATCCTTACCTTCCAGTGTCTGCAATCTGTCTTCTTAAAAGAGCACAGGAAATGCTCGCTTGTTCTAATCTCAGGCTTCACAAGATTGCTTCCAACAGCAAAGAGGTAATGGAAGCTTTTCCCTGCTCAAGACCATTCTAACATTCTAAGAGACTTAGATCTAGGTACAGACTCTTTACCTGTACAGCGCAGTCTAGGTCTACTTTGGGACTTGAAATCTGATTCCTTTACCTTCCAAATAAACAGAGAAGAAAAGCCTTTCACTCACAGAGGTGTCTTGTCCACAATCAATAGCCTATACGACCCATTAGGATTTGTGGCACCTGTTACAATTCAAGGTAAATCCCTACTTAGAGACTTGATTCGTGAAACATCTGACTGAGATGCCCCACTACCCCCTGATAAGAGGAACTCTTGGGTAGAGTGGAAGAACTCTCTATCAGTTTTATCTGATCTCCATGTTTCACGCCCATATGCTCCCATACCTTCTACACAGACACAGAGTCAAAATCTTTGCATATTCTGTGATGCTTCTATCAAGGCAATAGCTGCTGTGGCCTACTTAAGAACTGTCGACACTACAGCACGATGCCAAGTAGGATTTGTCATGGGCAAGGCAAAGCTAGCTCCACACCCTGAGCACACTGTACCTAGGCTAGAACTTTGTGCTGCAGTACTAGCTGTTGAACTAGCAGAACTGATAACCTCAGAGATGTACATTGACCTCAAGGATATCCAGCTCTACACTGACAGCAAGGTAGTGCTAGGCTACATCTACAATGAGACCAGTCGTTTCTATGTTTACGTCAACAACAGAGTGTTGAGGATTAGGAGATCCACTTGTCCAACACAATGGCGCAACGTACCTACTGACCACAATCCTGCAGACCATGCTACAAGAGCTGTTGCTGCATGTAACCTTAAAGACACAACATGGTTTGCAGGACCTGCATTCTTGTACAATGCAGAACAGACTGTTCCTAAGAGTGACACTAGGGATGAGCTTCGTGTTCGAGTCGAACCCATGTTCGACTCGAACATCGTCTGTTCACCCGTTCGCCGAATTGCGAACGATATGGGCCATTCGCGCCAAATTCGTGTGGCGCGTCATGGCCCATAATTCACTGCGGCATCGCAGTGCATTGCTGGCTGATGATTGGCCAAGCATGCATGCTTGGCCAATCACAGCGCCGTCTGAACAGAGAGCCGTAATTGGCCAAATTAGTACCACAGTCAGGCAGCTAGACTATGTACAGTTAGTGTAGTGCGTCCTCCTCACAGTGTTCAGTTAAAGCTACAAGTTAGTTTAGTGTGACCTCTGCACAGTGTTCAGCTAAAACTACAAGTTAGTGTAGTGCACAGTGTTCAGCTAAAGCTACAAGTTAGGGTAGTGCGTCCTCCTCACAGTGTTCAGCTAAAGCTACAAGTTAGTGTAGTGCGTCCTCCTCACAGTGTTCAGTTAAAACTACAAGTTAGTGTAGTGCGACCTCTGCACAGTGTTCAGCTAAAGCTACAAGTTAGTGTGGTGCATCCTCATCACAGTGTTCAGCTAAAACTACAAGTTAGTGCAGTGCGACCTCTGCACAGGGTTCAGCTAAAGCTACAAGTTAGTGTAGTGCGTCCTCCTCACAGTGTTCAGCTAAAACTACAAGTTAGTGTAGTGCAAGCTCTGCACAGTGTTCAGCTAAAGCTACCTGTGGAAGGTTGGTGGTGTTTTCCTGATCCTATCACTATCGCAGGCAGCTAAATAAGCTACAGGTTAGTTTTTTGCGAGCTCTGCACAGTGTTCACCTAAAGCTACCTGTAGAAGGTTGGTGGTGTTTTCCTGATCCTATCACTCCCGCAGGCAGCTAAATAAGCTACAAGTTAGTGTAGTGCGTCCTCCTCACAGTGTTCAGCTAAAACTACAAGTTAGTGTAGTGCGAGGTCTGCACAGTGTTCAGCTAAAGCTACCTGTAGAAGGTTGGTGGTGTTTTCCTGATCCTATCACTACCGCAGGCAGCTAAATAAGCTACAAGTTAGTTTTTTGTGAGCTCTGCACAGTGTTCACCTAAAGCTACCTGTAGAAGGTTGCTGGTGTTTTCCTGATCCTATCACTACCGCAGGCAGCTAAATAAGCTACAATATATATAACCAATTGTGTCTGCGCTAAAATGTATATAAAAAAAAAAAATTGTGCGAAAATATCTCTAATATAATAAAACCAAAATTATTGTGCCAATAAAGACATATACATATAATAAGTGCAATCCTTATATAGAAATATCCTCAAAAGTGCATCATGCAAAAGAAAAATATATAAATATATATAGCTACAGACGTAAAATCCAAGTGCTTTTCTTGTGACAATCAAGTGTCCAATCAAAATATAATCAACTGATTAATACGGGAACATAAAGTGCAAATATACAGTGTCCATAAATTTAGTGTCCATCATGCTTCTCCTTAATGGTGTCCATAATCAAACATGCTTATTGTGCTCTCCTGTGGTCACCCAATTGTGCTTGCGCTCACCTCTAAGCGTGTGACACGGTAGTTAAACAGTGTCTAACACGCATTGGAGCCACTCCTGGGCTCATTCAGGGTACGTTGGTGTGTATTCCAATCCTCTCAGGTAAAACCGATGACATTCATCATATAAAAGAAAGAGATAGCTCCATGGTATAATACAGCTAGGGATTTATTAAAAGTAAAAGAAATTCCTCCAGGAGGGTACTCACAATCTGCAGGTGCTTTAGCGCACCAAACTGAACATCCCTGATGCAGGGAGGAAGAGGAGGAGACGCAGGGGAGAAGAGGAGGAGACGCAGGAGGGAAGCCAATGAAGCCAATGAAGCCGTTGTTTATATACTAGACCTTGGATAGTTTGGTGCACTAAAGCACCTGCAGAATGTGAGTACCCTCCTGGAGGAATTTCTTTTACTTTTAATAAATCCCTAGCTGTATTACACCATGGAGCTTTCTCTTTCTTTTATATGAATGTCATTGGTTTTACCTGAGAGGATTGGAATACACACCAACGTACCCTGAATGAGCCCAGGAGTGGCTCCAATGCGTGTTAGACACTGTTTAACTACCTTGTCACACGCTTAGAGGTGAGCGCAAGCACAATTGGGTGACCACAGGAGAGCACAATAAGCATGTTTGATTATGGACACCATTAAAGAGAAGCATGATGAACACTAAATTTATGGACACTGTATATTTGCACTTTATGTTCCAGTATTAATCAGTTGATTATATTTTGATTGGACACTTGATTGTCACAAGAAAAGCACTTGGATTTTACGTCTATAGCTATATATATTTATATATTTTTCTTCTGCATGATGCACTTTTGAGGATATTTCTATATAAGGATTGCACTTATTATATGTATATGTCTTTATTGGCACAATCATTTTGGTTTTATTATATTAGAGATATTTTCGCACAATTTTTCTTTTTTTATATACATTTTAGCGCAGACACAATTGGTTATATATATTTTAAATACACGGAGTGAAACGTGGTGAGGTGTTTGCTGCTTATCTATAGTTGACTTACACTACAGAGGCATTAGTCCACTTGTGGCTCGCAAGATCCCCACGTAATTTAGCTAAATAAGCTACAAGTTAGTGTAGTGCAAGCTCTGCACAGTGTTCAGCTAAAGCTACCTGTAGAAGGTTGGTGGTGTTTTCCTGATCCTATCATTCCTGCAGGCAGCTAAATAAGCTACAAGTTAGTGTAGTGCGTCCTCCTCACAGTGTTCAGCTAAAACTACAAGTTAGTGTAGTGCGAGCTCTGCACAGTGTTCAGCTAAAGCTACCTGTAGAAGGTTGGTGGTGTTTTCCTGATCCTATCACTACCGCAGGCAGCTAAATAAGCTACAAGTTAGTTTTTTGCGAGCTCTGCACAGTGTTCACCTAAAGCTACCTGTAGAAGGTTGCTGGTGTTTTCCTGATCCTATCACTACCGCAGGCAGCTAAATAAGCTACAAGTTAGTGTAGTGCGAGCTCTGCACAGTTTTCAGCTAAAGCTACCTGTAGAAGGTTGGTGGTGTTTTCCTGATCCTATCACTACCGCAGGCAGCTAAATAAGCTACAAGTTAGTGTAGTGCGTTCTCCTCACAGTGTTCAGATAAAACTACAAGTTAGTGTAGTGCGACCTCTGCACAGTGTTCAGCTAAAGCTACAAGTTAGTGTAGTGCGTCCTCCTCACAGTGTTCAGCTAAAACTACAAGTTAGTATAGTGCGTCCTCTGCACAGTGTTCAGCTAAAGCTACAAGTTAGTGTAGTGCGTCCTCTGAACTGTGTTCAGCTAAAGCTACAAATTAGTGTAGTGCGCCCTCATCACAGTGTTCAGCTAAAACTACAAGTTAGTGTAGTGCAAGCTCTGCACAGTGTTCAGCTAAAGCTACCTGTAGAAGGTTGGTGGTGTTTTCCTGATCCTATCCCTACCGCAGGCAGCTAAATAAGCTACAAGTTAGTTTTTTGCGACCTCTGCACAGTGTTCACCTAAAGCTACCTGTAGAAGGTTGGTGGTGTTTTCCTGATCCTATCACTACCACAGGCAGCTAAATAAGCTACAAGTTAGTTTTTTGCAAGCTCTGCACAGTGTTCAGCTAAAGCTACCTGTAGAAGGTTGGTGGTGTTTTCCTGATCCTATCACTACCACAGGCAGCTAAATAAGCTACAAGTTAGTGTAGTGCGAGCTCTGCACAGTGTTCAGCTAAAGCTACCTGTATAAGGTTGGTGGTGTTTTCCTGATCCTATCACTACCGCAGGCAGCTAAATAAGCTACAAGTTAATATAGTGCGTCCTCCTCACAGTGTTCAGCTAAAACTACAAGTTAGTGTAGTGCAAGCTCTGCACAGTGTTCAGCTAAAGCTACCTGTAGAAGGTTGGTGGTGTTTTCCTGATCCTATCACTACCGCAGGCAGATAAATAAGCTACAAGTTTGTTTTTTGCGAGCTCTGCACAGTGTTCAGCTAAAGCTACCTGTAGAAGGTTGGTGGTGTTCTCATACTACAGGCAGGCAGTTGTTTTTGCTAGCTGCAGTATCAGTATATATATATATATATATATATATATATATATATATATATATATATATCCCAGCTTAGTGCAGCTACAGGCCATTAGTATGTCTGGAAGGCCAACAAGGAGAGGCAGACAGTCACAAGCCAATAAAAGAGGGCAAGCAGGCTCTGTGTCTAGAGGCAACAGTGCTGGTCGTGGAGACGGTGCATCCTCATCAGCACGTGGCCGTGGGACACGCTTTTTTTCGGCAGCTGGCTGTGTTGAGCCACAACATGCAGAAGACTTGGTCGAGTGGATGACCAAGCCGTCCTCATCCTCCTCATCCTCTCTCACCCATGCTCAGGGTACTTTGTCTGGCAAAGCAGCTGCCAACGCGGCCTCTTCCCTCGGCTCAATGGCATCAGTGACTCCTTCCCTAGCCCCACCATGTCCTCCTGAGGAGTCCCTCGAACTGTTTGACCACAGTTTTGGGTACATGCTCCAGGAGGATGATACTGAGCTAGATGAAAGCAGTAACGTGAGCACAGACAGAGGGGGTGCCCAAGAAGGACAGCAATCTGGCAGTCATGCTCCCCCTGCTGCAGCATACTGCTAGGTTTGCTCCAGTGATGAGGAGGGAGGGGATGATGAGGTCACTGACTCAACGTGGGTGCCTGATAGGAGAGAGGAGGAGGAGGAGGACCCACATCACCAAAGAGGCAGGATGCCCTCCAGGGGCCAGCCTAAGGGCAGCACACTGACTGCATCACACCCCAAAGCTCCGCATGTGCAGGGCTCTGCTGTCTCGTTATTCCAAAAGTTCTTTGGTGTGGGCCTTTTTTGAGATGAGTGCATCAGATCGCATCGCTGCTATTTGCAACATATGTCTCAAGCGTATCTCGCGTGGCCAAAACATCTCCCGCTTGGGCACCACATGCTTGACCAGACATATGTTGACCTGCCATGCAGTTCCTTGGCAAGCGTATCTAAAAGACCCACACCAAACAACAAAGAGGACCTCTCCTTGCTCCTCATCAGCTGAGATCTCCAACCCCACTATACCTTCAGTCCTCTCTGAGACCTGCACTGAGAGGAATGAAGGTGTAGAATTAGGTGTGTCACAGCCAAGTACTTGAGGGCAATCTGCTTTCGGTACACAGACGTCAGATTGTAACAGGCAAATTTCCCTGCCCCAGCTGCTGCACCGCCGAAAGAAGTTCACTCCCAGCCATGCCCAGTGGTTGAATGCTAGCTTGGCAAAATTGCTAGCACTTCAACTGCTGCCTTTTCAGTTGGTAGACTCTGCCCCCTTCCGTGAGTTTGTGGAATGTGCGGTTCCTCGGTGGCAGGTACTCAAACGCCACTTTTCACCGTGCATTGGGTGACTCTGCTGGAAGCTGGGAAGGATGCAGGCCAAGGTGCAGTAGTGTTGGAGGTTGTTTTGCCACCACGCCTCCCAAATGCCACTACTAATGATTGTGACACACCTCTCTCCTCCACCCTCTCCTCTTCTTCTTCCTCCATGGTCTCTTCCTGTGCTTTGTCCTCGGAACCAGTGGTGCTCCGTAGGCGTTCAAGGTGCTACGCAAGTATGCAGGCCAAAAGATGCTATGCGGTGCTTGAGCTGGTGTGCTTGGGGGACAGGAGCCACACTGGGCCAGAGGTTCTGTCAGCTCTGCAGGGGCAGGTTCAGAGGTGGTTCACACCACGCCAACTTAAGGCAGGAATGGTGGTTTGTGACAATGGCACCAACCTCCTCTCCGCCCTCCGACAGGGACAACTGACCCATGTGCCCTGTTTGGCTCACGTCCTTAACTTGGTGGTGCAGCAGTTCTTGGGCAGGTACCCGGGCTTACAGGATGTCCTGAGGCAGGCCAGGAAAGTCTGCGTGCATTTCTGCCGGTCATATAATGCCAGTGCTCGGCTGGCAGACCTCCAAAAGGAATTTAACCTGCCCAAGAATCGCCTAATCTGTGACATGCCCACCAGGTGGAACTCAACGTTGGCCATGCTGCAGCAGAGGGCCAACAATGAGTACCTGTGCGACTATGGCACCAGGACAGGGTCAGGGGAGCTTGTTTTTTTTCCCCACGCCATTGGGCCATGATCAGAGATGCATGCACTGTCCTGTCACCATTTGAGGAGGCCACGAGGATGGTGAGCAGTGACAGTGCATGCATCAGTGACACTGTCCCCCTTTCCACCTGTTGGAGCACACGCTGCATGGAAGCTCTCAAGGCCCCCTTTATCCAGACAGTGTTCCTGCGTGCCCACCGATCACACAGGAAGAGGACAAGGAGGAGGAGGAGGATTGTGTCAGTATGGAGGTGGAGCCTGGCACTCAGCATCAGCAGCAGTCTTTAAGGGATCAGTCCCAAGAAACATATGGACTTATACGTGGCTGGGAGGAGGTGGCTGCGGACCATGTTGTCATTAGTGACCCAGAGGACTCCGGACCGAATGCCTCAGCAAACCTAAGCTGCATGGCCTCCCTGATCCTGCAAAGCCTGCGGAAGGATCTTCGTGGTATCAAGGAGAAGGACCAATACTGGCTGGCAACCCTCCTTGATCCACGTTACAAGGGTAAGGTTGTGAACCTTATCTTGCCGTCGCAGAGGGAGCAGAGGATGAAACATCTTTGGGAGGCCTTGCAGAAAGGTCTGTGCAACGCGTTCCCAGAGACTGGGAGGTTACAAACTCCTATTTCTGGACAACGTGTTGCTGAGTCAAAGAAGGAGCGATGGAGAAGGTGGCCGTCTGACCGATGCATTCAGACAATTTTTAAGTCCGCAGCCCCAAGGTATGATCGGTTCCAGCAACCATTGGCAGCGTCTGTTTTACATGGTGCAGGAATACCTAGGGGCAAGATCTGACTTGGATCTGACACCTTTCCCACCGAAAATCCTCTGGGTTACTGGGTCTTGAGGATGGATCACTGGCCAGAGCTTGCACAGTATGCAATTGAGCTACTGGCCTGTCCTGCATCCAGCGTTCTTTCGGAACGCACATTCAGTGCTGCTGTAGGCTTTGTAACCGATCACAGAGTGTGTCTGTCCACCCACTCGGTCGATTGACTGACCTTCATAAAAATGAATCAGTCTTGGATCACCACCAGCTACCAAGCACCTGATGCTGATGTAACCGAATAATTTTTTTTGAAGTTTCAGATCCCTTCAAAGACTGCCTATGCTGATGCTGAGTGACTATCCTGAGTAATTATCATCTTCCTTCTCAATGATCATGCTGATAGCTTGTAAGAATATTTTTGGTTCTGGGCGCCACCACCAGTGCCTAAGGCCAAATTTTTTTTGCGTTCCAACTAGAGTATCTGTGAGGGGTTGCAGTGTTGTAACACCAGCACCAGTGCCTAAGGCCCAATTTTTCAGCCCCTGTTTAACAGTAGCGTGTAATTACAATTTTTGATACAATACTTTGCAGCAGGACTTGTTCCTGCGTTCCAACTAGAGTATCTGTGAGGGGTTGCAGTGTTGTGGCACCAATTTTTCAGCCCCTGTTTAACAGGGGCGTGTAATTACAATTTTTTTTAATTCCATATTTTTATTAGAGTTTGCAAGGAAATACATTGTACAATTAGAACTGTACGTCGTGCGGCGATGTCAAAGTGTTTTAACAAGGTGTAGATATACTTTAACAGGTTGAGAATATATTGTTCGCAGTATACATATGTAACAGTTTATGAACAAGTTTTAATTATCCTAAAAAAGGGAAAAAAAGACATTTCTTACATTATTACCGTTAGTAGCCCCCTACCCTGGTGTGGCACCCCAATCGGGATCCTTAGTGCCACTCCAGCGCAGAGCGCCGGTGTACAACTTTTATAAACTGAGAATGTCTTAAAGGTATTAAGCAGAACCTTTGTGATATAACGTTGGGAGAGAATACAGTATTGCTCTGTCATAATTACAATTTTTGATGCAATACTTTGCAGCAGGGCTTGTTCCTGCATTCCAACTAGAGTATCTGTGAGGGGTTGCAGTGTTGTGGCACCAGCACCAGTGCCTAAGGCCCAATTTTTCAGCCCCTGTTTAACAGGGGCGTGTAATTACAATTTTTGATGCAATACTTTGCAGCAGGGCTCGTTCCAACTAGAGTATCTGTGAGGGGTTGCAGTGTTGTGGCACCAGCACCAGTGCCTAAGGCCCAATTTTTCAGCCCCTGTTTAACAGGGGCCTATAATTACAATTTTTGATGCAATACTTTGCAGCAGGGCTCGTTCCTGCGTTCCAACTAGAGTATCTGTGAGGGGTTGCAGTGTTGTGGCACCAGCACCAGTGCCTAAGGCCCAATTTTTCAGCCCCTGTTCAACAGGGGCATGTAATTACAATTCTTGATTGAATATTTCACAGCAGGGCCCGTTTCTGCGCCCACCAAGATTAACTGTGAGGACTTACAGTGTTGTGCCACCAGCACCACCACCACCACCAAAGGCCCAATTTTTCAGCCCCTGTCCAACAGCGGCATGTAATTACAATTTTTGATGCAATACTTTGCAGCAGGGCTCGTTCCTGCGTTCCAACTAGAGTATCTGTGAGGGGTTGCAGTGTTGTGGCACCAGCACCAGTGCCTAAGGCCCAATTTTTCAGCCCCTGTGTTGTGCCACCAGCACCACCACCAAAGGCCCAATTTTTCAGCCCCTGTTCAACAGGGGCATGTAATTACAATTCTTGATCTAATATTTCACAGCAGGGCCCTGTGAGGGCTTACATTGTTGAGGCCACAACAACACCTAATGCCCAAATTTCTGCTGAGTATATAGGGCAGGCCCCTGCTTTCAAATATCCAACTTACAAACGACTCCTTCTTGCAAACGGAAGGAGACAACAGGAAGTGAGATGAAATCTAACCCATAGGAAGGGAAGTTCTCTCCTGTAAGAGTTAATATGGGAAAAACTTTTCTCCTTTCCAGTGATGCTTTATCACCAATCCTTGTTTCACTAAAAACCCCAAATTTTCAAAAAACATTTGTCATCGGGACAAAAAGTGAGGTGAAATCTTCTGAAGAGGAGCACAGACAGCAAAACAAATGTCACAGGGGTGATAACCGTTCCCTATGTTTTCCAAAAAGCTTAAAAAACATATTTTTTGGCTGGAGCTACACTTTAAAAATGTACCAGTTCAAAATTACAAACAGATTCTACTTAACAATAAACCTACAGTCCCTGTCTTGTTTGCACCGCCTGTATACCCAAAGGGCCTGGTAATGGACTGGATGGTACCCATGCCGTTTTTCTCACTGATTTTCATCCATATTGCCAGGACCCGACATTACATTAAAGCCGCAAGCAGTTTTAAACAACTTTTTTTCCTTTAAAAATGTCATTTTGTGCAGGGACTGTTCTAAGCACGGGAAACACGCGCCACTTTACAGGCATACTATAGACACCCCCCAGGTACGATATTTAAAGGAATATTTCACTTTTTTTTTACTTTAACCACCTCAATACTGGGCACTTTCGCCCCCCTCCTTCCCAGCCCAATTTTCAGCTTTCAGCGCTCTCACACTTTCAATGACAATTGCGCGGTCATGCTACGCTGTACCCAAATTACATTTTTATCATTTTGTTCACACAAATAGAGCTTTCTTTTGGTGGTATTTATTCATGACTCTGTTTTTTATTTTTTGCGATATAAGCGAAAAAAGAGCGGAAATTTGGAAAAAAAAACAATATTTTCTTCTTTCTATTTTAAAACAAATCCAATAAAATCAAATTTTGTCATAAATTTAAGCCAAAACATATTCTGCTACATGTTTTTGGTAAAAAAAATCCCGTTAAGTGTATAATAATTGGTTCGTGTGATCACGGACACGTGCGCAAATGATCATGTACAGATGTGCGCAGGTGACATATGTGTGCAGATAATCATTGGGACATGTTATTTTACTGGGACTTATGTGGGGGACATGTGTTTTTACTATGTGGGGACATGTGTTTTGGGGACGTGTGTTTTGGGGACGTGTTTTGGGGACATTGTGTGTTTACCTAGTGTTTGTTTTGTGTTTTTACATTGTGTGGGGTCACTAGACTGGTGATCAGTGAGTAAAAAGCTGTAAAAAACAGCTCATACTCACTGATCACCAGCCGGCTGCAGCGATCCGCTCTCCTCTCCTCACTGACACTTCCGTGTGAGGAGAGCAGAGCAGATTGCCTAGCAACCGGCTCTGTGTTTACATCACATGACGGCTGTGATTCGACATGGCCGTCATGTGATCAGGAGGGCCAATCGCAGAGCCCTCCTGCCGATCGGAGATGCGCCGTGTCCGGGTGACACTAGCGCATCGGGATCGCGCCGCTGCGCGGGCACGCGCGCGCGATCCCACTCCTTCTGAGGGACGTTCCTGAACATCCACTTAGAAGGAGAGAGCGCCCACCCAGCCGTATATGTGCAGTGGCCGGGTGGGAAGTGGTTAAGCATCATTAAAATCACTGCTCCCGAAAAAACTGACATTTTTAAAAGTTTTTTTTGCATTGATACATGTCCCCTGGGGCAGGACCCGGGTCCCCAAACCCTTTTTAGGACAATACCATGCAAACTAGCCTTTAAAATGAGCACTTTTGATTTAGAACGTTCGAATCCCATAGACATCAATGGGGTTCTAACGTTCGTGCAAATTTTCGGTCCGTCCGCAGGTTCTGGTGCGAACCGAACCGGGGGGGTGTTCGGCTCATCCCTAAGTGACACTATTGAACTAGTAGATCCAGACTCAGATGCTGACATCCATCCTGAGATCTCGACATTTCGGACTGCAACTTCAGACTGCCAGCTTAAATCTAACAGATTTACCAGATTCTCAAAATGGAAGACACTTATTTGAGCTATTTCTTGTCTTATCCATATAGCTAATTTTGTTGTTGTCATCTGAGGAATAAATAGTGGTATCTGATGATACCAGGCGGGGAGTGTCATGCCTTCGGCCTGTAAAGGAAAAATAATATCTTCTGGACTTGCAATATCAACATTGCCCACTAGATGCCACTCTCAACAAAGGGCTATTGATGGGTGTTCTATGGTCAATAGACATTTCCTGTCATAATACGAAGAACTAACCCACTTCCTATTGCAACTCTCTCATCTTTACACTACACATCTTTGCACAGAGTAACTGGAATTGGCACCTGCACATTGTGAAGATTTAGGCAATGGTTCCCATAGATAATTTTAGGAATGCCTGAATCAGGGATTAATAGAAACCTTACCCTACAGTCACTCACTGCAACAAAAATTGTAAACCTATTGAGGACAAGAAAAGTGCATTGCAGAAAACCATAGTGATAGAACATATACTCTAAGGTGGATGATTGCCAGTTCCCCTAAATATGCTAGAATGACTATGTTTATGGGTAACTTACAAACATTAACCCAATCTGGCTCTGTTTAGGTGACTTTCATTGTTTTACATAATATACTCTTTCACAAATCGTTGACTATAGCGGGAAATGTGTCAGAGCTTTATCTCATATCCTGTGGGAATTTGGACTACAGGAAAGTAGTGGACACAGAAGGTAATCTTCTCATTTTCTTCATTTGGATGACAGTCATGCAATGCTTACTTTTCAATGATATTCTGCATTACATATGAAAGATTTTTTTTTTACATCCACTAACCCCTCATATACTAAAACTGACACACTTTTACAAAACAACATTTTTTTCAGAATCATCATTGGATTCAGCCAATAATCTGGTCTAAATATTTAACATAGATTATAAAAAAATAATATTTAATAAATAAATATTTATTCTGTCTACACATACACTCTCCCAGAAACCACCTTGCTACATAAAGGCCTCAGCTTTCTCCCTTCCACAAACCCAAACCTGTTTGTTTTTTTAAAGATTTCATTAGAAATTTAACATTAAATAAGTTCTATGCGAGCAAAAACAGGGATACAAATAATACAGAGCCCATAGACAATTCTGAAGAAGTTTTCCTTAAAGTGGATGTAAACCCAATGTCATCCTTTCTAAACTACTGCCATAGGGGTTATCTATAAGGATATACATGCCTTCTGCATGTATCTTTACCTGTCAAATGTCTCCCCTCTGTCTGTTATTAGACCCGAAAACTGCATATTCTGTGGGTGGGTCTGTTGTCTGGACCTCGGTGGGTGGAGTCGTGATGTCAGTAGACTCCCCGCCCACCTCTACACTCCCCTTGTCAATATGCATTTTCTCCTGTGTATTTCTAACACTGAACTTCTGTAGAACTTCTGCTATGATCTCTAACATCCAGTGAAAAGACAGGAAAGTAACCACATTACTTCAGCATGCCAAATCATGCTGAGGTATGGAACAGCCAATCCTTGCAGAGCTGCTGAAGAAAGGAGTGGGGGAGGGAATTAAAAAATAATGTGTGTGTCTTAGGCTGTCACTCACAGCAAGGGGGGGGGGGGGTATTTGACAAAGTTTTTCTCAGTTTGTCAAGATTTTTCTCACTGAACAATAAAAGAGGATTGCTCAGAGATGGATTAACTCTGTGTGGCAAGACTGGGCTCAAATGATAGGAAATCTTATACTCTACAGTATGATATAAAAAAAAAATATCGGTTTTACATCCACTTTAAGCTGATATTTGTACCTTAGAAATACTGGAGGAACTTCTGTTGGAAAATAAAGGCATTATTTCTGAAATTTTTACAGATCACACCATTCCTATGCAACATTCTCACTTTTGAACTAAATCTGTCTTTTACCCCACCCATAACAATGGGGCTTTCATTGACACCTTTTATAATATGATTATAAAGGCCATATGAAGTATCACATCCTCAACAAAGGTGAAATCAAGGCTCTTAATAGGTTAAAGAACAATGAAATTGTCATCAAACCGGCTCAGTAAGTCTGACTATATTCGAGAGGCCTATAGACTTTTATCTGACTCCAACACCCACAAAATACTAAAGAAAGACCCCTTATATATATATTTGTTAGCAAATTAAGATCTTTCATTAATGGGGCACTCACAGACAAAGTTGTCAACAAGCAAGAAGCGTTTTTTTCCTCAAGGCCTTCTATCAGGTACCTTCCGAAGGTACATAAAGAACCATCAAACCACCCAGGTAGACCTATAGTGGCTTCCATGGGCAGTGTAACCAATGGGCTATCTCAATACATCAATCTTTTTTTACAGCCTTTGGTTAAAGATTTACCATCTTATATCTGTGACTCTGCCCACCTCAATAATACACTTAAAAATTACTCTTGGGAATCATCTTATTGCTGGTTGTCACTTGACGTCAGTTCTTTATATACCTCAATCCCCCATCGCATAGGCCTACCAGCAGTAGAACATTTTCTATAACCCTCATCAGATTTGAATTACAAATAAGCTAATTTCATCTTGGAAACTTCACAGTACTGCCTTGAGCACAACTATTTAATGTTTGATGACCAATTCTACCTTCATGTTACAGGCACAGCTATGGGGGCTAACTTGGCCCTACTTTATGCTAACCTGACTACGGTGTTCTGTGACACTAATTTAATCTATAACCACAACCACAACACCTTTACCCATCAGATTATTTTTTAAAGCAGATATATAGATGAAGGAAAAAAAAGGAAAAAGAGTGGTCCTGGGAACTCTGCGCTATCAAACAAAGAAGAGAGAGGCACTCCCCTGTCTCAATATGAGAGAGGTGTAATTAAATATTGAATATCAGAAAAAATATAAAACAAAAAAGAAAAAGATAAAAACACCCTATTGAGTTACCTCTACAAAAGTTTATTAGCATATAAAATGCAAAAATGATCAGCATCAGAACCCAAAGAGATCCCCCCACACACAAAAATCCCACTACTTAAAGCAACCCTAACCAGCAAGTCACTTCCTATATGATCCCAACCGGAAAGTGTAAAAAATCCTGCAGTGGAAGCTGATATAACCCTCCCCCCACCCAGAGCACCCCACTCATAGTTACATAGTAGGTGAGGTTGAAAAAAGACACAAGTCCATTAAGTCCAACCTATGTGTGTGATTATATGTCAGTATTACATTGTATATCCCTGTATGTTGCGGTTGTTAAGGTGCTTATCTAATAGTTTTTTTAAACTATTGATGCCCCCCGCTGAGACCACTGCCTGTGGAAGGGAATTCCACATCCTTGCCACTCTTACAGTGAAGAACCCTCTACGTAGTTTATGGTTGAACCTCTTTTCTTCTAATTTTAATGAGTGACCACGTGTCTTGTTAAACTTCCTTCCGCAAAAAAGTTTTATCCCAGTATGGTATTTGTAATTTAAATCAAATCCCCTCTCAAGCGTCTCTTTCCCAGAGAGAATAAGTTCAGTGCTCGCAACATTTCTTCATAACTAATGTCCTCCAGACCCTTTATTAACTTTGTTGCTCTTCTTTATACTCGCTCCATTTCCAGTACATCCTTCCTGAGGACTGCTGCCCAGAACTGGACAGCATACTCCAGGTGCGGCCGGACCAGAGTCTTGTAGAGTGGGAAAATGATCGCTTTATCCCTGGAGTTAATCCCTTTTTTAATGTATGCCAATATTCTGTCTGCTTTGTTAGCAGCAGTTTGGCATTGCATGCCATTGCTGAGCCTATCATCAACTAGGACCCCCCCGGTCCTTTTCCATCCTAGATTCCCCCAGGAGTTCTCCCCCTAGTGTATAGATTGCATTCATATTTTTGCCACCCAAATGCATTGTTTTACAATTTTCTACATTAAACCTCATTTGCCATGTAGTTGCCCACCCCATTAAATTGTTCAGATGTTCTTACAAGGTTTCCACATCCTGCGTAGACGTTATTGCCCTGCTTAGCTTAGTAACGTCCGCAAATACAAAGTTTGAATTGTTAATCCCATGCTCCAGGTCATTTATGAACAAATTAAAGAGGATTGGACCCAGAACAGAACCCTGTAGGACTACAATACCCACCCCTGACCATTCCGAGTATTCCCTTTTTATCACCACCCTCTGAGCTTGCCCTTGTAGCTAGTTTTCAATCCATGTACTCACCCTATGGTCCATGCCAATGTTCCTTATTTTGTACAGTAAAAGTATTTGGGGAATTGTGTCAAATGCTTTTGCAAAATCCAGATACACCACGGCTACGGGCCTACCTTTATCTAGATGGCAACTCATCTCCTCATAGAAGGTTAATAGATTGATTTGAATGAATCCATGCTGATTACTGCTAATAACACCGTTTTCATTACTAAAATCTTGTATATATTCCCTTATCATCCCCTCCAGGAGCTTGCATACCATTGATGTTAGGCTAACTGGTCTGTAATTCCCAGGGATGTATTTTGGGCCCTTTTTAAATATTGGTGCTACATTTGGCTTTGCTCCAATCCGCTGGTACCATTCCAGTCAGTAGGCTGTCAGTAAAAATTAGGAACAATGGTCTGGCAATTACTTGACTGAGTTCCCTAAGTACCCTTGGGTGCAAGCCATCCGGTCCCGGTGATTTATTAATGTTTGGTTTCCCAAGTCTTATTCTAATTCTGTCCTATGTTAGCAATGAGGGTGCTTTCTGTGATGTGTCCTTGCCTATCTGCCTGCACAAAACTCAATACAATACATAAATTGGTGAAAACGAGACCTGTCTGTACCCTGAAGAGCTAGCACTCCACCTTAAAGCCACAATGGGTGAATGAGGTGCAAAAGCTCCACAAGATAGAAGCTAGAATCCCGGGCTTAGCTAGCCGAAGACACCTAAAGCCCAGGGAACAAAAAAGTAATCCATATGCAACAATACCAGTTGATGGAACCAAAACAATAACAAAAGAGGAGGGCATTAAAGCATTGGATGAATACCAGATGAATACCAGGATCTTGAGGAATTTGAGAAATTCAATGAAAGATGAAAGAGGTGGAGAAGTTTCAAAAAGAACATAAAATTGGTAAACAGAAGAAATTTCAGTGAGATATGATCGGCTTTGAAAGTGAAAACATTTTTGATTTGGAAGGAAGAGGTAGAAGTAGATCACGTAGTAGGTTCAGGAAACATAATAATGATAATAGAAAGACAGGATGGAAATGGATCAGTGACTTATTTAGATCCAACCCTGGATGGAAAAGACAGGGAGACTCCAATGGGGCAAAGAAAAGAAAGAGAAAACGAAGGAACAACAGGAGAAGGGACAGAAACACAGATGTGGGAGCAGAAGCAGTCCAAGACAGTGCCCTCTACTTCCTGGGAGAACAGGGTAACTACAAGGAATCAGAGAAAAGAGACCTAAATGTTATTAATTTAACTGGACATATCCCTCAGTCCCGGAAAAATTTACTCCCTTCCTGACCAGGCCATTTTTTGCGATACGGCACTGCGTCAGTTTAACTGACAATTGCACGGTTGTGCGACACTGTACCCAAACAAAATTGATGTCCTTTTTTTCCCACAAATAGAGCTTTCTTTTGGTGGTATTTGATCACCTTTGCGGTTTTTATATTTTGCGCTATGAACAAAAAATTAGCGAAATTTTGAAAAAAACACAATATTTTTTACTTTTTGCTATAATAAATGTCCCAAATTTAAAAAAAAACAAAAAAAAAAAACTTTTTCCTCAGTTTAGGCCCATATGTATTCTTCTACATATTTTTGGTAAAAAAAAATTGCAAAAAGCGTATTCTGATTTGCTTGCACAAAAGTTATACCGCCTACAAAATAGGGGATAGATTTATGGCATTTTTATTATTTTTATTTGTACTAGTAATGACAGCGATCTGCGATTTTTATCGGGACTGCTACATTGCGGTGGACAGATCGGACACTTTTGACACATTTTTTAAACCATTGACATTTATACAGCAATCAGTGCTATAAATAGCCACTGATTACTGTATAAATGTCACTGGCAGGGAAGGGGTTAACATAGGGGGCGATCAAGGGGTTAAATGTGTTCCCTCACAGGGGGGGTGGGACTGACTGAGGGAGGAGACCGATCGGTGTTCCTATATACTAGGAACACATGATCCCCTCACCCCTGACAGGACGTGGATTTGTGTGTTTACACACACAGATCCACGTTCCTGCTCTGTCAGGAGTGATCATGGGTGCCTGGCAGACATCGTGGCCGCCGGGAACGCGCATCGGCTCCTCAGTGACGCGGCGGGCGTGAGCGCACGCCCCCTATGCCGGCAGGAAGTGGAAGATGTCATATGACGCTGGCCCAGGATAGAAGATCCCATCTGCGGACATCATTTGACTATACGCCGGGAACGAAGGGGTTAATGAGAATCACCTATCTCTGCTGAGCAGGGGTCTTGGCTTCTCACCGAGTAATAGAGGCAATATGTCTGCCTGTTTTTAAGATGCATTAACTTCAAACTAATTTTTTTCGGAACTAAATCAGGCAGAAGCACAGTGACAGAGACGAACCAACCATTAGTGGACCTAGGTGATTCAGAATTTATTGAGTATCTGGAGGGCAATACTTGGATTGACTCTGACCTCCTTGAGCCACCACCAGCATCTGGGTTGACCAAAAAATCTAAAATGTTCCCTAGTTTTGGAAATAACAGATACCTCCAAATGTTTCAGGAGGCAATCACAAAGGATTTACGTTTCATCGATTGGGAACTAATTCACCCCAATGTAGATAACCTAACTCCAAACGAGCGAAAGACATTACAAGAACTAAAGGAACTCCCCGAGTGTGTTATTAAACCTAGCGATAAGGGGGGCAATGTGGTGCTCTGGCAGGAAAAAGATTATCTGGAAGAAGTTTATAGACAACTAAATGATCCCAGTTGCTACGAAAAATGGCCAAAAAATCAGTTCCCTGATTTAGTTAGGGAGGTTAATTACCGTATTTGTAGAGCACAAGAAATTGGACTCCTTACTCGTAAGGAGTCAGAGTTTCTCAGAGTAGGAGATTACAATATACCCACTTTTTACATTATCCCAAAGGTATACAAAATAAGCCACTGGGACGACCTATTGTCTCGGATGTAGGGGGCCCAATGGAAAGGATAGGCAAATACTGTATATAGACAAACGGATTAAACATCTTAACAAGGAATTGCCGTCTTTTGTATTGGACTCAACAGACATCCTGCGAAGACTAATGGACCTCACTATACCTGAGGATTGTGTGCTGGCGGGAGTGGATGTGGAATCTTTGTATTCCTCTATTCCACATGAGGTAGGGGTACAAGCGATTTCAAAATAACTGGACACCCAGAAACCCCTTTCAGGGGCTCACAATGAGTTCTTAATTGAACTCCTGGAATTGGTTTTAAATAAGAACTTCTTTACTTTTATTAAGAAGTATTATCGACAAAAGAGGGGAGTCACCATGGGAGCCGCATGTGCCCCCTCCTATGCATGCCTGCATTTGGGCTGGTGAGAGAAGGAGATAGTATATACCCATCCAGCTTTCACTGAGCATATGGTGCTGTGGGTTTGTTATATTGATGATGTGCTGGTGGTGTGGAGGGGATCTTCGGACCAATTTATGAGGTTTATTTTAAATCTTAATGAAAATAATAGAAACATCTACCTTACTTTTAAGGTGAATGCACACCAGATTGAATTTCTGGATTTAATGATTTCCAAAAAGGGTATAAAAACAGTTTTTGATGATCCAGAGAAATTGTACAAGTATTAAAGAATTTTACAGTTGAGTAGACAACTAAGACAACGGTTTAGAGCTTGGGGATACCCAAATGCTATTATTAGAGAGGGAATGTCCAAAAAACTAAAAAAGAAGAGAGAAACGATCCTGGGAATGAAACAGGAGGTAGCCCATACCTCACAAGAACCAAAACATGAACCAATAGGGGTGGTCACTACTTATGGGACCCACTGTAGCCAACTGAGAGTGGTGCTAGGGAGACACTGGATAATAGACTAAAATAAATCCTGGGCCCTCGCCCCAACCAAATTGGCAAGCGAGCTCCAACAGTTTGAGAAGCGTTGGTCCATAGCAAATACACTCAATCCAGTGAAATTAATTCAATTTTTTCATCTATTCCCTCTCCGGTGGGTATGTATGTACCCCTGTGGACATTGTAGCGTTTGGAAATACGTGATGAAGACGAAAACATTCAGAGACTCCAAAGGTAAACAGATATATAAGATTTAATCTTTTGTCAATTGCTCCTCCTCCTTTGTGTACCAACTAATTTGCCCATGTGGCATGATATATGTAGGAAAAACTAGACGCAAGTTTCACAAAAGGATGGGGGGAGCACCTGACAAGCATAACCAGAAAAGACGATTAGTCACCGGTGGCAACACACTTTAGGGATGCTACAAATAAGCATCCAAATGATGTGAAAGGCGTTAGCAGTCTACCACCCTGTACGTCTCTGCTATTGACTGTATTGTTGGATTTTATTGAAATAAAGATGTCCTTATCCCAGAGTGCGGCTATCCAGGATTTCTTTCTACCTCACTTAGGGATGCATATGGCGCATCAACTAAAGGCTTCAAATGTATGGTAATCTGCAAGCTAGGATTATCTGAAAGAAGAGGAGTGTCAGAAACCATGAATCAGACTGAGACAGAAGTACAGTTAAATCACACTTGTTTAATAATAAAAGTAAATAGCACAAACGTAGTCAAAACATAGCCAAAGTTCAGTAACCAGAACGATAGTCAGAGAAGCCAGAAAGTCAGGAAGCCAGGGAACAGTGTAGTGGAACAGCAAACAGGATCTGGAGCCAGAAAGAATATCAGCCAAGCAAGTCTTCAACAGAAACGCAGGAGATAGTCTCTGTGATGTTGACCAAGGTGAAGGCAGAGATCATCTGGGCTGGACGGCTTAAAGCGGATGTATAGTCTTTTTTTTAACTTTTACCTACCTGTACGGTTTAGGAGATATTCCCCTTGCTATGAGCCGCTGACTGCAGCGGCACATGCGCACAGGGGATTCTCGGCTGAAGGCCCGGCAACTGCCGGACCTTGCCGGGAAAGAAATCTCCTGTGCGCATGCGCGGGAGTGATGACTTTGCGGCTCCAGCCACTCACAGCGTTGGAACCGCGATACCCGGAAGACACGCCGAGGCAACATGTCAGCTACCTCGGCGTGGACCAGGTAAGATACCGACGCCTCGTTCTAAGGTAAGTATTTCATAATGAGCTAGTATGCGGTGCATACTAGCTCATTATGCCTTTTGCTTTACAGGGGTAAAAAAAAAAAAAAAAATTTCAGCGGGTATACAACGGCTTTAAAGAGGGGTTTCACCCAGGGGGTCCATTAAAAAAAAAAAAAATGTAAAGTCAGCAGCTACAAATACTGCAGCTGCTGACTTTTAATTGGACACTTACCTGTCCCTGGGTCCAGCGATGTGGGGGATCGAAGCCCCGCTCGTCCCCCCCCTCCACTCGTCGGCGCCGGCATTTCAACTGTGGGCGCCGGGCTGTGGCTTCACAGCCTGGCACCCACTGCACATGCGTGAGCGGCACCGCGCGCCGTGATTGGCCGCTCAATCACCTGGGACCTGTAATGGGTCCCAGATGATTGACAGGAGGAAGGGAGCAGAGCCAAGCCCTTCCTGTGCTCGGGGGAAGTGATGTCACCAGCCCAGGCAAAGGAAGAGGCAGACTACGAGGGACCCCCTAGCAACAGGCATTTAGAGGTAAGTAAAAAAAAAAGATATCCAAATGTTTTTTTGTTTTGTTTTTTAGAATTTTTCAGGTATTTTTGTTTTTTTGGGTGGAACCCCACTTTAAGTAGGCAGGACTGACAAGCAGGATATTATCAACAGGTGAGTCCCTGTGGAGAGATAGGAGCTGGCAATTAGCCGACAGCTGAGCAGCCAGCTCAGAAAAGAAAGGGCTGAGCCAAGCCCCGACAAGGAGATTGGGACAAGGTACTGCTGCAAAAGGAAGCCACATGGATATTTTTGTTAGAATTATTGTCACTGAAGGGGTTAAATAGTAATTTTTCACTTCAATGCTTCCCGTGAACAATGATAGAATGTCCTGGTCCTGATTTCGACTAGCCTCCTCATAATCCTTAGGTTCTTCCATACAATATGGTTACATACTAAACTCCAGTGTTTTCTGGGATTAATATTCGAAGAATTTCTCTGTTCCTCAAGCTCCTGGTATTCCTTTTGAACCAATGGTATAATCTAAATGGCACCTTACCCTTTTAGGATGTTTAAAGGGGGGTTAATATGGGTTGATAGTATATGCGGATACACATTTATACACATGATAACCCTGTTTTGGTGCATTTAGATACTAACCCTTTCTGTGTATACTTGCTCTGTTTATCTGTATGCTCCGATATACAGTATAAGGTGGGTTGTAGCATTATTTCCTTTACTCAATAGGTATATTTGGTATATAGCTTGTGTATAGCAATACCCTTAGTGAGTTGACATGGACCTGAATCCCGGGTCACTTTAAGATCAGAAGGGGTGGGACTAACCCTGATTTAACCTGGAGACAGCTCACGGCCCTGTATGTCCTGAAAAAGTTCCGGTTGGCAGAGCGAAACATGTAAACGTAGGGACAGGCCCCCTCCTCCCTCCATTGCCGCACAATTTGTTTTTTGGATTGCTTTGATTTTTTTCACGTGGACCAGCCTGGATTGCCCGAGGACAACTAGCATGTAGTGAGAACCGCTAGTACCACAAGTGTCATCGTCATTTTACTATACAGCTATACAGTTACAGATTTAACAGAAACCAACATACGAGGACATCCATCTCCAGGAGAGAAGTTGAGTTATACCACAGCAGAGTGAATGGCCAATCGGATGTACCGAGGACCGTGAGTGCGACAGATCTCATAGACCCTAGGTGTTACTGAATAAGGTCATTAGGGATGAGCTTCGAGTTCGAGTCGAACCCATGTTCGACTCGAACATCGCATGTTTGACTGTTCGTCGAATTTCGAATGTTATGGGTCGTTCGCGCCAAATTTGAGTGGCGTGTCACAGCCCATAATTCACTGCAGCATCGCAGTGCATTGCTGGCCGATGATTGGCCAAACATGCACTTACATGACCTGCATGCTTGGCCAATCACAGCGCCGTCTGTACAGAGAGCCGCAATTGGCCAAAGCCAGGGTGGCTTTGGCCAATTATGGCTCAGGGGGGTTTAGTACTCACCCCACACTATATAAGACCGCCTGCGTGGCGACCTTGTGTAGTGTGTTGAAGCAGCAGAGAGATAGACAGGGAGACAGTGTAATTTGATTTAAGTTAGATAGAGTAGGCAGGCGAGTCAGTTAGCTGCACTTACAGTGTAGTGTGTATATATATATATATATATATATATATATATATATATATATATATATACACTGTATTCAGTTTAGCTAGATCCGTTCCTGGTATTCTCTTCCTACTGACAGGCAGGAAGGAGTTTTTACAGTATTTACAGCTACCTGAAGAAAATTGCTGGTGTTCTTCTGATCCTATTAGTCCTATTAGCTACAGTATTTACAGTTAGTGTAGTGAGTCCTCTGCACAGTGTGCACCTAAAGCTACCTGAAGAAAATTTGTGGTGTTCTTCTGATCCTATTAGTACCGCAGGCAGCTGCAGTATTTACAGTTAGTGTAGTGCGCCCTCTGCACAGTGTGCACCTAAAGCTACCTGAAGAAAATTGGTGGTATTATTCTGATCCTATTAGTACCACAGGCAGGCAGCTGCAGTATTTGCAGTTAGTGTACTGTGTCCTCTGCACAGTGTGCACCTAAAGCTATCTGAAGAAAATTGGTGGTGTTCTTCTGATCCTATTAGTACCACAGGCAGGCAGCTGCAGTATTTACAGTTAGTGTAATGTGTCCTCTGCACAGTGTGCACCTAAAGCTACCTGAAGACAATTGCTGTTGTTCTGATCCTATTAATACCACAGGCAGGCAGTTGCAGTATTTACAGTTAGTGTACTGTGTCCTCTGCACAGTGTGCACCTAAAGCTACCTGAAGACAATTGCTGTTGTTCTGATCCTATTAGTACCATAGGCAAGCAGCTGCAGTATTTACATTTAGTGTAGTGCGTCCTCTGCACAGTGTGCACCTAAAGCTACCTGAAGAAAATTGCTGTTGTTCTGATCCTATTAATACCACAGGCAAGCAGCCTGTGGTATTTACAGTTAGTGTACTGTGTCCTCTGCACAGTGTGTACCTAAAGCTACCTGAAGAAAATTGGTGGTGTTCTTCTGATCCTATTAGTACCACAGGCAGGCAGCTGCAGTATTTACAGTTAGTGTACTGCATCCTCTGCACAGTGTGCACCTAAAGCTACCTGTAGACAATTGTTGTTGTTCTGATCCTATTAATACCACAGGCAGGCAGCTATAGTATTTACAGTTAGTGTACTGTGTCCTCTGCACAGTGTGCACCTAAAGCTACCTGAAGACAATTGCTGTTGTTCTGATCCTATTAATACCACAGGCAGGCAGCTGCAGTATTTACAGTTAGTGTACTGTGTCCTCTGCACAGTGTGCACCTAAAGCTACCTGAAGACAATTGCTGTTGTTCTGATCCTATTAGTACCATAGGCAAGCAGCTACAGTATTTACAGTTAGTGTAGTACGTCCTCTGCACAGTGTGCACCTAAAGCTACCTGAAGACAATTGCTGTTGTTCTGATCCTATTTATACCACAGGCAGGCAGCTGCAGTATTTACAGTTAGCATACTGTGTCCTCTGCACAGTGTGCACCTAAAGCTATCTGAAGAAAATTGGTGGTGTTCTTCTGATCCTATTAGTACCACAGGCAGGCAGCTGCAGTATTTACAGCTAGTGTACGTGTACTGTGTCCTCTGCACATTGTGCACCTAACTCTACCTGAAGACAATTGCTGTTGTTCTGATCCTATTAATACCACAGGCAGGCAGCTACAGTATTTACAGTTAGTGTAGTGTGTCCTCTGCACAGTGTGCACCTAAAGCTACCTTAAGAAAATTGGTGGTGTTCTTCTGATCCTATTAGTACCACAGGCAGGCAGCTGCAGTATTTACAGTTAGTGTACTGTGTCCTCTGCACAGTGTGCACTTAAACCTACCTGAAGACAATTGATGTTGTTCTGATCCTATTAATACTACAGGCAGGCAGCTGCAGTATTTACAGTTAGTGTACTGTGTCCTCTGCACAGTGTGCACCAAAAGCTACCTGAAGACAATTGCTGGTGTTCTCATAGTAATAATACTACAGGCAGGCAGTTGATTCTGCTAGCTGCAGTATCAGTATATATATACATCCCAGCTTTGTGCAGCTACATCTCACAGCAGGCGATTAGTATGTCTGGAAGGCCAACGAGGAGAGGCAGACAGTCACAAGCCAATAAAAGAGGGTAAGCAGGCTCTGTGTCTAGAGGCAACAGTGCTGGTCGTGGAGACGGTGCATCCTCATCAGCACGTGGCCATGGGACACGCTTGTCCTTTTTTTAGGCAGCTGGCCGTGTTGAGCAGAAGACTTGGTAGAGTGGATGACCAAGCCGTCCTCATCCTCCTCATCCTCTCTCACCCAGGCTCAGGGTACTTTGTCTGGCAAAGCAGCTGCCAACGCAGCTTCTTCTCTCGGCTCAATGGCATCAGTCACTCCTTCCCTAGCCCCACCATGTCCTCCTGAGGTGTCCCCTGAACTGTTTGACCACAGTGTTGGGTACATGCTCCAGGAGGATGCCCAGCGTTTTGAAGGCTCCGATGATGGTACCCAGCTAGAGGAAGGCAGTAACGTGTCTCAGCGCGTTATTCTAAAAGTTCTTTGGTGTGAGCCTTTTTTGAGATGAGTGTATCAGATCCCACCACTGCTATTTGCAACATATGTCTCAAGCGTATCTCACATGGCCAAAACATCACCCGCTTGGGCACCACTTGCTTGACCAGACATATGTCGACCTGCCATGCAGTTCGTTGGCAAGTGTTCCTAAAAGACCCACACCAAAGAACAAAGCGGACCTCTCCTTTCTCCTCATCAGCTGGGATCTCCAACTCCACTTTACCTTCAGTCCTCTCTGAAACCTGCACTGAGAGGAATGAAGGTGTAGAATTAGGTGTGTCACAGCCAAGTACTTGCGGGCAATCTGCTATCGGTACACCAATGTCAGATTGTACCAGGCAAATTTCCCTGCCCCAGCTGCTGCACCGCCGAAAGAAGTTCGCTCCCAGCCATCCACATGCCCAGCAGCTGAATGCTAGCTTGGCTAAATTGCTAGGACTTTAACTGCTGCCTTGTCAGTTGGTATACTCTGCCACCTTCCGTGAGTTTGTGGAATGTGCGGTTCCTCAGTGGCAGGTTCCCAAACGCCACTTTTTCTCATGGAAGGCGACTCCGGCTTTCTACCAGCATGTGGAAGGCAATGTCTTGGCCTCGCTGGACAGGGCGGTCAGCGGTAAGGTGCATATTACCGCCGACTCATGGTCCAGCAGGCATGGACAGGGACGTTACCCATCTTTCACCGAGCACTGGGTGACTCTTCTGGCAGCTGAGAAGGATGCAGGACAGGGTGCAGTGGTGTTGGAGGTTGTTCCGCCACCACGCCTCCGAAATTCTACTAGTGGTTATTCTGCCACACCTCTCTCCTCCACCCCCTCCTCTTCTTCTTCCTCCATGGCCTCTTCCTGTGCTAATTTGTCCTCGGACCCAGCGGTGCTCCGTAGGCATTCAAGGGGTTACACAAGCATGCAGGCAAAAAAATGCCATGCGGTGCTTGAGCTGGTGTGCTTGGGGGACAGGAGCCACACTGGGGCAGAGATTCTGTCAGCTCTGCAGGGGCAGGTTCAGACATGGTTGACGCCACGCCAGCTTTAGCCAGGAATGGTGGTTTGTGACAATGGCACCAACCTCCTCTCCGCCCTCCGACAGGGACAACTTACCCATGTGCCCTGTTTGGCTCACGTCCTTAACTTGGTGGTGCAGCGGTTCTTGGGCAGGTACCCGGGCTTACAGGATGTCCTGAGGCAGGCCAGGAAAGTCTGTGTGCATTTCCGCAGGTCATATAATGCCAGTGCTCGGCTGGCTGACCTCCAAAAGGAATTAAACCTGCCCAAGAACCGCCTAATCTGTGACATGCCCACCAGGTGGAACTCAATGTTGGCCATGCTGCAGTGGCTGCACACACAGCAGAGGGCCATCAATGAGTACCTATGCGACTATGGCACCAGGACAGGGTCAGGGGACCTTGGTTTTTTCCCCCCACGCCAGTGGGCTATGATCAGGGATGTCCTATCACCATTTGAGGAGGCTACACTGTCCCTCTTGTCCACCTGTTGGAGCACACGCTGCATGGAATGATGGACAGGGCACTTGGGGCAGAACAGAGGGAGGAAGAGGAGGACTTCCATATCTCTCAAGGCCCCCTTTATCCAGACAGTGTTCCTGCGCTCCCGCCGATCACACAGGAAGAGGAGGAGGAGTAGGATTGTGTCAGCATGGAGGTGGAGCCTGGCACTCAGCATCAGCAGCAGTCTTCAAGGGATCATTTACAGTCCGAAGAAACCCATGGACTTGTACGTGGCTGGGAGGAGGTGGCTGTGGATCATGTCGTCCTTAGTGACCCAGAAGACTCTGGACCGAATAAACATTAAAAAAGTGTGGCGCTAAAAGGAACGTGATGTTCATATTGGTCTTGCCCAATAACGAACATCACGTTTCTTTTAGCGCCACACTTTTTTAATGTTTATTGATTTACAATTAGTCTAATTGTTGTGCTGGCTGCTTTATACACCTTAGTTGGCGCAGTATTATTTTTGATACTCTGGACCGAATGCCTCAGCAAACCTACGCTGCATGGCCTCCCTGATCCTGCAAAGCCTGCAGAAGGATCCTCGTATTCGTGGTATCAAGGGGAGGGATGATTACTGGTTGGCAACCCTTCTTGATCCACATTACAAGGGTAAGGTTGCGAACCTTATCTTTCCGTCGTAGAGGGAGCAGAGGATGAAACATCTTCGGGAGGCCTTGCAGAAAGGTTTGTGCAATGCGTTTCCAGAGCCTGGGAGGTTACAATTTCCTGGTCCTCCTGGACAAGGTGTTGCTGAGGCTTCGGTCAGTCACAGAAGGAGCGGTGGAGAAGGTGGCCGTCTGACCGATGCGTTGACAATTTTTTAGTCCGCAGCCCCAAGGTCTGATCGTTTCCAGCAACCATCGACAGCGTCTGATTCACATGGTGCAGGATTACCTAGGGGCAAGATCAGACTTGGACACCTTTCCCACCGAAAATCCTCTGGGTTACTAGGTCTTGAGGATGGATCACTGGCCAGAGCTTGCACAGTATGCAATTGAGCTACTGGCCTGTCCTGCATCCAGCGTTCTTTCGGAATGCACATTCAATGCTGCTGGAGGCTTTGTAACCGATCACATGGTGCGCCTGTCCACCGAATCGGTCAATCGGCTGACCTTCATAAAAATGAATCAGTCTTGGATCACCGGCTACCAAGCACCCGATGCTGATGTAACTGATTGATTTCTTTTTAAAATGTGAGATCCCTTCAAGACTGCCTATGCTGATGCTGAGTGACTATCCTGTTATGCTGAGTCACAATCCTCTTCCTCCTCAATTTTCATGCTGATAGCTTGTAAGAACATATTTGGTTCTGGGCACCGCCACCAGTGGCCAAGGCCCAATTTTTCTGCCCCTGTCTAAAAGGGGCGTGTAATTACAATTTTTGATGCAATACTTTGCAGCAGGGCTCATTCCTGCGCTCCAACTAGAGTATCTGTGAGGGGTTGCAGTGTTGTGGCAATTTTTCTGCCCCTGTTTAACAGGGGCGTGTAATTACAATTTTTGATGCAATACTTTGCAGTGGGGCTCATTCCTGCGCTCCAACTACAGTATCTGTAAAGGGTTACAGTGTTGTGCCACCAGCACCAGTGACCAAGGTCCAAATTTCAGCCCTTGTTTAACAGGGGTGTATAATTACAATTTTTGATGCAATACTTTGCAGCAGGGCTCATTCCTGCGCTCCAACTATAGCATCTGTGAGGGATTTTAGTGTTGTGGCACCAGTGCCTAAAGGCCCAATTTTTCTGCCCCTGTTCAACAGGGACATGTAATTACAATTCTTGATCTAATATTTCACAGCAGGGCCCGTTCCAGCACCCACCAAGAGTAACTGTGAGGACTTACAGTGTTGTGGCGCCAGCACCACCACCACCAAAGGCCCAATTTATCTACCACTGTTCAACAATGGCATGTAATTACAATTCTTGATCTAATATTTCGCAGCAGGGCCCATTCATGCGCCCACCAAGAGTAACTGTGAGGGCTTACAGTGTTGTGACAACACCTAAGGCCCCAATTTCTGGAGAGTATATAGGGCAGGCCCCTACTTTCAAACATCCAACTTACAAACGACTCCTACTTGCAAACGGAAGGAGACAACAGGAAGTGAGTTGAAATCTACCCCTAGGAAGGGAAATTCTCTCCTGTAAGAGTTAATATGGGAAAAACGTGTCTCCTCTTCACTGATGCTTTATCACCAATCCTGGTTTCACTAAAAACCCCAAATGTTCAAAAAACATTTGTCATTGGGACAGAAAGTGAGGTAAAATCTTCTGAAGAGGTGCACAGACAGCAAAACAAATGTTACAGGGGTGATAACCCTTCCCTATGTTTTCCAAAAAGCTTAAAAATAGATTTTTGGGCTGGAGCTACACTTTAAAAATGTCCCAGTTCAACATTACAAACAGATTCTACTTAACAACACACCTACAGTCCCCGTCTTGTTTGCACCGCCTGTATACTGCTGTTCAGAGTATATAAGGCCTGGGGGCCCCACGCCTTTCCTTTTTTTAATTTGGGTGCGGGGTTCCCCTAATATCCATACAAGACCTGTAAACATCAACATCAGATCAAAGGGTTAAGTGTGCTCCTAGGGAGTGCTTTTTAACTGTGGGGGGAATGCTGTTACTGGAGTAAAACAGAGATCCACGTTTCTGCTTAGCAATATCTTAATTTTCCTCTCTGGCAGAATGGCCGTCTGCCTTGTTTACAAAGGTAGACCGTTCTGGCTCTCTCTATGCGATCGCTAGGTTCCTGGCGGACCCGCTGATTGGGTCATGCTGTGTCCAGGTACGTTGTTTCGCGCAACTGGGCTGCCCTGTCGCTGTATACTGTATGTGTGGTGGGCGGTCTGAAAGCAGTTAAGGGGGCATGGCAGGGGGTGTGTTCTATGCCTTCATACTTGCTAATAGGTGTCCCTCGTTTCCATCTCAAAAAAGTGGGAGGTATGCTATTGTGAGCCGAGATGTGAAGTGGGAGGCTGAGAGATATCGGGACTTAGAAAGGATGATGCACTGGGGGAGTGGGCAATAGTAAACTCTTGAGGGTGATCCATATTGATGGTAAGGGGGGAGTGGATTATCTTGTGATATCATAAGTGTGATTGGAGATAGTGGAGTGGAGCGATAAGTGGGAGATCTGATATTGGCATCGGATGCTGGATCGAACATTCTAACACCCAGTGCTGGGGGATAGGCTTGCTGTTTGATGGAATTTAGTTCAAATCCCGGGACAGCCATGCAGAAATCAGGACAGTGGGGATATATGCCATGGTGATATCTGCATGCAGTACTCACTGCTCATTTCTCATTATCAATATTACTAGTAATATCCATCAACCGCTCACTCTCCATTATCTATGCCACCAAAGATTTCTGTGCTCCAGCACACAAAGTTCATTCCCTGGTATCCACACAAGATCCGCCATCGAATATATTCGCCAATCCTATCTTCGTTAAAGCAGAGTTCCACCCAAAAGTGGAACTTCCGCTGATCTGCTCCACCCCCCCCCCCCCTCCGGTGCCACATTTGGCACCTTTCGGGGGGGGGGGGGTATCTGTCTCTGACAGGCGCCATCGCTCAGAAGATCGGGCCCCGTCCTCCTTCCCCCACCACTGGGCTAATTAGAAAGCCCAGCGCACTTCTGGTATGCGCAGAAAGGAACCGGCTATGAAGCCAAAATGCGTCACTGCCAGTTTCCACTACGAGGAATGGCGGTGGCAGCACACGACAGCCGATCAGAAAATCAGCTGGGGTACTGACATCGATAGCGCTGCACTTATTAATATACATAGTTCAAAAGGGTTTATATATTTGCCTTTAGTGTTCAGCTGCTGTGATTAGTCATTGAGTTTTGCGCTGACTGTTTGTTTCTGATGGGGTACTGACATCGCAGGCTCCCTGGACAGGTAAGTGTCCGAATATTAAAAGTCAGCAGCTACAGTATTTGTAGCTGCTGACTTTTAATTTTTTTTTTTCCCCAGGCGGAACACCGCTTTAACTTACATAAACCAATACCATAACGTCACTTTTCCCAACTAGATGGGTACACATAATAGAGGAAGTGTAAATTTGTGTTACTTCCTGTCACACAAAATTGTGTCCAGCAGCGATTGCCGCAGATAATCTCTGGTGGTGCAGACAGTCACGAATAGCTGAAGACGCTGACAACCTGCCATTGAAGTGTGCAGGCTCAGCAGTTTACCACAGGAAAGGTATCACTGTAGGGAAGTACAGTAGAGATTCTGTTGTAGTTCCCTGGAATCACCACAAGATGCCACTAATATAAGTGATTGTAGCTTGGCAGTAACTGCAAAAAAGCCTTAACCACTTGCTGACCAGGTCTTTTCTGGCAGTTTTTGTTTACAAGTTTAAATCAGTATTTTTTGCTAGAAAATTACTTATAACACCCAAACATGATATACTGTATATTTTTTTTTAGCAGAGACCCTTGGGTATAAATTGGCAATTTTTATGTCACACTGTATTTGCACAGCGGTTTTTCAAACGCAATTTTTTTGGGAAAAAATAAAATTCAATGAATACAAACAAAGCACAATAAATACAGCAATTTTTTGTTAAAATATGAAAGATGATGTTACGCTGAGTAAAGGGATACCTAACATGTCACGCTTTAAAATTGTGCACGCTTGTGCAATGGTGACAAACTACAGTACTTAAAAATCTCCATAGGTGACGTTTGAAATTTTTTTTTCAGGTTACCTGTTTAGAGTTATAGAGGAGGTCTAGTGCTGGAATTATTGCTCTCGCTGTAACGTTCCCGGTGATACCTCACATGTTTGGCGCGAAAACTGTTTACATATGCGCGTGCGACTTATGTATGCGTTCACTTCTGCACACGAGCACGGAGGGATGCTTTAGGGAGGGAGGGAGGGAGCTTTAAAAAAAAAATCCTATTTTATTTTTACACTGTCCCACTCTCTCCTTTACCTTTAAAAGCAAAAGATAAAAAAAGAAATGTGTTTACTTCCGCCCTAGACCGAAAGTGTCGCTCCGGTCCTCCAAGGCCATAGAGGCGAGATCATCTAGTCTCTCATTCCTGTGACCAGCTGGCCGCACTGTCCTTGGCATGGTATCAAAAGAGCCCCTAATTTTCCACTTCTTAATAAGTAATTAAACAGTACTGACTGGCATATTCGAGGCTTTGGATATTTTTTTATATCTTTTTCCATCTTTGTAAAGTTTCATTACCTTGTTACACAGGTCTTTTAAATGTTCTTTTCTACCTCCTTATGGCTCAGTGTCTAGCCTGCTTAGTGCATCCATGTGAGAGCTTACAAACTCATTGATACATAGACAGTAATTGTGATTTTAAAAGCCACATATATGGGAAATTAACCTTTAATTGCCATTTTAACCTGTGTGTGCCACCTTCTGTGTCTGTACCAAGGCCAAACATTCCAGGGTATGTAAACTTTTTTTATCAGGGCCATTTGGGTGATTTCTGTTATCATTATGATTTAAAAAGGATCCAAAAAAACAATGTGATAATGGCTTCATGTGATTGCTATCCTTAAATAAAAGGCAGTTTGTTGGCATGATCAGTCAAATTTTCAATATTATTGCCAAAATTTCACAATTTCTCCCAGGGTATGCAAACTTTTGAGAACAACTGTATACGTTGTGGTCAACAAGTATAACTAAAGGAAATAACTTTTTTTTTAGTTTTGGTTAGATGGGAGAGGGATTGGAACACCTGTCAGTTTTTAAATGCTGTCTGTGTCCCCGTTACGGAGATTCACCCTCTCTGTTTGTCCTGTTTACCATTATCGGTGAAAGTTAAGGTAGAGAGAAAATCTTCCTCTGGGGTCACTGGTTCTGGTGGCCTGGGGGTCCCCAAGGAATTCCCTTAATTTCCAGGAATTTCCTCTCACTTCTTGTTTTCGCTATGGGACAGGAAGTGAAGGGAAATCTCCCTAATGGAACAAAGATGGCAAAAATAAACATTTCAGGGGTTATAACCTGCCCTTACGCTACCCAAAAGGAAAAAAAAAAGTTTTGCCTATAGTTCTACTTTGAAGCCTGGTTCACACTGATATGATTTCAGATGCGACAATGTAAAGCAGCTGCGATGCGTCTTTAGGGAAGGGTACTGTGCTACCTTGGTGCAATGCAGTGTGATTTTTGCGGTCCATAGACTTCAATTAACACACATTAAAATTAAATCTACATGCATTTTTTAAATTTGATTTTGTATGCAATTTGTGCATGTTGTTAGGAGCCAGGACCCGCCGGAGTCCTAAGAACCAGTGACCCGTCCCTGCTGTAAGCAGCCGTGATGAAACATCGGTTTCTAAAGAGCCGGTGGTGCTGGCATCCTAACAACCAGTGACTCATCCCTGCTGTAAGCAGCAGGGATGAGCTACTGGTTGTTGAGAAGCCGGCACCCCTGCTGTCAGCGGGGCTCAGAATGTAAACCAAAAGAGGCGGCATTATAAAAAAATAAAACAGCGTGGGGGTCCCTCCCAATTCATAACAGGCCCTTCGGGTCTAGTATGAATTTTAAGTGGGCCCCATGCCAAAAAAAAACGTGTGTGATCTCCCCAAAATCCATACCAGGCCCCTCTGTCTGGTATGGATTTTTAGGGGAACCCCAAATCATAAAACAAAGGTTGTGGGGTCCCCCCCCAAAATCCATACCAGACCCTTATCCGAGAATACAGCCCAGCAGGCCAGGAAAGGGGGGGGGCGAGTGAGCTGCTTCCTCTCCTGAACCATACCAGGCCACATGCCCTCAATATGGGAGGGAGGCATGTGACATCACAAGGGGCGGAGTCTCATGGTGATGTTACCGGATGGCCACGCCCCATGGCTATATAAGAACTGGCAGACATCGAGAAGATGACACATAGGCGGGAGCCAGTGTTGGAGGAGGACCGGGTTGGCTGTGGAGAAGACAGCAGCGGAGGGAGAAGACCAGAGGAAGAAAACATCACCGGAGGGAGAAGACAGTAGGGTCGGGATCTGGGGGCCCCCTTGTTAAAGGGGACTTCCAGATTCTGATAAGCCCCCTGCCCGCAGACCCCCCACAAGCACTGCCTAGGGTTGTCGGGAAGAGGCCCTTGTTCCCATCAACATGGGGGCAAGAAGCTTTGGGGATCAAAGCACCCACCCCCCCATGTTGAGGGCATGTGGCCTGGTACTGTCCAGGAGGGGGCACACTTGCTTGTCTCCCCCCTTTCCTGACCTGCCGGGCTGCATGCTCAGATAAGGGTCTGGTATGGTTTTTGGGGGGACCCCACGCTGTTTTTTTTTTTGCGTGGGGCTCCCCCCTCAAGATTCATACCAGACTCGAAGGGCCTGGTATGGTTAAATCAAAGTTGGAGCCTGTTCATTGAAGTCGCATGGAAGTCGGACATGAGGTCACAGGGCAAAGTCGGATTACATCTCTGTCGGATAGGGCTGAGTGGCAGAGCAATGTAAATTTCAGAACTGGATAACCAGAATACAATTTTTTTGGTGGATAATACAGCTACTTTATCTGTGTATTTTGCTGTTTGTCTGAGAATCACTGTGTTAGGCCTACTTCACACAGCCATTTAGCCGCATACACCAGACTCCAGCAGCAAGAATCTGTGGATTCTTGAAGCAGGAATGACACGTGCATGCAAACAGCAGCTGCTGCTAAGCCTGTACAAAGTAATGACAGGCTGACAGCGACCGTTACTTTTCACATGTAGGAGCACAGCAATTGGCGCATTTAGGCATCTAGACGTGGTGAAGATGACTTGCTGAAGTTTAAACCATCCATCGAAATGGGAAAGAAAGGGAATTTAGGTGACTTTGAACATGGCCTGGTTGTTGGCGCCAGACAGGCTGGTCTGATTTCAAAAATTGCTGATCTACTGGGATTTTCACACACAACCATCTCTGGGGTTTACAGAGAATGGTCCGAAAAAGAGAAAATATCCAGTGAGTGGCAGTTGTGTGGACGAAAATGCCTTGTTGATGTCAGAGGTCAGAGGAGAAAAGGCAGACTGGTTCAAAATGATAGAAAGGCAACAGTAACTCAAATAACCACTTGTTACAACCAAGGTATGCAGAATGCCATCTCTGAACGCACACAACACATCGAAACTTGAAGCAGATGGGCTACAGCAGCAGAAGACCACACCGGGTGCCACTCCTGTCAGCTAAGAACCGGAAACTGCGACATTCAGATAGTAGGGTCAGAATTTGGCGTAAACAACACATAAGCACAGGTCCATCCTGCCTTGTATCAATGGTTGAGGCTGGTGGCGGTGTAATGGTGTGGGGGATATTTTCTTGGCACGCTTTGGGCCCCTTAGTACCAATTAAGCATTTAAGCATTGTTTAAATGGCACGGCCTACCTGAGTAATGTTCCTTACCGTGTCCACCGCTTTATGACTACAGTGGACCCATCTTCTTAAGGCTGCTTCCAGCAGGATAACGCACCATGTCACAAAACTCCAATCATCTCACCACTGGTTTCTTGAACATGACAATGAGATCATTGTACTCCATTGGCCTCCACAATCACCAGATCTCAATCCAATAGAGCACCTTTGGGATGTGGTGGAATGGGAGATTCACATCATGGATGTGCAGCCGACAAATCAGCAGCAACTGTGTGATGCTATCATGTCAATATGGACCAAAATTTCTGAGGAATGTTTCCAACACCTTGTTGAATCTATGCTATGAAGAATGAAGGCAGTTCTGAAGGGAAAAGGGGGTCCAACCTGGTACTAGCAAGGTGTACCTAATAAAGTGGCCGGTGAGTGTATAATACACAGATGTTAGGATGTACATATCTGATTTTTGCAGAATATCAGCCATTGAGTATCCAGGTTAGGGTTCACCACACGTTATAATTTGACCATACAATCAACTTTAGATCTACCAAAACGAATATGATGCTCTACCTAAACTATCCAATCAACCGCAATGAATCAAACAAGCCCTTGCACTAAATACTTCTTGTCACTTCTAATAGAGGTTGTACAATCAGATGGTAATATGTGTGGTGAGCCTTATGTGTGATACACAAGTTTTATTCCGTTCAACGCAGCGGGCTGAAGGAAAAAAATAAATGAAGAGGTCGCTATACCAACTATGCAATATTAGTACAGCAATCTCCCCACTGTGCTATTGTGTTCTGACAAGGGGACCACCCACCCCCCCAACCAGAACAGATTGGTCAGCGCTCGCAGCCATAGGCTACAGGCGTTAATTGGATGCCTATCGGCTGCTGGTTTTCCAACATGCTCATTTGACAGAAACCGGTGGTGAGATCAGCTTCTGTCAGACAAGCAGCTGTACACAAGGGCAGAATGTTGGCCGGTTTATCCTGTACCGGATGATTGTGGCCGATTTTCGACCCATGTGTACGAGCTATACACTCCCAGCTAAAGCTTCATTCCAAATCCAATAAAAAAAGACCTTTTTAATAACAAACCAAAGTTTGTCCAATGATCCACAATGTTCTCAAAGTGTGTTCAAAATGAAATACAGATGTGTTTCCTGTATAAAGTCACTTATTACTAAGTGCTAAGTGCTAAATACCAATCCCAAATAATTTCCCAGATATTGGATAAAATCCCAATAATTTTTGCAAAAACACTTACCTAAAGATAAGTACTGTACACTTTACTAGCAACAAACACAATTCTTCCCAGCTTCAGAAACATCCACACCTCTGTATAATCACATACGAAAGTGCAAGTAAACCTTTAGCTGTGGGGCCTGCCCAAAGGCACTGCAGCTTGTGTTCTATTTTGTTAATAAAAAAAAAAAGGTCAGTGCGAGAGGCAATGTTCCACTGTTGGTGGCCAGTAGGAGGTAGAATGCCCAGTGTTAGTGGCTAGTGGTAGGAACAATGCCCCTGTGTTGGTGATCAGTAGAAGAGTTAGGGCAACCATCAGTGGTCAGTCAGAGAAAAAAAAGCCCCAGTGTTGGTAGTAAGTAGAGGAATGCCTCAGCATTCGTGGTAAGTGAGGGAAAGCATGCCATGGTGTCCGTAGTCAGTGGGAGAAAGAATGCTATGTTGTTGAAGGTCAGTAGGAGAATGCACAAGCATGTGTGGATAATGGCAGAAAAAATGGCACAATATTGGTGGTTAGTAGAAAAAAGAGTGCCCGGGTGTCAGTGGGAGAATGCCCCAGCATCTGTGGTCAATAGGAGAAAGAATGCTACAGTGTTGGTGGTCAGTAAAAAAAATGCCCCAGCATCCGTGGTCAATAGGAGAAAGAATACTATAGTGTTGGTGGTTGGTGGAAGAATGCCCCAGCATCCATGGTTAATAGGAGAAAGAATACTATAGTGTTGGTGGTTGGTGGGAGAATGCCCCAGCATCCGTGGTCAATAGGAGAAAGAATACTATGGTGTTGGTGGTCGGTGGAAGAATGCCCCAGCATCCATGGTTAATAGGAGAAAGAATACTATAATATTGGTGGTCAGTGGAAGATTGCCCCAGAAACCATGGTCAATAGGAGAAAGAATACTATAGTGTTGGTGGTCAGTGGGAGAATGCCCCAGCATCCGTGGTTAATAGGAGAAACAATACTATAGTGTTGGTGGTCGGTGGGAGAATGCCCCAGCATCCGTGGTTATTAGGAGAAACACTACTATACTGTTGGTGGTCAGTGGAAGATTGCCCCAGAATCTGTGGTTAATAGGAGAAAGAATACTATAGTGTTGGTGGTCAGTGGAAGAATGCCCCAGCATCCATGGTCAATAGGAGAAAGAATACTATAGTTTTGGTGGTCAGTGGAAGAATGCCCCAGAATCCGTGGTCAATAGGAGAAAGAATACTATAGTGTTGGTGGTCAGTGGAAGAATGCCCCAGCATCCGTGGTTAATAGGAGAAACAATACTATAGTGTTGGTGGTCGGTGGGAGAATGCCCCAGCATCCGTGGTTAATAGGAGAAACACTACTATACTGTTGGTGGTCAGTGGAAGATTGCCCCAGAATCTGTGGTAAATAGGAGAAAGAATACTATAGTGTTGGTGGTCAGTGGAAGATTGCCCCAGAATCAGTGGTCAATAGGAGAAAGAATACTATAGTGTTGGTGGTCAGTGGAAGATTGCCCCAGAATCTGTGGTCAATAGGAGAAACAATACTATAGTGTTGGTGGTCAGTGGAAGAATGCCCCAGAATCAGTGGTCAATAGGAGAAAGAATACTATAGTGTTGGTGGTCAGTGGAAGATTGCCCCAGAATCTGTGGTCAATAGGAAAAACAATACTATAGTGTTGGTGGTCAGTGGAAGAATGCCCCAGCATCCGTGGTCAATAGGAGAAAGAATACTATAGTGTTGGTGGTCAGTGGAAGAATGTCCCAGCATCCGTGGTTAATAGGAGAAACAATACTATAGTGTTGGTGGTCGGTGGGAGAATGCCCCAGCATCCGTGGTTTATAGGAGAAACAATAATATACTGTTGGTGGTCAGTGGAAGATTGCCCCAGAATCTGTGGTTAATAGGAGAAAGAATACTATAGTGTTGGTGGTCAGTGGAAGATTGCCCCAGAATCTGTGGTCAATAGAAGAAAGAATACTATAGTGTTGGTGGTCAGTGGAAGAATGCAGCAGAATCAGTGGTCAATAGGAGAAAGAATACTATAGTGTTGGTAATCAGTGGAAGAATGCCCCAGAATCCGTGGTCAATAGGAGAAAGAATACTATAGTGTTGGTGGTCAGTGGAAGAATGCCCCAGCATCCATGGTCAATAGGAGAAAGAATACTATAGTGTTGGTGGTCAGTGGAAGAATGCCCCAGAATCCGTGGTCAATAGGAGAAAGAATACTATAGTTTTGGTGGTCAGTGGAAGAATGCCCCAGAATCCGTGGTCAATAGGAGAAAGAATACTATAGTGTTGGTGGTCAGTGGAAGAATGCCCCAGCATCCGTGGTTAATAGGAGAAACAATACTATAGTGTTGGTGGTCGGTGGGAGAATGCCCCAGCATCCGTGGTTAATAGGAGAAACACTACTATACTGTTGGTGGTCAGTAGAAGATTGCCCCAGAATCTGTGGTAAATAGGAGAAACAATACTATAGTGTTGGTGGTCAGTGGAAGATTGCCCCAGAATAAGTGGTCAATAGGAGAAAGAATACTATAGTGTTGGTGGTCAGTGGAAGATTGCCCCAGAATCTGTGGTCAATAGGAGAAACAATACTATAGTGTTGGTGGTCAGTGGAAGAATGCCCCAGAATCAGTGGTCAATAGGAGAAAGAATACTATAGTGTTGGTGGTCAGTGGAAGAATGTCCCAGCATCCGTGGTTAATAGGAGAAACAATACTATAGTGTTGGTGGTCGGTGGGAGAATGCCCCAGCATCCGTGGTTTATAGGAGAAACAATAATATACTGTTGGTGGTCAGTGGAAGATTGCCCCAGAATCTGTGGTTAATAGGAGAAAGAATACTACAGTGTTGGTGGTCAGTGGAAGATTGCCCCAGAATCAGTGGTCAATAGGAGAAAGAATACTATAGTGTTGGTGGTCAGTGGAAGATTGCCCCAGAATCTGTGGTCAATAGAAGAAAGAATACTATAGTGTTGGTGGTCAGTGGAAGAATGCCCCAGAATCAGTGGTCAATAGGAGAAAGAATACTATAGTGTTGGTAATCCAGTGGAAGAATGCCCCAGAATCCGTGGTCAATAGGAGAAAGAATACTATAGTGTTGGTGGTCAGTGGAAGAATGCCCCAGCATCCATGGTCAATAGGAGAAAGAATACTATAGTGTTGGTGGTCAGTGGAAGAATGCCCCAGAATCCGTGGTCAATAGGAGAAAGAATACTATAGTGTTGGTAATCAGTGGAAGAATGCCCCAGAATCCGTGGTCAATAGGAGAAAGAATACTATAGTGTTGGTGGTCAGTGGAAGAATGCCCCAGCATCCATGGTCAATAGGAGAAAGAATACTATAGTTTTGGTGGTCAGTGGAAGAATGCCCCAGCATCCGTGGTCAATAGGAGAAAGAATACTATAGTGTTGGTGGTCAGTGGAAGAATGTCCCAGCATCCGTGGTTAATAGGAGAAACAATACTATAGTGTTGGTGGTCAGTGGAAGAATGCCCCAGAATCCGTGGTCAATAGGAGAAAGAATACTATAGTGTTGGTAATCAGTGGAAGAATGCCCCAGAATCCGTGGTCAATAGGAGAAAGAATACTATAGTGTTGGTGGTCAGTGGAAGAATGCCCCAGCATCCATGGTCAATAGGAGAAAGAATACTATAGTTTTGGTGGTCAGTGGAAGAATGCCCCAGAATCCGTGGTCAATAGGAGAAAGAATACTATAGTGTTGGTGGTCAGTGGAAGAATGCCCCAGCATCCGTGGTTAATAGGAGAAACAATACTATAGTGTTGGTGGTCGGTGGGAGAATGCCCCAGCATCCGTGGTTTATAGGAGAAACAATAATATACTGTTGGTGGTCAGTGGAAGATTGCCCCAGAATCTGAGGTTAATAGGAGAAAGAATACTATGGTGTTGGTGGTCAGTGGAAGATTGCCCCAGAATCAGTGGTCAATAGGAGAAAGAATACTATAGTGTTGGTGGTCAGTGGAAGATTGCCCCAGAATCTGTGGTCAATAGGAGAAAGAATACTATAGTGTTGGTGGTCAGTGGAAGAATACCCCAGAATCAGTGGTCAATAGGAGAAAGAATACTATAGTGTTGGTAATCAGTGGAAGAATGCCCCAGAATCCGTGGTCAATAGGAGAAAGAATACTATAGTGTTGGTGGTCAGTGGAAGAATGCCCCAGCATCCATGGTCAATAGGAGAAAGAATACTATAGTGTTGGTGGTCAGTGGAAGAATGCCCCAGAATCCGTGGTCAATAGGAGAAAGAATACTATAGTGTTGGTGGTCAGTGGAAGAATGCCCCAGCATCTGTGGTCTGTGAAGAAATGCCCCACAGTCTGTGTTTAGTTAAAGAAAGAATGCTACAGCATCTGTGGTCAGTGAAGGGAAGAAGGATGTGAACCTATGGGGTATTTAGTAGGATGTAAACTATGAACAATAGTAGGGAGCACACAAATATATCCTCCTTTTACAGGCAAATACCATTACAGCTTATTAAACAAAAAAAAGAAATCACCAACATTTACCTGTTTACTTATTTCTGAATGTCTGAGTATTATAATTCAATACGACAGACAGTGGCCAGTTGCTTTAGAATATATTCTGCAAGCCATACATATCCGTTTCTGCCAATCACTAGTTCTTGTGTTTGGTTGCTTACACATCTGTGTTTAGTCTTCAAGCTTGCAGTAACAATAGATTATGGAGTCACCAGTTAGTAGTTTCCTCTAGAATCCCATTAAAGACCTTATCAGATGAAGGCAGCAAGTGTTTCCTCATTATTCTGAACTTAGAGCACAAGAAGTCGAGGTCAAACACATCACACTAGGGAGCTACAGCTACATCTTTAATACACATGAAACTTTTAAGAGAATGCTGTCATTTCTCTTTATGTTTCATTATATTTAGGAGTTTGTGTTGTCTTAAGCCACAAATGGAGAAAGCAGAGAGACATACAGGTTTAATATTACTTTAAATAGATCTTTTGGGCAAAGCAGGCCCCAACAAACTATTTTCATGACATAACAATATGGCCGCTGTTCGTGCTTTAATCGATTGCTGACCGGCTCACGCCGAAATACGTCAGCAGAAGGGCACGTACAGGCATTTTAACGTACCTATACGTTGCCCTTTAAGAAGCTGTTTTGCGGGCGCGCGCGCTCCCGCCGTAAGCTCCGTGAGTGTGATCGCAGGTCCCATGGACTCGATGTCTGCGGGGATACCCGCGATCGTCTCACGGAAGGGAAGGACGGGGAAATGCTGATGTAAACAAACATTTCCCCATTCTGCCTAATGACACTGACACTGATCACAGCTCCCTGTAATTGGCAGCGGTGATCAGTGTCGTGTCACATACAGCCTCCCCCCCCCCCCCCACAGTTAGACCCCTTTCACACTGGAGCGGTTTTCAGGCGGTATTGCGCTAAAAATACCGCCTGAAAACCGCTCCTAAACAGCCTCCGCTGTTTGTTCAGTGTGAAAGCCCGAGGGCTTTCACACTGAAGCGGTGCGCAGGCAGGGCGGTGAGAAAAGTCCTGCAAACCGCTTTTTTGGAGCGGGGAAGGAGCGGTGTATTCACCGCTCCTTCCCATTGAAATCAATGGGACAGCGCGGCTATACCGCGGCAATACCGCGGCTATAGCCGCGCTGTACGAGGGATTTTAACCCTTTTTCGGCCGCCAGCGGGGGGTAAAACCGCACCGCTAGCGGCTGAATACCTCTGCAAGAACGACGGTACAGCAGCGCTAAAAATAGCGCTGTTGTACCGCCGACGCCCCCACCGCCCCAGTGTGAAAGGGGCCTTAGAGTCACTCCCTAGGACACACTTAACCCTACAGCGCCACCTAGTGGTTAACCCCTTCACTGCCAGTCACATTTACACATTAATCAGTGCAATTTTAATCGCACTGATCGCTGTATAAATGTGAATGGTCCCAAAATGGTCCCTGCGGCCCCCCCACCCCAAAGCACCTTGTCCCCATGTTGATGAGGACAAGGGCCTCTTCCCGACAACCCTAGCCTTGGTTGTCGGGGTCTGCGGGCCGGGGGCTTATCGGAAACCGGGAGCCCCCTTTAATAAGGGGGCCCCCAGATCCAGGCCCCCCACCCTATGTGAATGAGTATGGGGTACATCGTACCCCTACCCATTCACCTGGGGGGGAAAAAAGTGTCAATAAAAAAACACACTACCGGCGGAAGAACCGGAGAGTGGGAGAAGAACCGGACACCGGGAGAAGAGGCCAGAGAGAGCGGAGAAGAGGCTGGAGAGAGCGGAGAAGTCGGAAGAGACCCCTGAAGTCGGAAGAAGACCCCCGGAGCTGCCTAATAAATTACTTTAAAAACCTGTGTAGTGTGTTTTTCTATTGACACTTTTTCCCCCCAGGTGAATGGATAGGGGTACGATGTACCCCATACTCATTCACATAGGGTGGGGGGCCGAGATCTGGGGGCCCCCTTATTAAAGGGGGCTCCCAGATTCCGATAAGCCCCCGCCTGCAGACCCCGAAAACCAACGGCCAGGGTTGTCGGAAGAGGCCCTTGTCCTCATCAACATGGGGACAGGGTGCTTTGGGGTGGGGGGGCCGCAGGGCGCCCCCCTTCCCCAAAGCACCCACCCCCCCATGTTGAGGGCATGCGGCCTGGTACGGTTCAGGAGGTGGGGCACTCGCTCGTCCCCACCCCCTTTCCTGACCGGCCGGGCTCGGATAAGGGTCTAGTATGCATTTTGGGGGGACCCCCATGCCGTTTTTTCGGCATAGGGGGTTTCCCTTAAAATCCATACCAGACCTAAGGGCCTGGTATGCTCTTGGAGCATATTTGGAGCTTGGAGCAAATTTATTTAAAATTTGGCGTGGAGTTCCCCCTCATGATTCATACCAAACACATGTCAGTATTGCTTGTCGCTCATCGGGAAAGGAAAAAACACATTTTTCCTTTCCCGATGAGCGAGTCAGCTCGGCGCTGGCATATCGCAGTCACTGTTCCTGGGTAAATTCTTTTCTTTTTCCTGTAAAGTTGCCTCATTATGAAAGGGGATCCGACTTGGAGGCGACTTCCATTGAAATCAATGGGTACAAGTCGCCTAGAAGTCGGATTGAAGTAGTACAGGAACCTTTTCTGAAGTCAGAGCGACTGGAGTAGTGTGCATTAAAACGGATCCATTCACTTACATTGATCTTTTCATGTAGCGCGACTTGAGGCGATTAGGGACGACTTGAAGTCAGGACCAAAGTTGCCCCTGTGTGAATGGAGTCTAAGTGAGAATGTCCAAATTGGGCCCAATTAGCCCTGTCATGTGACTCGTTAGTGTTACCAGGTGTAAATAGGGAGCAGGTGTGTTAAATTTGATGTTATCACTTAGTTTTGTTTAGGTCCCTTTCACACTTATACGACTTGTCCCACGATTTTGCAAAATCGTATGACAAGTCATTCTCCATGATTTTCAATGACTACCATTCATTTTGGCACGACTTTAAGTCGTGCCGACTTGAAAGTAGTCCCTGCACTACTTTGGTCCAACTTCTATGCAAGTTGTACTCCATAGACCTCAATGTTAAACCCTCAAGTAGTATGCAAATCGTACCTGAATAATATAGACACGATTTCAGTACGACTTTGTACTTGGCACAAGCCTGGCTCACTGATCGGGAAAGGAAAACTTTTTTTTCCTTTCGCAATGAGCGACAGGCAGTGCTGACAGCTGTCTGGTATGAATCATGAGGGGGAACGCCGCGCCAAGTTTTAAATGAAAAAAACAGCGTGGGTTCCCCCCCAGGGGCATACCAGGCCCTTAGGTCTGGTATGGATCTTAAGGGTGGGGGGGTCAGCCTCAAAATCCATACCAGACCCTTATCCGAGCACGCAGCCCGGCCGGTCAGGAATGGGGGTGGGGACGAGCGAGCGCTCCCCCCCCCTGGACCGTACCAGGCCGCATGCCCTCAACATGGGGGGGTGGGTGCTTTGGGGCATGGGGATACCCCCACCCCAAAGCACCTTGTCCCCATGTTGATGAGGACAATGACCTCTTCCGAGAGGAGACGCGGGAGAGACCCCCGAAGTCGGAAGAAGACCCCGGAGCTGCCTAATAAATTACTTTAAAAACCTGTATACTGTGTTTTTTATTGACACTTTTTTCCCTAGGTGAATGGGTAGGGGTACGATGTACCCCATACTCATTCACATAGGGTGGGGGGCCAGATCTGGGGGCCCCCTTATTAAAGGGGGCTCCCCGATTCCTATAAGCCCCCCGCCCGCAGACCCCGACAACCAATGGCCAGGGTTGTCGGGAAGAGGCCCTTGTCCTCATCAACATGGGGACAAGGTGCTTTGGGGTGGGGGGCCCCGCAGGGCGCCCTCATGCCCCAAAGCACCCACCCCCATGTTGAGGGCACGCGGCCTGGTACGGTCCAGGAGGGGGGGGGCGCTCGCTCGTCCCCACCCCCATTCCTGACCGGCCGGGCTGCGTGCTCGGATAAGGGTCTGGTATGGATTTTGGGGGGACCCCCACGCCGATTTTTCGGCGTAGGGGGTTCCCCTTACAATCCATACCAGTCCTAAGGGCCTGGTATACCCCTGGGGGGGAACCCACGACAGTTTTTTATTTAAAACTTGGCGTGGAGTTCCCCCTCATGATTCATACCAACTACTGTATGTTTTCATTTGTTAATGCCAAAGTTGTGGCAAAGTCATACAAAGTAGTACTGCTCCAAAATCGCGGCAATTTCGCGATGCAGACGCCGTCATCCATCTGTCCCTGCAGAGGGCTGTATCTGCATGCTTACAAGACCTTGCTATTAAGGAGGTCCACCGTGTCTGGTAAGGGTCCATCCTTATTATCTCTTGAAGTCACTGGTTGTTGAGATTCTCCTTCACACTTCTCTCTCCCTTTTCATCTATATGGGCCTGTGCTAAACGAACTGTGGATACCAGATCCCTCTTCATGCGTTCGGAGTATCTACACTGAACTTTTTATGAATGAACACAATTCACTCTCACTATCTTTATTTTACTAGCTATTTATGGAAAGAATTATTTTTTAAATTTTTTTTTGAGTTATGATGTATTTGATCTTTTCGGAGCAAGATCACTGAATTTATATTCATTTGTGTTTTTTCACTATTTACCTATGTGTTTCTACATTTTATTCACTAATTTTTTTTTTTTATGTATCCGATAACATTATTCGTATTTAACATACTTACCTTGATTGATTTAATCATCTATCCAGATACAACTCACTTACATACAGTATATTAGTCACTGGATTGCAAGCGCACTTAGTATATACTTCCTAGTTTAATACACCGATATTAGTGTTTTTTGTTGCAGCTGCAATTTAGGTGTTTTAACAGCTCTTTAGCGCGGTTCCTTTTCTCTTTATAAAGTAATTTATTAGGCAGCTCCTGGGGTCTTCTTCCGACTTCGGGGGTCTCTTTCTTCTTCTCCACGCTCTCCGGCCTCTTCTCCGCGCTCTCCGGTTCTTCTCCCGCTCTCCGGTATCTTCTGCTCTTTTGCCCGCTCTTTTGCTAGCGGTGGCCCGGTCTTCTCCGCCGTCTTCTTCCCTCTTCTCTTCTTCCGATGTTGACAAGACGCTCTCTCCCACTGTAATGCCGTGTGCGCAACGACTTATATAAGGTTGGGGCGTGGTCACCGGGTGATGTCACTCGGTGACTGCGCCCCTTATGATGTCACAGTCCCATCATGCCCCTGGACTGTGATGTCATAAGGGGCGCGGTCACCGGGTGCACCAGTGTGAACCCGGCCTTAACAGTTCCTAACTCAAACTTAACAGTTCTTTCAGCTCCACTACAACTGCCTCTTGTAGTTTTTCAACACTGAGCTCCCAGCCTCTCTCTAGACCCACTGATTCACTGACTCTGAATCCCTTGAGCTCCTCCAAGGTTGGCGGTGGTATCTCCCTCAAGCGTCACCCACGCTTCCCTGCTGGGTTCCTAGCTTGGCACTCCAGATACTTCTCAAGCTTCACCCCTGCTAACCCGCGAGGTCCCTGGCTTGACTCACAAGGCTGCCCTGCAAGCGACTCCTCCGCGGATTGGGTCCATGACTTGATCACTGCCTGAAGTATCCATATTCTCCACTGTGCCCGTTCGGTGAGAATATGGATCCGGTATTTTCTTCAGTTACTCACTGTGGGGTCCCTGATAAAGGTGGTTGGCGACAGCTTCCCTTCTACCTCCGACCACTGACAGGTTTTCCGGCCGACAGAACCGTCACGTTCGTTTGGACTGCAAGCCGCAGTCCCAACCCTGTGCTGCCCTCTTACTTATGGATAGGCCCTCACGCAGCCTGGCAGCCATATGCCCCCGGGATAGGCCCAGTCTCAGGCCTAGCAGCCGGGGGCATACGACACATGTCCACCCAGACAGCCTAAGGCCAAACTTAGGGAGAAATCAATAGATCTCTATCAATCAACCAGGATAACTACTCCTGGCAAGTACATTTGTGAGGAGCTCCCTGCCTAAGCTACAGGGTGCTACATCAACAAAGCTACTATAGATCGCTTGAATATTTACAATACCCAAAAGTTTCATATATAAGCTATGGCCTACCTATCTTCATACATTTTTATGAAGAAAAAAACATTGTAAGTCACCTAGATAGATGAGATTGGGGTTGATCTACTAAAATTTGAGAGTGCACAATCTGGTGCAGCTTTGCATGGTAGCCAATTAGCTTCTGTTTCAATGGTTTTTATTAATTGTTTTAGTAAAACAATAAAGAACAGTTGGTAGAACAGCGAACAAACCTCGCTTGCTCCTAGTGTGTCAGATAAACAAACAAATGTGGGGCTTAATACAGATAAGTGAAGACCCGACACGCAGGTTAGAATGTGAGGCAGGATAGTAACCAGTGCTGAGACGCAATCGGGCTAATTGCGCAACTTGACGCAATCGGGTAACTGCGCAACTTGACGTAATAAGGAATTTGACGCAATAGGGTAATTGCGCAACTTGCAGCAATAATGAATTTGACACAATCGCGTAATTGCGCAACTTGCTGCAATCGGAACTTGACTCATTTGGGTAATAGCGTAACTCGATGCAATCGGGTAATTGCACAACTTGACGTAATAAGGAATTTGACGCAATAGGGTAATTGCGCAACTTGCAGCAATAATGAATTTTACACAATCGCGTAATTAGCGTAACTCGATGCAATCGGGTAATTGCACAACTTTAAGCAATCGAGTCATATCAGGGCCCATTTTTGTGTAAATGTAATGACGTAACTTGACGCAACCGGGTAATTGCGCAACTTTCCGCAATCGGGGTAATTACGCAACTTGCCACAATCGTAACTTGACGCAATCCGGTAATTGCGCAACTTGGCGCAAGCGGGTCATAGCGCAACATATCAGGGCCCATTTTTTTCTTTAAAAAAATGAAACTTTTAAAAAATTGCTTTTAAGTGTAAATGTAATGATGTAACTTGACGCAATTGGAATTTGACACAGGTAATTGCGCAACTTGCAGCAATAAGGAATTTGACGCAATCGGCCAATTGCACAATTTTCAGCAATAATTCATTTTACATAATTGCGCAACTTGACGCAATCTGAACTTGACGCAATTGGGTAACTGCGCAACTTGCAGCAATAAGGAATTTGCCACAATCGGGTAATTGCGCAACTTGTCGCAATCGGATAATAGCATTACTTGATGCAATCGGGGTATTGCGCAACTTGCCGCAATCTAAACTTGACGCAATTGGGTAATAGTGTAACTTGATGCAATTGGGTAATAGCGTAACTTGCCGCAATCGGGTCATAGCGCAACATATTAGGGCCCTTTTTTTTTTTGAAAAAAAAAATGTAATTAAAAAAAATAAAAATTAAAAAAATGGTTTTGTGTTTGAATCGGGGTAATTGTGCAACTTGACGCAATCGGGTCATAGCCTAACATATCAGGGCCCATTTTTTTTCTTGAAGATAAAATGACATTTTTAAAATATTGCTAAGAGATGAGCATCTGTAGAAAGCCTTCCATGAAGAAAATATGATGGTCAGGCTGTAGTGCTGAACAGAGAACAAGAAGACCTGGACACACCGGAATGGACAAATCCGTCTTTTTATTCAAAATACAGGATCGTGGGGTACACATAACACGACTGTGGGGTGGTACAAAAATAGCTGCATCATATTTTCTTCATGGAAGGCTTTCTACAGATGCACCACAAAAAATGACTTCCAGATCTGTTCCAGATGTCTCTCTGCATGTGTTTTTAACGCATTTTTGATGCGCTCTGGTGCATTTTTTGTTGCTTTTTTGATGCGTTTCTGGACGCATTCCGGATGGTACATTTTTTATGCTTTCTAGTGTCCGTTCACATGACAAAAATGTCCTCCAGATCTGTTTCATATGTTTCTGCATGTGCATTGCAAAGCTTTTTTTATGCGTTTACTGCATTCCAGTAGTTTTGTGCAGGAAAAAAGCAGGTTGTATTTTTTTTTCTGGAAAAGCACTGGATAGATGTGAACTATGCCAATGGAACCCATATCATTTACTTTCCATACTTTTTTGATGCATAAAAAAGCACTGCCTTGCATGTGGTGTGAACGAGCCCTTAATGCCGGTGCCTCCTAGCTCTTTAAGAGATTTCAGACACCGGGAGGCGGGCATTACAATCATGTGACCACCGTTATTTGCTGTCACATGATCGGAAAGCTCCTTATCGCAAGTAGTGGCAGTACCTGCCAATAACTGTACCAGGAGTGCACAGGCTGCGCGCTCTCGGCACAGCATTGTTTACATTTTGGTACGCATATATGCGGCCTCTCAGTGTTGAGGCCCTCCTGCCGGTGTATGCATATGGCCAGTGTGAAGAGGTTAAAGCTAAACCCCTGACAAATAGCTAAATACACAGCTGAAAAACATATATGGGAGCTACGAAAGGCATCATATACCTATTCATTCCATCCTGAATACACAACCTTACTAGACAGTATCGCCAAGTTGGAGACTGACTGACTGTTCTCTACTGCAGTTAAAACTGAACTCCTGGCAAAAATAGGTCTTCTATTGCGGTGGGGGCTGTCTCCCCACTGCAAGGGTTAATTGCTCATTTTTGTCGAGGGGAGAGATGAAGGGAGATACAAGTACCTAATCCCCTGATCCTCCCAGCACAAGACCGATCCCTGTAGTTCCTGCACTCCCACCCCTACAGGTGTTGAGCAGTGGACTGTTCCTGACATCATCAAGCCCAGAGCAGGCTCCGTAGACTTACTTTGGACATGGGGATGCCAGGAACAGTCCACTGTTGGATCATGGGAGAGTGCTGTTTGCTGCTGGAGTGGAGGATCGGGTGAGCAACAGCCTTTCTCCTCTCCCCTGAACAAAACAAGCACTTAAACATTGCAGTGGTTCCCATTACTGGCTCTTTCTCCCAGTGTTAGCACTGTTATAAAGGGAACAAGAATCAAATTTAGGTGGTTAATTTAAAGCAGATGTAAACCGCTGGACTTTTTTTTTTTACTTCCTGCAAGGTAAAGGCATAATGTGCTAGTAAGCATCGCGTGTTATATTTACCTTAAACCAAAGCCCTCCCGCACGAGACCTCAGAGCTGCAGCAGGCTCCCATCTTCACCCGTCTTGCTTCCAGGTTCGCCGAGCCCGGCTCTGTGACTGGCCGGAGCCGCAATGCATGCGCACGGGAGCCGCTGATTGCGGCACAGGGCTCAGAAGGAACGACGCGGCTGGCCATTCCTTCAGAACGCATGCACCAGTGACGTTACTGGCTTAATGTAATATAAATATCTCCTAAACAGTGCACGTTTAGGAGATATTTACACTACCTATAGGTAAGCTTTATTATGGGCTTACCTATAGGGAAAAGTAATGCTTGGAACTTTAATCCCACTTTAATAATATATTACATGATTGTTTTCTCATTACAGACTGGACATCTCTATTTAGGAATACAATATCATTTATATTTTTATCATGAAACATTATATCTTTATTTAAAAGAGAAAAACACATTTTGTTCTGTTTATGTGGCAATGCAGTGAGTGAGCCCAACCAGAAATAAATCTTGAGATACACAACATTCCATTTATGTATTAGATAGTTTTTATATAAGACTCAGCATGGGCAACAGCAGCAAAACAGCCAACAGCAATCCATTTTTTAGGGGTGAGCAAGTTTAGAGGTGAAAGACTTGAAACCAAAGAGGTAAAAGGATTCTGCTGGAGAGCCCATCAAGAGGAAATATATTCAATATCATAAAGATGCACTATCGATCTTCATTGTTCTGAACTGAAGGGATGTATACAATGTTCTTCCATCAGGTCTCTAGTACAATCAGAATAACACCTAAAAATAAGAAATGGGAGGAGTTTTATATTTTTAGCTTTTTTCTGGTCGATTGCGATTAAGGGCAGCTTTGGGTGTAAATTCCAGTTTTTCCTTCAGACTGGTGACTTGAGTGAGATCCCGTCCTGCAGCCTCCTGTAGGACTCTTTCCTCTCTTTTTTCTAAAATGCTCTGCTCTTCTTTAGTCTGTTGTGGGGTTCCACGAATAAACCATTCCAAGTGATATCCCACCGCTCCCACCACGAGTGCCACTGGGAAGGTAATGTATGGAGCATACGTCCTTGCTGCAGTCAATATCACAGGCCACATTCTGGCTCAGATAAATCGCAAAGCTACTATTGTAGAAAGAGAGCTTCAGGTGACAGCCTGCAGTAATCAGGATGACAGAAATGATTATGATTACCATGCATTAGTAATAATTCATATAACAAACAAAGCCATTAAAGTAGTTCTAAAGGCTGAAGGTTTTTTACCTGAAGAAAAAAACATCTGTGTGCAGCAGTTCCCCCCAGCCCCCCCCCTAATACTTACCTGAGTTCCCTCTCGATCCAGCAATGTGCACGAGAGCCTTGGCTCTCCGGGGACTCTCCCTCCTCATTGGCTCACGCTGCTGTCAATCACAGCCAATGAGAGAGTAGGGGACAGACACAACATGACATAAATTGACGCGCTGAGCAGCGGCTCTAAATCGCGTCTGCCTGGGAGCACCCATTGTAAGCTGGTTGCTCTGGGGGGCACTCAACAGGAGTGAGGGGCCTAGAGTGCCAGCAGGGGAACTGAGAAGAGGAGGATCGCTCTGTGCCGCACCACTGCACAGTGCAGGTAAGTATGACATGTTTTTTTGCCTTTAATATCACTTTAAGCACCTCTAAAATGACATGTTGGTTTTATTAATATTCACATGTATAGGTTTAAAGAGCTCATCAGAACTAAAATGAAAAAAAAAAAAAAAAACTAAAATTAACTGGTTGTAGACTTTCGGCATGCAAAAAATTGGAAGGTGGAGAGTCAAGCAGCATAAAGCAGTACAATGCTGCATCTCAGCTCTGATATTTGGTATAACAGCTAAGGAAGGCGGTAATGGGGTTTCAATCTTTATAGGGACTTGGTGCCCATCCTGCAGTCATGTGGTCCTTTGGCTACTATCATGCAGCCCTCAGGGCCTTTTCAGACAGTAATCTGTGTTTTTCTTACCTAGGTTATTCTGGCCAGTAAAGGAAAAGTCCAGCCTGAGCTCGTTTGGCTGGGCTTCTCTTATGGGTCACAGGAGTGCAATTAGTTTTGCACTCCTGTGACCTGTTTTCAGCAGAAAGCGGGCTGAAGTCCGCTCTCTGCTGATGTCACACAGATCAGTCCAGGCACCGCATCATCACGACAATAAAGTCTGGATCCACCAGGTGCCTACCTAGACTGATGTCCATCTCAGCCTCTCAGCGAGCCGCTGAGAGCCTGAAACGCCCGCTCCCTGCCCCCTCCACAGATCAGCGCTCCAGTGACGGAGGAGAAGAGAGGAGAGCTACTGACTGACAGGCAGCAGCTCTCTGCTCAGAGAATCGAGTCATCGGCGATGTTCAATGGCTCGGTTCTCAGTGAAGAGGCGACGGGGGACAGATGCAGCATCGGACCAATACCGCATTCACCTAGGTAAGTATAATGGGGAAATAAAAAAAAAAACAAAACATACTTCTCTTTTAAATTGCTTGGTTTATTTCATTCACAGTCTTTTTTCTGTACTTTCCATTTCTTTTTTATGTTTACTTTTTGCCTCTGATCTTTGATAGTGGCTCTTGCAAAGAGAAATGAGGTACAAGTATTAAAAAAAAGGGATTTTTTGCCTTCACACAGGTTGCAGAGAGATGAGAAATACGGTAGTCTGATTGCGTTTTTACTGCCCCCCATTCCACCCAGCAGCAAATTAACACTGCCAGTGGAGATGTTTGTACACAATATCATAGTTGCAACTAGGGGTCCATCAATATCGTTTTTTCAGTGCCGATACCGATTTTTTTGGCTGCCTTTCAGGCCAATAGCCAATATCAGGTGCTGATATTCTGTAGATTTAATTTTTTTTTTTTTATCACTGTTATTGCTGTCACAAGGAATGTAAACATCCCTTGTAACAGTAATAGGAAGCCCAGGTACTCGTTATGTTGGGATCTGGGGTCCATAAGACCCCAAACCCCTCCTCTGCACTTGAAAGTATTCCAAATGTCAAGATCTGCATTTTTGAATACTTTCTATTTTTTAAAACTGGTTCCTTTAGGATGCCAGTAATCCGGAAGTGAAGTCATGACGCTTCTGAGTTACTAGATCTGAGACCCGAACAATGCTGATCTGCTTTGTTTGGATATTCAGCCAGCCAGCCAGTGGACGTGCCGGCTGGTCGTTCGGGCCTCCTGGTGGGGCGGGAGACCCGGCGGAGCGGCGGGATGTCCCCTACCGCTCCTTGTAATAACAGCCGAGTGGCTGCTGAGCCGCATCGGTCATTATTACAAGAAAGTCGACCCTCTGTTCTAAAGAACGGTACCGGGGTGATGCCTCCAGCATCACCCCCAGAAGCAATGCCGGTAAGTTCTTTACCGATACCGAAGCTTCAAAAAAGTGAATATCGGCCGTACCGATAATCGGTCAAACCCTAGTGCAACACAGCAAATTTAAATAGCATCATGTTTTTGGCAGGCAGTACTGCTGCCAAACGAACTGCTACTGCAACCACATCTAATGCAAGTGGTTGTGGTAAGAATTCTCACCAAAAAAAAAGTGTCCAGCAGGTGGCAAACCAGAGAGTGTGGCCAGGCAGTGGGAAAAGTGAATAGAATTCTAGGATGCATCACTAGAGCAGTCACCAGCAGGTTGTCCTGATTCCCCTATATAGATCTTTAGTAAGACCTCATATAGGATACTGAGTCCAGTTCTGGAGACCTCACTTACATTTTGGGTAGAGTAAAGCCTCGTACATACAGTACGATTGTTGACAAACTGTTATTCTAAAATCTTACCGTTAGTACGCTCCTTTTGACAATTGTTGTCCAACTTTCGGCCAACAAATGTTGGATGACAGGCTAGTAAATTTTGACATCAGATTTTCGTAAGGTCAGTACACAAATCCGTCACACAAAAGTCGAAAGTACAATCACGCATGCTCGGAATCAATGCTCACCAAACACGAAATTAGCAGAAGGGGCCCAAAGGGTGGCGCTCAAAAGCTGAAATTCCTCATAGTACGTCACTATGTTCTTGTTTGTGGCACGACAATTGTGTACCGTTAGTATGCAAGCCAAGATCCTGGCACACGCCCTTTTGACAAAAATCAGACGCTCAGTTATCAACAATCGTATCGTGTGTACGAGGTTTAACGCCTTGCCGAGCGGCTCATGCCAATATATGTCGGCAGAATGGCATGGACAGGCATATTAACGTACCTGTACGTCGCCTTTAAGACACGACATTGTGGGCGCGTGCTCACCGCGAGCTCCGTGAGTGTGATCAGGGGTCCCGCGGACTCAATGTCCGCAGGGATACCCCGCGATCATCTCAAGAACGGGGAAATGCTGATGTAGACAAGCATTTCCCTGTTCTGCCTAGTGACAGGACACTGATCAGCTCCCTTTGATCAGAAGCGGTGATCAGTGTCATGACACACATAGCTCACCCCCCCCACAGTTAGAACACATCCCTAGGACACACTTAACCCCTTCAGCGCCCCCTCCTGGTTAACCCCTTCACTGCCAGTCACATTTACACAGTAATCAATGCATTTGATAGCACTTATCACTGTATAAATGTGAATGGTCCCAAAATAGCGCCAAAAGTGTCCGATGTGTCCGCCATAATGTCGCAGTCACGATAAAAATCGCTATTTGCCGCCAAAAAAAAATTATTAATAAAAATGCCATAAAACTATCCCCTATTTTGTAGACGCTATAACTTTTGTGTAAACCAATCAATAAACTCTTATTGTGATTTTTTTTTTACCAAAAATATGTAGAAGAATACGTATTGGCCTAAACTGAAGGAAAAAAAAATGTTTTTGTATATATTTTTTGGGGATATTTATTATAGCAAAAAGTAAAAAAAATGCTTTTTTTCAAAATTGGCGCTCTTTTTTTGTTTATAGCGCAAACAATAAAAACCGCAGAGGTGATCAAATACTACCAAAAGAAAGCTGTATTTGTGGGGAAAAAAGGCCGTCAATTTTGTTTGGGAGCCACGTCGCACATTGGGGAGGGAGATTTTCCTTCACTTTCCATCCCATAGCCAAAACAGGAAGTGACAAAAAATCCTTACAAAGGTTGCTACCAGAACTAGTGTCCCCATTGGAAGATTTCCCTTCTATCCCTATTCTGGGGACATCCGAAAAATGTGTTAATTTCTTTCAGTTTCACTCTTGGTGATAACGATAAACAGAACAAACCGAAAGAGTGAATCTCCCTAACGGGGGCACTGACAGCAATTAAAACTGACAGGTGTTCTAATCCATTCCACTCTAATTCACTAACAAATTAAGATGGGAATCCCCCCCCCCCCCCCCCCGCGTTATTGTATTCTAACAATTGAAACCCCTCCCCTGTCAGAATACACTGATCCCTCCCCTGTCTGAATACACTGTTGAACAAAAGGGCTACACACAGAGTGAAATTTGTCCTGTCCCTGCTAAACTGGCCAAATATTCGATCCATGTGTACCTAGCTTTACTCTGGACCCTGGCTTACCTACTCTTCTTATTATCAGTAAGGATGAGCTCAGGCGTGTTCGAAAGCCCGAAAGCCACACGTGCAGAGCCCGCCAGGAAGTCGGCACTGCACAGCGCTAATCACAAGCAGTGAGACATTTCTTGATCTCTGCAGCCGTGCATCGGGACAATGTCTGCAGTGCCGACTTCCTGGCGGGCTCTGCACGTGTGGCTTTCAAACACGTCTGAGCTCATCCTTAATTATCAGCTCTCCAAACCTTAGAAACCGAAACCCAAATGTAACATTTTATTAAGGCTCCATTCACACTAGCGCGTTTTTTGATGCATTTTGCATTTTGCAGAAATGCACGGGAATTTTTTAACATGGGTTCCTATGGAACATGTTCACATCAATGCCTTTTTTTTTCTCTGCATTTTTGGAAAGGGTCAGGGACTTTTTTTCATGCAAAATGCAGCGTTTTGCATGTAATAGAATTCAATGGACAAGCATCAAAAACGCAAGTGCACCGTTTTTGCAGCGTTTTTGGTGCGTTTTTGCCGTTTTCTTTTTATTTTTTTTAGTAAAAAAAAAAAAAAAACGCAAAACGCAAATCGCGGCAAAAACGCTGCTCAAAAACGTGGCAAGCATGAAAAAAAAACCTCCAAAAACGCTCAAAAGCAACATGCATAGGTGTGAATCGAGCCTAAGGCCCCTTTCACACTTTTACGACTTGTCCCACGATTTTGTACTGCAAAATCGTATGACAAGTCATTCTCCATGATTTTCAATGACTACCATTCATATTGGCACGACTTTAAGTCGTGCCGACTTGAAAGTAGTCCCTGCACTACTTTGGTCCAACTTCTATGCGAGTTGTACTCCATAGACCTCAATGTTAAACCCTCAAGTAGCATGCAAGTCGTGCCTGAATAATATAGACACGATTTCAGTACGACTTTGTAAGCACAAGCCTGGCCTCGCTATTCGGGAAAGGAAAACTTTTCTTTCCTTTCCCGATGAGCTACAGGCAGTGCTGACAGCTGTCTGGTATGAATCCAGAGGGGGAACTCCGTGCCAAGTTTTAAATAAAAAAACCGGCGTGGGTCCCCCCCCAGGGGCATACCAGGCCCTTAGGTCTGGTATGGATCTAAGGGGAACCCCCTACGCCGAAAAATCGGCGTGGGGTCCCCCCCAAAATCCATACCAGACCCTTATCCGAGCACGCAGCCCGGCCGGTCAGGAATGGGGGTGGGGACGAGCAAGCGCCCCCCCCCCTCCTGGACCGTACCAGGCCGCATGCCCTCAACATGGGGGGGTGGGTGCTTTGGGGCATGGGGGGGCGCAGTGCGGCCCCCCCACCCCAAAGCACCTTGTCCCCATGTTGATGAGGACAAGGGCCTCTTCCCGACAACCCTGGCCGTTGGTTGTCGGGGTCTGCGGGCGGGGGGCTTATCGGAATCTGGGAGCCCCCTTTAATAAGGGGGCCCCCAGATCCCGGCCCCCCACCCTATGTGAATAAGTATGGGGTACATAGTACCCCTACCCATTCACCTAGGGAAAAAAGCGTCAATAAAAAACACATAGTACACAGGTTTTTAAAATATTTTATTAGACAGCTCCGGGGTCTTCTTCCGACTTCGGGGGTCCTCTTCCGACTTCGGGGGTCTCTCCGCCGTCTCCTCCCGGTGTCCGCATCTTCTGCCGGCTCCTCCGCTATCTTCTGCAGCTCAATTGCTAGCGGTGGTCCGGACTTCTGCCTTCTTCTTTTCTTCCAGAGATGTTGACACGACGCTCTCTCCAGCCAGAATGGTCTCTGTGCGCTTCGCAAGGGACTTATATAGGCGGTGACCCAGCCCCCTTATGCCGTCACAGTCCCTGGGCATGCTGGGTCTGTGACGTTTTAGGAGGCGTGGTCACCGGGTGATGACCACGCCCCCTTATGACGGCACAGTCCCAGCATGCCCCGGGACAGTGATCTCATAAGGGGGCGGGGCCGCCGCCTATATAAGTCCCTTGCGAAGCGCGCAGAGACCATTCTGGCTGGAGAGAGCGTCGTGTCAACATCTCTGGAAGAAAAGAAGAAGGCAGAAGTCCGGACCACCGCTAGCAATTGAGCTGCAGAAGATAGCGGAGGAGCCGGCAGAAGATGCGGACACCGGGAGGAGACGGCGGAGAGACCCCCGAAGTCGGAAGAGGACCCCCGAAGTCGGAAGAAGACCCCGGAGCTGCCTAATAAATTATTTTAAAAACCTGTGTACTGTGTTTTTTATTGACGCTTTTTTTCCCTAGGTGAATGGGTAGGGGTACCATGTACCCCATACTTATTCACATAGGGTGGGGGGCCAGGATCTGGGGGCCCCCTGATTCCGATAAGCCCCCCGCCCGCAGACCCCGACAACCAACGGCCAGGGTTGTCGGGAAGAGGCCCTTGTCCTCATCAACATGGGGACAAGGTGCTTTGGGGTGGGGGGGCCGCACTGCGCCCCCCCATGCCCCAAAGCACCCACCCCCCCATGTTGAGGGCATGCGGCCTGGTACGGTCCAGGAGGGGGGGGGGGCGCTCGCTCGTCCCCACCCCCATTCCTGACCGGCCGGGCTGCGTGCTCGGATAAGGGTCTGGTATGGGTTTTGGGGGGGACCCCACGCCGATTTTTCGGCGTAGGGGGTTCCCCTTAGATCCATACCAGACCTAAGGGCCTGGTATGCCCCTGGGGGGGGACCCACGTCGGTTTTTTTATTTAAAACTTGGCACGGAGTTCCCCCTTATGATTCATACCAACTACTGTATGTTTTCCTTTGTTAATGCCAAAAACGTGGCAAAGTAGTACTGCTCCCAAATCGTGGCAAATCGCGGTAAAATCGTGCGACTTTGAAGTCGTATAAGTGTGAAAGGGGCCTTAGAGGACATCGGAAGCAGGAAAATGACAAAGCTCAATTCTAAATAAAAATCCTTTATAGGGGGATAATAAAATCATTTTAAGTTTTGGAATGCCAGTGACATTAAACAGGGTTTCTGCTCACTATACAATTTTGTGCACAGTTTCTCATTGTTAATATAAAGCATAAATCATGGTGAAAGCCAAAACGAGTATATGGGTCTTTTTTAACCCATGACAGGTGTGTTGTATGCATTTAGAGGGCATTTCTAACACATATAAATGCATGTAATGATTTTTCAATGGTACCATTCACACCGAGGAGGGGCTTTACTAAAACCGGTGCGCCCAAATACTAGTGCAGCTGTCCATAGCAACCAATCAGCTTCTAACTTCAGCTTATTCAATTAGGCTACTTTCACACTGCGGTTTATTTACTAAAGGCAAATTCACTTTGCACTACAAGTGCACTTGGAAGTGCAGTCGCTGTAGAATTGAGGGGGGAATACAAGGAAAATAAAAGACAGCATTTTTGCTTGTACATGATTAGATGATAGAAATCAGCAGAGCTTCCCCTCAAATCGACAGCGAGTGCACCTCCAAGTGGACTTGTAGTGCAAAGTGGATTTGTCTTTAGTAAATCAACCCAACTGGTTCACATTAAAACTGCCTGTAAAATGCCTATGCGTTAATGGAGCATTTTTGCTGCACTTTTTCAACGTTTGAGGAAGGTGTGACTCAAACTGCACCAAACATGCTTATTGTGTGCGTTTTTGATGCGGTTCCCATTCATTTCAATGGGGAAGAGCATTTTTGGTGAGGTTTTTTTAACTCACCAAACATGCTTCAAAAATGCAACGGAAGCGCACCACCTCAGTGTGAAAACATAAATGGAATTTAAAGGGATGCATTTTTCTTTAGCTTTTAGGCACTTTTTTTTTTAAGCAAAAATGCTTCAAAAACTCCTTAGTGTGAAAGCAGCCTTAAAGGGGTTGTAAAGGCAGAAGTTTTTTTATCTTAATGCATTAAGATAAAAGCCTTGTGTCTGTGTGCAGCAGCCCACCTAAAGGCCCGTACACATGATCTGACTTTTTGACAACAAACATGCAAATTAGCTGTTTTGGAGCAACATCCAACCGTATATACGCTCCATCGGACTTTTGTTGGCTGTGCGAACACACAAACTTTCCGGCAACAAAAGTCCGATGGAGCAAAGTCCGATCGTGTGTACACAAAACCATCTGACTTTTGTACAAACTACAGTACGCAGCCGCGAGAATGTTTCTCCGCAACAGGGTACTGTACATCTCGCACTGGCTGCAATAGGAAAAACACATATTCCTATTACGGTGAGCCAGAGAGGGAATTCCCCTCTGGGGGCATACCAGGCCCTTAGGTCTGGTATGGATTTAAAGAGGAACCCCTACACTGAAAAAACAACGTGGGGGTCCCCCCCAAAAACCATACCAGACCCTTATACGAGCACGCAGCCCGGCCGATAAGAAAAGTGGGTGGTGACGAGCGAGCGCCCCCCCCCCTTCTGAACCGTACCAGGCCGCATGCCCTCAACATTGGGGGTGGGTGCTTACTGGGACTGTGACATCATAAGGGGGTGGGGTCACCGGATGACATCACCCGGTGACCACGCCCCATGCCTATATAAGTCATTGCGAGGCACTCACACAGCATTACAGCGGGAGAGAGTGTCGTGTCAACATCGGAAGAAGAGAAGAGGGAAGAAGACAACGCAGAAAACCGGGCCACCGCTAGCAGAAGAGCGGCAAAAGAGCAGAAGATAGCGGAGGAGCCCGGCAGAAGAACCGGAGAGTGGGAGAAGAGGCCGAACACCGGGAGAAGAGGCCGGAGAGAGCGGAGAAGAACCGGACACCGGGAGAAGAGGCCGGAGAGAGACCCCCGAAGCCGTAAGAAGACCCCCGGAGCTGCCTAATAAATTAATTTTAAAAACTGTGTAGTGTGTTTTTTTTATTGACACTTTTTTCCCTAGGTAAATGGGTAGGGGTACGATGTACCCCATACTCATTCACATAGGGTGGGGGCTGGGATCTGGGGGCCCCCCTTATTAAAGGGGGCTCCCGGATTCCGATAAGCCCCTCGCCCGCAGACCCCGACAACCAACGGCCAGGGTTGTCGGGAAGAGGCCCTTGTTCTCATCAACATGGGGACATGTTGGAGTTACCCTCATGATTCATACCAAACACAGTGCCTGGCATTGGCAGGGATCCAAGTCGGATCCCCGCACCAGTGTGAACCCAGCTCGCAAGGTGTCAATCTTGCCGATAAAAGCGGATAGATTGACACAATATCAGACAATACAGAAGTTGACCAAAGGGTGGTGGTAAAGAGCTGAAAAACCACGTGATTTGGTGAAAGTTGGTTAAAAAAGTTCTGCCGTGTGTATGCAATACAAACTTATGGCCAATGCCCTTTGTAAGAAAATCCACGGGAAATTTTGTACAAAGTCCTATCGTGTGTATGAAGCTTAACACTTACCTGAGGTCCCTCTCTGTCCACGAGTGTCTCAGCTGCCTGAGATTCTCCTTCCTGATTGGCTGAGATACAGCAGCGGCGCCACTGGCTCCTGCTGCTGTCAATCAAAGTCAGCTAACCAATCAGGGGAGAGAGGGACCAGGTCGGGGCTCTGTCTCTGAATGGACACGGGGAGCTCTCACTCAGCTTGGGTGCCCCCACAGCAAGCTGCTTGCTGTGGGGGTACTGAACAGGAGAGAGGGGCCAGAATCACAGAAGAGGGACCCGAGAATAATGGGGATCAGGGCTGCACTGTGAAAATCCACTGCAACAGAGCAGGTAAGTATAACATGTTTGTTATTTTTATAGGGGAAAAAAACGAGCCTTTACCATCACTTTAGTGTAGTCTATGCATTAAGATATAAAACCTTATGTGTGCAGCAGCCCCTCTCTGCCCATGTTCACATTGGGCCGATTTGGCGTGCAATTTGACACGTCAAATCGGAACCTATTGCTGGCAATGGCACAGTTTCTGATTACTATTTGTGACTTTGGAGGCGATTTCAATAGACATCTGTGTGATGTCTGTCAAATCGCCCCCAAAGTTGGACTAAAATGCCAGTTTAAAATCATGCGAGTTCAGCTGGACTGGCATGATTTCAAACCTGCCCTCAGTGTGAACGTAAGCTAATAGTTACCTGAGCCCCATCTCGATCTAGCAATGTGCACGAGTGCCCCAGCTGTCTTGGACTCTCAGTCCTGATTGGCTGGAACACAGCAGCAGCTCCATTGGCTCCCGCTGCTGTCAATCAAAGGCAGTTAGAAAATGAGGAGAGGGGGGCCAAACAGTGGCTCGGTGTCTGAATGGACACGCAGAGCAGCGGCATGGCTCGGGTGCCCCATAGTAAGCTGTGTGAGCACCTGGCAGGAAGGAGGGGCTAGGAGCATTGGCGAGGGACCTAAGAAGAGGAGGATCTGGGCTGCTCTGTGCAAAACCAACTACATAGAGCAGGTAAGTATAACCATGTTTGTTATGTTTAAAGAAAAAAAAAAAGAGACTTTAGCATCACTTTAAGTTTTGCCAACAAAACCTAGAACCTGACTGGTTACTATGCACAGCTGTACCAGATTCTGTTTGCACCAGTTTTAGTAAATCTCCCTTAGTGTTAAAACAGAATCGTGTGTGTCCTAGATCTGATTGGACATGCCCTCGTGTACATTGGGTGTTTAGCTCTGGTACACGGGGAGCTGGCAGTTAGCTGCACTCAGGAGGAACAGGTGCCCCATTCAGCTCTGCTGACAAACTCTATGAACGTAGTGTATACTTCACTGATCACTGCATTTGGGAAAGCTAAACACAGGAGTGTCCTTTCTATTAGTTGTGCTCGTTTTGTAATGAAGGTAGGAGAGGTCCTTCTATAGCTATGTAGTAAAGTCTCCTCAGATTATGGATGACATAGTGTGCACAGCCTGTCCCGTCCCTATGTGATCTCTAATGACTAGAACTATCACAGACTTATGTACGAGTATAAACTAACAGTCAACCTCCCTTACCTAAGTGACATTGAGCTCACGTCTACGTCCCGTCCACAACAGGGACCCGGAAGTGATGTCAGCCGAGGGACAGGAAGTGGGAGGGGTATGCACGGAGTGAACTCAAACCCCGGGAAAAAAACAACTTCAATGTCACCGTCACTCTGCTTCTAGAAGATAGGATAGAGCTGAGGGGAAATGAGAAGAGAGAGGAGCAGTGTTAGGGAGATGAGTGACAGGAATGTGCTGGTAGCAATAAAGGGTTGCTGTGTGAAAGGAGTTTGATAACAGGGGTGCAGTGTTATGGGGTGGAGTGTATAGATGTCTGCACTGTTAGCATTGCAGGGTGATTAGTGTATGGAGTGCAGTGCTACAGGGAGGTGTAGGTGGAGTGGATCCAGGTGAGGTTTGGTGAGGGGGGCTGGCACAAAAGTCACGGTTGCACTGTTAGCTATGCAGGGTGCTTGGTAATGGGAAATGAGGGAATCAGGTGGTTTAGTGTCAGCACTAAAGGGTGACTGGGGATGGTGGTGGGTGCATTGTAACTTACAGGGTGACATGGGAATGCTGGATGACAAAGGGTCCATTATAAGAATGACTGTGGGTGGAATATAAGGGCCACTTCACACGGGGCGGACACCACTGAGATCAGCAGGGGTTGTGTGTGCTGATCAACGTGAGTGGATGATACATCCGCGCCAGCTCAGTTTCTGCAGGGCAAACGTGGACAGAGCCCATTCTGCTCTATGAGCAAACGTGGACAGAGCCCATTCTGCTCTATGAGCAAACGTGGACAGAGCTCATTCTGCTCTATGAGCAAACGTGGACAGAGCCCATTCTGCTCTATGAGCAAACGTGGACAGAGCCCATTCTGCTCTATGAGCAAACGTGGACAGAGCCCATTCTGCTCTATGAGCAAACGTGGACAGAGCCCATTCTGCTCTATGAGCAAACGTGGACAGAGCCCATTCTGCTCTATGAGCAAACGTGGACAGAGCCCATTCTGCTCTATGAGCAAACGTGGACAGAGCCCATTCTGCTCTATGAGCAAACGTGTACAGAGCCCATTCTGCTCTATGAGCAAACGTGGACAGAGCCCATTCTGCTCTATGAGCAAACGTGGACAGAGCCCATTCTGCTCTATGAGCAAACGTGGACAGAGCCCATTCTGCTCTATGAGCAAACGTGGACAGAGCCCATTCTGCTCTATGAGCAAACGTGGACAGAGCCCATTCTGCTCTATGAGCAAACGTGGAAAGAGCCCATTCTGCTCTATGAGCAAACGTTTACAAAGCCCATTCTGCTCTATGAGCAAACGTGGACGGAGCCCATTCTGCTCTATGACCAAACATGAACAGAGCCCACTCTGCTCTATGAGCAAACAGAGTCAGCTGTCTGTTTACTATCGATCCAAAACGCCTGGATGGATCCCCTTCTGGGTTTTAGTGAACCGGAGGTAACCAGACTTGTGTCCCTTTACACCTGCCGGTCCATAGGGGTGAATGGATAGTCCAATCAGGTCCTCTTAAAAAAAACTTACAGGTGGACCCGATCAGACCCTTGTGAATGTGGCCTAATGGTGATATGGGGGGTGCTGAATGACAAAGAGTGCTTTGTAAGCATTACAGGGTGACAAGAGGATGCTGGGTCAGTGCTACTTTTATGAAAAGACCTGGGTGACAGGACAGGAAGTGTCAGCATTACAGGGGGTGCTAGGTGAGGGCAGTTTGAAGACAGAGGGTGCTAGGTAAAAGGGGGGTGAAGTAATACAATGTAACATGATGTGGGGGGAGCGTAGAATGGGAAGGGCAGTGAGAGCACTATGTGATGACATTGGAGGTGCTGTGCAAGGAGAGTTAGTGTAGAGTCAGATCCCACCGATCACATTACCTCTGTGTCCAATCACATGGTAAACATAGGAAAACAAATGTAATCTTGGGTCCTCTCTGCTCTCACAGAGATAAGCGTTGAGAGCAGAGAGAACCATTACAGCCTGTGAGTGTACAGCAGCCTGTCACTACATGTACACTCACAGACTGTAGTGCCAGCCAACCCCAGTGTCCCTGATCACTGCCCGCAGTGTAATAACAATAAAGAGTGCAGCCACCTATTGTCATTAGTGCTCACAATAACACAACACTATACCCCATACCAACGCCCTGATCACCACTATACTCCATAACAGCATCATGATCACCGCTATACCCCATACCAGCATCCTGATCACCGTTATACCCCATACCAGCATCCTGATCACCGCTATACCCCATACCAGCATCCTGATCACCGCTATACCCCATACCAGCATCCTGATCACCGCTATACTCCATACCAGCATCCTGATCACCGCTATACCCCATACCAGCATCCTGATCACCGCTATACTCCATACCAGCATCCTGATCACCGCTATACCCCATACCAGCATCCTGATCACCGCTATACCCCATATCAGCATCCTGATCACCGCTATACTCCATACCAGGATCCTGATCGCCGCTATACTCCATACCAGCATCCTAATCGCCGCTATACCCCATACCAGCATCCTGATCACCGCTATACCCCATACCAGCATCCTGATCACCGCTATACCCCATACCAGCATCCTGATCACCGCTATACCCCATACCAGCATCCTGATCACCGCTATACCCCATACCAGCATCCTGATCACCGCTATACTCCATACCAGCATCCCGATCACCGTTATACCCCATACCAGCATCCTGATCACCACTATACTCCATACCAGCATCCCGATCACCGCTATACCCCATACCAGCATCCTGATCACCGCTATACCCCATACCAGCATCCTGATCACCGCTATACTCCATACCAGCATCCTGATCACCGCTATACCCCATACCAGCATCCTGATCACCGCTATACTCCATACCAGCATCCTGATCACCACTATACTCCATACCAGCATCCTGATCACCGCTATACTCCATACCAGCATCCTGATCACCGCTATACCCCATACCAGCATCCTGATCACCGCTATACCCCATACCAGCATCCTGATCACCGCTATATCCCATACCAGCATCCTGATCACCGCCATACTCCATACCAGCATCCTGATCACCGCTATACCCCATACCAGCATCCTGATCACCGCTATACCCCATACCAGCATCCTGATCACCGCTATACCCCATACCAGCATCCTGATCACCGCTATACCCCATACCAGCATCCTGATCACCACCATACTCCATACCAGCATCCTGATCACCGCTATACCCCATACCAGCATCCTGATCACCGCTATACTCCATACCAGGATCCTGATCGCCGCTATACTCCATACCAGCATCCTGATCGCCGCTATACCCCATACCAGCATCCTGATCACCGCTATACTCCATACCAGCATCCTGATCACCGCTATACCCCATACCAGCATCCTGATCGCTGCTATACTCCATACCAGCATCCTGATCACCGCTATACCCCATACCAGCATCCTGATCACCACCATACTCCATACAAGCATCCTGATCACCGCTATACCCCATACCAGCATCCTGATCACCACCATACTCCATACAAGCATCCTGATCACCGCTATACCCCATACCAGCATCCTGATCACCGCTATACCCCATACCAGCATCCTGATCACCGCTATACCCCATACCAGCATCCTGATCACCGCTATACCCCATACCAGCATCCTGATCACCGCTATACCCCATACCAGCATCCTGATCACCGCTATACCCCATACCAGCATCCTGATCACCGCTATACTCCATACCAGCATCCCGATCACCGTTATACCCCATACCAGCATCCTGATCACCACTATACTCCATACCAGCATCCCGATCACCGCTATACTCCATACCAGCATCCTGATCACCGCTATACCCCATACCAGCATCCTGATCACCGCTATACCCCATACCAGCATCCTGATCACCGCTATACCCCATACCAGCATCCTGATCACCGCTATACTCCATACCAGCATCCTGATCGCCGCTATACCCCATACCAGCATCCTGATCGCCGCTATACTCCATACCAGCATCCTGATCACCGCTATACCCCATACCAGCATCCTGATCACCGCTATACCCCATACCAGCATCCCGATCACCGCTATACTCCATACCAGCATCCTGATCACCGCTATACCCCATACCAGCATCCTGATCACCGCTATACCCCATACCAGCATCCTGATCACCGCTATACCCCATACCAGCATCCTGATCACCGCTATACTCCATACCAGCATCCTGATCACCGCTATACCCCATACCAGCATCCTGATCACCGCTATACTCCATACCAGCATCCTGATCACCGCTATACTCCATACCAGCATCCTGATCACCGCTATACCCCATACCAGCATCCTGATCACCGCTATACCCCATACCAGCATCCTGATCACCGCTATACTCCATACCAGCATCCTGATCACCGCTATACTCCATACCAGCATCCTGATCACCGCTATACTCCATACCAGCATCCTGATCACCGCTATACCCCATACCAGCATCCTGATCACCGCTATACTCCATACCAGCATCCTGATCACCGCTATACTCCATACCAGCATCCTGATCGCTGCTATACTCCATACCAGCATCCTGATCACCGCTATACTCCATACCAGCATCCTGATCACCGCTATACCCCATACCAGCATCCTGATCACCGCTATACTCCATACCAGCATCCTGATCACCGCTATACTCCATACCAGCATCCTGATCACCGCTATATCCCATACCAGCATCCTGATCACCGCCATACTCCATACCAGCATCCTGATCACCGCTATACCCCATACCAGCATCCTGATCACCGCTATACTCCATACCAGCATCCTGATCGCCGCTATACTCCATACAAGCATCCTGATCACCGCTATACCCCATACCAGCATCCTGATCACCGCTATACTCCATACCAGCATCCTGATCACCGCTATACCCCATACCAGCATCCTGATCACCGCTATACCCCATACCAGCATCCTGATCACCGCTATACCCCATACCAGCATCCTGATCACCGCTATACCCCATACCAGCATCCTGATCACCGCTATACCCCATATCAGCATCCTGATCACCGCTATACTCCATACCAGCATCCTGATCACCGCTATATCCCATACCAGCATCCTGATCACCGCCATACTCCATACCAGCATCCTGATCACCGCTATACCCCATACCAGCATCCTGATCACCGCTATACTCCATACCAGCATCCTGATCACCGCTATACCCCATACCAGCATCCTGATCACCACCATACTCCATACCAGCATCCTGATCACCGCTATACCCCATACCAGCATCCTGATCACCGCTATACCCCATACCAGCATCCTGATCACCGCTATACCCCATACCAGCATCCTGATCACCGCTATACCCCATACCAGCATCCTGATCACCGCTATACCCCATACCAGCATCCTGATCACCGCCATACTCCATACCAGCATCCTGATCACCGCTATACCCCATACCAGCATCCTGATCACCGCTATACTCCATACCAGCATCCTGATCGCTGCTATACTCCATACCAGCATCCTGATCACCGCTATACCCCATACCAGCATCCTGATCACCGCTATACCCCATACCAGCATCCTGATCACCGCTATACCCCATACCAGCATCCTGATCACCGCCATACTCCATACCAGCATCCTGATCACCGCTATACCCCATACCAGCATCCTGATCACCGCTATACTCCATACCAGCATCCTGATCACCGCTATACTCCATACCAGCATCCTGATCACCGCTATACCCCATACCAGCATCCTGATCACCGCTATACCCCATACCAGCATCCTGATCACCGCTATACTCCATACCAGCATCCTGATCGCCGCTATACCCCATACCAGCATCCTGATCGCCGCTATACTCCATACCAGCATCCTGATCACCGCTATACCCCATACCAGCATCCTGATCACCGCTATACCCCATACCAGCATCCTGATCACCGCTATACTCCATACCAGCATCCTGATCACCGCTATACCCCATACCAGCATCCTGATCGCCGCTATACTCCATACCAGCATCCTGATCACCGCTATACCCCATACCAGCATCCTGATCACCACCATACCCCATACCAGCATCCTGATCACCGCTATACCCCATGCCAGCATCATGATCACCGCTATACCCCATACCAGCATCCTGATCACCGCTATACTCCATACCAGCATCCTGATCACCGCTATACTCCATACCAGCATCCTGATCACCGCTATACCCCATACCAGCATCCTGATCACCGCTATACCCCATACCAGCATCCTGATCACCGCTATACCCCATACCAGCATCCTGATCACCGCTATACCCCATACCAGCATCCTGATCACCGCCATACTCCATACCAGCATCCTGATCACCGCTATACTCCATACCAGCATCCTGATCACCGCTACACTCCATACCAGCATCCTGATCACCGCTATACCCCATACCAGCATCCTGATCACCGCTATACTCCATACCAGCATCCTGATCGCCGCTATACTCCATACCAGCATCCTGATCACCGCTATACTCCATACCAGCATCATGATCACCGCTATACTCCATAACAGCATCCTGATCACCGCTATACCCCATACCAGCATCCTGATCACCACCATACTCCATACCTCACCATGCCTCTTAATACATTGGACTGTCTACTTTTCAAAAAAGGGGTAATTTGTGCTATCCTGGCACTTTAGGGTCTCAAGAAATGATGTAGGCAGTCAGCACATCAGGACTGATCAATTTTCAAATACTGTATCTATACCATAGTCTGTAGACTCTATAACTTTCACACAGACTAAGTAATACAGTGCATCTGGAAATTATTCATGGCGCTTCACTTTTTCCACATTTTGTTATGTTACAGCCTTATTCCAAAATGGATTCAAGTCATTATTTTCCTCAAAATTCTACAAACAATACCCCATAATGACAACTTGAAAGAAGTTTGTTTGAAATCTTGGTAAATTTATTAAAAATAAAAAACGAAGATAATCACATAAGTATTCACAGCCTTTGCCATGACATTCAGAATTGAGTTCAGGTGGATCCGGTTTCCACTGATCATCCTTGACATATTTCTAAACTTTTTTCAACCAACCATTACATGCCATTGCTGAGCCTGTCATCTACTAGGACCCCCAGGTCCTTTTCCATCCTAGATTCCCTCAGAGGTTCTCCCCCCAATGAGTTGATTGGATTCATATTTTTGCCACCCAAATGCATTATTTTACATTTTTCTACATTAAACCTCATTTGCCATGTAGTTTCCCACCCCATTAATTTGTTCAGATCTTCTTGCAAGGTTTCCACATCTTGCAGAGAAGTTTTTGCCCTGCTTAGCTTAGTAATGTCCGCAAATACAGAGATTGAGCTGTTTATCCCATCCTCCAGGTCGTTTATGAATAAATTAAATAGAATTGGTCCCAGGACAGAACCCTGGGGGACCCCACTTTCCACCACGGACCATTCGGAGTATTCCCCATTTATCACCACCCTCTGAACTCGCCCCTGTAGCCAGTTTTCAATCCATATACTCACCCTATGGTCCATGCCAACGGACCTTACAGTTTCCCATAAATGTTTACTGTACAAAGTATCAAATGCTTTTGCAAAATCCAGATACAACATGTCTACCGGCCTTCCTTTATCTAGATGGATCTCACCTCCTCATAGAAGGTTAATAGATTGGTTTGGCAAAAACTATTCTTCATGAATCCATGCTGATTACTGCTAATCAGGGGCATTGCTAGGTCTACAAAAGATCTGGGGCTAGAGCCCATAGCAGCGTAGTAAAGAAAGTCATAAGCTTTGGCGGGCATACACATGTATATACAGTAATATACGTGTGGGTGTATATATATCCCCAGAGAGACCCCCACTTACATCAGGGTCCCCAGAGAGCCCCCCCTTACATCACCTTACATCAGGGTCCCCAGAGAGCCTCCTCCTTACATCAGAGTCCTCAGAGAGCCTCCCCCTTCCATCAGGGTACCCAGAGGGGCCCCCTCACTTACATCAGGGTTCCCAGAGAGGCCCCCTTACATTAGGGTCCCCAGAGAGCCTCCCCCTTAAATCTGGGTCCCTAGAGAGCCTAGGCCTTAAGATCAGGGTCCCCAGAGAGCCTCTCCCTTACATCAGGGTCCCCAGAGAGCCCCCCTACTTACATAAGGGTCCCCAGAGAGCTTCTCCTCCCCTTGGGGACCCCTGCAGAGACTCGGGGCTATTGGCCTCAGATTCGGGGCTATAGCCCCAAAAGCCACCCCCTAGCAACGCCCCTGCTGCTAATGATACCGTTGTCACTACTAAAATCTCTTATATATTGCCTTATCATCCCTTCCAAGAGCTTACATACAATTGATGTTAGGCTAACTAGTCTGTAATTCCCAGGGATGTATCTTGGCCCTTTTTTAAATATTGGTGCTACATTGGCTTTTCTCCAATCAGCCGGTACCATTCCAGTCAGTAGACTGTAAAAATTAGGATCAATGGTCTGGAAATTACTTGACTGAGTTCCTTAACCTCCTTGGCGGTAATCCCGAGCGTGACTCGGGTCTGACTTTTACTGTCAGGAGCGGTAACCCCGAGTCACGCTCGGGGTAACATTGCAGAGCATCCAGCGGAGCCCTTACCTTCTCCTGGGTTCCAGCGATGCCCTCCACTGTCCTCGGCTGTGCTCCGCTGTGATCGCCAGCGCGATCACAGCATCTCACTTCCTAGTTCCGTTCCCTGCGAGCAGCAGCGGCGCACGGGAGCGGAACTAGGCGGGAAATTCAAAGGACTTCCTATGGTGGCACACCAAGAAGAGGTGTAAAACCAGTGCATAGAGCAATTAGTATAACATGTTTATTATTTTCAAAGAAAAAAAAATTACTCGTGCAAAAAATTGTTAGTAACATAATTAGGTATCATTACATGTACAGTATAAACTGTATACAGTTGTGAATACCTTTCTTGTGATATTGGCCCTTTAACCACTTGCCGACCAGCCGCCGTCATTATACTGCGGTAGGACGGCTCATTCCCGCAAATCGCCCTAGGTGTACATCTGCTCCTTTAAGAGCTATAGCAGGCACGCATGCGCTGCCGGAGGTGTGCGTGCACGCTGCATGCCGGGGGAGCCGATGCGCGCTCCCCCGGGATGACAGCCGATGCGCGCGGCCGTCATTGTAAACAAACAGATCCCCGTTCTTACAGGGAAGTAGAGAGAGATCGGCTGTTCCTAGTGATCAGAAACAGCGATCTCTCTCCTCCTCCAGTCAGTCCCCCCCCAGTTAGAAACACCTCCCAGGGAACACATTTAACCCCTTGATCACCACTAGTGTTAACCTCCTCCCTGCCAGTGTCATTTATACAGTAATCAGTACATTTTTATAGCACTGATCGCTGTATAAATGTCACTGGTGTCAAAAGTGTTCGATCTGTCCGCCGCAATGTCGCAGTCCCGCTAAAAATTGCTGATTACCGCCATTACTAGTAAAGCAAAAAAAATTAATAATAAAAATGCCATAAATCTATCCTCTATTTTGTAGACACTATAACTTTTGTGCAAACCAATCAATATACGCTTTTTGCGATTTTTTTATTTTATTTATTTTTTATTAAAAATATGTAGAAGAATACATATTGGCCTAAACTGATGAAGAAATTATTTTATTTTATTTTGGATATTAATTGTAGCAAAAAGTAAAAAATAGATTTTTTTTTCAAAATTGTCGGTCTTTTTTTGTTTATAGCGCAAAAAATAAAAAACCGCAGAGGTAATCAAATACCACCAAAAGAAAGCTCTATTTGTGGTAAAAAGGACTTCAATTTTGTTTGGGTACAGCGTCGCACAACTGGGCAATTGTCAGTTAAAGCAACGGTCCCTAAGTGGTTAAGGGATATGTAGGACCTGCAGGCGCAATCAGACAAGTCTGACTCAACAGAAACAAGACAGGAGGGTACATCTGCAAGTTTGCAGCCCATGTTTCAGTGAACTTTATATAGTTTGAATCAAGCTGGTCCAAATGAACTATTTCCTTCACTAACAGATGCAGCGGCTGTGATCGCTGTATAAACTGTATATAGCCTTAGCCACATACAGTATACAGCACTATGTTTCAGTAGTGTGATGGAGACTTCATGTCCTGTTCACACTGCCACCGCACAACACTGTGTACTGTGTGTAGCAGAGGCTACAGTCCATACAGCGCTCACAGCCACTGCATCTGTTAGTGAAGGAAATCGTTTGTTTGGACCAGCTTGTTCTAAACAAACTACTTAAACGTCACTAAAATATGGGGATTGGCTGTAAATCTCTGCACCGAAGGGAAGCATGTGCTATCCAACAATAGGCTATACAGTATATATCAGTGAAGGATTTCTTTTTCTTTTTTATACTTTGCCTATTATTTTCCAACAGCAGCTTGATTTGTGAACTCACAAGATCATTATCGAGTACAGCTGCAATTTATAGAATCAAGTGAATGTCTTATTATTATAAAACCTTACACAGTATGTTCCCAAATATTATCAGCTTATATGTTTTATATGTTCAATTTAACCATTTGTTTTCTACATTTTACAACAATCATTGGATAGAATCACACTTCTGATTTTGACACAACACTCAAGGATTTTCTAGTAGTCAACAAGAATAGGTGAAGCAATGTTCAACATGGAAAACTATGGTTCCACTGACTAGATTACACATTTTGTGGTTTTTAGTCTGGTTCTAAATAAAATGAGCAGATTTGAATATATGTGCATTTTTTTAACAGAATAAAGGATTATTCAAGCTGGTACCCAATTTGTAGTTTATAACTTTAAATCACACATTTATTGAGACACATGGGCTGTCATTGCTGACCTTTTGAAAAAAATTGAGCTAACCTAAAGCTTTAGTCCAGGTTTCTTTTCACTTTTAATGGTTTGTTTGGGCTAAGCTGGCCCAAACGATCTACTTCCATAACAAAGTTATTCTGACAACACAATTCACAAATTTCCACCTTGGCCAATCAGATGAAGCTTTGTATTCATTCATAAAAAATACCCTTCCTCTGAATGGCTGAGAAGTACTCAGCCCAACTCAATTTAGTTCTGCCAGGAGACGGGAAGTCATCCGTGATGCTACCAGAACACAGCTATGCATACTGTATGTAGTTGATGCTACTACAGTGTAATACAGCACTGACAGCAGCAAAATAACTAATGGGTACGTTTGAATTCATGGACTAATCGTAAACCAACTTATTTTTTTCCTTTGCTGGTCTATATTTTCACAGTGAAAAAAAAATGCTAACAGGTAGCTTTTTATAGCAAAAGAGGCTATGTTTGTCTCTTTATTTTTGAGGTACAGTATCTCTCATGTGGATATGTGGAAGTGAAGGCATCCTGCCCACACAAGACAGCTGAAGACTCCGGATCTTGAAAAAATATTGGAGCTCACAATCATGTAGTTTTGTGGTAAAAGCTCCTGGAGGCCCTGAGAATTCAGCTTTAACAAACACAAGTTTCGTTTTGCTTTACCTTTAAGTGCTTTTTAATAACGTTCTTCTTTCTTATACTGTATATGATGAGACCTTTTGACTGGATGGGAATAAGTATAGACATATCAGAAAGCTAACTTTTATCCCAATTTTGGGCCTTAAAGAGGTTGTAAACCTCTGAGAAAAATCCCCCCCAAAAAAACAACCTGCAAGACAAAAAAGGTATAATGATAAAATACTTACCTTAAAACTAAGCTGTTGCAGCAGTACCCGCACACCGCTGTCACAGCCGACATCTTTCCCGGAGCTTCTTCTGGGTCTGCAGGCTCCAGCACTGTTATTGGCCAGAGCCGTGATGACATTACCCCCATTCATGCCACAGGAGCCGCCATTCACAGCACGGGCTCGGAAGGAAACGGCACCTGTGGGTAATTCCATCAGAGCGCATGCGCTAGTTATGTCACTGGCTGCCTACACAGGACCCCTTCCGCACCCCCCCCCCTCATTCCCGCTGACCTGGATTAGGCGATCGCCCATTCTGAGCCCCGGTATAGCTGCGTCAGAGGTGTCACATAGGTGGCATCGACCAATCAGAACCCACATAGCCCGTCCTGTCAGCAGGGAAGACGACGCGTGAATGCGGAGGGGATTTCTAAGCACCGGACTCCTGAGGTGGCTATACCGGGGCTCAGAATAGAAGATCGCCACGCAACAGGTCAGCGGGACTGGGGGCGAGGGCGAGAACGGGGTCCTGTGTAAGTTTAACCTTACAGATTTTTCTGTAAAGGTGAACTTAAACTTTAACTATTATAAACCAAACAACTCAAGCAACTACTTCCTGGTTTGAGGCAAAGAAGTGACTAGCTGAAACAAAACACATTACCTTTGTTATTGGCCACAGCCTCTCTTAGTTTTCTCCGAGAGCAAATGTTTTTCTGGGATCACCCTGCCATCTGCTGGCAAGATATCTGTACATCTGATCTGATCGTGTGTTAAGTGTTACCATTCCAATTTTGCCAAGCTTGTAATGCTACAGTTTGCATAGATTGGTACCATAACAATAATGCCCCGTACACACGGTCGGATTCTCCGATGGAAAATGTCCGATCGGAGCGTGTTGTCGGAAATTCCGACCGTGTGTGGGCTCCATCGGACATTTTCCATCGGATTTTCCGACACACAAAGTTGGACAGCAGGAGATAAAATTTTCCGACAACAAAATCCGTTGTCGGAAATTCCGATCGTGTGTACACAAATCCGACGGACAAAGTGCCACGCATGCTCAGAATAAATAAAGAGATGAAAGCTATTGGCCACTGCCCCATTTATAGTCCCGACGTACGTGTTTTACGTCACCGCGTTTAGAACGATCGGATTTTCCGACAACTTTGTGTGACCGTGTGTATGCAAGACAAGTTTGAGCCAACATCCGACGGAAAAAATCCTAGGATTTTGTTGTCGGAATGTCCGAACAAAGTCCGACCGTGTGTACGGGGCATAAGTGTGTTTTTACACTGCTCCATTAAAAAAATGCATTACTGGATATGGCCAAAGCTTTTGATTCGGTTGATTGGGGCTACATGAAAGTGGCGTTAGAATGTATGGGGTTCAGGCCACATTTTTGTAAGTGGTTGTCATTATTATACAGTAAGCCTCGGATGGCGTTAAAAATGGGATCTTCCATATTCCCTTTTTTTGAGGTAGGTAGAGGAACTAGGCAGGGCTGCCCTTTATCGCCTTTCCCATTTTCCCTAATGATTGAACCATTGGCAGTGGCGCTTTGTTCCTCACCTGAGGTTGGGGCCCTGGAAGTTGGGAACATTAAAGAGTGTTTGGTGCTTTATGCGGATGATATGCTGCTGTTTTTGAGGGATCCAGGTAAATCTTTTCAAGCAGTCCTCACTATTTTGGAAAACTGAAAAATTTTCAGGCCTAAAAGTCAATTCATTCTCCCACTAGACTCTGGTACGAGGGCAGTGGCGGACCCTGAGGTTGCCACTACAGTGAGTCACTCAGTTTACCTATTTTGGGGTTCATATATCTCCAAGGGCTGCAGATTACTTTGGTCTGAATCTGCTACCTCTGGTGGCTCTTCTCAAAAGGAAAACTGAGATATGGAAGAATCTCCCCCTATCGGTGGTAGGACGTATAAACCTTCTGAAAATGAAGATACTGTTATTTTTTTAAAATATTTTCTACGCAATTCCCTGCTCATTTTTTCGTCGGGTACATGGTATGTTTCTTTTATATGGGGGAACTCCCCTCCCAGAATGGACCTTACTGCACTTCAGGAACTATGGGGACAAAGGGGGCTTAGCTCTCCCTGACCTTTATAAATATTTTTTGGCTGGCCAGGGAGTCTTTGCACGTAGATGGCTTCTTGGGGATGATGGGGACTCAATCTTGGAAGCAGCGGTTTTGGGCTCCTATGAGAGCTTGCGTCTCTTCGTGTACAGAGGCTCTGGGGCTAAATTTCCACTGATGGGTACAATGCGAGCAACCAATAAGGCCTGGGACAGTGTTCTACTACCCTGTCACCGGCTTCACCACTGTGGAGGAATCCTCGTTTTCCCCATTTACTCACTATACCAGATCCAATAATATGGGTGTCAAAGGGGATTAAAACCTTGGTGATGTCACTAGAGAGGGCGAGTTGTTACAATTGGCAGATTTAGAATTGACATTTGACCTACCTAATCCATCTCTCTTTTGCTACCTCCCAATAAGACATACTTTCGTCTCCCAGTTTGGCTCCACAAAGCTGCAAATTCAGTCTTCAATTCTGGAGACTATTATACTGGACGAATCCATGAAAAAAAAAAAAAAAAAACATTATCAGAACTATATAAAAAACTTTTTCCTGTCTCTCCACCCTCAATAACCAGGTGCAGGGAGCATTGCATGGCGGAGGTTCCGAATTTGGTAGGAGAGGAGTGGGACGATATGTGGTGTATCCCTTTCACTCACTTGGTGTCAGCTGGAGACCGCTTAATTTAAGTTCCTACACAGGATATATTACACACCAGCAAAGTTGTCCAAAATTTACCTGGGCACATTGGCAGAATGTTGGCGTTGCTCACAATCTCCAGCCAACTTTAGACACATTTTTTGGGATTGCCAGGTAGCCAAGGAGTTTTGCCAAGGGTCTGCTGTCGAGCGCTGTTTGGTAGAGATTACTGCTGTGCCTTTGGCAGTGACAACATGCTTGCTTGGCGGAGGGCCTGGCACCCACTAGGGCATGGCACCCTTTGCTTAACCTATTAGGCTACTTTCACACCGAGGCGCTTTACAGGCGCTATAGCGCCTTGAAAGAGCCTCTCCTCTCACTCCAATGTGAAACCCCCGAGGGCTTTCACACTGGAGTAGTGCGCTGGCAGGAAGGTAAAAAAGTCCTGCATCGCTGTATACACCATTCCTAAAGCGCCCCTGCCCATTGAAATAAATGGTCAGGAGATAGATTTGCTCTCTCAGCCTATTACCGCAGATGAGCTCACAAATGCACTAGCCAACACCCTGACGGGGAAAGCGCCCGGCCCCGATGGTTTCACCATCACCTATTATAAAACCTTCCAAACTCAACTGGCAGCTCACTTCGTTACTGCTTTCAATGCCATATTGGATAACCACGCAATACCTACAGATATCCTGCAAGCCAGCATATCTGTCATCTCTAAGCCTGAAAAGGACCCGCTGCTGTGCGCAAGTTACAGGCCTATCTCCCTTCTTAATTGTGATCTGAAGTTATTCACAAAAATCCTGGCTGAGCGAATAGGCTCTGTTCTCCAAAGTATAATTCCTCTAGATCAGGGGTCTCAAACTGGCAGCCCTCCAGCTGTTGTGAAACTGCAAGTCCCATCATGCCTCTGCCTGTGGGAGTCATGCTTGTAACTGTCAGCCTTGCAATGCCTCATGGGACTTGTAGTTTCACAACAGCTGGAGGGCCACCAGTTTGAGACCCCTGCTCTAGACCAAGCAGGTTTTATCCGTAACAGAGAGGCTCGAGATAACACTATCAGGACGATAAATGTGGTGGCTAGGGCTAAACGCCTTAACATCCCATTCATTTTGTTGTCTACAGACGCCGAAAACGCATTTGACAGGGTAAATTGGACTTTCCTCTTGGCCACCCTGCGACGCCTTGGCATGCCAGCTCCCATGTTATCCTGGATTTCTGCCATATATTCTTCTCCCACAGCAACAGTTAGAGTAAATGGCACTACTTCTAGCCCCTTTAAGATAAGCAACGGTACGAGGCAGGGATGTACACTTTCCCTGCTCCTTTTCATAATTTCATTAGAGCCCTTATTACAACATATAAGGCTTAACCCGGACATCAGAGGACTTGTGATGAGCACCTATCACCATAAAATTGCTGTGTATGCGGACGACCTGTTATTCTACATCTCAGATCCTCACACGTCTCTCCCAAACTTACTATCGGCAATACGTAAATACGGGGAATTATCAGATTTCAAAATCAACCTCCAAAAGTCAGAGGCGCTAAACATCACTCTCACCCCTGGTTCCCGGGCCTCCATTAGCGGCAATTTCCCCTTCCGGTGGTTTCCCCAGGCCATTAAATATCTAGGCACAAAAATTCCCTCTGATTTACACCTCATTTATCAACCACTCCTGAGCGTTTTCTCCTCAGATCTAGACAGATGGAGGGGCCTGGCGGTCTCCTGGTTCGGTAGATGCAAGGTTTTAAAAACGAACATCATGCCGAGACTGCTCTACCTTCTCCAGGCATTGCCTGTTAGGATACCACAGGACTTCTTCTGTAGGTTACGCTCAGTATTTGTTAGATATGTTTGGCAGGGCAAGCCACCGAGGCTCAAGAGATCCCTCTTACAAAGACCAAAACTGAGAGGAGGCGTTGGCCTCCCTGACCCAGCTCTATATTACACAGCAGTCCACATGAACAGAGTAGTAGACTGGTGCAGGCACTCATCACATAAGCTGTGGATTGGGTTAGAACAGGAAACAATTCCGTTTCCCATTGAAGGGTTACCCTGGAGTGGAACTCATTCTTCCAGATTCTCACCTTCCCACCCATTGCTGTAACCCACTTTAGAGGAACTCCGTAGATACTTCCAATTGGCAGAGACGCCCAATTTTCCTTCCCCACTGACACCCATAATTGGACATCTGGATTTCCACCCAGGCCTCTCCGATAGGTCCTTTCGGCTCCACTTGGATCGGAGTCTAGTTAGAGCCTCCTCTTTTTGTGGGCCTTCGGATTGGAATGACCCTTCTAACATATACCCTAGTTTTAACGCCTCCATATTGGGCAGATGGAAGATATTACAACTGTCACACTTTCTCAGATCCCTTCTAGAGGTCAGCGGTTTCTGTAGACAACCTACACCCTTTGAGGCGTTGTGCATGGGCGAGGAGCCAATTCAGTAATCTCTCATGCTTACAACATTTTACTGACCCATACTTCCCAACAGGATCCCTCATACTTAGTGAAGTAGGAGAGAGATCTGAACATTACATTTACAAAAGACCCGAATCCTCTTCTTTGCACATAAATCCTCTTTATGTAGCAAATACCAAGAAGTTACCTGAAAAATTCTGACACGATGGTACAGGACACCTTCGGTGTTAGCATCCATTTTCCCGGGGCACAGTCCCCTATGTTGGAGATGTGGCACACAAAATGGCACATTAATTCACATCTTCTGGGAATGTTCGGCCTTGACTCCTTTCTGGAACCGTTAACCTACGACTACCTGCCTCAATAGCACATTTCAAAAGGAACAATGCTTGCTGTTAAACCAATATATACTTGAATTTCTTCTATTTTTTTTGTGTGTGAATGAAAAATACTAACAGAAACAGATAACTGTCATATTGTATTGTTGATTTATATGTATAATCTGCACTCCCTAAAAAAGATTAAAAAAAAAAAAAAAAAAGAAAAAATGGTCAGCGGCGCTTTTAACCCTTTTTCGGTCGCTGAGGTTAAAAGCACCACGCTAGCGGCCGAAAACCTCTGCGAAAACAGCGGTTTACCGCCGACTCCCCAATCTGAAAGTAGCCTTACTGTTTTATGCTCGTTAGACACTGATCCTCTATTGGAAAAAAATCAATGACGCCCTCACTATCGTACTGGAAAGGGCTTGTGAATAAGGAGATTCCGTTCTATAAAAGAAATGTACCTGAGCAGAGGATGCCCAAAGTTTTTTTTACAAAGTTTGGAAGATTTGGTTGGATAGCCCAAGTTCTGGGTGGTGTTGGATATGGGTGCATAAAGATATATAATGTGTGTCGTAATACTGGGATTGCTGAACCGATTGCTGCTTCCGTTCAAACATTTTTATTAGACAATGTATGGTACAATAAAAGTAGATTTTGGTCCATGAATGGACTACAAACAGGTGTGAGACAAAGAGTAGCCAAAGTCAATTAATACATGAATAGCTATGCATTAGTGTGGAAAACAAGTGTTTGACATTAGGAGCCATAGCAAATGGTCTAGTAGGAAGCCATTGTTGGCCCACATGTGAGTAGATGGTGAGAAAACGTATTTCTCCAACCATAGCAATAATGAAACAATGAACTAACAATGCTTACAAGTATAACCTATATTTGTTCACCTAATAAAGAAAGGAGAGAGGGAGGAGAGGGAGAGAGAATTTTTTTGGGGGGGGGGGGTTGATGTGGCAAAAAGAAGGAGGGATAAGGGGAGGAGGTGTGGAGACAACAAAGCCCCAGGTGTCTCTAGAGTGTGCAAGGTGAAGCAGATAAAAAGGAACAACCCATTAAGGGAGCTACTCATGGTAGCAGACGAGATTAATCGAAACAGGGTTGAAGAAAGTGCGTTACCCATGGGGACCATACAAGTTCATATCTGGCAACTCTGAGAATAGCTTAAATTTTCACATGGATCATGGCTTATGTAAGCTCATTTTTGACTGCAAGGACACAGAGGGTGGGGGACTTCCAAGATTTAACAATAGTTTGTTAGAAACCGATTGCTGCTTAAATAATTGTATGTAGGCTTGACTGTTGGCCTTATTACCTCAAGAGCTGCATAAATACTCTATTTTTGTTTATATGTTGGTACTCCTGCTCTCTTTCTAGGGGACTTGCATCTGGGAAAGTGAAGCTATCCACAGGGTGGTGTGTCTGGACCTGGGGGGGGGGGGGGGTGATGTTTTGTGGGTGTTTTTCTGTTTGTAAATAGTTTTCTAGGAATCCCACCCTGCGTGATATGGTTTTGGGTTTCTGTTTTTGTGTCTTTTCTACCTTTGTACTATTGAAAATTAAAATGCATTTAAAAAACGCATTTATGCTTTTCCAGTGTGTTTTTTGGGTAAATGTTACCCAGCATGCACCTGTGAAATGTGGACATGTGACTGAAGAAAAAAGAAAGAAAGAAAGAAGAAGCTGGAAGCGGATTGTAAAATCTGGTGCAGCTCTGCATAGAAACCAATCCCCAGTTTTAGTCAATCAACCCCAGTGCATCTCTGCAATACATGCACATTACCATGCCATTAGGCTGACAATGCTATGCTAAGCTCAACAGCAGGGTTATTAGCCCTGCCCAGTTCTGATCAACTAGAAAACAACTCCCTTACTAAAAATATGGTACATGTATTCTGTAGCCCATCAAAAGACAACACCATTTGTAGATCTTACAGGGTTGTCAGCACACAAAAGTTAGGAGCCCACTGGATTTCTTTTTTTTTTTTCCCCAAACATGAACTTTTTATTAAGAAAAATGTTCATACAAGGTCAAACAAAGTATAACTAAACCAAAATCTCACTAGAGTATACATCAGTTCACAAGAAAAATTGGGTTGTTCATCCCCTATTAAAGTCAGTAGTAACCAGGCACAACTTATAGGTTATCAAATAGACCAGTGGTTCTCAACCCTGTCCTCAAGTACCCTCCAACAGGCCACGTTTGCAGGTTTTCCTTTTATCTTGCACAGGTGCTTTAAATCAGTCAATGGTTTGGTATTTGGACAGCTATTTTATTCAAGAGAAATTCCCAAAACATGGCCTGTTGGGGGTACTTGAGGACAGGGTCGAGAACCACTGAAAGAGACCAGAGGGTTTTACTAGTTACATGCAGAAAATGTGTTCAATATAAAAACTGTACAGACTGTGTGTATATTGACAACCATGTTAGTTTGAGGTTTAAGAAGCGAAACATTTAAAAAAAAAACAAAGGCATCGGAGGATTGTAACCAAATTTGTCCCAAATTTTATTGTATTTAGAGGGACGTCCCCTGTGTATGTATAAAAACTTTATATGGCAAAGTATTGTTAATTTCACATAGCCATGTGGCATGTTTCGGAGGTAGGGTTCTCGAGCCCACTGCATTTCTAACACAGTGTTTCTCAACAACTCCAGTCCTCAAGGTGACCCAACTGGTCATGTTTTCAGGCTTTCCATTACTTTGCACAGGTGATTTGATCAGTTTCACTGCCTTAGTAATTACCACAGCTGTTTCATCTGAGGGAAAGCCTGAAAACCTGACCTGTTGGGGCACCTTGAGGACTGGAGTTGAGAAACACTTGGGGATTATTTACTAAAGGCAAATCCACTTTACACTGCAAGTGCGTTTGTAAGTGCAGTCACTGTACATCTGAGGGGAAGCTCTGCTAATTTTATCATCCAATCATGTACAAGCAAAAATGCTGTTTTTTATTTTCCTTGCATGTCCCCCTCAGATCTACAGCGAGTGCACTTGTAGTGCAAAGTGGATTTGCCTTTAGTAAATAACCTCCAGTGTGTATTTTAAATGTGCTCGCAGTCTTTTTTTTTTTTATAAGGGGAAAAAGCATGGGGTAACATGCATTACTAAGATTATGTGAGGTAGGATATCCTATCCTTGTGCCCCTCCCTATTTAGGCTGGGTTCATACTATTGCAAATTGGATACAGGATCTCCGCATCCAATGCGCAATAGTAAGAGATTGTGACCGGCCCTCTATGGAGCTGGTTACATATCAGATGCGGCTCCGGTGCAAATTTGTACAAGGGCCCTGTGAGTCTTTTGGTCCGTTTCAGGTCCGAATTCAGCCAAAAATTGGGGCTGGAATTGGACCTGAAACGATGAACCAGGACGCACCGGACCCCTGCTGGGAGCCCCATGGATGTTAAATGTGAACCAAGCCTGAGTCAGTCACTAACCCAGAACAAGCCATGTGCATATCAGATAAATGCAAATGCTTGTTCTTGTACAGGGTGACTGGTCCTGTATCCATCCCCCCCTCCTGCAATTTTCTGCAGGCAGCCTTTAGTGAGTAGGTCTGCTGGATCCCTCTCACAGCTCTGCTTTCTGCACAAGCTATGTGCAAGCCACAAGCCAAGAGCTGCATAGCTATAAATCAAATATAAAAACACCCTGAAAAACAGCTTTATGGTTTCATATAAAGTTTTTATTTGAATTGCAGCTTTACTGACAAATGTTTTCTCTGGAATAACTGCTGCAAGGAAAAAAAAAATAAATGAACTTCACATATATTACAGTAAAATGTTCTTGTTCAACTCCACAAGAACCCACAATAATTCACTGAAAAAAAAAAAAAAAGTCTGAAGCAAACAAAGTCCATTTAAATTAATAAAAAGGCAACATAAGGCTTTTTATACAGGTCAATTAAAAGCATAAATTCATTTAAGAAAAACCATGTCGTCATTTACATTTTATACACTTCTTCTCAGGTCCTTAAAATGTCCCCTATTCAATGTATCACAGATACATTTAGAATCATAACTTGGTAGAGCACTATGTAGAATTTCAAACTGACAAAGGGGGACAAAAGAAACCTAATGATACTGGTGTAAGTTTTCTTCTTGTTTTATCTTTGGGCGATTGCAAATACTGTCAGTTTTGCTTGTCACCTTTCAGAGCTTGTAGTCTTTCCAACAGGGGAGGGTGAGAATAATGCCACATTGAAAACATCCAATCTGAAACTGGGAATCCCAAGTTATCCTTATTTAGTTTAATTAGGGCAGAATACAAATCTTTGGCTTTTCCAAGATTCTTAGCAAATGCATCAGCTTGGAACTCAAACCTTCGGCTCAGCACAGTCAAACAAAATGAGAGAACCTAGGGAGGGGGGAAAAAAATAAATAAATACAAATTATTAAAAACACCCCCCCCCCCCCCCCCCACACACACACACACAACCCTTATATAGTTAGGAGAACAATGAATACAAAAAGGAGTTGATGTACTAAAGCGGGAGTGTGCAAAATCTGGTGCAGCTGTGCATGGTAGCCAATCAAAAAAAAAAAAAAAAAAAAACCTGGAAGCCGATTGGTTTCTATGCAGAGCTGCACCAGATTTTGCACTGTCTAGTTTTAGCAAATCAACACCAAGACTGTCCATAGGCAGATTTTAATGGCAACATGTAATGGGAGATCCGACCAACGCACTTATAGTCACACCACTGTAACCTGACTGACCCGCACGCTGTTAAAGCCAATTCTGGGCAAACAGCCATTTCAAATATAGGAGCAACAAAAAAAAAATATATAATATAATATAATATAATATAATATAATATAATATTATATTTTTATTAGTCCAGCCACTTTTGTGATTAACTTAACTTTGCCAGACCGCACAGCCAGGAGGGCGACTTCAATTTTTTTTTTTTTTGGCCAGAGTTAGGAAATTAGGTCACAATCTCTTACAGCCTGCCGATTCAGCACTGTAGGAGTGGCAACACACTGATAAGCCATCAACATTTCTCATGCTTCCTTCTGAAGAGGATAAGAGAACTAGAAACCACAACCATTTACATTTTTCCAGCATCTTAAATAATGCATGTGCTAGGCATAGACAGAATAAAGGATAACCCACAGCCTTCATTTTTATCTGCTATTCATTTTTAGAAGACCATCACTTCCACATTGCAATAATATGAACTGCCCATCAACCAAATAATTCCACAGTAAAGTTGTTGCTTTTAAATTCATTTACGCTGAAGCTAAAATTGTTAGAGTTTTTATTGATTAGCTTTTTGCAATACCTCATTGTATGGAGAAAATATGAACTGAAATATTATCATCAGGCCTATGAGAGTGGGTTGTGCTGTGTGGAATCCAAATGCAGCAAAAAGTTCTTTTCGACCACTGAGCACGGCAAATAAAGAAAAACAGAGAAAAGAATTCATCTGATGGAGGAGAGAAGAAAAATAAATAAATAATAAAAATAATTTAGAATATTTATTTTAACAAAGAAAAAAAGCAAACAGTTATAAATCATGTTGTAGGTGCCATGTTGAGCTCTAGGTTCCAGGACAATTTAGGTTAGGCAGCCAAAATTGTAGAACTCAAAACCACATCATTAGAGCTTACATTTTTACTGTTTTTTTTTTTTTTTTTAAATGGTGTGGGGAAGGGTTTGCATCAATCATGCTTTAAAATTACGGAATAAGCTGCCTGTAAAAAATAAAAAAGCTACAGCTGCTGCTGGTATCCAGTTCCATGCTATACTCCATTTTCTCTCACTGGCTGCTACACCAATATGGTTTTCTTTAGTTATGTAGCATCTGTCAGAGTGTAATGGGAGTCCAGGTATCGAACACCAGTGGCATCTATATCTCTTTGAGAACAAAGATTTGATTTCCTGGATGCAGAAGAGACAAGTAGGGCCTTTAAAGCTGAAGTTTGGTATGAATTTTATTCCATAGCTACATTGGTCCATGTATGCATACATCTCATACCCGAGTGATCCCTGTGGAAGCTGCAAGTCACTTTAGTAGTCGCTGCTACCACAGTGATAGCAGCAGTTTTCTGGGTCCCATGCCTTTTGCAGGAGCAACTACAGGAAGTTGATCGCTTGGCACCGCTTCCCAGAACACCTGGCGTTTTTTTCAACGAATACAAAGCATTCTTTGACTGAACAAAGTGAGGAGGCAGGCAATGACACCACGATTGTCATGTTATCCAATCAAAGAATGACTTGTATTAAATTTAAAGAATTTTTTTTTAATATTAATAATAATAATAATAATAATAATAATAATAATAATAACAGTCCCAAGTGAGCAGCCCACTTTAGTCAGTGTGCAGAGAGGAAGGACTGGACCAGGAAAAACTGCAGCTTCCACAGGGATCGCTCAGTTATGAGATATGCAAACTTACATTGTTCCAAGCTGACCAACGTACCTATGAAATACAATTCCTAAAATTTCATCTTTAACGACTGTAAACAAACCATGGGTAGGACAAGCAGACAGCAACTTGGTTAGAGACTGAACATTAACCACCAATGTAGAAGACAGTGTTAACAAAAATCGCTGTATTTTTCATTTACATATGCAAAATATTCAGAAATGTACTATATAAAAGAAGAGTAGAATATGCTAACCTACTGTTAAATCCAACCATTCATTAGAAATACTCCAAAATAGTGGATGAGAATCTAGATCTTTAAAAAAGGTAGTCAGCTTATTGCCAACAGTCTTATACAAATGTTTTATAAATACATTCCTAAATATACAGTAGTTGAATAAGTACATGGGAACAGCCATATTTGTTAAATTAAGTAAGCAGAACTGCCTGTAACGGAGCTACACAGCACACTAAAAAAGGTACCTTACTCTTACTCCCAACTCTGCTCAGGGAGAAAATAACACTTTACATTTGATCCTGTAATTGGCTTTATACCTGCAGTTATTAACGTGGTTGAAAACCCTTCTATATATACCCAGTGAAGTGACTAGCCTCAGGTAATACAGAGATGAAACAAATCCTCTTACATAAAAGTTTATCTGCAGTCTTCTCTACATCTATTCAAAGCCCCAAATTTATAAAGCTTGTCTGAGGTGTCAGGAAACAGGCAGCGGAAAGCTTAAGTCACTCTGCAGAGCTCAGTGAGGAGAGCTCTGACAGCTGATTGGGAGGAAAGAACACACCCCCTTCATACAGCACACAGTAAAATAGCTGAGGCTATCAATCAGCTGGTGGTCCCTCCCTTATCACCATTTTTATCTTGGTGTCAGGAATACTTGTCAGAAGTGACTAATGCCGATCAAGGCAGCAGACAGAAACGACACCTTGTGCTCTGGATAGAGACAAGTACACACTATAGGGATATGCTTTGTTATAAATTTCATGTCTGAGGTTTACAACCACTTTAAGAATAGCAAGGGCACTATGAAATACAGATAACAACTACTTGAAAATGTGCTAGAAATACACAAAAGTTCTACTTTCAGTAAAGTTTACATTAACTAAAGCTTACAATAGCCTTTGAACATACATCCGTTATCTCAAAAACATAAGATACTGTAAATGTGTATTCACCTGACTAATGACTATGTTCTTTACTGTGTGGCCCAACTTCCAGTGGCCCAGCTCATGTCCCAGAACAGCCAGAACTTCAGGATTGTTGCAGCCTTGCTTCTTATTAGCATTCTAGATTTGGAGAAAAAAAATAAAAAATGAATAAAAAAAATAAATAAAAAATTTAAAAAAAAAACTTTAATCAACCACAGTGATTGGAGTGCACTAGAGAATTGTACCCCTCATAAAAACAAAAAAGTATTAGCCAGCCAAAGCTATCCAAAAAAAAAAAAACAGTGCAAGTCAAAAAACATTCACTCAATTAACCAAAGATTTTAAAAAAATGGTCACATTTAAACTCACTTAGAAGACCGTTTACCAGTTGACTGTTTTTAATTTATTTTAACTAGGATGGCTCTTCCCCACCTACCTATCCAGTAACTTCATTCACATAAATCATTTAGATCATGGCACTGTATTTTTTTTTTAAAATCCTCCAAGTACATTATTTCTGCATTGCTGTTGTGTGATCTTTAACTGTTCCTTGGCATCTGCAGAGAATGGTCTTTGGGCTTATATTACTCTTCTGACGTATGCTCACTAGTGTGGTTCAGTGTCTGGCCAGCTTTGACTGGTCACATGACAAAAAAAAAAAAAAAAAAAAAAAATTATGATTAAAGAGCAACAGCAATTCAAATTAAATACCAAAACTGTTTAATAGCTCCCTATAAAATCTTTATTGCAGATCAAATTTTTATTTTTTGGTGCAATAAAAGTAGTATGGAGTTTATTTTTTTTCCAGAATCATATTTAGCTAGGTGAACTAGAGGCTGAGCTGGGTGCCGGTCCAGACATGTGGGCAGATAACTACTTCATTGCCGCGAACTTGCCCAAGGCTGGACCGGCTCTGACCTCAGCTGACAGCGAACTGCACTCCTGTGATCCAGGCTTTGGCTGTACTTCTCCTTTAATATGGTGTAGGCTGAGTCAGAGATGTCTGAACTAAGTGAAGGCTAGTTTCAGTAAGCATCTGCATCCAAGGTGCTTTTTATTATATGTGTATTAACAATTACATTTGATACTGATTTATATTACAACTAAGGTTTTTTGCGAGTCTCAGTGAATGTAATCAATCAGCATACTATATCCAGACGACCCCATAGTTTTTATCAATAGGAGGATATGGATGGGGGGAGGGGAGCGTCATTACCACTCTGTATATGCCCACATGTGTAACACTCTATGGTCACATGGGCTGCACAAGGGGGGAAAAAAAAAAAAAAAAGGAAGAAGAGAAGGGAGGAGGAAACAAAGGGCTTAGAAGGGAACTGAAATATAAGCATGCTCCATAGGACGACACCAGTTGGTCTACACAAATTTCAGCCTGCAAAGGGGACACAAGAGAATAATGGGAGGGACAGCTGAAGGCAGGTTTAACCAGATATATATATATTCACTCTACACAAAAAAAAAATGTCTTAATGGCTTTGTGAGAATGCACACTCTAATAGCATGTAATGAGAGATTTTCATAGCAAAGTTAGACACTTAGAATTCCTAATGTTTCTGATGATTCTAAAAGGCCCTGAATCCCCTTCCCTTCCAAATGGCCCACTGCAGCCTTATCACACAAAAAGTAGAATTATGTGATAGGAAGTTAAAGAAGAATTGAAAAGCCTACAGGGTCTTTCTCCAAGAATTGCCATAACATTACAGTGCATCCGGAAAGTATTTACAGCGCTTCACATTTTCCACATTGTTTTTCCAAAACTGATTAAATTCATAATGTTCCTCAAAATTCTACAAACAAATGCCCCATAATGACAGTGTGAAAGAAGTTGGTTTGAAATTCTTGCAAATAAAAAATGAAATCACATGTACATAAATGTAATGGCAAACGCTGTGAATACTTAAAATTGAGCTCAGGTGCATCCTGTTTCCACTGATCATCCTTGAAAATGTTTCTACAACTTGATTTGAGTCCACCTGTGGTAAATTCAGTTGATTGGACATGATTTGGAAAGGCACACAATCTGTCTATATAAGGTCCCACAGTTAACAGTGCATGTCAGAGCACAAACCATGCAGTACAAGGAATTGTCTGTAGAACTCAGACAGAATTGTATCAAGGCCCATGTCTGGGGAAGGGTACAGACAAATTTCTGCAGCAGGTCCTAATGAGCACAGTGGCCTCCATCTGTAAATGGAAGACGTTTGGAACCACCAGGACTCTTCCTAGAGTGGGCCTTAGTCAGGGAGGTGACCAAGAACCTGATGGTCACTATGACGGAGCTCCAGCGTTTCTCTGTGAAGAGAGGAGAACCTTCCAGAAGAACAAATATCTCTGCAGCACTCCACCAATCAGGCCTGTATAGTAGAGTGGCCAGACAGAAGCCACTCCTCCAGTAAAAGGCACATGACATCCCGCCTTGAGTTTGCCAAAAGGCACCTGAAGGACTCTCAGACCATGAGAAACAAAATTCTCTGGTCTGATAAAAACAGAGATTGAACTCTTTGGCCTGAATGGCAAGCGTCATGTCTGGAGGAAACCAGGCACCGCTCATCACCTGGCCAATACATCCCTACGGTAAAGCATGGTGGTGGCAGCATAGTGCTGTAGGGATGTTTTTCAGCAACAGACTAGTCAGGATCGAGGGAAAGATTAATGCAGCAATGTACAGAGACATCCTTAATGAAAACCTGCTCCAGAGCGCTCTAGACCCCTAGAGGAGGAAGGTGCAGGTTCATCTTCCAACAGGACAATGACCCTAAGCACACAACCAAGATAACAAAAGAGTGGTTACGGGACAACTCTATGAATGTCCTTGAGTGGCCCAGCCAGAGCCCAGACCTAAACCCGATTGAACATCTCTGGAGAGATCTGAAAATGGCTGTGCACCGACCCCTTCCCATCCAACCTGATGAAGCTTGGCGAGGTCCTGCAAAGAAGAAAATCATAAAAACTGCCAAAAAATAGGTGCGCCAAGCCTGTAGCATCATACTCAAAAAGACTTGAAAGCTGTAATTGGTGCCAAAGGTGTTTCAACAAGTATTGAGTAAAGGCTGTGAATACTTGTGATTTTTTTTTTTTTCTTATAAACTTGCAAAGATTAAAAAAAAAAAAAAAAAAGGACACCACACTTATTTCACGTTGTCATTATGGGGTATTGTTTGTAGAATTTGAGGAAAGTAATTATTTTAATCAATTTTGGAACAAGACTGTAACATAACAAAATGTGGAAAAAGTGAAGCGCTGTGAATACTTTCTTGGGTGCACTACAATATACTGATAATAACATAAGCAGACTGGAACTTTGCGGTGACATTTTAAGCTATACATCATTTAATTTGTTTTGCAGACAGAACAAAAAAAATAAAATAATATTTCTGGACAGCACTGCAGATTGTACCAGAAAGAATGCTAGAAACTATCTTTTAGGATTACCCCCCCCCCCCCCCCCCCCATGTATCCTGCAACTGCATGAAAGCAGACCTTCAGTAATTTTTTCAACTTTCCATCTAATTAGTGTTCTGCCCTGGTCATCTTAAATTTTTTATAGTAAAACTCCCCCCCCCCCCCACTTCATCCAGTAAATACCTTATACAGCCCACTTCCTCTCTTGTCTGTTCATTAGCCTAGGCTTATGACATCATGGACAGCTTTCACTCTTGTGAGAGTTTGTCAGGAAAGGGAGGAGTCATAGGAGGACCAATGAAAACTGCAGGCGTGCCTCTGTGTGTATGTGTAAATCCAGGAAGTGAACAGGCAGCAGCTGCCCACAGTTAAAATGGCTGCAGCCAGACTCAGTGGAGGGAGATTACTGCAGCATATTTGGCAAGTACAGAATCACAGTATATATAAAATATGCAAAGTGGGTGGAAGGAAGCTTCAGAATGGCAAAGATGTTTTTATTTTATTTTAAATTATGTGAGCAGACTGCAGTTCCTCTTGAAGCTCAGGAGGGATGAATAACTTCTTTAAAAGCGGTAAGAAAAAGAAGAAAAAAAAAAAAAAAAAAAACACCCCACACACCTGCAGGACAATAGCATAATGTGCTAGTATGCATTGCATACTAGCACATTATGAAATACTTCACTTAGAACGAAGCTCCAGTGCGCTCGGTCACCCTGAGGGAATGTTCCCCCTGCGTTTCTTCTGGGATCGCTGGCTACGGCGCTATGACGTCGCATACGTGTGGAAGCCCTTCTTTCTGGCAGGATATGCCAGACCTGCAGAGTGCAGGCGCCGCTGACGTCAGCGGCTGCATGCAGGGTCAATATCTCCTAAATCTTGCAGGTTTAGGAGATATTATAGGCTTACCTGTGGGTAAAAATCACCAAGCGGGAATACAACCGCTTTAAGGATTAAATAGAAGGAACAGTTCTTGGGAGTGCATTACTACAACTTCCACAAATAATCAGATATATGTCTATAGGATAGGTGGTTCTTAGTGTGACCAACAGATTTTTTTTTTTGGACCTGTATTGCAAGCTCAGAAGCCTCAGAAGTCTGTTTACTAGCAGCCAGAGGATTCTGCAGAATGGGGTGTCTTGGTGTACAAATGCTATCTTGAAATGGAAATTAGGCACTGGGAAGGAAAATAATGTTTCTGGATTTACCTTACATTCATTTTTTTTTTTTCCCCATACAAAAAGAGCCCCTGTTTTATGAGCGGAATTTACCAAGGCTTAAGCAGACAGAACATGGAGCAGCTGTGCATGGCAACTAATTAGGTTCCATCTCTCATTTTTAACGCTAAAGCTGGCCATAGACTGTTTAAATCTCAGCCGGTTCAGCAGGAACTGGCAGAGATTCAAACCCTGCATGGGCAAGGACTGCATCCCTCAGTGAACGATACACAAAATACAGGCAGCCACTGCTAAATCGACTGACTGTCATGAGCCAACAGCTTCAAGCACTTACCTAAATACATATATCAGGAGTTTAAATGTTGTACTGAGATGGGTCTCTTTTGGAATTTAACACTTAGTTTTCACAAAAGAGAGAACTTGCCTACAGAGACCAATTGGCCGTGTTTTTTTTTGGAATATTCAAGCGGGTTTTCAAATAGTTTCCACACTTTTATATTTTTGTTGGAAACGGTGAGGGCAGGAGGAGTAGTAATTGGTCGTGCCCAAGAGCGTCATGTGACTAGTCTGTCTGGCTAGCTGGCTGACCTTGCAGTCTAGTATAGGAGTTTTTTACACTGTGGTAAAGATGGCCGCGAAGCTTACATTAAAAAAAAAAAAAAAAAGTGTGCAGAAACATTTTGAAGTACCCTCGTAAGTTAAAGCAAGCACACATGACTCCAAAGCAATCCCCCCCGCTTCAGTTGTAACAAAACAGCCAACAACTTAGTATGTAACTAAATCGCAATTCCCGTGACTGAATATTCCTGTCCGAGTAAACAGCCCTCAGCATTTCAGTTGTGCAACCCTAATTAAGGAATTTCACTTTTAATTCACCTTGGCTCTCAACTTCATTTCAGCAGTTTCATTGTCTGAGGTCTCTTCTGCGTTGTCTTTGTTTAGTGGCGAGTAGTCCTCCAGGAGTGTGTCAAATAAAACAATCCTCTTGTTTTTAAAGAATCCATAAAAATATGCATTGCTGTGAGAGGACCGTTTTGAGCCTAGATAAAACACAATTGTATAATAAAATTACATAAGGCTGAGAAAAAAAAAAAAAAACCCACATACACAACAGCCTACACATACACCACCAAAACAGGCCCCCCATAAGGATGTATTAAATCTTTATTTAGTGAATGCCATGGGGTAGGGGTGTAAAGGAGTGGACCCAGTTTTCTTAGTGGGAATCGTATTATCCACATGTATGTAGTAGGAATGTTGTTCCCTGTGAAGCATTACAATGTATGCAGCGATGCTACAGTTCCAGACTAGTTGGTTGGTACAATACAGGCTGGCATTTTTTTGCCAACTGCAAGTCAGATCCAATGGCTTCATTAATTTTAGGTCACAAACAAGAGACACGCATGCAAATCCAGATACAGCATAAAGTCACAACTACAAATCTGCATACTTGTTTAGAGAGTCGGTGACTCAAAGCATTGAAGCCATTGGATTAGATTGGCAGTCTCATTCTTAAATGTGGGAGGTCAGCAATGGCAGCATTTATATTTAGTCAATACAAAAACTTTTTGATGGTGTTAATCCAGCCATAGATTGTTCGAATCTCAGCAAAGATGCAAGCCATCCATGGACAGGTTGACTGTACCCAAGTCGATCGCATAGATTTTTACATGCGATTGACAGTGGCTATAGCCGCTAGCAATAACCCTCGTTCTCCAGGCAGGGACGGCTCCCTATGCTCACCCCACCACTCCCTGTGCTCGCCCCACACAAAAGCTCCACAGGAGGGATTCACTCATCAACACTGACTGTGTTGATGGGGAAAGCAAGTGATATTCCTTTCCTGCAACCCATGGTTGCAGAAAAGAAAAAAAACAAAAAAAACAAAAAACAAACCCATAATCTATGGTCAGCTTTAGTGTTTAGAAATAGCAAATGTGACCGCTAGCATGTTCCAAGACTAGGTAGCTCAGATACTTATCTACATTACAACATCTCTCCTCACACCTGTCAGGACCAGATGCACTGTAGTTTGTGAATAGATGGTTTCATTTAATCCCATCTGAGAGGTTTTTCCAAGTTGGAAATTCTGTTTACAACACCAAGTATTCATGAAGCCCCTTTTTCAAAACAGGCCATCCAGTAAGCACTAGACTGGGCTGTGAATGGCCACCGCAAAGAGTTTTAAAAAAGTGAAAACAATATTGTGCTACAATATGTGACAGCAGGCCTAACACAGAGTCTGAACATATATTTAATAAGCTGTAAACTGTGGCCCTATATTACCAGGGACCCCAAATCGATATCTAGCTTAGTATTTACCATGTGAATATTTCTTTCCCCAAATCCATGCCTCCCAAAAATCATTTGTTTAACGTGGCAATAGAATCACATTTAGGCAAAACCATGAAAATATCTTGGCAGTTGGAAGAGAATATAGTCTCTAGTACATTTGCTTTCAGAAGGTGCCTCTTACCTTCAACAACATAAACTTTGGTCAGTGGGAAGGAAATACTTTTTGCCATTGTTTCAATAGCATCCTTTAGCTCTCCATCAGGAAGTGGGGTGAATTTATCAAACAAGGGTGCAATATAGTCTGCATATATTGTCACAAGTACCTAAAATTAAGGAAATATATGGATAAAATCTTGCACATCAAGATACCAATATCAGGATATAGGTACAGTTATATTTCTTACCAGAGACACCACCAGAGTGAAGAGCCATGCATAGACAAAGAAGTAGTCACCGCCAATCTTGATTATATACAGCAAAAGAGATGTAACAGGAAGAAGAATGCACTGAGTGACCAAGAATTTCTTTACGGCATCTTTGAAGAAGAATCCAAGGGTCTGAATTTACAAACAAACACACGGAATAAATACATAAAAAAACACTGCTATATTGCTGTGGTTAAAAGGTTCATTAATGGCCTAATATTCTAGACTAAAAACTTAATTCCCAGTGCATTAAGAATAATGTGCAATATTTTAGATCTCATATACAAAAACACTAAAATAAAAAAAAATAAAAAAAAAAAAGTGTACAGATTTTACAGAATGTGACCCGTTATATCATTTTTTTGGCACCGCTCAAAAAGTAGAGGTGAAAGGTGTATCCATATGTTCCAGAGCATGGGGGTGCAGGCTTATCCTGATACCAATACAGACAGCTAGTAAATGTGGGGAAAAAAAATAAACTGCTACTCCTGACCAGCCCAGGTGAATAAAAAAAAAAAAAAACACTATAAATTTTTTATTTTAAACCTCAGCCTACATGTCTCCAACACAACCACATACTCGGATACGTTTTGCCCTGCCCACCTGGGCTCCTATGACTAAGCCCCACAGATTACTGGAGGAGGTTGAAAGAAACCCAATGTACACTTTTCTTTAAAGAAAGCAGCAGTATCAGTGTTTGGTAATAGACCTCCAAGCAGGTGTTTTCAGATCATCAGGTCAATCAACAAATGAACTAGAATAGACTGACACATCATGCAGATGAAAAATTAAACAAGGTCACATAAAAATATATGCATCCCCAGCCTTGATGACTAAAACATTCTTACCAAGATTAATACCTGAGAGGAACAAGATCAATATGACAGGCTATCACCCATCATGAAGATCACCCTATCACCCTTCACAGCTCAGCGTCTGTCCAGACCAGGGCTAAGTTTACATGATCCTCCTCAGATACTACAGGGCAGCAGACAACTGACACATTGGTACATACACCAAGGAAAACAATCCCAAATATACAGTGGCTTGCGAAAGTATTCGGCCCCCTTGAACTTTTCAACCTTTTGCCACATTTCAGGCTTCAAACATAAAGATATAAAATTTTTATTTTTTGTGAAGAATCACCAACAAGTGGGACACAATTGTGAAGTGGAACGAAATCTTTTGGATTTTTGAAACTTTTTTAACTAATAAAAAAAATGAAAAGTGGGGCGTGCAAAATTATTCGGCCACCTTGCGTTAATACTTTGTAGAGCCACCTTTTGCTGCGATTACAGCTGCAAGTCGCTTGGGGTATGTCTCTATCAGTTTTGCACATCGAGAGACTGAAATTCTTGCCCATTCTTCCTTGCAAAACAGCTCGAGCTCAGTGAGGTTGGATGGAGAGCGTTTGTGAACAGCAGTTTTCAGCTCTTTCCACAGATTCTCGATTGGATTCAGGTCTGGACTTTGACTTGGCCATTCTAACACCTGGATACGTTTATTTGTGAACCATTCCTTTGTAGATTTTGCTGTATGTTTGGGATCATTGTCTTGTTGGAAGATAAATCTCTGTCCCAGTTTCAGGTCTTTTGCAGACTCCAACAGGTTTTCATCCAGAATGGTCCTGTATTTGGCTGCATCCATCTTCCCCTCAATTTTAACCATCTTCCCTGTCCCTGCTGAAGAAAAGCAGGCCCAAACCATGATGCTGCCACCACCAAGTTTGACAGTGGGGATGGTGTGTTGAGTGTGATGAGCTGTGTTGCTTTTACACCAAACATATCGTTTTGCATTGTGGCCAAAAAGTTAGATTTTGGTTTCATCGGACCAGAGCACCTTCTTCCACATGTTTGGTGTGTCTCCCAGGTGGCTTGTGGCAAACTTTAGACAAGACTTTTTATGGATATATTTGAGAAATGGCTTTCTTCTTGCCACTCTTCCATAAAGGCCAGATTTGTGCAGTGTACGACTGATTGTTGTCCTATGGACAGACTCTCCCACCTCAGCTGTATTTCTCTGCAGTTCATCCAGAGTGATCATGGGCCTCTTGGCTGCATCTCTGATCAGTCTTCTCCTTGTCTGAGCTGAAAGTTTAGAGGGACATCCAGGTCTTGGTAGATTTGCAGTGGTCTGATACTCCTTCCATTTCAAAATGATCGCTTGCACAGTGCTCCTTGGGATGTTTAAAGCTTGGGAAATCTTTTTGTATCCAAATCCGGCTTTAAACTTCTCCACAGCAGTATTACGGACCTGCCTGGTGTGTTCCTTGGTCTTCATGATGCTCTCTGCGCTTTGAACAGAACCCTGAGACTATCACAGAGCAGGTGCATTTATACAGAGACTTGATTACACACAGGTGGATTCTATTTATCACCATCAGTCATTTAGGACAACATTGGATCATTCAGAGATCCTCGCTGAACTTCTGGAGTGAGTTTTCTGCACTGAAAGTAAAGGGGCCGAATAATTTTGCACGCACCACTTTTCAGTTTAATTGCTAAAAAAAGTTTAAAATACCCAATAGATTTCGTTCCACTTCACAATTGTGTCCCACTTGTTGGTGATTCTTCACAAAAAATTTAAATTTTATATCTTTATGTTTAAAGCCTGAAAAGTTCAAGGGGGCCGAATACTTTCGCAAGCCACTGTATACCTATTCTTTTAGATAAAGATTACAAGCCCTCTCAAACAGTTGTATTTATAGGTGCCCTGGCTACTGGTATGTATGCAAGCTATAAAAAAAAAAAAAAAAAAAAAAAAAAAAAATATTATAATAATAATTTATATATATATTTTCAAATAACACTGGCTGGGAAGGGGTTAAACATCTAGGGCAAAGGGTTAAATGTGTGCCTAACCAGTAAACAAAGACATTGGTTTGGCACACATTTAACCCTTTGATCGCCCTAGATGTTTAACCCCTTCCCAGCCAGTGTCATTAGTACAGTGACAGTGTATATTTGTATCACTGTATTCCTGTCACTGGTTCCCAAAAGTGTCATTATCCGAATGTCTACCGCAATATCACAGTCCCGCTATACGTCGCTGATTACCACCATTACTAGTATATAATAATAAAAAAAAAAACACACACACACACACACACACACACACACACACAAACTTTTGTGCAAAATTTATTTGTAAGGAATGCGCTGGAATTTATTCACTGCTTTGCAAGGAAACACAATCCACCACATCCCTGCTGACAGAACAGAGCTCTGCCTTGTTTACACAGGAGCTTTGTTCTGTGTCTCTCCTCACCAATCAGTGGGGGCTGGCAGTCATAAATTGTCCAGGACATGCCAATCGGCTTGTGCTGTGTCTGGTCACAGCACAACCGCATTGCTGCACACCCCCTTCCCGGAGGTGCCAAATCATGTACTAGGAATGTGATCCAGCGCAGGAGAGCTGCTCTGCAACCACACTCCTATGTGAGGTGGTTGGTAAGCGATTATAAAATACTTTGAGCTATACTCCAATTACCAGTACACCAAAAGGCAAAGTCTACTTTTCTGTGCATGTTTCACGCTACACCCATATTTAAAAAGTCTGCACAGCCACACACCCTCCCTAAGATGCCAGGGGGTTCATCTTCCTACCGGCCCGGCTCCTTTCAAATTTGAATTCAATGGCTGTGTTTGGCTCCGTCTGCCCAACTGCATCATACTTTCATAGGACAATTATGGGCTCCACCTGCCACTATGGCAAAGGGACTCCCTTCTCAATTGAGCACAAGTGTGGTGACATCACTGCACTTGTAGTCCATTGTAGACACTTCCTCTAGACCCTTATTGAAGGATCTGTACCTTGGTATGCTCATGCAGCTGCAGAAAGTCTGCAGGAGCCAGAGCATTGTAACCCCAATCAACTGAAGGCAGCTACACTTTCCAGGCTCCTATGCAGAAAAAAAAAAAAAAAACAACACCACACACACACACACACACACACACACACACCAAGTTACATTGGGGGCATTTATTTCTTTTTTCCAGAAGGTGGACTTGGCCATTAAAGCCATGCCTTTCTTTAACTAGGATTACCTGTTGGTTGAAGCCATGCTTTTCTTCAATAACAAAGGTACTGTATAAGCTCCATGGGAGACCAGTCAGGGAACTGAACAATGTGGAAAGTAACAGGAATATCAGCGAGTGAGTAATCTAGAATTAAAAAAAATAAATAAAAGAATAACCACTCAATTCAGTCACTTAAATGGTTTTTACTGGTCCCAATGGGGAACATTTGTACACACAGCATTTGGAAGGTAGTCCACCACAGAAATATACACCTTCAAAACACATTTATCAATGGTCAATAATGTCTTTAAATATTAACAGTTGGATAAGATACTTTTTGCTGCCACTCACAGTAATATTTGAGCTGCTGCATTTAACCTCTAAATCTACTGAAAACTATAGCTAAGATGACACCTAAAATGCAACCTTATCCTTTACTAATGGCAGCATTTAAAACAAATTGACTTTAAAATTAAAACAAAAGAAATTTCAAACCCACCTCATACTCTGGAGTGAAGCCTCCACGAACCAGTACATGTTCTGACACATTCCACAGGAAAGGGATGCCTCCTAAAACAAGAATGAGCTGCACAAAAGACAAGTGTAAGGTACAACACCAATTCAGAAAGGCTAGATCACCGAATATAAACATAATACTGTAGATCAGAAGTAGTGTAAAATGTTTGTAAAATATAAAAGATGGTGTTATGCCAAGTAAATAGATAACAGGTCATGCTTTAAAAATTGCACACGCCTGTGCAACAGCGGCAAACATACATTTTACTATCCTTTACAGGTTACCACTATAGATTTACAGAGGAGGTCTACTGCTAGAATTAGTGCCCATGATCTGACATTCGCAGCGATACCTCACGTGTGGGATAATCAATGTTTGCTTGCGTGCAGGATCAACGTGCACGTTCACCTTTGTGCATGAGCACAGGGGGGGCGGGGCCACTTACATTTTTTTTTTTTTTCCCCACACTGTTGCTTGAATTTATTTTTTCTATCACTGTCACAAGAAATGTACTTGTGACAGCAACAGGCATGTGACTGATACTTGTAATGGAGAGATTGGGAGTCCAAGACCCTAAATTTCTCCGCTGCCCTTAAAAGCATTCAAAATACTAAGATCAGTGTTTTTGAATGCCTTCGATTAAAAAAAAAAAAAAAAAAAAAAAAAAAAAGGGGTGCAGTTGAAATCCAGGTAAACCGGGAGTGATGTAGAACTGCTGGAAGTCCAGCAACGTGGTTAAACAAGCTGCTAGCAGGACTTCTCGGAACATGTTGAAAACCTGCCAGCAGCTTGTTTATCCATATCAATACTAGCATCAAGCAATTTCAGTTTTCATTGCTGTGTTAGTTTGACAATTACTCAAATGTGCTTTATAACATTTATACCAAGCTCTCTTTTGGTGGCATGTAATACACACACACACACACACACACACTTTCCCCATACTTTGAAGACATATTGAATAAAAGTGCCAAGATAAAACAAACAAAAATATATATATATATATATATATATAAAAAACACACACACACAAACCTTTTTGATTACTCACGTACAAAACACACATACAACCACAAGAAACTTACTGTGCCTTCTATTTCAGAGTATAATCCAGACCAAAAACTGAAGGTACTTTTATCAAGCTGATAAAGGCGAGATTTCTCAAATGTTTCTGAATCCATAATATTACCAAGTTCAGAAGGCACGTGTGTTGTAGTTCGATATACCTTTCTCTGCAATGGAGAACAAAATTCTTTAGTAAAAAGTTTAAAGCAGTAATTACCCAGTCAACACTATTTACAGTAATATAGCACCAAAGACAGATAAAAAACACAGGGATTTCCACTGTCAGTAGGAGCCCCCATAGCCAAGACAATAAAATGTACACTTGAACTATGTCTTATTATGCATCCACAGCAAATACTTTCAAAGTATGCAGGTTTATAAAATACAATAAAGTGAAAAAAAGTAAAAATAAAGTTACACTAAAAAGGCTTATAACTGGTTTCAAATGTAAAAGCTTCTGCTACCTATGGTGGGATAACAATCCATTTTCAACAATCTGTACACAAGCAATTTAATCAAAATTTAAATTTTAGTACAAAATGCTTTTGAACAAAGAAAGAACAAACAAACAAAAACACACACACACACACACACACACACACACACACACACACACACACACACACACACACACACACACAAAATCTAAAAGATAGTTTTCTATTTAAGATACATTAATAATTTAGTTTATTCAGCATGAAATTGAGCTTAGTTATGTAGAACGAGGCTGTATATTCTGCAATATTTACATTTTTGGTAAACTCCTTCAATGAATCCAAGCTCTGCAAGCTGAGATAACATGCACTGCATTGATGCATTCACACAATGTCACAGTAACCATGAGATTTAAAAAAAAAAAAAAAAAAAAAAAAAAAAAAAGGAATGGGATAAAGGAATAATTCTTTATCCCATTGTTTTTCAAATCTATGTACATTACAAACTGTATGATTAAATCGGTTCTGATATCGCTGATTTACTAATCTGACAGTTTATTATTCTAAACAGGAAACCTTCATTTTGTTTGCAAATATTAACGATTCTAACTACCAGCAAGAATGAGTCCTTACATTTAAAGAGCACCTGTCATTTCAGATCCATCAGGGCAGCGCCTGTTAGCGGGGCATCCACCACATCCCTCACCTTGTTGTGTCACTGCCCCATCACCAGCTGTCTGATTAAAGTAAATGGGACTGTCGGTGAGTCAACAGCAGGTCAGAGGAGGAGCCACTGAGGGACAGAGATGACAGCTGCTCTTTAAAAATTATGATTTAAATCGAGCCTTTTTATTAGCTATTTAAATAGACTTGATTTAAATCAAAATCTACCCATGCAAGAAAGTTCAATGGAAATCAGCCAACGGTCTCAAAACAAAAACTACCCACTACTGCATGCACTGTGGGACTTCTGTCAAAAAGGTACGCGAACACGACAGCTGCTTTCACACTGAGGCGCTTTACAGATGCTATAGCGCTAATAGCGCCTGTAAAGAGCCTCTCCTCTCACTCCAGTATGAAAGCCCTCAGGCTTTCATACTGGAGCGGTGGACTGGCAGGACGCCAAAAAAAGTCCTGCAAGCAGCATCTTTGCAGCGCTGTAGGAGCAGTGTATACACCACTCCTAAACCGCCCCTGCCCATTGAGATCAAAGGGCAGCACCGCCGGCAATGCACCGCTGCCGCAGAGTTTTGCGGGTGGTTTTAACCCCTTTATCAGCCGCTAGCGGGGGTTAAAAGCTCCCTGCTAGCAGCCGAAAACCTCTGCAAAAACGACGGTAGAAATATCAGCACTTTACTGCCGACGTCCCCAACGCCCCAGTGTGCAAGTAGCCTAAATCTCTCACTGATGCCTGCCAAGAGACTTTCCTGAGTTCCCAGGAAAAACATGCAAATAGATAAAACTAATAGGAGAGTAAAAAATGAGCCATCAGTCTAATAATCCAACTTGGCAGAATGCAGAGAGAATATGTATACCAAAATTGGAGCACAGGCCTATACAAAACTTATCCACTAGGAAGCAGGCTAAAATTTAGAGGCAAAAAACTACTGCATGTCATATTAGTCCATTTTATGAGAGATGTACTGGGAACAATAGGATAATGGTTTATCTTTCTTAGGCATTTTAATTCAAGGAACATTTCATGTTGAAAAACCCCAAGAAACGAATAAACAAGGAATCAACCCTATCCTTTGGTTTCCAGCTCATGCTGATGTTCCACATAGAGATAGATATACATTTTTACACAAGACCACAATAAAACCTCTCATGTCATTTGTCGGGTTCGCTATGCTACTCCCATGTATTATGTAGTGAACGGTGGTCTCATCCGTCAGGTGGGTGCAAAAAGATTTAGGAATTCAGCACAGCCTCAAAAAAGTATGTTAAACACTTCTTCAGACTGCTTTTGGCAGAGAATAAAGATTAATTATTCAACAATTGATGGCCCATATGTCAAAGCCATGCCACAACTGAAGCTACGCTCTTTTCACCCAAGCTTACTGTCCTTTGCAATATCAGGTTTAATTTTTCATGTATACAAACGGGTCACCCACTTATCAGAGCAGTATGGTCAATGTATGGAAAGAAGACCAGCTGTACAGAAGTACAAAATTCCAACAAGCAAAACAGTACAGGTATCGAATTCAGCTGTGTTTTAGCAGTTTGCCTGGAGTACTGCTTAATAATTAACCAACCCGGTATTCAATAAAACTTACACTGTTGTAGAGGCCTGAAGGTTTGAGAACATGCTCCAAACTAATACTTGTAAGGGACCATTTTTGCTGGCACCGTTTCATTTTTAAAAGAGAAGCATGGTTTTTTTTGCAGATTTATACTTTCCTAGGAGGATGCAGCATCTGTCCCCCACTGGCTCTAAAACTAAGAACCGAGCAATCAAACACTGCAGATTGCTCGGTTCGCACAGCTCCCGAGCAGAGAGCTGGTGACTGTCAGTCACCACCACCACCATCTCTCTGCTCTGCCCCCCTCCTTGCTCTCTGGAGCACTAGGCTGTGGAGGGGGCAGGAGCAGCCGGCTCAGGCTTTCGGTCCAGGCATGTGGATGGATCCTGAGCCCAGTGTTGCAATTTTGCTTGAGCCTGTGACATCAGACAGTGGATTTCAGCCCACTGTCTGCTGAAAACGGGCCACACAAAACGGACTGCACTAGTGTGATCCACAGGGGAAGTACAGCCAAATGAGCTTTGGCTGTATTTCTCCTTGAAATAATTTCCCTACTGAAGTGCATTAGGCTCAATTGACAATAGTACGACTTTGGACACAAAGTCGCCACCCATCTGGAAATCATGCAACTTTGGAGCACTAGTGTGAATCAAGCCTTATGCAACATTTGACTGTCAAAATTCAAAAGAGGAATTTGATAATTTGCAGATAAGTACTGCTTTAACCACTTGCCGACCAAGTTACGGCAGTATACATCATCCCCTTAAAGAGCCGCCAGAGGTGCACGCCCGCAGCACGGCAACGAGAGCTAGAACGGGGATTTGTGTGTTTAAACACACAAATCCCTGTTCTGTCAGGGGAGAGGAGACATAACGTTTGTCCCTTCTAAGTAGGAACAGCGATAGGTCTCCTCTCCCAGTCAGTCCCATCCCCATACAGTAAGACACATTTACTAGGGAACAGTTAACCCCTTAAATCTCTCCTATAGTTTGTAGATGCTATAACTTTTGCGCAAACCAATAAATATACACCAAAAATATGTAGAAGAATATATATTGGCCTAAACTGATGGGAGAAAAAAAAAAAAAAAAAAAAAAAAAGGGGGTTCTCTTTTCAAAATCGTTACTTTTTTTGTTTATAGCGCAAAAAATAAAAATCGCAGGAGGTGATCAAATACCACCAAAAGAAAGCTGTATTTGTGGGGAAAAGACGTCAATTTTGTTTGGGTACAACGTTGCACAATTGTCAGTTAAAGTGACGCAGTGCCAAATCGCAAAAAATGGCCTGGTCATTAAGCAGGCAAATCTTCCGTTCTGCGAGTGGTTAAAGTGGAACTCCAGAATTTTTGTTTTTGGTATAACTACGAGTCACATAGGTTACTTCTAAGTTATGGCTGCAACGCTGCTGATTACTGTACAATTCACAGTTTCAATATCTTGGCTGCCACATACACTGCTCTTCTTCCGGAGCTGAAACAGACAGTTACGTCAATAGAACAGTTCGGGGATTGTGTTGTTCATTTTCCCCGTATTCTCCCCTTGCCATTGACAAAACACCTTGTATTCAGTTCACAGAATGGACTTGGAGGTGTTGTTCATCCGCCCTCTTCTCGTAGGTTAACGAAACAAGTACACGTTATGTTCTATTCACACAAAAATGCCCTGTCAGCACCACCTGGCTTCACAAAATTGGAAATAATAATATTATTATTAATAATAAATGGTGGGTGAAAACCGTCAGATGCAGTCACAGTTTGGGTATTCTGGGGTCAGCATACAATAGCCAGCAGAGGAGATTACCCCAGTACGATATTCAGCTTCAGAAATCTGTGCATATATGGCTAGTTTTCAAGAAAGTCTTCCAAAAAGAACACCTGTTCCAGTGGTGAGGGGAATTTACCTTTGTCAAGATTTTCTCTTACTTCCTGTTTTGTCTCTGTTGCGGTTCCAACATGACCGCGCAAAGGTCCATAAAAGACATGGATGAGTGAGTTTGGGGTGGAGGAAGTTGACTGGCCTGCACAGAGTCCTGACCTCAACCCAACAGAACATCTTTTGGACGAATTCGAGCGAAGACTGCGAGTCAGGCCTTCTCGTCCAACATCAGTGCCTGACCTCACAAAAATGCACTTCTGGAAGAATACTCAAACATTCCCATAGACACACTCCTAAACCCTGTGGACAGCCTTCCCAGAAGAGTTGAAGCCGTTATAATTGGGGACTGGTCAGTGACAGAAGTTCTCACCTTGATGTATAGGATGCCGCAAGGTGAAAAAACATGGGGGTTTACAACCCCTTTAGGGTGGCCTACTCCTGCTTTATAGTGATGTGCCTCCTACAAACAATAAAGTTATTTTTTTTGAGGAACTACCGTAATTAATTTCCCCAAGGGCAACTGTTAGATACCAAAGTTCCACAGCCTCCAAAGAGGTGAATCATATAATCATATCAGATAATGCATGGTAGTAACCACAGAGCATAGCACATTCCTCCCCCCCGCACCTCACATGCCGTAATAATATCTGTATGAACTCTGAGAGATTTCTTTGGATATTTAGCTGTGTAGTACCAACTACTCTTGTGTAAAAATGATAAACACATCCAAAAGACAACTACGCTCACACAGAAATCCTGCTGACCACTGCCAATAAGACACAAAGCGATGGGAAAGTCCAAACTGTTTCAGTTATCACCAGAACTGAAGAAAAAGGAAATCTTGCAATCAGGACACATTTTTCTATGACAAACGTATAATGCCGCGTACACACGGTCGGACTTTTCACCTGCAAAAGTCCGACGGACGCCGCCGGACAAAGTCCGGCGGAAAGTCCGACCGCGTGTTGTCTCCATCGGACTTCCGACGGACTGTTTCGGTCGGATTTTTGCGGAAATCCGACGTACTTTAGATTTGAAGCCTGCTTCAAATCTTTACGTCGTACCTCCGCCGCACTCAGTTCCTGACGGAAAGCCCGTTCGTCTGTATGCTAGTCCGAAGGACCAGATACGACGGAGGAGCAGGTTGCTGCATCTCGCGCTCGCTGCAATAGGAAAAACAAATCTTCCTATTGCGGCGAGCGCGGGGCATACCAGGCCCTTAGGTCTGGTATGGATTATAAAGGGGAACCCCTACGCCGAAAAAACGGCGTGGGGTCCCCCTAAAATCCATACCAGACCCCGATCCGAGCACGCAGCCTGGCCGGTCAGGAAAGGGGGTGGGGACGAGCGAGCGCCCCCCCCCTCCTGAACCGTACCAGGCCGCATGCCCTCAACATGGGGGGTGGGTGCTTTGGGGGAGGGGGGCGCCCTGTGCCCCCCCCCCAAAGCACCTTGTCCCCATGTTGATGAGGACAAGGGCCTCTTCCCGACAACCCTGGCCGTTGGTTGTCGGGGTCTGCGGGCGGGGGCTTATCGGAATCTGGGAGCCCCCTTTAATAAGGGGGCCCCCAGATCCCGGCCCCCCACCCTATGTAAATGAGTATGGGGTACATGGTACCCCTACCCATTTACCTAGGTAAAAAGTGTCAGTAATAAAACACAACACAGGTTTTTAAAATAATTTATTAAACAGCTCCGGGGGGGGGGGTCTTCTTCCGTCTTCGGGGGTCCCTCCGGTTCATCTTCTCCCGGCGTCCGGTTGGTTCTTCTCCGCTCTCCGGCCTCTTCTCCCGGTGTCCCAGGTCTTCGGCCGGCCCCTCCGCTATCTTCAGGTAGCTCTATTGCTAGCGGAGGTCCGGACTTCTGGGCTTCTTGGCTTCTTGTGTTCTCTTCTCTTCTCTTCCCCCAGATGTTGACACGACGCTCTCTCCGGCTGGACTGGTCTCTGAGGGCTGCGTTGTGACTTATATAGGCGGAGACCCCGCCCCCATATGATGTCACAGTCCCTGGGCATGCTGGGACTGTGACGTTTTAGGGGGCGTGGTCGACCACGCCCCCTAAAACGTCACAGTCCCAGCATGCCCAGGGACTGTGACATCATATGGGGGCGGGGTCTCCGCCTATATAAGTCACAACGCAGCCCTCAGAGACCAGTCCAGCCGGAGAGAGCGTCGTGTCAACATCTGGGGGAAGAGAAGAGAACACAAGAAGCCAAGAAGCCAAGAAGCCCAGAAGTCCGGACCTCCGCTAGCAATAGAGCTACCTGAAGATAGCGGAGGGGCCGGCCGAAGACCTGGGACACCGGGAGAAGAGGCCGGAGAGCGGAGAAGAACCAACCGGACGCCGGGAGAAGATGAACCGGAGGGACCCCCGAAGACGGAAGAAGACCCCCCCCCGGAGCTGTTTAATAAATTATTTTAAAAACCTGTGTTGTGTTTTATTACTGACACTTTTTACCTAGGTAAATGGGTAGGGGTACCATGTACCCCATACTCATTTACATAGGGTGGGGGGCCGGGATCTGGGGGCCCCCTTATTAAAGGGGGCTCCCAGATTCCGATAAGCCCCCGCCCGCAGACCCCGACAACCAACGGCCAGGGTTGTCGGGAAGAGGCCCTTGTCCTCATCAACATGGGGACAAGGTGCTTTGGGGGGGGGGGGCGCAGGGCGCCCCCCTCCCCCAAAGCACCCACCCCCCATGTTGAGGGCATGCGGCCTGGTACGGTTCAGGAGGGGGGGGGCGCTCGCTCGTCCCCACCCCCTTTCCTGACCGGCCAGGCTGCGTGCTCGGATCGGGGTCTGGTATGGATTTTAGGGGGACCCCACGCCGTTTTTTCGGCGTAGGGGTTCCCCTTTATAATCCATACCAGACCTAAGGGCCTGCGACGGGGCTCGCAAGGTTTCAATCTCGCCAAAAAAAGCGGCGAGATTGAATTCCTTTTCTAGTCCCGTCGTACCAAAGTTAGGTTCAAAATGAACGGACTTGTCCGTGTGTGGGAAAGTCCGTTCGTTCTGAAAGTCCGGCGGAAGTCCGTCGGGAAGACCGGATTCCGGAAAGTCCGGCCGTGTGTAGGCAAGTCCGGCCGTTCAGAAAGTCCGGCGGTAGTCCGCCGGAAGTCTGGCGGCAAGTACGTCGGACCTAGCTTTCTAGAAAGTCCGACCGTGTGTACGCGGCATAAGAGAAGATCTTTCTCACTTTGGGTTCTGTTGGGTCTCTGGGACAGGAATTGAAGGAGAATCTCACCAATGGTGCACAGATTGCAAAAACATAGCAGATAGGAGGCTTTAAACATTCCCTACACTATACAAAATGGGCCCAAAATTTTTTTTTTTTTGGGCTTTGGATACATTTAAAGCCAAAGGGAGGGCACTTTCTGACTATAGTACAGAAGCAACATTTCTTGACTAGAACGGTCAGTTTAAATGGAACTTAGCCCAGGTTCACACTGAGCTGCGGGAATGAAGCCGTGCGAGTTCAGCTGAACTTGCCTGATTTCGGCCACGATTTCTGCACAGATGTCAATGTAAATTGCAGCCCGAAATCGCAAAAAGTAGTACAGAAACTACTTTTTGAAATCAGTGCAGTACCGCAGATGCAGCATCACACCAATTAGGATGGTGCCATTGATGGCAATTGACGCCGATTTAACATGTCAAATCGTATGTCAAAACGCTCAAGTGTGAACCAGGGCTTAAATGAATAGATTTGTGAACTGGCAGGATTTGAATGCAGAAGAGACATTGTGGGGAACAGTCATCAATCCTGATACAAAGCAGAGCAATGCTAAACAGGAGCAGTGAGACATCCAAAGACAGATTTATTACAAGGTTACAGCCAGAGTCATAAATTCTGCTTTTGGCTGCCTTAAACCAGACCGCCTCTTAAATTATGCTTCTGCTTAAAGTGAAAGTTTCTCTTTCAACTTTGCAACTGTTGCATTTGGCTGCCCAGGAATAGAGTACAGCCCTATAAACCTGTTGCAGAGACTTTGCTGAAGATGCAGCCTGATTTGTGACTGTCTCAACTTTCCTTGACAAATGTCCCCTAGGTGTCTTCTACATTAAAGTATTCCTACCTGCATGTTCGGAATGTATAATATGCCGTCCCTTCAGAGCACATGCACCAGGGACGTCACCGGCTGCATGCAGTGTGAATATCTTCTAAACAGTGCAAGTTTAGGAGATATTCACTGTACCTACAGGTAAGCCTTACTATAAATTAAAGCCTCGTACACACGATCAGATTGTTGGACGACCGTTCGTCCGTTTTTTGTGGTATGCTAGTCTCATGTCGAAAGTGAGGTGGTTACTCACCGTACAAAGATTATCGTATGACAGAACACAACTTCAGAAGTGACGTTCACTAGTTTTGTATGCATTCTTTCGTTTCCGAGCATGCGTAGTCTTGCTCTTACAACTTTTTGCGTACGAAAACCGTATTAAAAACGAAAACTGGACTATATCTATCTATCTATCTATCTATATTAAAAATTTATAACAACATAGATAATAACTTGTAGTCTGCACATCCAGCTTTTGTTGGACGAAAAAACAGAATAGTCTGTCGAAAAGCACCGTACTAATGATCCGAAAATCTGCAGATCGTTCGGACGAATTTTTACTTCCGATTTTCGTATCATGTGTGCAGGAAGTGATGGTGAACCTTGGCACTCCAGATGTTTTGGAACTACATTTCCCATGATGCTCAACTACACTGCAGAGTGCATGATCATCATGGGAAATGTAGTTTATTATTATTATACAGGATTTATATAGCACTAACAGTTTACGCATCGCTTTACAACCTTAGGGCAGACAGTAGAATTACAATACAATTCAATACAGGAGGAAGCTGAGAGCCCTGCTCGTTAGAGCTTACAATCTAGGAGGGAGGGTCAAGTTTTACAAAAGGGTAATAGCTGTGGGGGATGAGCTAATGGACAAAATAGTGCATTTGTTAGATGGAGGCAGGATAGGCTTCTCTGAAGAGGAAAGTTTTCAGGGATCGCCTAAAAGTGGATACATTTGGAGACAGTCTGACAGATTGGGGTAGGGAATTCCAGAGGATGGGCAAGGCTCGGGAGAAGTCTTGGAGGCGGATATGGGAGGAGGTGATGAGGGAGCTAGAGGGCAGGAGGTCTTCGGAGGAACGGAGAGGGCGTTTAGGTTGGTATTTTGAGACTAGGCTAGTGATGTATCTGGGGGCAGAGTTGTGGATGGCTTTGTAACTTATTGTTAGTATTTTAACCACTTCATATCCGGGCCATTTCTGACACTTTGCTCCTACATGTAAAAATCATCATTTTTTTGCTATAAAATTACATAGAACCCCCAAACATTATATATGTTTTTTTAGCAGAGACCCTACAGAATACAATGGCGGTCATTGCAACTTTTTATCTTGCACGGTATTTGCGCAGCAATTTTTCAAACGCGTTTTTTTTGGAAAAAAAACAGTTTCATGCTTAAAAAAAAACAAAACAGCAAAGTTAGACAAATTTTTTTGCATTGTGTGAAAGATGAAGTTACGCCGAGTAAATAGATACCTAACATGTCACGCTTCAAAATTGCACACGCTCGTGGAATGGCGCCAAACTTTGGTACTTAAAAATGCCCATAGGCGACGCTTTAAAATTTTTTACTGGTTACATGTTTTGAGTTACAGAGGAGGTCTAGGGCCAAAATTATTGCACTCGCTCTAACGTTCGCGGCGATACCTCACATGTGTGGTTTGAACACCGTTTTCATATGTGGGCGGGACTTACGTATGCGTTCGCTTCTGCGTGCGAGCTCACGGGGACAGGGGCGCTTTAAAAATTTTTTTTTTTTTTTTTATTGTTAATTTTACTTAAAATTTTTTATTTTGACACTTTAAAAAAATATTTTTTTTTTTGATCACTTTTATTTCTATTACAAGGAATGTAAACATCCCTTGTAATAGGAATATGACACGATCAGTCCTCTTTACAGTGAGATATGGGGTCAATAAGACCCCACATCTCACCTCTAGGCTGGGAAGCCTAAAATAAAAAAAAAAAATAAAACGATCGCCGCTTCACAACCGAAGCGGCGCCGTTTTTTTGAATGCAGAGGCCGGGCGTGACGTCATAACATCGCGCCCGGCCTCCGAATGATCATAGAGACTCCGGCGACCATCTGGTCCGCCGGAAATCTCTATGGTGAACATCCGGCGCCGGCGGATCCGCTATCCGACTCACCGATCGCTGAGGTGAGTCGGTAGTAGCACCGGAGGGCGGCGGGAGGGGGGGGGTGTCCCCTCCCGCCGCCCGTAAGAACGATCAAGCGGCGGAACAGCCGCTATGATCGTTCTTATGGTGTACGGAATCGCCGGCTGAAAATGCCGGTATCTGAATGATGTCTGTAGCCTCAGACATCATTCAGATATAAGCCCTGAAAGTGGAGGCCGTCATATGACGGCCTCCGGATGTCAAGAGGTTAAATTGAATTTGTTGGGCAAGTGGCAGCCAATGGAGGGATTGGCAGAGAGGGGTAGCAGACACTGAGCGGTTTGTAAGGTGGATGAGTCTGGCAGCAGTATTCATAATAGACTGAAGGGGGATAGTCTATTTAAAAGGTAAGCCAATGAGGAGGGAGTTGCAGTAGTCGAGGTGAGAAATAACCAGGGAGTGAATCAGGAGCTTTGTGGTTTCATTGGTTAGAAAGGGACGTAGTTTAGAGATGTTGCGGAGGTTGAGGCGGCAAGCTTTGGAAAGTGATTGGATGTGGGGCCGAAAGGAGAGTTCAAAGTCCAGGATAACACCTAGCACCCTGGCATCTGGGGATGGGTGGATGGTTGTGCCATTGCTCTTGACAGAGAAGTCAGGGGAAGAGGCACGTGAGGGAGGAAATATTATAAGCTCGGTTTTGGACAAGTTGAGTTTGAGGAAGTGGTGTGACATCCATACAGATTGTTAGTCTGTTAGTGATGCATGAAGAGACCGATGGGGTGAATGGAGGGGTGGAGAGATAGATTTGTGTGTCATCAGCATAGAAATGATATTGAAAGCCGTGAGAGGCTATCAGCTGACCCAGGGAAGAGGTGTAGATTGAAAATAAAAGAGGTCCAAGAACAGAACCTTGGGGGACCACGACAGAGAAAGGAAGAGGAGTGGAGGAAGTAGACCTGTAAGTGACACTGAAGGTGTGTTCGGATAGGTAGGATGAGAGTGCATGATCACCATGGGAAATGTTGTTTCAAAACATCTGGGATGCCAAGGTTGTTTACGGGCCTTTACCTGTAGGTACAAGTTTAAAAGTTGAGTTTAATCACTTCCTGACCGTGCTATAGCCGACTAACAGCTACAGGGCGGTTGTCCAGTTCTGGGAGGGCATCTATTGACGTCCTCCCAGAACCGTACCTACTGCAGAGCGCACCCGGCAAGCTCTGTAAATTGCGGTGTCCTTTGGACACAGCTGATCACAGAATGGGGGTAAAGAGCCAATCACAGCAGATCTTTACCACGTGATTTAGCTGTGTCCCAATCACAGCTAATCACGATGTAAACACACTTGCCTGTTATTGGCATTCCATTCCTCACAACTTGAGAAGAGAGTCTGTAACTGGCTAGTGTGAAAGGGGACATCTGTGTCCGGATGATCAGTGCAGCCCCAACAGTGCCACCAATCAGCACCTCCTCATCAGCGCAGCCTCATCAGTGCCTAGCAGCGCCGCCTCATCAGTGCCTAGCAGCAGCGCAGCCTCATCAGCGCTTAGCAGCACCGCCTCATCAGTGCCTAGCAGCAGCCCTGCCTTATCAACGCAGCCTCATCAGTGCCTAGCAGCAGCGCCGCCTCATCAGTGCCACCTCATCAGTGTCACCTCATCAGCGCCTAGCAGCAGCGCCGCCTCATCAGCGCCTAGCAGCAGCGCCGCCTCATCAGCGCCTAGCAGCAGCGCCGCCTCATCAGCGCCTAGCAGCAGCGCCGCCTCATCAGTGCCTAGCAGCAGCGCCTAGCAGCAGCGCCTCATCAGTGCCACCTCATCAGCGCCGCCTCATCAGTGCCTAGCAGCGCCGCCTCATCAGTGCCCACTCATCAGCGCCGCCAAAAAAAATTACCTGTTTGCAAAGTTTTATAACAGGAACGAAGAAAAACCTTTTTTCTTCAAAATGCTGTCTTTTTTTTTTTTTTGTTGCTTTAGCAAAAAATAAAAACCCAAGGGTGATTAAATGCCACCAAAAGAAAGCCCAATTGTGTGGGGAAATAAAAAAAAAAAAAAAAGAAGGTTCATACATGGACAGTGTTGCTTGACTACACAATAGTCATTCAAAGTGCCAAAGTGCTGAAAGCTGAAAATTGGCCTGGGCAGGAAGGGGGTAAAAGTGCCCAGTAGGCAAGTGATTAATTCCACTTTAGGATTATATACTTGCCTCTCCATCTTCTACATTGTAGGGTGTGATGTTGCTATCCTTCCAGTGAGATTCCTAGGGAACAATGAGCCCCCCTAGATCTCAGGAGAAGACAGTCTAGATTTGGGGTTCCCCTCACAGATCTATATCTTCTCTATTATTCTGCAGCCATTTGTACAGGGAGAGGGCTGAGATTTCAATAGAGGACCTTATATTGTACGGTGTGTGTGTTGCCTTTAGTTGGTCTCTCCTGTAATGCCAGTCAGAGTACAAGCAGCTGAGCAATAAGAATGTCATGCAGCCCTTGTGCTGCTCCTCATCACTGAGGCCTCCCTGAGTGACAAAGCATGACACATCTCCGGCTTCCCCTCAGCAGACAGCCGCATTCACTCACCTGCCTGCTGGCCAGATAGGCCTCCCACATGTACACCACCCATGAGAAGAGCAGCACGGCGTAGAATATCTGCCTCTCCACAGCCAGCTCAGACAGCACCATGTTGCCAGCCGTACAAGCAGCACCAACAACCGGCTCACAACCGAAACCAACACAGCCAAGCGGTGATTGGTCCACGGCTGACGTAGACTAAAACCGGATCCTTCATAGCGTGGTCCTTCCCACAGGACAAACGCTCATTGGTTAACATCTTAGAAAGCGCCAGCTCTGATTGGTGAAGAACGCTTCCGCCTTTGGGACTTTCCGGGCGCTCTGAATATTCGGCAGCCACGATTGGTGGAAGGTCACATGATTTCACTCTCGCGGCACAGGAACTGCAGTTGATACAAGCACAGGGACAATAGAGAAGAAGAAGCGGTGTTGTGAAATAAAGAGGCAGATAGACCTGCATGGGTGATTAGTGGGGGTATGGCTGCTTTCAGTCCTGAGAGTGCTATGGGAAGCTTGTGGAAAGAAATAGCCTAAAAGGTTATTGGAAGACGACCTGCGTTATCTACTATTGGAACGTTCTACATTGTGGCAACATGCACTAAAAGAATGAACACAATAACCACTTGAAGACTAGGATTTTTCTGGCACTTTTTGTTTACAAGTTTGAATCTATTCTTTACTAGAAAATTACTTATAACCCTTAAACATTATACATTTTTCTTTTAGCAGAGACCCTAGGGAATAAAATGGGGAACGTTGCAATTTTTTATGTCACACGGTATTTAAAATTGTGCACGTTTGTGGAATAGTGACAAACTACAGTACTTAAAAATCTCTATAGGCAACGCTTTAAACGCCTTTATAGGTTACCTGTTTAGAGTTACAGAGGAGTGCTAGAATTATTGCTCTCTTAAAGTTTACCTCGATACCTCACGTGTGGTGCAAATACCCTTTACATATGCATGTGCGACTTTTGTATGCGTTTGCTTCTGCTTGCAAGCACGGCGGGATGGGGAGGGGCTTTCAATATTTTTTTTATACTCTCCCTTTAAATTCATTTTTTTTATCACTTTTATAACTATTACAAGGAATACATCCCCTTGTAATAGAAATAAGGATGACAAGGCCTCTTTATCGAGAGATCTGGGGTCAAAAAGACCTAATATTTCTTTTACCTTTAAAAGCAAAAAAAAAAAATTTTTTTTTGATCTTTTGCTTTAACCACTTCAGTCCCGGAAGGATTTACCCCCTTAAAAGAGAAGTATGTTTTTTGTTTTTTTTTATATTTCAGTTTCATACTTACCTAGGTGGATGCAGCATCGGTCCGATGGTGCATCTGTCCTCTGGCGCCTCTTCAGTGAGAACCGAGCGATCGAACATCGCCAATGGCTCAGTTCTCTCAGCTCACCGAGCAGAGAGCTGCTGACTGTCAGCAGCTCTCTGCTCTGTGCCCCCCCACTCACTGGAGCACTGAGCTGTGGAGGGGTGGGGTGCGGCCATCTCAGGCTCTCGGCAACTTGCTAAGAGCCTGAGACGGGCATCAATCCAGGCACCTGGCAGATCCCAACCCCATTGTTGGGATGACGCAGTGACTGATTTCTGTGACGTCAGCAGAGAGCAGACTTCAGACCGCTCTCTGCTGAAAACGAGTCACAGGAGTGCAAAACGAATTGCACTTCTGTGATCCATAGGAGAAGCCTAGCCAAACAAGCCCAGGCTGGACTTCTCCTTTAATGACCAGGCTATTTTTTGTGATACGGCACTGCGTCACTTTTAACTGACAATTATGCAGTCGTGCGACCCTGTACCCAAACAAAATTGATGTCCTTTTTTTTTACCACAAATAGAGCTTTCTTTGGGTGGTATTTGATCATCTCTGCAGTTTTTATTTTTTGCTCTATAAACAAAAAAAGGCTGACAATTTTGAAACAAACAACAATATTTTTAACTTTCTGCTATAAAACACATCCAATAAGAAAATGTAAAAAATCCAATTTCTTCATTCGTTTATCGAGTTTGTATTCTGCTACATATTTTTTGGTAAAAAATCTCAATAAGTGTATATTAATTGGTTTGCACAAAAGTTACAGCGTCTAAAAACTATGGGATAGATTTATGGACTTTTTATTTTTATTATTTCTCAACTCATCTTCCAGGACGGCACACCTGAGAGATGAGAGGCTCCTCCCGACAGGAAACACAATCAATCAACAGCTGTTTTAAGTCCCCACCCTTCCCCTTGATCCTCAGTTTTTGATTGTGTTTCTCCCTACACGGCGAAACTGTTTGTTTTTTTCCAAATGACCGAAGCCTGGGGCTGGTGGTCTCCCCCTGGGAGCCGGACCAAATGCCTGGGAAGCCTCTGGGTCTGGCAGGATATATTTATCCTTCCCGGGGGGTTCCCCTATCCTTTCCTCAGGGGGGGCAGCAGAAACTGGGAAAGCCCCCCTGAGAGCTGAAGGCCCCTGGGTACAGTGGTGTCCCCAGAACTTCAGGGGCCTTTATCCTGTCTCCCCCCCCCTTACCTGTCCGGGCGTCCGTTCAGACGGGGGTGCTGGCCGTCGGTTCTTTCCAGGGGGATCGTATCCCCTGACTCCTGGGTCCCTGGTAGCTCGCGTGGGCTGCTGGGGAGGGTACCGCCTGAACGACCCGCGTTCTTACCCAGAAGGGAAGGCTGAGAGTCAGCAGGAGCAGGCGCCCACATCCTCCTTTCGAGGAGGCACCAGTTTACTATGGTGAATGTCTGCCTAAACCACCTCATGGGAATGAGGAACGTACGGCATTGCCCCCCCCCCCATGTGTATATACTGACTGGACAGTGCAGGACACAGCCTAACCTTGCAGCTCCCTAAAGGGACAGCAGTTGTGGGGGGGGGGGCACTTTGGCGGCTATCCTCCTTGCTTGTGGACCATAAGGATGGAAAAGCAAGCCCGGTGGCTGTGGAAAAAGGGGAAGACGACAACGGTGAGTCAAAAATCCCCAATCCCAGCCAGATGGTTTCTGGGCATTTGAGATAATCTCCCCTGGGGTCTGGATTCAAATAGCCCAGAAGCTTTTGCTAAAGACACCAGCCACAGCTCCCTCCTACATCAGAGATGCTGTATGGTGGACAAGTGGTGCAGAGGAGCGAGTGTGCCTAAACCACCTCAGATGGGAAAGAGGTAGGTAAGGCATTTTTTCCCCTTCCACCTGTATTTACTGAGTGGTGCAGTGCAGGACCTGGGGTCTCCATAACAAAATAGCCCAGAAGCTACTGCTAAAAGCCACCAGCCACAGCTTCCTCTTATAGCAGAGACACTGTGGTTATCACAACAGTAGGTTGCCAGCCTCTCCCTACATACCCGGTTGTGGTACATTAGTAGGGGTGAATACAGCAAAGAGGGTGACCTGGTAGAACAAAGAGTTCCTTACTGGCCAGGTATACCACTGAACAAGTTATTAATGGTGCAATGGTTGAAGGATTCAGGAGTAAGCTCCCTTGCTCAGCAGGTGCACTAGGTCAGGGTTTCTCAACTCCAGTCCTCAAGGCGCACCAACAGGTCATGTTTTCAGGATTTCCCTCAGATGAAACGGCTGTGGTAATTACTAAGGCAGTGAAAACTGATCAAATCACCTGTGCAAAATAGTGGAAATCCTGAAAACATGACCTGTTGGTGCGCCTTGAGGACTGGAGTTGAGAAACACTGCACTAGGTTATCTGGCCCTATTTGCCCAGCTGCCAGGAATCTGCTTAAAGTTGCTCCAAGATGCTTAAAAGCTGACCTAACTTTCAACAATGTGGCAGGGACCAAGCTTCTGTGTGGCACAGTAGGGGTTCCCTTGTGACAGATCCTCCTTTTGGGGGTTGCTTGCTATGGGTAACTTTTCATAAGCTCCAACCTCCCACTCCACTCTTACATTGTGGTTATATTTTAATGCAGGGGGTAAGAAAAACCTTTTTGGTTTGGACTACAGTCCACTCAGTGACAGATCTAAAGGCGATTTACCATAAATCGTTTTCCTATATCCTTTGATTAAGGATTTTCTGTGCAAACATATGCAAGAGCTAGATGGCTATATGATTGCTTCTTTAAGGGCTGCAGGTGGCTATTTACCTCCAGGCTAAATTGGTAACCACCTTTTTTAGAGGTCTTATATTAGTCTCTAGGGCTGGGCTCATTGAGACTTTAGTTACTGATCAGCCCCACTTGTGTATGAGCTGGCTAGCGTTTGCTCAATCTACGGAGGTAAGGTAGGACAACAGCTACTATAGTAAGGTGTCCAACCATTTTAGGATTGGTTCCTTCACTGGTGGTGAAGGATTAGTATCTACAGCCCAGGCTAGGCCTATGAAATAAATTGCTCCTGTTTGGTTATTTCATAAAGGGATACACCAGGACTCCTTCTTGGCTGCTCACCAGTAGACCTCAGTAGTGAAGGTTTGTCCTTGCTGGGGTGTTTGGCACAACTAAAGTACACATTGAGATTTGTGACCTCTCTGCTGAAGCTTGTTGGGTGTCCTTTATATCCTAAAGGTACTGCTTTGTTTGGCTACAGATCAGAAAATACAACAGGGAAGGTGGTCTGTACTTTCTGGTTTTTGTGCCGCACGCCAGAAACGCACATCATTGAGTCTGGTGATGACATTTCTGCTCATAATTGTTATATTGCTGCACATCAGACTTACACAAGATTGGGGTCTGTCTGTGGGGTTTTTGTGTCCTGTATTACTGCCTTATTGGTTGCTTATCAGAAAGGCAGCAGGAAAGATTGATGGCAGGGGTAGTACATATACTGCCTTTGGTAATCGGTACAGCACCACAAGGTGGCGTCGTGCTGATTCAGACAGTGCTATTAACGGCAATAGCTGCCGATTTTAGGCATGCGATTTGACATGTGAGTCGCATGCAAAATCGCTTCAATATGGATGTGCTATATCTATTCAGAATTGTTAGATTGTTGCACATTAGAGATATACACGATTGAAGTTTGTCTGTGGGTCCTGTATTACTGCCTTATTGGTTGCTTATCAGAAAGGTAGCAGTGAAGATGGATGGTCCTGATTTTGTTGGAAAATACAAATTGAACCTGGGCCATGGGTAGTACACATACTGCCATTGGTAATCGGTGCAGCACCACAAAGTGACGTGCTGATTCAGACAGCGCTGTTAACAGCAATGGCTGCCGATTTTAGGCATGCGACTTTGACATGTTGAGTTGCATGCCAAATCACTTCAATATGGATGTGCTATCTCTATTCAGAACTGTTATATTATTGCACATCAGACATATACAAGATTGAGGTCTGTCTGTGGGCCCTGTATTACTGCCTTATTGGTTGCTTATCAGAAAGGCAGCAGTGATGACGGATGGTCCTGATTTTGTTGCAAAATACAAAATTGAACCTGTGCCAGGCGTAGTACACATACTGCCATTGGTAATCAGTGCAGCACCACAAAGTGGCCCGGGCTGATTCAGACAGTGCGATTAACGGCAATGGCTGCCAATTTTAGGCATGCGATTTGACATGTTGAGTCACATGCCAAATCACTTGAATATGGATGTGCTATCTCTATTCAAAAAAAAGCAGAAAAAACAGGACAATCACCGCGCTATATTAAACTAAATAATGCAAAACCACCTATTGACAAATAAAGAATATTGTGAATTAAACCCAATCTAATGTAACAAATAAGTGATCAAATATATAAAGCAGCTGCTAAAACGTGAGATACACACATAACAAAATAGGTAAAAGAGGAGCAGCGCTGTGAGAAATGTTCCATGTGATGAACAGAATTAGTACATAGGTAAAAAACCAAAAATTATTTTTAAAATTGGGATAAGCTCCAAGTTCATAGATAATATAAACAACTGGACTGTCCTATTGAAAACCAATCTTGATGGTAAATACGGGACGTGAATATGGGAATCAATGAGTCCTTCACCACACCACTGTGATAGTAAAATTGTGCGCTTACCAAATGGCAAGCTTAGAAGAGCTTGCGACCTTAACCCGGTCGGGGCCTTTCAAGGTGGAACCATCAAGGAGAGACACACCTCTTGGTTTGAATTAGGCACACTGTTCTTCCAGTTACCACTCTAAATGGAGATGTGACCCCAGGCTAGGGATAAACCTCCAAGGGGGTGTACCAGAGAAAAAAAGGAAAGCAACATAGCGTAATCCTGCTTCCACTTTTAATAAAATCAAAAGAAATGCACTTACATGTAAAAGGATAACAATAAAACATTAGAGCCGGCCGGCTAGAAAGCGAACGCCCGTCCTGTAGACTGTAGACGGTAAATGCAGCACGTCAGCACGTCAGCACGCCCGACGTACGTTTCGTCACACTCTGACGTCGTCTGGGGCACGGGCGACGCACTGACGTGTCGCATTAATATACTGAAGCAACGTAACCAGACCTCGTACTGAGGACGGGACCGGAAATCACCTTGCGTTCCACCAGTTTAGGGCGGATGGCACAAAAACGCCATCTTAAATGTGGGAATGTGCGTAACATTCTATAACGATTTCCGGTGTAAACAGAGGAAAACCAACTTCCGTTCCTAAATGTAATTAACCACAGTAAGTGGGATTCCTCGTTATCGAAAGTGTAAATAGAAATATATTAATTAAAATTAATTAAATAAATGAATTAAAATCAAGCAACTTATTCCACAAAGAAATATGAGTGGGAATAAAGGGGAATAGAGAAATATCCCATCAAATCCCATGCCACGTAGCTAATAGACAGGAAAATCAATGCCTCTTTATTTAACCCCCCTGGGGCTATGGCGCCCTCTGTTAAAGTTTTTAAGGAGGTACTTCTGAGGGATCTAGATACAATGCCTGTCAAAAAGGTTAAGTTTGATCGAGATCTTCACATTGGACTGGACGCCCTATGTAACAACAAAGAAATAGTCATTAGACCCGCTGATAAAGGGGGAGGGATTGTGGTTCTGAATAGAGGCGACTATCTCCAGGAAATGTCTAAGATCTTGGGTGACAGAGAGACCTATACTCCTTTGGATTCTGACCCCAAAATTCCCTATCTTAAGGAATTGAGAAAGTTGGTGGATTGGGGACACACTCAAGGAATTCTCAATAAAAAGGAGAGGGCCTATCTGATACCTAAAGCCCCCCGGACCCCTGTGATCTACTATCTGCCTAAAGTGCATAAACATCCTACCTGCCCCCCGGGACGTCCCATTGTAAGTGGGATTGATTCCCTTACGTCCCGGGTGGGCAGGTATATAGACTTCTTCTTGCAACCTCTGGTGAGCAAGATGCCTTCCCTCATTAGGGACTCTAAACACACCATTAATATTTTGGCTAAATGTACTCCCACTCCCAACATGTGGATGGTGACGGCGGACGTTTCGTCCTTATACACGATTATTCCCCATGAGTTGGGTCTTTTCGCGGTTGAGTATTATTTAAGGAGGGACTCCGGCTTGTACGATGAGCAAATCAACTTTATTTTGGTACTTTTAAGGTACGCCGCGTCCCACAATTATTTTTGGTTTAATAAATGTTTCTTTCGACAGGACCGTGGAGTCGCGATGGGGGCTAAATATGCCCCCAGTCTCGCGAATCTATTTATGGCCCTGTGGGAGGAGGATGTCGTCCATGTTTGCCAGAGGCCCCAGTTAAAACTGTGGGCCAGGTACATTGACGACATCCTCCTCCTGTGGGATGGCAGTCGCAGTGACCTTGACCTCTTTATGGAGGAACTTAATTCCAACAATAGAGGCATTGTACTTAATTTTGAAGCCAGTCAGTCCAATATCCATTTTTTGGACCTCAATATTGGCATACAAGGGGACCGGTTTGTAACCTCTACTTATTTCAAACAAACAGACCGGAATTCATACATTCCTTTGAGCAGCTGCCATCATAGCTCCTGGCTCCGGTCCGTTCCTAAGAGCCAATTCCTACGTCTCAAACGGAACTGTACGGATAACTCACAATTCCTGGAACAAACTGAAGTCCTGATGAACCGTTTTGTGGAAAAAGGGTATAATAGGGAATTCCTAACCCAAACTCTGAATGTCGTTAAGGGTATCGATAGGGAACAGTTACTTATTCAAAAAGCACCCCCTAGAGAAAGGTCTGTCACTCTCCCCTTTATCACCACTTATTCTATACAGCATACAAATATAAAAAGCCTACTCAAGAAACATTGGCATCTATTGGGGAATGATCCGATTCTGAGAACTGTTATTCCAGATAAACCACAAGTGATCTTTAAAGGGGCATCATCACTTAGGAATAGATTGGCCCCCAATGTTCTTGATCCACCCACTAGAGGCATTCAGGGCCTTTTTGACAATCTGAAGGGGTACTATAAATGTGGGAGATGTCGTGTCTGCAGGCTCAACTCCGCAACATCCAGACGAACCCAGAAATTCACCTCTAATAGCACTCACGAGGAACACGATATTAGGCCCTTCATTACATGTACAACGGAGGGGGTCGTCTACTTACTGCAGTGCCCTTGCGGCCTACAATATGTGGGTAGGACCAGGCGACCACTCTCCGTTCGTCTAAACGAACACATCACTAACATTTTGAATGGCTTCCCGAAACATTCTGTTTCTAAGCACTATCTGACCACACATAATAAAGACCCCTCTAAAACACTTTTTTTAGGAATCGATAGATATCGTCCCCATTGGAGAGGTAGTTCTTTGGTTAGGAGCATCTCAAAACTTGAGATGCTCTGGATACATAAAATCAAGTGCTATGCCCCCTATGGGCTTAATATTGACACTGACACTAACGCCTTTATCGATAATTCATGAATAATGCATGATTCTCAGAACTTCCGGCTTGTACTCATTTCCACCCCTTTAGTGTTCCTGGATGCCTCTAATGAATGGTCTTTACACTGTTAATTAGACCTATTGGATTTGTACCTCTGTTGGGATGGTAGATGCTTCATTGAAGAATTGTGTCCGTCTAAGGGGGTATGTGTCATATTAGTACCTGCGTGGATCTGGGACTAGTAAATGCTATATAGTACTTCTTTATTCTCCCAATTTGGTTTATTTCACAATGTATATATCCCTCTGCTTGTATATGGTGTTCCTAATGCTCTCGAGAGATGGGAGAAATCACCTTCCTTTCCTCTAGGTATATTTATCCTCAATTAGATTAGTCATTTATTTATACAGTTCAGGGCGTTCACAGAGCTATGGAAGGCTCTGGGACGCCCCTATATATGTAGCGAATGATTTTCCTGTCTATTAGCTACGTGGCATGGGATTTGATGGGATATTTCTCTATTCCCCTTTATTCCCACTCATATTTCTTTGTGGAATAAGTTGCTTGATTTTAATTCATTTATTTAATTAATTTTAATTAATATATTTCTATTTACACTTTCGATAACGAGGAATCCCACTTACTGTGGTTAATTACATTTAGGAACGGAAGTTGGTTTTCCTCTGTTTACACCGGAAATCGTTATAGAATGTTACGCACATTCCCACATTTAAGATGGCGTTTTTGTGCCATCCGCCCTAAACTGGTGGAACGCAAGGTGATTTCCGGTCCCGTCCTCAGTACGAGGTCTGGTTACGTTGCTTCAGTATATTAATGCGACACGTCAGTGCGTCGCCCGTGCCCCAGACGACGTCAGAGTGTGACGAAACGTACGTCGGGCGTGCTGACGTGCTGACGTGCTGCATTTACCGTCTACAGTCTACAGGACGGGCGTTCGCTTTCTAGCCGGCCGGCTCTAATGTTTTATTGTTATCCTTTTACATGTAAGTGCATTTCTTTTGATTTTATTAAAAGTGGAAGCAGGATTACGCTATGTTGCTTTCCTTTTTTTCTCTGGTACACCCCCTTGGAGGTTTATCCCTAGCCTGGGGTCACATCTCCATTTAGAGTGGTAACTGGAAGAACAGTGTGCCTAATTCAAACCAAGAGGTGTGTCTCTCCTTGATGGTTCCACCTTGAAAGGCCCCGACCGGGTTAAGGTCGCAAGCTCTTCTAAGCTTGCCATTTGGTAAGCGCACAATTTTACTATCACAGTGGTGTGGTGAAGGACTCATTGATTCCCATATTCACGTCCCGTATTTACCATCAAGATTGGTTTTCAATAGGACAGTCCAGTTGTTTATATTATCTATGAACTTGGAGCTTATCCCAATTTTAAAAATAATTTTTGGTTTTTTACCTATGTACTAATTCTGTTCATCACATGGAACATTTCTCACAGCGCTGCTCCTCTTTTACCTATCTCTATTCAAGATTGTTGTTGCACATCAGACACATACAAAATTGAAGGTTTACTGCCTTATTGGCTGCATATCAGAAAGGACACAACAGTGAAGGTTGTTTGTCTTTTTCTGATTTGTTTTTGCTGCTCAGCAGGGAGACACATTGAGGGTAATGACATCTCTGCTCAGTATTGGTATATGCTACACATCAGACATACACAAAGATTGAACATTGTTTGTGTCCTGTATGTCCTATATTTACTGACTTATCGTCCGTATATCAGAAAGGCACAGCAGTAAGTGGTGTTTCTCATTGATCTTCCTTGCTGTTTCTTAGGTATACACAGTAGGGGGTTGTTGGCTGCACTCCTCCTGGGAGCCACAGCATGGGGACCCCTTGTTCGACCCGAAAACTGCTTTTCCTGCGACCTGTGTAATCTTGAGGTCTGTGGTTCCGTAAGCAGGGACTGCTGGATACGCTGCGACCTGGAGTCGCACAGTCACGAATGATACCCTTTGGAAGCCATAGTAGGACTTCTCATGCGTCTTGCAGTCCCAAGTGGCAGGTTGGGTCACACGGGTGTGGGAACCCTAAGCTTATCTGTCCCTTCTGGTTCAGGTTTTGCAATGCTGCAGGAATACTCATTGTGGAGTTATTGCCTTATTTTGCAGTAGACCAGAAAGATCGCAGCTGTAAAGGCTGTCTGTTGTTTCTTTGTTTTTATGTTGCTGCACAGCAGAAATACTCAACATTGAAGCTTGTTGGTGCTTTCTGTTTCATATTGCCTTACCTTATGGTACTTCAGAAAAACACAGTGCTGTAGGTTGCTTGTGTTCTTTCTCTGTTGGTTCTATGTAACTGCACTACAGAACTGCATAACAGGAAGTGTCTTATAACTGTACTTGGTGGTTCGTCATAAATACGCAACATAGAAGTTTGGGTCTTTCTGTCTTCTCTTTATAGCCTTGTTTTGCTGTACATCAGTAAAACACCACTGTAAGAGGGGGTTCCCGGCCTTTCTGTATTTACCAGTTATGACCTAGCTAGCTGCACTTCAGAAATGCGCAGCATTTAAGGTGTGTTTGTGTCTTAATGCTTACATATTGGCCGCACATCAGAAAACCAGACTGTGAGGTTCAGATTTGGGTCTCTTCCCATATTTGATATTTTGGTTTAGCTAGTCACACTCAGATACACAACATTGAGGTCTATGCTTGTGTCCTTTCTGTCTAAATCTATTGTGCTATGTCCACAATCTATGATTTTTTTATTTGTGATATTAATAATACATGTATCACCTTTTTGTATTTCAGCCTTCTCTTCCGTGAAAGGGCCTGGAGTCCAGGTGCAGATGTCACATGTCAAAAAGCCTCAACCCCTTACATTCAGGGATGCCAGAGCCATTTCCTAGGGTTGAAGCCCAGTAGAGTTATGGGTCACTGGAGGAAGGCGATAATGAATCGCCCTGTTTAATAAGAACTTAGGAAGTTCGGTTCAGAGGAGTTTTATGGCCTGAAGATGAAGTATAAACATGTATACCCGACCAAATAGGTTACAGCTCGGTGCATGGCCTTCATTTTGCCCTTCTAGCAAAACTAGATGTAGCAGTATGAGTGTTCTCCTCCTGCTACGGATGTTAATCTCCTGAGTAGGCTCTCAGGCATAAGTAAAACTATAGATTGGGCATGCCTTAAACCCAGGGGTTAAGTTTTTGTTAATCTATTTCCCTTAAGTAGGTTTCCCTTCAGTCTTTGCTGACGTAAAGATAAAAATGAACAAAAAAGGTTGTCTGTCAGGGGCCCCCCTTTTGGCAGTTTTATTTCCCTGGACAGGGTTGTGTTAAGACAGGCTCCCTTATTGATCAATGTAGTGTCCTTGTCTTACAACACAGCTCTCCGATTAATCTTTTTAGTGGTTCTAAGCAGCACCTATAGGCAGAATAGGCCATTGTTGTTAGATGTGTGACAGGCAACATTGATAACCTACAAGTTTAACATGTTTTCTGATTCCATCTTTAAGAGCCCACTCCACCTAGATCCTGCATCCGAAGCAGAGAAGGCAGGGACACTGGTGGAGTAGACCGGCAGATAAGCCGCATGATCCAGCTAAGATACCTTCATCAAGCATATGGAGTGAAGGTAAAGCTCACTGCAGAACCGAGGTTCGCCAAGAGGGTCTTGCAGTGGTCCCACCCTAAAGGTAGGCCTGAGCTACTTGATTATCCTCTCAGGTGTGCCGTCCTGGAAGATGACTTGAGAAAAGTACTAGTTACTTACCGGTAACTGTCTTTCTGGGAAATCTTCCAGGACGGCAGGCCTACTTCCCACCCGTTGGAGGAGGGAAAATTTTAGAACACTAGAAGGTGAGTACCTATGAGGAATGAGGACTTAAAACAGCTGTTGATTGATTGTGTTTCCTGTCGGGAGGAGCCTCTCATCTCTCAGGTGTGCCGTCCTGGAAGATTTCCCAGAAAGACAGTTACCGGTAAGTAACTAGTACTTTTTTACTAGTAATGGCAGCGATCAGTGATTTTTAGCAGGACTGCGACATTGTGGCGGACAAATCTGACACTAAGTGACACTTTTTGGGAAGCAGTGACACCAATACAGTAATCAGTGCTAAAATAAATACACTGTCACTGTATCAATGACACTGGAAGGGAAGGTGTTAACATCAGGGGCAATCAAAGGATTAACTGTGTTCCCTGGGTGCGCTTTCTTACTGTGTGGGAGATGGACTGATTGGAGGCAGAGACATCTGTGTTCCTGATTAGCAGGAATCCACGATCTCTCTATTCCTGTCTTACAGAACAACAATCTGCCTTGTTTTCATAGGCAGACCACCGTTCTGTCTCTCCAGCAAATGATCGTGATAGCCGCCGGACCCGCTGATTGACTACCACTGTGTCCAATCACAGTGGGAGCGCGGCGCGGCCCCAGAGCCAAAGTTAGAAATCACCTACAGGTATGTGATTTTGCGCTTAAGGGTCGCCCTGACACAGTATATGTACGTGGGGCGGTCCTTAAGTGGTTAAAAAAAAAACAACTTGTTTACTTCCAGCCTGGACCAGAAGTGATGTTGTGATGTCACTTCGGTCCTCCCAAGGCCATAGAGGCGATCAAAGCAGATCCACCATTTAATTGCATGTGTGGTCAGTCGGTGACACCATCGGATCATTTGACGGGCGAACCGGCGAAAACAGTAAGCCCTAGAAACATCAGCGAGGGGGCATCCCCCCGCCTCTTCAGAAAGCGTTCTAGTGGCTCATGAGCTGCTCAGAACGCATTCACGAGAAAGCCAGCCGCCAGCTGCTAAAAACAATACCAAGGTTATCAGGGCCGTAGATAGTTTTTTTTTTTTTTCCTGGGTGGGTTCGGGTCTTTCAAACTTAAAGGCATCATTTACACTTTTATGTTGGGGGAGGTACAGTAAAAAATATGTGACAGCAGAGTGGGAGAATTTGCAATGCAGCGCAGCAAAAATGATCCCCATTCAACTGAATAGAACTCAGTGCACGCAGTTGTGGTGTGGTAGTGTACTCATTAGTACAGCGAGCTCCTCCTAAGCTCCCTAGTTTTTGTTTTTTTTTTCCTTCAGCCCGCTGGTTTATACTAAAAAAAACTTTAGATGTCATTTATATGTTCTAAATGGCCATGGAATGGAAAATACACCATGAATACCTACAGCCAGGATCCCAGATGTTCCAATTTTTGTCAGCTGCTCAGCCTGTTCACCTGAGTGATGGGCTGAAAAGAGCCACTGCTGTTAACATGTATCTGCACATCCAGTGGTCCCCATGTTTAAGCTCCAGGGGACTAAGCAAAACACATTGGGATGGGGCCTGGCGGGAACCCGGGCTGAGGTCTCTCCTATCACTACTACATTACCATAGGACTCCGTGGATGTGTGGCACCAGGGATTTTTTTTTCTCTCTTCCCTTCAGTGACTACAGGAGCTGGGATGAGCTCCATCCCTTGCCGACACTCCTGCAGCACATTCGGTATCATCTACATTACTCCCCACATCAATTAAGCCTGAGCGACACACTAATAAACCGTGGGTCACAGTGGTTACCTGCTATTAGGGACAATTTTTTCACCCTGGATGCAAAGAGATTTTATCCAAAGGCAAAAATGTATCCCTACCTGCAGGTCACCACTGGATGTGCAGATAGCGGTGAATACATGTTTACAGCAGCAGACAGCCTTGGCTCTTTTCAGCCCATCTCTCAGGTGTACAGACTGAGCAGATATTACAACATCTGATCCTGGGTGCAGGTATTTGCAGTCTACTTGCTGCACCATGGTCATGTAGGATGTATGAATGAGACCTAAGACTGGATTTTAGCTAACCTTACTGTGCAAGTTGAGCAGGTGCAAGGGGCAACATATTGTGGTGGGCAGTCAATTCAGAGATTTATTTAAACCTTAAAAAAATGTGTCCTAAGACATTTTATAAAATGTTTTAAGAGATGAAAAAAAAATATTGTGCACTGCCTACCACAGGATGGTAGCCTTTTGCACCTGGTCAATATGGTTGGCTTTTATTCAGTCTTAAACTGTAGCAAACCCAGCTTTTGAACTTGTACCTACAAGTAAGCCTATAATAACGCCTATCTGTAGGTATAGTGAATATCTCCTAAACTTGTGGTGTTTAGGAGATAATCACATGGAAAGCAGCCGGTGATGTCACCGGTACATGCGCTCTGATGGGACAGCATACTGCTTGGTTGTACTTCTCCTGGGGAGGAACGCAGTTCGTTCTGCACTTTTGTGACCCATTTTTAGCCGACAGCCAGCTATAGCCCGCTGTCAGCTGACATCGCTCAGCAGGTCCAGGCTGTGGAAAGATCCTAACTTTAAAGTCAGGATTCACCCAGATGCCTGGACCAGCAGCTCGCTCAGCCTCTTAGCGAGCCACAGAGACCCTGAGCCAGCCACTCCTGCCCCCTCCACAGCCTGGCATTCCAGTGAGCTTGGGGGGGGTCAGAGCCAGGGATTGACAGTCACCACTCTTTGCTCACTGAAGGCTGAGAACTGAGTAATCAGCGGTCTTTGTTCGCTCTGTTGTTGGGCTTAGAAGCAGCTGGGGACAGATGCAACGTTGGATCAATGCTCCATCCGCCTAGGTAAGTATAATAAAAAAAAAAAAACCTCTATTTCTTTTATCGTACATCACAAGACACAGAGCCATAGTAATTACTATGTGAGTTATAGTCCACCTTCAGGTGCTGGACACTGGCACGTCCTAAACAGGAAGTTACCTCCCTATATAACCCCTCCCACTACCGGGAGTATCTCAGTTTTTTCACCAGTGTCTAAGGTGTTGGTCATAAGTGAAGATGTGCTGTGCTGAGCTCCTCTGGAGCAATCCTTGCTGGGCTAGCTATGGAGCCGGATCCAATCAAAGTGTCTTTTAAGCCAAATTGAATGGTACTCGGGCCTCGTATCCAAAGAAACGAGGTTTTGCCTGTAACGCTTCTCTTTTTAGAGAGCTGGACCCTGGGATCCAGTACTTTTGGTATTCAGGCCATAAAGTTTTACTGGCGGGGTGCTTTTTACAGGTCCAGGATTGTGGGTTCCACGAGGGTCCCTGCCTCCTGAAGGTTTGTTAACGGAACCCACCGTGAAGGGTAAAGATTGGGTCTGTTGGTTTTTACCACAAAAAACCCTGCGGCGGGAAAGGTAAGTGGAGTTTTCTAAGAAATTTTTGAATTTTCTTATGAACTGTCTCCTTTGATTAGTAAATGTTGTCTTGCCTAAGTGTCACCACTGGGGGCTGTATGGAGCACGTACCTTCTCATGCTTTGCTCAGAGATCACGCTGTGTCACAGAAGCAGCAGACTTTTTCGTCCGACTAGCAGGCAGTCCTCCGTTAAGTGTGGGGGGGTTTTGCTTCCTCCAGACACCCCCACCCGAGCTGAACTTTTCCCCTCTTTAAGAGGCTGAGTATAAAAGAGAACTAAAAATGATCAGCAATGCCCTTTTCTTTCACCGCCCCTACACGGCGGCAGCTTCCAGATCGCCTCCATGCCATCCCTCCCTCACTTAGCTGATCCCGTCGGATCGGAGGCCCGTGCTTGCGCGGGAAATCTCTTTTTTTTTTTTTAAAAGAAAGGAGGGGGCGCAATGCGACAGCAGGGGCAGGGCTTAGCGCGGCGTTGGCGTCCGCGGGAGTGTGTTTTTAAAAAAAAAGAAAAACTCCATTTATGCTAGCTGCAAAATTGTCGGAGAGACATAAGAGCGAAGAAGAGCATGAAAGAGGTTTTGGTGATACAGGCATTTCCTATTTGACACATTTACTATTTGCATCAGGCTGAGCATTAATAGCAGCGGCAGTGGCTGGACTATTGCTCAAGCAGTGGATGCGATTTCTTCTGGCAGTACCTCTGCTTTGTGCATTGGACTATGGTCAGAAGGGGGGTTGAAACACCCCCAAAAAAGAGCTAAAAGGGTCTCCCTCAAGCTCTGGAAAGCCTACTCATCTCTACAAATGGCATCCTCCCCTGAGTAGGGGTGGCTGGTCAGATTGAGCATCAGGGTCATGAAATGTCTGCAATGGTTTTTAACACTGCAGCCCCTGTTTATTTTATGATAATTAAAAAAAAAAAGTTTAGCGACTTTAAATGCATCCCAGTGTGGGTCAAAATGCGAGAGGTTCTCTTCCATTACCCAGGACCCTCAAGCTGAGGAACTAGGAGCAGGAGAAGATGAATTCCCTCAGGGGACCGTGGTAAGGCTGATGACTCCTCTACTGAGGTGTCAAATGCGGGGGAATCAGTTATTCCAATCTTAAGATTGATGGTGCAATTTCTTGCTGAATGATTGCTCCGCATTTATGTACCCTTAACTGAGTGTTTGGGTTCACTAAAGCCTCCTCAAGCTGTGCATGACTTTTCCTGTCCATTCATTGCTGGAAAAGCTTTTTTGTATCTGAGAGGATCACCCAGATAAGCATTTTTTTCCCTCCGAAAAAGTTTTCACACTTTATCCTATGGTGGAGGAATATCACTAAGTAGGGTATACCAGCAATTAACGCTGCTATATCCTTTGTGAATAAGTTTGACTTGTCCAGCAGACAATGCTCAAATGCTTAGGGATCCAGCGGATAAAAAGGTGGAATTCCTACAAAAAAAACAAAAACTTTTTTTCCCTGGCAGATTGAGTGTCTCAGCCTGCGCTGACAGTAATTGCTTAATCATTGGGAGACCAGTTTAAACAGGTGTTCAAGGTTATCCTGCTCAGCGGGCCCAGGAGGCAGTTTTATGTTTGCAAGAGTTGCTATGAGAGATTCTATCCTTTGGGCCTTGCGCCCTTAGCTAAGCCTTGAAAGAAGCTCCTAGCTAGTCTTCCTTTTTGCGGTGAAACAGCTATTTGGAGATGTTTTGGATAATACATCCATTTCTAGTGGAAAGCACCCCTTTTGCCATTTAGGAAAAGGAGTAAATGTATTTTCGTTTTAAAGCTCCTTCTCCTGTGCCAGCCTCCAGGCAGTCATGGCGGCTTCCACCGTCAGGTTCAATCAAATAGGGGGAATTCTTCTTCAGTTCTAAAGGATCTGGCAGGAAGATTGTCGAGACGAATGGGGGACTTCCTCAATAGCTCCACGGTACAAACTGGAGTTCTAAGAGTTCCTGTCTCCTCTTTTTCTCAGATCAAATGTTTCTAAGGATCCAGAGAAAAAGAAAAAAGTCCCCATGTAAGAACAGAGGTTGGGGTTTGATTCAAACCTCTTTTTTTCACGGTGCCAAATCCGAATGGACTTTCTGGATCTCAAAAATCTAAATTCAATTCCTGAATATAACCACTCTTTTTTTCGTATGGCGTCAATCCAAATCAGTTATCTCCATCCTACAAGGAGGAGAACTTGCATCAATCGACATTAAAGATGCATACCTCCATATGCCTATTTTCTCGCTCACTAGTAATATCTGCTTTTCAAGGTGGAAAATCCTAATTTTCAGTGTGTAGCTCTGCTTTCTGGTCCAGCTACTGCACCTTGAGTGTTTACAAAGGTTCGGGCCCCTCTTCCAGCCAGATTAAGGGCCCAAGGTATAACGATTATGGATTACCTAGTCGATCTGTTCTTGATAGACCAGTCTGTAGCCCGCTTAGACCAAAGTATGGTCGCCACATTCAACTACCTGGAATATCTAGGTAGGATTCTCAACCTAGGAGAAATCTTTTTTAAAAACATGAAGGCTAAAATACTTGGGTCCGATCATAGGTACACCCAGAAAAGGGTATTCTTACCCCAGACAAAGATCAGCGCCATAAGGGAACTGATTTAGGTGGTCGAAGCAAGATGAATTTCTTCTGTTCAACTTTTCATGAGGTTGTTGGGAAAGACGGTGGCTGCATTCGAGGCCGTTCCTTATGCTCAGTTTCATTCGAGACTGCTGCAAAACAGTATCCTATCGGCTATCGTCTGACTCTAGAGCCTACGGCCACATCACCCTAATAGCGCCTGATCTCGTCTGATCTTGGAGGCTAAGCAGGGTCGGGCCTGGTTAGTACCCGGATGAGAGACCACCTGGAAATACCAGGTGCTGTAGGCTGGGTGCGCCGGAGCCTCAGTTTATGGTTAATATCCAAAAATCTACTAAGGGGAAAATCGGTTATCACTGATTTATGCATTCCCTCCTATTCTGCCTGCGTTCACGACTTCTAAGCAGGATCAAGCAGGAAGGGAAGTCATTGATTCTTGTGGCCCCCAACAGGGCCCAGGAAATCTTGGTATTCAAATATCGTAAAGATGGCAGTAGGGGACCCATGGACCCTACCATCATGGCCAGACCTCTCGCAAGGTCTGGTGTTCCATCCTACTTTACAAATGCTAAATTTAACAGTCTGGCTATTGAGACCCACACTCTGAAGAAGCGTGGGCTGTCAGGCTCAGTAGTTTCTACCTTGGTTATTGCAAGGGAGCCAGCCTCCATGATTATATATTATGGAGTCTGGGAAACATATGTCTCCTGGTGTGAAACCAGGAGTTGCACCCCAGGAAATGGGTCAAAGGTAGAATCCTTGACTTTCTGCAGATGGGGTGAGAAATATGGCTGGCCTTAAGTGCTTTCTAAGGACAAGTCTCGGCCTTATCCGTATTATTTCAATGACCACTTGCTTCGCATTCTTTGGTCCATAACTTTATTCAGGAGGTAACACGGCTTAATCTCCGGTTAGGTAACCCCTGAAACCCTGGGACTTGAATTTAGTTTTGTCAGCATTACAAAACAGCCTTTTTTTGGGCCGATACGACATATTCCCTTGGTCCTTTTTTGACAAGGAAACTATTTTTCTGGTAACCATATTTGCTGCAAGAACGGTATCAGAATTGGCTGCGCTTTCTTGTAAAGAGCCATATTATTATTGTTCACAAGGATAAGGTAGTATTGAGTTCTCATCCTAACTTTTTACCAAAGGTAATATCAGTTTTTATTTAAACCAGGATATTGTTCTACCTTCATTTTTCCAGAACCCTGTTCTATGGAAGAAAAATCACTACATTCTTGATGTGGTGAGAGCAGTCAAAGTCTACTTAAAGGCGACTGCTCAGATTCGCAAAACGGATGTTTTTTTCTTGTTGCCTGAAGGTCCTAAAAGAGGACAGGCAGCATCGAAATCTACTATTTCTAAATGGATTTGATAAGTAATTGTTAAAGCTTATGGTTTAAAGAGGTAGTTCTACCCTCTCAAATCAAAGCGCACTTCTCTAGGGCTGTTAGTGCTTCGTGGGCAGTGCATCACCAAGCCTCCATGGCTCAATTCTGCATGGCCGCAACTTGGTCTTCAATCCATACATTTACCAGATTCTATCAGGTGGATGTAAAAAGACATGAGGATGTCGCCTTTGGGCGCAGTGTACTGCAGGCAGCAGTATAAATCCTCCGATTTCATGGTGCCCTACTTTGGTTGTGTCACCCTCCCCTCAGTTGGCATTGCTCTGGGACATCCCACATAGTAATTACTATGGCTCTGTGTCCCGTGATGTACGATTAAAGAAAATAGGATTTTTATAATAGCTTACCTTTTCTTTTCAAGTACATCACGGGACACAGAGGTCCCGCCCCTCATTCTAGTATACACGTGTATTGCTTTGCTTCAAAACTGAGATACTCCCAGTAGTGGGAGGGGTTATATAGGGAGGCAACTTCCTGTTTAGGGTGTGCCAGTGTCCAGCACCTGAAGGTGGAATATAACCCACATAGTAATTACTATGGCTCTGTGTCCCATGATGTACTTCAAAAGAAAAGGATTTTACAGGTAAGCTGTTATAAAAATCCTATTTTTAAAGGAAAAAATCCCCAGATTCCCACTGTAAAATATCTCCCTCCCTCAAATTTCCCCCCAACAATTAAACACCCCTGTCTCTAAACCGACCCACCAAAACAAAAATATCCCCCTCAGTCAATACCCTCTCCCCCAGCAAAGATTTCTAATTATGAAGAAAATCTCCCTTCATCCAATCAAACTCCCTTCCAGAAGCAAATCCCTGCCATTAACCACCCCCTGTAAACTTCTCCACAAGAAACCCCCCCCCTTCTCCAAAGCAAACCCACCCCCCCTTTCTTTAATCCCCCCACCAAAAGAAACCCCCAGACTGGAATTCTTACTTCCTCCTTCCTAAAACAGAAAATTGATGCCTCCCCCACTTACCAGACCTCAGATTCAGCATGCCACAGAAGTAGGAAAACTTCTGCATCCCCAGTCTCCCTTCAGCTGTGTCAAATGATACCTTGAGTTCCCAGGAGTTCCCTCAACTGTGCACTGTGCCGGCATCTGAGACCTCGCAGTAATTTCATGCTTTTCAGGGGGACCCCTTATTAAACTGAGGGGATGGGGCACAATAGAAGGGGGGCTGGCTGCTGCAATCCGAAGCTCTGATTGCTTCTACTGTGCTGATGCTGAGGCTAAACAGCAGGGACACTGTTTGGGCATTTTGCCAGGATGCTCTGGGGGGGTGTTTGAACACCCCTGACACCCCTTTATCTACGCCCCTGAAGGTTATAGCTGATATCCTTAGGAGGCAACATATTCCACCATAGATCACTTTTCAGAGGGGCGGCAAGGGCTGTCACACATGCGAATGAGCCCTTAGAGAACCGGCCGAAAGGTCAATAGACTACCAGTGCAGTGATCACCGCACTTGTGTTTCATTGAGAAGTTCATCAGCCGCTGTGGAAGGCAGGATGTGTAGTTTATTCATTCCCTGGTCTTTGTGAATGAATGATGCAGCTGTGGAGGCAAAGCCACACACAGCAGCACAAAATTCAAATCTGACAGCCGCCGCTGGGAAGAACAGACCCTGGATTAGGTCAAGGGTTGGGGGATCAACATGGCACAATGTTACATTCCAAATATAGCTGTAACATAATTTAAAATACTGGAGTTAGTCTTTAGGGCCAATTGTCATAGCAGGTGGACAAGGCAGTGGGGGAGCATGTGGAAAAGTTGTTGGGGAGGGGGGGAGTGCTTTTTATAATAGGCAGGGTGACAGACTGCCATTTATGTGAGCTGAAAGCAAAAAGTTTACCTGTAAAAAGCAGCAACACTGGCAGTCTCTCCCATGCCTGCTAGAATTCCACACCACAGCTCTGGGGGGGACTGAGACTGCTTTGAGGATCTGATTGCAAGGACTGAGCCACTGAGTACTGGTTCCAGAGACAGACGTGGATCCAGGACAAGGTTCCACAAGTGGTGAGCAGTTACAGCTGTGCTTACTACACCACTAGTAGCAGTTCAGTGCCACATGAGACTGCCGATTTGCTTCATAACCCCAAAGTCAACCACTGAATTCAGATTTAAAGGAACAGTAACCAAGTGCACCACCGTACAGACTGGGCCTCACCTTTATTCAGATAAAGTCTGCAAACCAGGCATCAGACAACTACCTCTCAGGGGTACCCCTTTCAGGAGTTATACATACACCTACATTCAGGGAATATACACAGAGTGCACGCTGGGACACTTATTTGTTGCAGAGGGGTACAGCGAGACTTTTCCTTACTGTTTATATCAGGGATATGCACTTATCGGACCTCCAGCTGTTGCAAAACTACAAGTCCCATCCTGCCTCTGCCTCTGGGTGTCATGCTTGTGGCTGTCAGAGGCTTGCTATGCCTCATGGGACTTGTAGTTCTGCAACAGCTGGAGGTCCGCTAATTGCATATCCCTGGTTTATATGGTTTGTGCTGCTTATAAGTAGGTTACCTGTTGTGTTAATGCAAGCTAGGCTGGTGTGGCTGCCTAAACTACGGGGGAAAAAAGTTAAGAGTACCAGGCAAAAATTGAACTCCTTTAAAAACATATGTGCTCGGCCCTAAATCCCCCGCCCCCCCCTCGTTTTTGGAAAAAAAAATTTTCAGACGTTTTTGGTATGTTTTATTTGAAACTTCCATTTCACGGCACTGCTGCAACTTAGGTCACTTTCCTGGTTTTTCTTGTGCCATTCAGAAAGTGTCACGTGACTTGCGCATGCGCAGTAGGAAACAGGCTTTAAAGCCGCAAGGCTTCACTTCCTGTTTCCTATAGTAAAGATGCCTGCACCCGGAGCCAATGGAAAGATCGGCTTCGGGTGCCGACATCGTGGGCTTCCTGGACAGGTAAGTGTCAGCAGCTACAGTATTTGTAGCTGCTGACTTTTTTTTTTTTTTTTACCCAGGCTGGAACTCCGCATTAACTTTGTTTTACTGCTCCACGTTTTGTGGGCTTTTGGGGTTCAGCCTCCTGTCCTATGATCTATGAATGGCAGAGGTTTAGATCTCAGCAGCGTCGGGTCAGCGAACAAAAGGATGGGATTGTACAGGACACGCTGATTTGCAGTTCTATTGAGCACCAGCTTTCAGAATTCACCCAAGTCTTGAACTTCTCCCATCGAGTCATACCAGCTATGGACTTCACCCACAAGTATTTGACTTATACAGGTACTCTGGGGCAGGCACTATTACATCAGATAGAGAAAGGACATTCTGTCATGTTATGTTGATTATGCCACACTCTTAGTAAAAGATGTTAACCGCAACAAGCCTGGTCTGAAGTCATTCAAGGGGTACACATGAGGTCCTGGCGCACACACAAGGCTATGAGTCTGCAACAGTACACAGAAGGTTCTCATAACATTTCAGCTACAAAAGGTTAACTGCAAACAGTGGTGTGGTACATTGTAAGGTGACAGGTTCTCCAGCTCCCTCCCTAGTTGTCTGTCTCTGTTGGTCCCCAGGAGCAGATTAGTGTTACGGAGAGTTATGACCTGGTTACTGGGTACAGAGAAACAAGGGTTAGCACTAGGAATGAGCCGAACACCCCCCACCGTTCGGTTCGCAGAACAGGCAAAAACTTTGTTCAAGCACCATTAAAGTCTATGGGACACGAACATGAAAAATCCAAAGTGCTCATTTTAAAGGCTTATATGCAAGTTATTGTCATAAAAAGTGTTTGGAGACCTAGGTCCTGCCCCAGGGGACATGTATCAATGCAAAAAAAAGTTTTAAAAAGGGATGTTTTTTCGGAAGCAGCGATTTTAATAATGCTTAAAGTGAAACAATAAAAGTGTAATATTCCTTTAAATTTCGTACCTTGGGGGTGTCTATAGTATGCCTGTAAAGTGGCGCATGTTTCCCGTGTTTAGAACGGTCTGACAGCAAAATGACATTTCTAAAGGAAAAAAAAGTAATTTAAAAGTGCTAGTGGCCGGCTATAATGAATTGTCGGTCCGGCAATACACATAAAAGTTCATTGATAAAAATGGCATGGAATTGCCCCACAGGGGGACCCCAAACCAAAATTTTTTAAAAAAATGCGTGGGGGTCCTCTTAAATTACATACCAGGCCCTTCAGGTTTGGTATGGATATTAAGGGGAACCCCACGCCAAAATGTAAAAAAAATGGCGTAGGGTCCCCCCAAAAATCCATACCAGACCCTTATCTGAACACGCAACCTGGCAGGTCGCAGGAAAAGAGTGGGGGAAGAGAGAGCGCCCCCCCTCCTGAAACGTACCAGGCCACATGCCCTCAACATTGGGAGGGTGCTTTTCGGGTGGTGGCCCCCCAAAGCACCTTGTCCCCATGTTGATGGGGAGAAGGGCCTCATCCCCACAACCCTTGCCCGGTGGTTGTGCGGGTCTGCGAGCGGGGGGCTTATCGGAATCTGGAAGCCCCCTTTAACAAAGGGACACCAAGTCCCACCCCCCGTGTGAATTGATAATGGGGTACAAATGTACCATTTCACGAAAAAAAAGTGTCAAAAATGTTAAAGACAAGAGACGGTTTTTGACAATTCCGTTATTCATTTCTTCTTTCCCCATTTCTTCCATCTTCTTTCTTCTGGTCTTCCTTCGGTGTTGTTCTTCTTCCTCCATCTTCTTCTTACCCTGCTTCTTCCTCCGCTTCCTTCTCCGGTCTTCTCGTCCAGCATCTTCCTCCGGCTTCTTCTCCGCTTCGTCCTCCGCACAATCCGCCTCAGTGGGAGTGTTCAGCTGTGTGACGCTTCTGTTGAGGTGACAGTTCTTATATAAATGAAGGCCGGGCCACCTGGTGACCCCGCCCCCCTATGACACACAGGGATATCCTTATGGCTTTTCCCGTGTTGTCAGAGGGGGGCAGGGGTCACCCTGTTTATGTAAAGGACGAATCGGTGAAGATGCCGGATGAGAAGACCGGAGGAAGAAGCAGGGGAAGAAGATGATGGAGGAAGAAGAAGAACACCGAAGGAAGACCAGAAGAAACGGTGAAAGAAGAAATTAATAAAGGAATTGTCAAAAACCATCTCTTGTCTTTAACATTTTTTACACTTTTTTTGTGAAATGGTAGGGGTACATTTGTATATTCACACGGGGGGGCGGGATCTGGGGGTCCCCCTGTTAAAGGGGGCTTTTAGATTCCGATAAGCCCCCCGCCGCAGACCCCCACAACCACCGGGCAAGGGTTGTGGGGATGAGGCCCTTCTCCCCATCAACATGGGGACAAGGTGCTTTGGGGGGGCCGCTACCCCAAAGCACCCCCCAATGTTGAGGGCATGTAGCCTGGTACGGTTCAGGAGGGGAGGCGCTCTTTCGTCCCCCCTCTTTTCCTGCGGCCTGTCAGGTTGCGTGCTTGGATAAGGGACTGGTATGGATTTTTGGGGGGACCCCACGCCATTTTTAAAAAAAATTTGGTGCAGGGTTTCCCTTAATATCCATACCAGACCTGAAGGGCCTGGTATGGAATTTAGGGGGACCCCCATGCATTTTTTTTTTAAATTTTGGTTCAGGGTTCCCCTGTGGGGAAATTCCATGCCGTTTTTATCAATGAACTTTGTGTATTGCCGGACTGACAATTCATTATAGCCAGCGCTAGCACATTTAAATGACTTTTTTTCCTTTAGAAATGTCATTTTGCTGTCAGACTGTTCTAAACACGGGAAACATGCGCCACTTTAGTATGCCTGCATAGACACCCCCCAGGTACAAAATTTAAAGGAATATTACACTTTTATTGTTTCACTGTAAGCATCATTAAAATCACTGCTCCTGAAAAAACGGACGTTTTTAAAACTTTTTTTTGCATTGATACATGTCCCCTGGGGCAGGACCCAGGTCCCCAAACACTTTTTTATGACAATAGCTTACATACAAGCCTTTAAAATTACCACTTTTGACTTCTCCCATAGACTTTTAAAGGGTGTTCTGCGGCTTTCGAATTCACCGTGAACACCCCAAATTGTTCGCGAATGGGCGAACAGCTAATGTTCGAGTCGAACTCATGTTCCTTAAAGCGGAGTTCCACACAAAAATGGAACTTCTGCTTTTCGGAACCCTCCCCCCCTCCGGTGTCACATTTGGCACCTTTCAGGGGGGAGGGGGGTGCAGATACCTGTCTAAGGCAGGTATTTGCACCCACTTCCGGCATAGACTCCCATGGGAGTCTACGCCTCTTCCCGTTCCCACCGCGCTGTCTGCTGGGAACACACAGCTCCCAGGAGAGAGCGGGGACCACTTGGGACGCGCAGCGCGACTCGCGCATGCGCAGTAGGGAACCGGGAAGTGAAGCCACAACGCTTCACTTCCTGATTCCCTCACCCAGGATGGCGGCGGCAGCTGCCGAGAACCGTGCGGGTTCTCGGCATCCCCTGCCGACATCGCTGGACCCTGGGACAGGTAAGTGGCCATGTATTAAAAGTCAGCAGCTGCAGTATTTGTAGCTGCTGGCTTTTAATATTTTTTTTTTTTTGGCGGTGTGGGTGAACCCCCACTTTAAACAAATAAGTGCAGCGCAAAAAGAAACTAAGAAATGTGTATTTTAGGAAAGTCCATATGATCAAAACTGAAATTCAATTCCTCTTGATACAGATAGGCCAATCCCTTTTCATAACGCATCAGATGTGTTAAGTATAATCATGAGAGTGCGCTTACCGGACAAGGTGGACCCCTTAATTACAGGGGGTCAGACAAGCCTGAATAAGCCAATGGTGAACAGCTACGCTGGATCCCATCTGCAGGGAACAATCGTCGGTTGTCCTGGGTAAATCCGTACCTTGAATGCAGGATGGAAAGCAGCAGTCCCCCAAGAAAAAAGGAAAACTCTAAGAGCGGTCCGTATAAAACTCCTCCAAAGTTTATTCAATATAAAACTACTATCTGTATAAAAGCGCTCAATGGCGCAGCAATTGGCAAAAAAGCTCTCGTTCAATAGAGAGTCTGTTCGCATCCGAACAGCTGTAAGCATGAGATGGCAGCGGGTGACGTCGGCCGTGAAGCTCCGCCCCGTACCCGGCGTTACGTCCACAAGGACTTCGTCAGCGAGGGTGGAGCTAGCCTGTCACCCGGGGAGATAGATATACACGCTAGATGTCTACAGGGAGTGTCCGATTACCGGATACGGAAACCGAGGCTGGAAATCTTTAAAAGTATAAACGGGACATCAACCAAGGACATAGCTAATAATTAAATAATAAATAAAGGAAGTTTAATATAGAAAAAAAAATGCATGGGTCCTAAAGATTATACGATCTATATAATAAACCAATGTAAATTCATTATAAAACCCTCCAGGACACATTAATGTAAATAAATAAGCACCCGCGGCCATCTCTTACAATTTTTAATGAAGAAGCTTAAAAATGATCAACAACAAAATAAAAACAAACAAAAATATAAATATGTGCATATTACTGATGGCAGATAAGAAGAAAAAGCTTAAAAAGCAGCAAATGAGGCTGAAAAATTGTCAGTGTTTACATACCCCGAGTGCGGTCAATTGTTTGTTAGAGATAAAACAGTTGAGATCAAACTCAACGTTTAATCCTCTAGGGACCGACACTCTGGTTTTCAAGGATCCAGAAGGATTCTCTCCGTCTAAGTTGCCTAATAAAGTTACCACCCCTCCAGTGTTTTGTGACCTTTTCAATACCCCAAAATAACAATTTTTTAGGGTCCCTGTTGTGGCATAATCTAAAATGTTTAGAAACAAAATGGGTCTTAAGGCCTCGTTTGATGTTATTTACATGCTCAGAAATGCGGACTCCTATCGGTCTAGATGTCCTCCCCACATACTGAAGACCGCATTCACACTGCAGCATGTATACTACACCTACAGTATCACATGTGATTAAATTTTTAATCTGATAGGTTTTCCCAGTGGCACTAGCAGAGGAATCCTTCTTTCTCTTATTATTAAATTTGCATTGTCTACATGCTGGACATTTTCCTGCACGCGTAGAAACCTGACATAAAATTAAAGATGCGATTTTCTTTAATAACAGGAGGATCCACCACACCGGGGGCTATTAAGTCCCGTAAGGTAGGTGGTCGCCTATAAATAAATTTCAGGCGAACTGGAAGGATGGGCCCTAAAATATTATCTTTTTTTAAAATATCCCAGTGTTTTAAAGTTATTTTTTCTATCTTCTTATGCTGAATGTTATAATCAAGGATTATCCTGTATTGGGAATCATCCTGGATAACATTCTTGTTCCTATTTGAGTCTGCTACTAAAATAGATCTGTCAAGGGATCCCACTCTCAATAACTCCTCCGTGATATATGACTTAGTATAACCTTTCTGTACAAATTTTTCTGCCATAATATTGGCTTGTGAAAAGTAATCACTATCCAGAAAGCAGTTACGCCGAAGGCGAATAAACTGCCCTCTAGGTATATTCAGTAACCATGTGTTATGATGGCAACTATCCAAGGGAATGTAACCATTCCTATCAGTTGGTTTACAGTAGTTACGTGTTCTATAAGCACCTTCATGTTTAAAAATTTCCAAGTCTAGAAATGCTATGCTATTGGCATCAGCATTCCATGTGAGATGGATATTCTTGTTATTACCATTAAGCCTAGACATGAATAACTGGAGACTGATTAAGTCTCCCTCCCATATCATGAAACAATAATTGGGAAGGGAACCAGTGTTAGAGCTTACTCGGGGATCACTGCCACATCCCAAATAAGGAGAGAAATGTGCCCCAAGGGGGATAATATGGGCAGTGTGTCACCGGGAAATGGATGGATGGTGTAAGTGTCAAATACACAAATGTTGTTAAAAATTTATAACAAAAGTTTATTGAATACAAAATATACACAAATGTCTATGGTATAAAATCACATGAGTAGAAGAGACAATGAACAATAGTAATCAAACTGCTGAGGTGCTTTGGTATGTCATGCCAGCAAATTCAAGTATGACTCGCTGGGGTGAGAATACGGCAGCACATGATACTCTACATGTTTCGGAATATAGAGAGGTTCTGTTCCCTCTATACAGTGTATTTCCTTCTTCAGGAGTTTCGGGGGAGCAGTTTTGATATTTTTCTAGAAAAAAAGAGAAGGGGATAGATATATATATATAGCTATAAATCAGTCAATGTATTTAGCACCAACATAGGGTATAAAACCATTATGTCTAGAAGTATGAGAGACTGTTAAATTACAGACAAGCATATGTGTGTAAATGTACTCACAGAGCATACGACTCTTCAGCATATATACTGTACACAAGTATACCAAGAGAAGGACTCCCACTTCCTAGAGTCCAGAGGATTGCATCAATTGGTCAAGAATCCAGGTACTGGATATAGTTTGATGGATGAAACCTGGGAAGGTTGAGGCTGCACTAATGATCAGTGCCCCGATTATCAGTGTAAATGTCCCCCTGTAACTGGAAAGCCAGTTATCAGCTTTCCTTTCCTCAGCACTGAGGAAAGGAAATGCGAATAACCGGTTTTTGTTTACGTGATCAGCTGATCACATGGTAAAAAAGCCTAAGTCATTGGCTCTTTACCCTGATCGGTGATGCGCCGTGTCAAGGGACACAGCTCACTACCGATCGCCACGCTATGTGAAGGACATCATATGAAGTCCAGTCAGGATGGTGAGGCACTACCTATAGCAGATTGATGGCCGGACGAGAAGGTGTTAACTTTCACATGACCGCCGTCCCAGGACTGATGAGCACGCCTTCAGGCAAGGTGTATTCCTAGTGTTGGAGCAACTGACCCTTCTTGCACCAGGCGTAGCCAAAAAACTTGCTCTAGGGTAGGCCTCCTGTGTGACCCTTGCACTTGGCACCCAACAAGTTAAAGGGGGAACATATGAAGGAGATGTCATCTGTCTATCATACGCACCCCTGCCCCTACATGCCCTTTAATAGTCCTTAGAAAATTAAAAGGTAAACCGCAGAGGAGAAGCTGAAAAGCATGCAGGAAGTTGTGGGAAGAGATGGCTAGCAGAAAGGGAGAGCTCATAACATGAAAGGAGATTTTTCAAGTAAGCTTATATTGGATTGTCAAAAATAAGTATTTTTGTATTTTTATTGCAATGCATGGACCATAGATCTCCTTTAAGCTGGGTGGCTGTGTAAACAAGTAACAAAACATCAAAAACAGAATTTTTTTTAAAAAAAGTCAAATTTTATTGTATTACACATAGAAAAAAAACAGTAAGCACATTAAAAACAGGTTTATCAGTTTATATTTTGTAATATAATTTGCCCCCCCCCCCCCCTCAATCTACCCACGCCACCCCCTCTGTTTTGTATGGTCTCAGACCAGTAAAATAGGAAGTATATTTTCATTTAGATTTTTGTGATAGTATTTTTCTGAAAATAATTTTATGCACTAACTCCATTTTTTCATGTTCCTGCCATACTCTGAGGGTTGTATCTTGTAAAAGGTTGTAAGTGTATATATTAAACCACAGAAAGAACATAGGATTATTTACATATGGCAATGTAACTTTTCAGTGACATCACATTCATTTACATAGAAAAATGTCAAAGTCAGTAAGTGAAAGTCCAGGGTGTGTAACGAAATGTTAATGAGACAGAGCAGAAACCAATACCATCAAGAATCAGAAAGGGGGTTCCCAATTCTTGAAGTGGAAAACCTATCACTGTGGTATTTTCATATAAAAACACACCTACAAAGAATTGTCTTGCACCAGTAAGGTCCTGCAAATGAGTTGTCAAAGGAAATTTAAATGCATTCCATTATGATTAAGTTTGAATCAGTCCGTTAAGGGTCAAGTTCATGAAATATTATAGGAATGTAATGTGTGCATTTTATTTTGACATGTAAACATTAGGTAAATCTGAAATAATTTTCAGTGTTAAGGTTTATGTTGTGTTAGATATCATCATCATCATTCCTCCCCTGATACTTTATAAACACAATGAGCATTATGATTGCAAATAACGTACATAAGGAACCAAACACAAGATACGCTATGCCCAGAAAGGGGTTCTTCCCTCCCATCCAAGATACGGTGCTGAAGACAATTTTCTTTCTTCCTCCAAAACTTATAACTTGATAATCTGTTGAGAAATGGTTAAGGTTTCCTATTCACCAAAGTTTACAATTTTTCCTACAGAGACTGTTGCTAGTTTAAAAATTGGGCAGCAAATGGGGCAAGCAAGTCCATTAATTGCTGTACATTAATTGCTTAAAAAACATTCTTGGTGCACCTAAGCAGCCACTGTCTGTGCTCAGGAGGCGATCCTGCTGCCACTTTTTTTTTGTTTATATTTGCTGAATGGCAATCTTTATAAAAAAGGGACTAATGTGCTGTAACTGCAAACTGAGCTTTTGGGCTTGTGGTTGCAGCATGGCCTTATTGATTTGAATAGGTTTGACAGGCAACATGCTGTGATACATTTGCAGCGGCTGTGACTCTTTACCCCCTCCAGCTGTATTGGAGATTTTAGGTGGGCAGTTGGGGTGTAGTTAAACCACAGCTCAACCACTTGTTTTCAATTTACTTGTTTTGAGTGTTTGTAGTGAACACGGGGAAGAAATTACTGCATAATGCAGACTACACATGGCCAGATTTTGTTTAAGATTAAGCTAGCAGACGAAAAAAAAATTACTAATTATGTGGTGAAAGAACAGGGATTACTTAAAGCATTTGTTACCCCAACACTTCACATTCCTGATATGTGCCTGATGTACCATGTACTTGTATGAGAAAGTATTCTGTTCCCTTTGTATTGCTTCCTTTGTGTGAAATCTCTGTTCCTGTCAGTGACTCTGCTTTCCTATTAAAAACTGACCACACCAAGCAGGAGAACACACCGTGGTCTGTTCCCTAGCTGTGCTGGGAACTCAGCCTCCTCTCCTCCAATGATCACACTTGTTTCTCCGCCCCCCCCCCTTTAATTTCTTTTTTGCACTGATTACTGCATTGGTGTCACTGATCCCATAAACCGTGTCCCTAAGCCCTGGTCCACATTGGTGCGATTTGACATGTCAAATCGGCGGCAATGGCACTGTCCTAGTTGGTGCGATGCCGCACAGATTTCCAAAAGTAGTTTCTGTACTACTTTTGGCGATTTTGGAATGCGCTTTCCATTGACATCTGTGCAGAAACCCGCACAGATTTCTCTGAAATCAGGACGGATATGCAGGAATGAAATCGCGCAAGTTCGGCTGAACTCATATGATTTAATTCCCGCACTCAGTGTGAACCTGGGCTTAATGTCAGATTTGTCCGCTAAAATGTTGCAGTCCCGCTAAAAATCACTGATCACCGCCATGAACAGTAAAAGAAATAAAAAAGCTCCATAAATATATCCTATAGTTTGTAGACACGAACTTTTGTTCAAACCAGTCACACGCTTATTGGGATTTTTTTTTTTAAACCAAAAACATGTAGCAGAATACATATTGGCCTAAACTTAAGAAATTTGATTTTTTACATTTCTTTATTGTATACGTTTTATAGCAGAACATAAACAATGTTTTTTTTTGTTTTTTTTTTTCAAAATAGTCGGTCTTATTTTGTTTATAGTGCAAAAAAAAACACAGGAAGTGATCAAAATACCACCAAAAGAAAGCTCTATTTGTGGGAAAAAATGACATATTTTATTTGTGTACAGCGTCACATGACCGCGCAATTGTCAGTTAAAGCAGAGTTCCATCCAAAAATGGAACTTCTGCTTAACCGTTTCCTCCCCACTCCGGTGTCACATTTGGCCCCTTTCAGGGGGGAGCAGATACCTGTCTAATACAGGTATTTGCTCCCACTTCCAGGCGATAGATCCCCACAGAATCTGCGTCGATCTATGCCAAGTCCGGCCCCTCCTTCACTCCCCCCACTGTCTTCTGGGAGACACACAGGTCCCAGAAGACAGCAGGGACCACTCAGGACGTGCAGCGCGACTCGTGCATACGCAGTAGGGAACCAGGCTGTGAAGCCGCAAGGCTTCACTTCCAGGTTCCCCTACTGAAGATGCTGGCGCCTCCACCCGGGAGCCGAGGGATGGGTCGGGTGAACACCTTGCAGGCGCCCTGGACAGGTAAGTGTCTTTATTATAAAAGTCAGCAGCCGCAGTATTTGTAGCTGCTGATTTAATTTAATTTAATTTAATAAAAACTCCGCTTTAAAGTAACAGTGCCGTATCGCAAAAAATAATTATGCCACAGTTTCATAGGATTTCCTTTAGTTGGTACATTAAAATATATAAAATTAGTCCCTTCCTGACAACCCCCCTTCTACAAATACACGCTGTCATCCTCTTCCCAGGTTCCCAGCTTTGGGAGGAGAATAATTGAAGTCTCTTGTTTAGAAACTGCAGCATCCTTAAGGCTGGGTTCACACTTGTGCACTGTGGTTTGGCTGTAGCATGGGTGTATCCATGGTTTTTGTGCATTTTTCTCAGGTTTTTAGCCGCAGCCCCTTAGACACGTTTTTGCAGCTTTTTCTGAAAGCACACCAAAAAAGCAGCATGCTTTTGGTGTGCTTTCAGAAAATGTGGCAAAAACACATGACCTAATAGAAGTCTTTGGGACTGCAGCTAAAACGTATGAAAACCACTTATATACCCATGCTGCGGCTAACCCGCAGCACACCAGTGTGAGCCCAGCCATAGATGTCTCTCTGATTTCCAGGTGCAATCTGTAGAGTGCTGGGGGGAAGGTTGGATAATAGTTTTCTCTATTGGCTAATAAAAAAAAACCGCCAAAGTTCAAGAACGCTGTATACAAACGCACCAGAAACTTTCTGTCTCATACCTGGAACACAGTCTGATAGGTGCTCAGCCATTGTATTCTACACTGAATACAAAGCTTCCTCTGACTAGTTGAGTCAGAGGATGGGACACCAGCCTGCCTCTGACTTCACTGCTAGAATACATTGCTTTCTTTGAATGGCTGAGTACCAATCAGATAGACTCTAATCCAAGTATGAGACCGGAAAGTCTTGGCTTGAAACCAGAATCCTTGAATGCTATATGTAGCTTCAGCTACATACAGTACATCCAGCAGCCTCACATGTTAGCAAGGAACATAGTTCATTTGGGCCAGCTTGGATGTAAAGTGTAACAAAAGCTGGAATTCAGTTTTAAGTCAACAGAGTCTCTTTACCTATTTAAGCAGGTCGAGATGGCCATACTACTTATTTTTAACATTGTCCCTGGCAGGTGAATTATAAAGTAACCAATATCTAGAAATCTGAAAAATGTTTGGGGTAGTAAAAAATAGTAAATAAAGTTCCACAAAAAAAAAAAAAACACGTTACATTTTTTTTGCCATTTTTGTCCATTTCTCTGCTGATTACAAAAATGTATTAGGGTATTTTTTAAACAAGCAGGAACATTTACTTCACGATTTGGTCTGGTCAAAAACATTTCTATTACCAATGGACCTAAAAGGGTTTTCCTTTTTGTATTAGAGTGAGGATTTTTTTTTAATTTTTGTTTTGGAGTGAGAACTTTTTTTGTCTGACACCATGGGGGAGACGATCCCCATCTCTCACTTTCTGGACCTGCGAGATCAGGGAACACCTGAAAGGCTTTAAACCTTCCCCCACTATCAAAAAAGTTCAACTTGAACAGCTTTAAATCTGAACAGATTAATAAAAATACATGCACATTTTCTTCCAGTTTCTGTGAAAAGGATACTGTACTGAATCTCAAGTTTGTAATCTCCTGGGGGCAGACCAGCTGAAAAATTTCCACTGTCAATTCTACGATACAACTTCCGAAAAGTAGGCAATGCTGCTGTTCTCATCCATACGATAAAGTCTTCATTTTGAAAGCCGTTATTAGTCTGGTCACTTGACAGTTCATACACGGGCTTTGACCAATTGATAGGCTTTGCTGTTTTCCCTGTTGTCCCTGTGAGGTATTTAAGAAAACACCAAGTTGCCAAATCAGGTTCACTTGGGTATAAAAATCACTGCATCCAATTACAATAAAATACAAAAAAAAATGGGTGTTGTATCTGTGTTAGTAAAGGAGTTACATGCATATATTTAAATTATGTGAAGAGCAGAAAGGAAATCAGATGCTCCCATAAATGAAAAAGCAGATTTTATTAAAATAAGAAAACAGCATACACGCTGTCCTTTATTGAATGTTTATATTCCTTGCTGAACCCATGACTGCATACTGAAAGAAGTGCGTACATGCTCCAAGACTGAATATACAGTATACTGCATACATTTATATTTACAGATTTTAGCCATTTTTTTTCACATCACCATTAAAGATCTGAAATAAGCTTTGATTGCCATCAACTGGATTCTGGAATTTAATGTTGTAATCGGTCCACCATGCAATCCCTTTTCCATTTAATGGAACTTCCTCATATAGTCCACTACTGTTTAAGTAAAGCAAGGTAATAGAATCTGAAATGGGATAAAGAAAAAAAAAAAATTACAAATTTGAAAAATAGAGCCACTATCATTCAGCATTAGGGCCCGTTCACACCAGGACGCCATAGGCTGTAATTCATGGGTTTTGCACTGTGTTTGACAGTCAATTCAATTGGCTGTAATGTACATGTATAAGCAGCCTTACCTATATTGCAGAATTCTTACCATTAAACATGCTGTTAGCAATAGCACCACATGGAGCAATTGGCTTTTGCTCAGAATTCACTCTATATGGGAAACAGTCATTAGATGGATTCTAAAATTGAAAAAAAAAAAAAAAAAAAAAAAAAAATCGAATTACTATTCACACGACTAAAATCAGTAAATAAAAAAACACTGAATCATCCTAAAATAAAAATGACAATATACAAAATAAACTTTAAATGCCTAATACTATCCACAATGTAAAATTTAGCTTTGGATGCAGTGGGGAAGGGGTAGAACTTAAAAAAATTAAAAAAAAAAAAATCAATCTTTTTACTTTCTGCTATAAAACATGTCCAATAAAAAAAAATTGAAAAAAATCAAATTTCTTCATTTAGGCCAAAATGTATTCTGCTAGATATTTTTCCCAATAAGTGTATATTGATTGATTTACGCAAACGTTATAGCATCTACAAACTATGGGAAATATACTGGAATTTATTATTTATTTTACTAGTAATGGCAGCGATCAGCGACTTATAGCAGGACTGCGATATTGCGGCAGACAATCTGCCACTTTTTGGGGACCAATGACAATAATACAGTGACCAGTGCTAAAACATGCACGGTCACTGTACGAATGACACTGGCTGGGAAGGGGTTTAACAACTAGGACGATCAAAGGGTTAAATGTGAACCCACCGTGTTTTTGTGTACACTGTGTGCTGCTTTCACTAGGGGAAGAAATAGATTCTAGTCCCTGCTTTGCAGGTACACATAATGCATCCCTGCCCCCGTCAGAATGGCGATCTGCCTGATTTACATAGGCAGATCGCCGTTCTTTACCGATGATCGGTGGATCCCGGAGGACATCGAGAGCCCGGCACCCGCAAATCTGCTTGAAGCAGATTTGGCTGTCCCCATAACAAGTGTCCCCTTTGGAGAGCTCCCCTCACCTCTTTTTCCCTGAACGACTAATCTAATGAAGGTTCAGATGCTGAATCTGAACTGAACCAGTAGTGGCCGTTTTCTGGGCCAATAGGTGAGAGGGTTGTCAATCAAAGGGTGGGTGTTGCCCCGGGGGGACGTGCAACGATGCAAAAAAAAAAAATGCTAAAAATGTATTCAGCAAGGAGAGGGTCTTTTTAGGAAACTTAAAAAAGTTCAATTGTGACAGGTGTGGGCAGAACACACGCACAGAGCAGGAGAGTTGGGTAAGGATAGGTTTACAAGGGTCGTATGGGCACAGACAGGAAATCAGGGCAATCTGGCACAAGGGTCAGGTTTAATGTCATAGGACAATAATCTTTGCACAGCAGAGTAGGCAGCAATGTGGCACAGCAAGGGTTAAGTCCAGCACACAAGGCAGTATTTTGGGCACAGCAAGAGTTAAAGCATAAGTTCACCTTTTTTTGTCACGTTACACCTATTTTCAGGTAACGTTACAAATAGATGAATTGTATCTCTTTGGTTTAGCAGGGACCCGTGGAGAGTCAATCGATCTGCGGGCAGGCTGGTTGTACCCAGGTCGATTGATACAACAAGTCTGTCAGATTTTTTTATATGTGTAGTGTTAATTCCCATAGGAGCCGCTGGAAATTTGCCCAGGTTCTTCCCCAGTCACAGCCACACTTTAACTCAACCAGTCTAGGGGTGTTTTTGTTGTTTTTATTTTTGGAGACCTTGGATAGGGTTTAGGGAATTGAGTGAGATATTCCAAAAACAGAAACTAGGTACAGGTTGAGGACAATTAACTTTTCTGTAGGGCTAAAGCAGAAGTCTTTGCATATAGCAAACTGTGGACTTAGCTTTGTAAAAGAAGCAGTTAACAGCACACAAGCTTTTTCATTTAGGCCTCATGCACACGAGACACTGTTAACCACTTGAGCCCTGGACCATTATGCTGCCTAAGGACCAGAGGTCTTTTTCCAATTTGCGCGGTCATGCAATGCTGTACCCAAACGAAATTTGCGTCCTTTTCTTCCCACAAATAGAGCTTTCTTTTGATGGTATTTGATCACCTCTGCGGTTTTTATTTTTTGCGCTATAAACGGAAAAAGACCGAAAATTTTGAAAAAAAAGATATTTTCTACTTTTTGTTATAAAAAAAATCCAATAAACTCAATTTTAGTCATACATTTAGGCCAAAATGTATTCGGCCACATGTCTTTGGTAAAAAAAAATGTCAATAAGCGTATATTTATTGGTTTGCGCAAAAGTTATAGCGTCTACAAACTAGGGTACATTTTCTGTAATTTACACAGCTTTTAGTTTATGACTAAATAAAACATATAAATACCGCGCTAGCATAAGGGTTATACCACTGTAAAAAAATATAAAATATAAAAAAGCTGCAATCCTAAAGTGAGGCGTGCACACAAATATATACAAAAAATCAAAAAAAGACTGCGCTAGAATACATATTAAACACCTTATATGATTAGGTAATTACAAAGAGAAATAAATCAATTATTCAAAGGTGAATGAATAAATAATAAATAAGTCAGATATGACACAAACAATGACATGAAATTATATGTGTCAACTGCCAAAAGTAAGTCCAAAGAAATGGTGAAAATGTTCAAAGGAGAAAGTGAGTCTCTGAAGTCAGAGCTGGATAAGGGGTGATCAAATGGTTACACTCAGCACCCAGTGAAAAAAAATCCTCCACCTTGTAAGATGTAAGCTTACCAGAGGTAAGCTGGATTAAAGCTTATCTTGGATATCCTCAAGGAGACACAACTCTATGGACCTCCTCGCCGGGAAGGGGAAGACAGGGCCTCTCTTGTAGCGGACCTCAGACAGCGTGCCAAGGGGACCCAGAAATAAAAGGAATGTCCTCCATAGTGTAAATCCGTTTGGTATTTTAATGTGAAATAAGGTAAAACACTTACATGAAATCTGGTTAAAATCACAGAGACAGCCGGCCGGCTAGCATACACCCGTTCGGTAAGATGAAACGATGACGTCAGCGCGTCGACCTTCCGACGTACGTTTCGTCCTATTGGACGTCGTCATGGGAACGGGCGACGCACTGACTCATCGCTACTTATAAGCACAAAACGAAACCAAGCCTCGCTGTGAAGCTCGGATGACGTCATCACAACATCCTGTCGAATAAGGATGTGTGTATCGAATAACATGGTATAGGCTGACGCTTCCCCTGTCAGCCAATCATAGCAATCTATCGTGAAGAAAGAATTAGATAAGTAAAACACTATAGAGGGCGTGATCGAAACACTCATATACGCCATCTAGTGGGCTGAATGAAATAAGCATTCAAAGCCACATCTTATTGTATAAAAAGAATAACTAGTAGATTAAAATAGAAAAAAAAGGGAACTAAAAGAAAAAAACTTTATTATGTATAAAATGTGATATCTGAATATCTAAAAAAGAAAGACTAGCTGACGCCATCCGAGAGTCAAAGGAGGCTAGCAAAATTAAATGGACATCATATCAATATAAAAATTGTGTATGACTCAAAAATGACATTTCATCTAAATAATGAATAAGAAGTATCACACCTCTCATCCCACTCAATAGATTAAATGGGATAGTAATAGGATAATGGAAATGAAACCAAACAATCAATTGTTTTAAGAGTTATCTAAAAAAGCATTTAGATCTACTTCTACATTAAGCCCAAAGGGGGTATAGCATTTCAATCTGTGTATCCAGGTCATCTCGAGTCTGGAAATCCCTCGTAAAACAGACCCCCCCCTCCAATGTGGAGTGTATCTATCAATACCCAAAAAGATGGTTTTCCTGGGGTCACGGTTATGTACTTCTAGGTAGTGTCTTGAGACCGGATGTTTAGGAAAACCGGTTAGGATGTTAGTAATGTGTTCATTCAGCCTTACGGATAAGGGGCGCTTGGTTCTGCCTACATATTGTAGGCCACAAGGGCATTGGAGAAGGTATACCACTCGTTCTGTAGAACATGTGATAAATGATCTGATCTCAAACTCCATCTGAGTGCTAGTGGAAATGAAGTTATGTGTCCTTCTGTGTGTACACCCACTAAGGGAACACACCCTACACCTCCTGCACTGATAGAAATATATGATCGGTTTCTATCAGTGCAGGAGGTGTAGGGTGTGTTCCCTTAGTGGGTGTACACACAGAAGGACACATAACTTCATTTCCACTAGCACTCAGATGGAGTTTGAGATCAGATCATTTATCACATGTTCTACAGAACGAGTGGTATACCTTCTCCAATGCCCTTGTGGCCTACAATATGTAGGCAGAACCAAGCGCCCCTTATCCGTAAGGCTGAATGAACACATTACTAACATCCTAACCGGTTTTCCTAAACATCCGGTCTCAAGACACTACCTAGAAGTACATAACCGTGACCCCAGGAAAACCATCTTTTTGGGTATTGATAGATACACTCCACATTGGAGGGGGGGGTCTGTTTTACGAGGGATTTCCAGACTCGAGATGACCTGGATACACAGATTGAAATGCTATACCCCCTTTGGGCTTAATGTAGAAGTAGATCTAAATGCTTTTTTAGATAACTCTTAAAACAATTGATTGTTTGGTTTCATTTCCATTATCCTATTACTATCCCATTTAATCTATTGAGTGGGATGAGAGGTGTGATACTTCTTATTCATTATTTAGATGAAATGTCATTTTTGAGTCATACACAATTTTTATATTGATATGATGTCCATTTAATTTTGCTAGCCTCCTTTGACTCTCGGATGGCGTCAGCTAGTCTTTCTTTTTTAGATATTCAGATATCACATTTTATACATAATAAAGTTTTTTTCTTTTAGTTCCCTTTTTTTTCTATTTTAATCTACTAGTTATTCTTTTTATACAATAAGATGTGGCTTTGAATGCTTATTTCATTCAGCCCACTAGATGGCGTATATGAGTGTTTCGATCACGCCCTCTATAGTGTTTTACTTATCTAATTCTTTCTTCACGATAGATTGCTATGATTGGCTGACAGGGGAAGCGTCAGCCTATACCATGTTATTCGATACACACATCCTTATTCGACAGGATGTTGTGATGACGCCATCCGAGCTTCACAGCGAGGCTTGGTTTCGTTTTGTGCTTATAAGTAGCGATGAGTCAGTGCGTCGCCCGTTCCCATGACGACGTCCAATAGGACGAAACGTACGTCGGAAGGTCGACGCGCTGACGTCATCGTTTCATCTTACCGAACGGGTGTATGCTAGCCGGCCGGCTGTCTCTGTGATTTTAACCAGATTTCATGTAAGTGTTTTACCTTATTTCACATTAAAATACCAAACGGATTTACACTATGGAGGACATTCCTTTTATTTCTGGGTCCCCTTGGCACGCTGTCTGAGGTCCGCTACAAGAGAGGCCCTGTCTTCCCCTTCCCGGCGAGGAGGTCCATAGAGTTGTGTCTCCTTGAGGATATCCAAGATAAGCTTTAATCCAGCTTACCTCTGGTAAGCTTACATCTTACAAGGTGGAGGATTTTTTTTCACTGGGTGCTGAGTGTAACCATTTGATCACCCCTTATCCAGCTCTGACTTCAGAGACTCACTTTCTCCTTTGAACATTTTCACCATTTCTTTGGACTTACTTTTGGCAGTTGACACATATAATTTCATGTCATTGTTTGTGTCATATCTGACTTATTTATTATTTATTCATTCACCTTTGAATAATTGATTTATTTCTCTTTGTAATTACCTAATCATATAAGGTGTTTAATATGTATTCTAGCGCAGTCTTTTTTTGATTTTTAGTTTATGACTGCCTATGTCATTTCTTGAGGTGCTAAAATGGCAGCGCAGTACAAAACCCCCCCAAATGACCCCATTTTGGAAAGTAGACACCCAAAGGAAATTGCTGAGAGGCATGTTGAACCCATTGAATATTTATTTTTTTTGTCCCAAGTGATTGAATAATGACAAAAAAAAAAAAAAATTTACAAAAAGTTGTCACTAAATGATATATTGCTCACACAGGCCATGGGCATATGTGGAATTGCACCCCAAAATACATTCTGCTGCTTCTCCTGAGTATGGGGATACCACATGTGTGGGACTTTTTGGGAGCCTAGCCGCGTACGGGGCCCCGAAAACCAACCACCGCCTTCAGGATTTCTAAGGGTGTAAATTTATGATTTCACTCTTCACTGCCTATCACAGTTTCGGAGGCCATGGAATGCCCAGGTGGCACAAAACCCCCCCAAATGACCCCATTTTGGAAAGTAGACACCCCAAGCTATTTGCTGAGAGGCATATTGAGTCCATGGAATATTTTATATTTTGACACAAGTTGCGGGAAAGTGACATTTTTTTATTTTTTATTTTTTTTGCACAAAGTTGTCACTAAATGATATATTGCTCACACAGGCCATGGGCATATGTGGAATTGCACCCCAAAATACATTCTGCTGCTTCTCCTGAGTATGGGGATACCACATGTGTGGGACTTTTTGGGAGCCTAGCCGCGTACGGGGCCCCGAAAACCAACCACCGCCTTCAGGATTTCTAAGGGTGTAAATTTATGATTTCACTCTTCACTGCCTATCACAGTTTCGGAGGCCATGGAATGCCCAGGTGGCACAAAACCCCCCCAAATGACCCCATTTTGGAAAGTAGACACCCCAAGCTATTTGCTGAGAGGCATATTGAGTCCATGGAATATTTTATATTTTGACACAAGTTGCGGGAAAGTGACATTTTTTTATTTTTTATTTTTTTTGCACAAAGTTGTCACTAAATGATATATTGCTCACACAGGCCATGGGCATATGTGGAATTGCACCCCAAAATACATTTAGCTACTTCTCCTGAGTACGGGGATACCACATGTGTGGGACATTTTGGGAGCCTAGCCGTGCACGGGACCCCGAAAACCAATCACCACCTTCAGGATTTCTAAGGGTGAAAATTTTTGATTTCACTCTGCACTGCCTATCACAGTTTCGGAGGCCATGGAATGCCCAGGTGGCACAATACTTTCCAAAATGGGGTCATTTGGGGTGGTTGACACCCCAAGCTATTTGCTGAGAGGCATGGTGAGTATTTTGCAGCTCTCATTTGTTTTTGAAAATGAAGAAAGACAAGAAAAAACTTTTTTTTTTTTCTTTTTTCAATTTTCAGAACTTTGTGACAAAAAGTGAGGTCTGCAAAATACTCACTATACCTCTCAGCAAATAGCTTTGGGTGTCTACTTTCCAAAAGGGGGTCATTTGGGGGGGTTTTGTGCCACCTGGGCATTCCATGGCCTCCAAAACTGTGATAGGCAGTCAAGAGAGAAATAAAAAATTCACGCCCTTAGAAAGCCTGAAGGCGGTGCATGGTTTTCGGGGTTCCGTACGCGGCTAGGCTCCCAAAAAGTCTCACACATGTGGTATCCCCGTACTCAGGAGAAGCAGCAGAATGTATTTTGGGGTGTAATTTCACATATTCCCATGGCATGTTTGAGCAATATATCGTTTAGTGACAATTTTGTGCAAAAAAAAAAATTGTCTCTTTCCCGCAACTTGTGTCGCAATATAAAATATTCCATTTTATTTTTTTTTGATCATTTTTATTGTTATCTCGGGGAATGTAAATATCCCCTATGATAGCAATAGGTAGTGACAGGTACTCTTTTTTGAAAAAATTGGGGTCTATTAGACCCTAGATCTCTCCTCTGCCCTCAAAGCATCTGACCACACCAAGATCGGTGTGATAAAATGCTTCCCCAATTTCCCAATGGCGCTATTTACATCCGGTGAAATCTAAGTCATAAAATGCTCGTAGCTTCCGGTTTCTTAGGCCATAGAGATGTTTGGAGCCACTCCGGTCTCTGATCAGCTCTATGGTCAGCTGGCTGAATCACCGGCTGCATTTTCAGGTTCCCTGTTGAGACAGGAGAGCCAGAGAAAAACACGGAAGACGGTGGGGGGGTATTCCCTCCCACGGCTTGTAAAAGCAGTCTAGAGGCTAATTAGCCGCTAGGATTGCTTTTACATGAAAGCCGACCGCTGGCTGAAAAGAATGATACCAAGATGATACCTAAACCTGCAGGCATCATTCTGGTATAACCACTCAAAGTCGTGAATGGCGTACCTGAAGACAAATAAATGGTTAACAATAAAGCACAGTAAAACGGTAAAGTATAAAAAATTGCATACCTGAAAAGCAAACATGATAAAACATAATAACAATAAAACATTGCAGAATAGAACACAGTAAAAAAGAGCAGAACAATAGAGAGAATAGAGAGAGAGAGAGAACAATAAAACGACAACTATTTTTTTTTTTTTTTTTTTACACTTTTTTTGTAACTAACTTTTATAACTGTAACTTTTATAACTGTAACCGGTTTCAGGTTCGGGTCTCTCAAAATGCGATGGCATCTTGGGAGACCCTGTGAAAGTGTGTCCTAGTCTGTGCAATGCTGTACCCTACGCTAATACTCAACTAGTGTATGGTAGCGTTCAAAACATTCACCAATGCAAAGACCAGGATTGTCAGGACAGGAGGGACAATAATAGCGGGTGTCACGCCTATATCCGCGCTTGCTGCAGACACGACATCTTTTTTGGGGGGGTTCGCTGGGTAGGGGTAGCTTGAACTGCACTTATGGGACTCGCCACGTCACCAAGTGTTACTGCAGTGCGGGTTTGACTACGACCGGGGTGTACTAGGCCGCTGGTGCTTGCCAGTTCACCAAAACGCTACCAAAAAAACTGTTAGCGATCGCAGGGATCAGGCCTGACTCTGCGAACGCTGCAGTTATGCGTTTAGTCTTTTGTAAGTGACAGTGATCGATCGATACTGCACTTGGGTGGGCTGGGCCAGGCGGAGGGGCAAAACGCAGGTGCTAGCAGGTATCTGTGCTGATCCCGCTAACACTGCGTTTTTGGGAACCCTAAACTGCTGGGGACGCTAGTATAGATCTGATCGGATCAGATATTGATCCATTCAGATACTATACCACTAACGGAGGTGTATGGTGCGTGCATGGGTGTTAGCGGTACTGGCGCTAACCTGACGCTGCCTGGGGCTGGTGCTTGCCAGTTCACCAAAATACTACCAAAAAAACTGTTAGCGATCGCAGGGATCAGGCCTGACTCTGTGAACGCTGCAGTTATGCGTTTAGTGTTTTGTAAGTGACAGTGATCGATCGATACTGCACTTGGGTGGGCTGGGCGGAGGGGCAAAACGCAGGTGCTAGCAGGTATCTGGGTTGATCCCGCTAACACTGCGTTTTTGGGAACCCTAAACTGCTGGGGACGCTAGTATAGATCTGATCGGATCAGATATTGATCCGTACAGATACTATACCACTAAGGGAGGTGTATGCTGCGTGCGTGGGTGTTAGCGCTACTGGCGCTAATCTGACGCTGCCTGGGGCGACGCATATCACCGCCGGGTGATCAGGGGGCTAAACCTTTATTCGGTAATAAACGGCGGGTGCCCTGACACTATAAAAAATAAACTAACTAACCAGCGTCACCCGTAACACTTATACGGTGATCAGTGGTGAAAGGGTTAACTAGGGGGCCATCAAGGGGTTAAAACACTTATTCGGTAGTATATGGGGGTCCCTGACGCTATAAAACGCTGACGGCGAACCTAAATATTTACGTCCCTAACTAGCGTCACCAGCGACACTAATACAGCGATCAGAAAAATGATCGCTTAGCGACACTGGTGACAGGGGGTGATCAAGGGGTTAAAACTTTATTAGGGGGGGTTAGGGGGGTACCCTAGACCTAAAGGGGGGTAATACTAACTGTCCCAACACTGTAACTGTCACAAACTGACACTATGCAGTAATCAGAAAAAAAAAAAAATAACTGCTTGGTGTCAGTTTGTGACAGGGGGGGGGGGTGATTGGGGGGGGGGGAAAATCGGGGTGTTTTGTGTGCCTGGCATGTTCTACTGTGATGTGTGTAGTGTTGTGCACTCACTCACTTGTCTTCTCTCCTCGGGCCAGAACGGAAATTACCGAGCCGAGGAGAGATGACATTTCCTTTGCTGCCGTTTAGCATACAGCAGCAAAGGAATGATTTGATTGGCCGGCGGCGATCGCGAGGGGGGGGCCACGAACGGATGGTCTCCCCCTCACCTCTTATCGCCGCTGGACAAAAGACGACCGCCTCGGGCACCGGGGGGGGGGTCCGATCGGACCCCCACCCGCGGAAGGCACACATGTACGTGATTTTGCCTGTCCGTGCCGCCTTGCCGACGTACATCGGCGTGAGGCGGTCGTCAAGTGGTTAAACGCGCATTCAGAGGCAGTTGGACACTTTTTTCAACTGCCCTTGAACCCATTCAATGTTATCCTATGTGTCCATGTACACAGTCTAGTTTTTTGGTGTTTTTAGGCAGTTGCGTTTAACCTCGTTTTTTCCAGAAGCAGAAAAATTGGTTCAGACGCAAAAGTTTTCCACGTTTCAGACGCCAAACGCCGGTACCGCGTTTAGCCGCGTTTGCGTTTAAGTTTTTAAAGGAACATTTTGTGACCCGAATTTGGGGCCCCATATCTCAGGGCCACTTGGTGCTGGGAACCCCAAATTTGGTGTGCTAACACAGTTGGACTAACACTATAACATATCCAAATTTGGGGTTCCTAGCAATAAGTGGCCTCGAGATATGGGGCCCCAAAGTCAGATCGGAAAATGCCATTCTCTGCTGCAGAAGTGCTTGACATTTTGCGACCCGAATTTGGGGCCCCCCAAAGTTGGGTCGCAAAATGTCAGTCTCTGCTCTGCAGATGCTTCTAGATGCAAACGCCGTAAAACGCGGCTAAACGCGGCATGCAAACGCAGCAAAACGGGCGTTTCTAAACGCCGGTTTCAGCTTTTAAAAACATGTGTTCAGCAGAGTTTGCACCGGCGTCTCGTGTGCATAAGGCCTTAGAGCAACAAGAGCAGAGTCCCTTCACAGAGAACTAGATAGAGAGAGCTCTTCAGGACACCAGCCGATATCCCCTTTAGCAAACACACAGCTGACTCTCTAGCACAAGAGGGGTGGCAGCAACCCAAAAATCCCTAAGATCTTTCAGCAGTCTGTACTCCCAAAATGTCCAGAGACAGTCAATTAACTCCCTCCAAGCAACACTTTCCTCCATGGTTATTGCTTCTAGAATATCTTCTACGTCATGAAGTATGGATCGCAATAGACTAAAGGTTGGCTCTCGACGTTTAATATACTTGTACTACTCTTGTGTCTCAGACTACCAGACTAGATCCTCAGCCCCTAAGTCAGCTCTATGTAGCTTCAGCATCCAGGCCCTCAGGTTGCCGACCTACGGCTTCTCAAACAGCAAGCACATGGCAGCGTTGCCCTGCAGGGCAACAAGCCCTCCAGGCTGGACTGATCCTTTCCAGGAAAAAAAAAAAAAAAAGAAGACGACAGAGCCCAGTGTCCCAGAGAATATATAATGACTCCCAGCAGCCTTCAGGGCCCTGCTCCCTGAGATTGGACAGGGCTGCATAACTATTCATACTGCCATCTGCATAGCTCCTCACCTATGTTCCAGAGAATCCCCACAGCTCTCTGGAAAGCAGGGGGAGCTATCAGACTGGCAGCAGCTGAGAACACTGAACTTACCTAATTAATCAGCTGCACTGGCTACAGTCAGCAGAACTAAATTTATCCAACAAAAACGGTTACAGCCACACTGGTTACAGTGAGAAAAGCTACATTTACCTAATGCCCTGTACACACGGTCGGATTTTCCGACAGAAAAAGTGCGATCAGATTGTGTTGTTGGAAATTCCAATCGTGTGTGGGCTTCATCGGACTTTTTCCGTCGGAATTTCAGACACACAAAGTTTGAGAGCAGGCTATAAAATTTTCTGACAACAAAATCCGATCGGTTAAATTCCAATCGTGTGTACACAAATCCGACGCAAAGTGCCACGCATGCTCAGAATAAATTAAGAGACAAAAGCTATTGGCTACTGCCACATTTATAGTCCCGACGTACGTGTTTTACGTCACCACGTTCAGAACAATCGGATTTTCTGACAACTTTGTGCGACCATGTGTATGCAAGACAAGTTTGAGCCAACATCCGTCGGAAAAAAATCCATGGATTTTGTTGTCGGAATGTCTGATCAATGTCCGATCGTGTGTACAGGGCATAATACAAATACACACAGTGCTCCGCTGAACACAGTGAGCCAGCACTAAACCTAACTAATCCTAGCACCTATCTAGAAGGGTGCTACACATGAGATTACTGCCAACAGCTATAGACGCTAGCAGTGATCATTGTGTTCTGTCAGCTGGGAGGGCTCCCTGCCGGCAGAACACAATAGAGCTGCAGGAAGGGTGTCGTCCCCCCCCCCCCCCATCAACACCGACTGTGCTGATGGGGAATCAAGTAATTTTTTTCCTTCCACCTGTGATGGAAGGAAAAAATAAATAAATAAATCAATCAATCATCACATAATCTATGGGCTTCTTATTTCGAATTCAGCTGAGATTTCAGTGCCCAAATTGTCGGTGCAGAAGTATTTGGCTCTATCCTGGTACAGGATACAAAAATGTCTGTGCTTCCTGCCCAATACACAATTCCTTTAACCAGTTCACCTCTACAGCAATTTTTTCATGTAAAAAATTCCAATTACACTTACCAGTAACAATATTTCTGGGAATCTTCCAGGACAGCAGGTCTACTTAGGTTTGCTGTCCTGGAAAATGATTGGAGAAAAACTGCATTTTTACTTTTAAAGCCCTAGAATAACATACATTTTCTGAAAGCAGAGGCCCTGTACAATAAAAAGAAAGTAGTTACAATTTTTTATGTATTTTTTTACTTATACCATACCTGGCTAATGGCTCTGTAAGCTGTATATCACCGAAGTAGACACTGCTACTTCAGTAATCTCTTTTTTTCCCAAGTCCTGTGCTGAACAGCTGCACTTCTGCATACTGAACACTGGAGGTCAGCTACTAGGCATGTGCGCTATTCAGAGAATACTTTTTAGACAAGGAGGAGAGGTCTGGTAGGTGAAAGGTACTGGTCTAGGCTATCCTATGTTTTGCATTAGTAGCAGTGACTGGGGAGTCCTGGGACGGATCTTTAGCCAAACAAAGATTTGGGGGGGGGGGGGGCACACCCTAAAAAAATGCATTCCATTAAGGATGGTGCTGCTATAAGACCATACAATCAGAAGATCTTTAGTGCTGGAAACGGTTTATTTAAAAGAAAATGAAATAAGTGATAAAAATATTATATAAATAAAAATATTGCATACAAAAATTACCAAGAACGGTCATTCAAGTAAATTGTGTTCCAAAAAGTGTCAGTGCCTAAATTAAAAGTGCAATACGCAACTTCATAAGAATAATATTCAATAAACATTCAAACAAAAAGTCCATAGTGATAAGTAAGTGCAATATTTTTTAAATCAAAAAATTTAATTGATCTATGGGTCACTTTTATGCTTTTAAAGTGACAGTGCAGTGCTATTCCACTTTAATTCACTCCATGTGCACCGTGCCCCAACCCCAATGGGTCCAGACTCACCAGATGTAGTTGTCCTCTTATGGCTTATTCCAAAAGAGATCAAAAGAACGTTTTTCACAGCTTCGCTGTGTGTGGCTAGGTGTCCTTAATGCGGTTTCTTTTTACACAGATCAGTTGGAGTTCAACATGTATATAAAAGCAGAGAAGAAAAATATTGAGCAAAAACGTCTTTATTAAAACATCACCACATGACAATGTGAATAGCTTTTTATCAAGTGCATCCCCGGCACCCAGGGATCATCTGCCTGTAATTATAACTTCCGCTGGCCGCCACTCTGGAGACGGGAGCCAATGCTATCTGTGTATGGGCTCAGAGACCAGAGAAAACCGCTCTCCCTTACTCGTACAGGTTTCATCTCTCAATTAGACATCATCAGGAGGCTAATTACAGGCAGATGATCCCTGGGTGCCGGTGATGCACGTAATGCGAGTAACTTTTTATCATGCGTTATAATAAAGACGTTTTTGTGCGACGCTATCCCTCTCTTCCTTATATACATGTTGAACTTCAACTGTTCTGTGTAAAAAAAAAAAAAAAAAAACCAACACAGCATTAAGGACACCTAGCCATGCACAATGGAGCTGTGGAAAGCTTTTTGATCTTTTGTCATAAGAGGTATACTACATCTGGTGAATCTGGACCCATTGGGGTTGGGACACGGTGCACATGGAGTGAATTGAAGTGGAATAGCACTGCACTACCACTTTAGAAGCACTGGCATCAATGATTAGAGGATGTGATTAACCAATATATCAATCAATTTTTTGTTTAAAAAAAAAAATCTTGCACTTGCATATCACTATGGACTTCGTTTGAATGTTTAATATTATTCTTATGAAGTTACAGATTGCACTTTAAATTTAGGCACTGACACATTTTGGCACACTATTTACTTGCATGACATTCTTGGTCATTTTTGTATTCAATCCGTTTATATAATATTTGTATCACATTTCATTTTTATTGGATTTGGATATACAGTATCCAGCACACGCAGATTTAAAGAGTAGTGCACTTTAGATTATATATATATATCCTTTAAGTCAATGCGTTTGCATGGAGAGAGTGCAGCTGCCCTGAGTTTGTTGCCAATTAACATTAAGCTTCATCTCTAATTCTGCAGCAGCATCTTTAGTCCACTCAAGGTGGAGGACATGTTCCAATCAAGGTGCAATCTTGTTTATCAGAAGACCCAGAATTCTACTTGTTGTGGCAAGTCACTATATTGAATCGGTACACTAAAGGCTGGTTGGATAGTCAGTAGGTTGTAGCCAGAGTCATCTCACATAATATTAGGATTTTTAGTCTCTGTAAGTAACATCTGCTTACAGGGACCATGCCCCTCCAAGAAAGTTATTATATATTAAGCTAAAAAGGTTCCTTCAAAAACAATTTAAGAGCCATTTAGGTAGTCAAAAATTAGAGTTTTTGTCAAGTAACTGGATGCTGACGCTAACCAATTTGGTCTGGATATACGAGCTCCAAAAAACTGCTGGTCATTAAGGAGATAATGGGGACATAATTAGAGACGCAATCTCTCCAACTATGAAACATACAGCAAAAAGCACACCTAAATTTTAAAAAAATACTATTTGCTAGGTTAGGCAAGTGCAAGAACTTTTTATTAGGTTGGGTAACTTGCCTTTACGCCCATAAAATCTGTATAAAAATGAAGGCACTCTGGTCCCAAGCACTGGTTGCAGTTATCCCCATTAGGTTTTCTTATTCGGTATTCTATAGCTTTTTTTTATAAAAAATTCTTTAGAGAAAACGGCACAAAAAAAAAAAAATTGACAAAACATATTGGCACATAATAGTCTCAAAGTATAGACATGCATTTTTCTCCCAGAACGCCTAGGATATGGACACACCCTGCAGATTCTGAGGTTCTCACCCTCTACTCTATCTCTCCCAAAATATAGAATTGTTTGCAGTAACAATTTATACCTGTAAAAAAAACATTACAAAAGTTTGTGATGGAAATAAAAATCTGCAAGTCGTTTCGCCTTATTCATTTATAACCTGTTCAATTAGGCAAAAGTAAAGGAAGAAAAAAATAAAAAAACAAAATAAAAAACAGTATCTAGAAAAAATTATGCAAAATAAGGTAATACCCTGAGAAAAAAAAACAAAAAAAGACAAACATGTCATACTTACCTGCTCTGTGCAGTGGTTTTGCACAGAGCAGCCCGGATCCTCCTCTTTTGGTCCCTCACCAGCACTCCTAGCTCCTCCTCTTCAACCAGTGCCCCCAATAGCAAGCCATTTGCTCTTTGAGGCACTGGTGCATGCTCCCTCCAAAGCCCCGCTCTATGCATCCATAAGACACAGAGCCACGGCATACAATGCATAAAGGTGAAAAATCTTGAGCCTTTATAACCACCTAAAGGAGGCATACTTCTTAACAATATGTAATAATGGTAATGCTTAAAATGGAAGTAAAAGCAAAGCCACTCCAAACCTACTCCCTGCCACATTCTAAGCCTAATCTATATAGCCCTGTAAAGAAAGAGGGAAAAAAAACACCTCACTATAATTACCTATTCTGCAGTCGCTGTTTAGAGTTAGTTAGGTTTGCCTTTACTTTCACTTTAATTAAATACCAACATAAATTTAAATTTTTGAAAATAAGTTCACAGAGGTAACAGTAATGACAGCATTAGCCTAGCATGCTTACCTTTAGATTATTCAGGTATCCACTTAACTGAGTATCGTCTCTAGATATCATGTAACGATAGTGATTCTGATAGTAATTGGATAGCTCATAGTACATAAAGACTGGACCCTATTTGAAAATGAAAAAAGGAGAGATTAAGATGAGGTTTGATTCTTAACTCTTTCACACCTGCTTAACTCTTCAATAACTTGTACTACGTGTATGTTAATAGTTTTTCAGAACATGCTAAAGCACATGTACTAAAAAAACCAGATATTGGAAGATTAGGATTTGGTGGCGATCATGTTACTGCCTCCACCAATTCCATTGAGAAAATACAAAGTGTTCCCTGACCCTGAATGGCCTTGTGCCAAGCACAGGACCCAGAATCAAGTAGAGATTACTGTAGTAGTGGTGCATGCTAAAGTTATCTCCAGCTTCCAATGGGATCCCACATACATCCTTAAATTAATCCAAGATGGACCAGTGTAACAATGTAAAATTTGCCATACCTGCAATTAATCTACCTATACTTCCCAACAAGGTTTTCCTCCTCCTCCCTCCTCCCGATTTCCAGCAAAGGGTAGTTGGATCATGCTAGCTTATTGTGCTACCCTCTGTTGACTATAGGCAGCTTTACATTACCTTAAATGTTCATCTAATCTCAGTTAAGAACCCCAAAAAGGAGATCAAACCTATTTTCTGCCATATCTTATTAACTTTATAACATCTCCCCAATTATAATATGGAGATAAACTGCCAAAAGCAACATTACCTGGACTTTAAAATGATGAGTTCACCTTTGGGAACAGGTTACATGTTCCACCTGTTTTTAGGGTAGAACATGTAACATGTTCCCAATGCTGCAGCCACTATCTGCTACCCCCTCCCCCTCCCTGTGGCAGCAGTATGGGTAGAAGTTCCCCATGCCCACACAGCCACGTCATTCATGCAGCTTTGTGTAAGGGTTTTTAAGCAAGTAAATAGCACAAAAAAAAAAAAAAAAGGTAACCAGTATTTTTTACAATTGTTTAAAGTTATGCTTTGTCAGTGGAAACATGTAACAAATATAAAGTAGCAGTTATCCAAATTTGGCTGGGAATGTTGAAATACATCTTTAAAGTTTTTAAGGAAAAAAAAAATTCAAGTTAGACTTACCGGTAACTTGTTGTCCAGGAGTCTTTCAGGACAGCAAACTACCCGCCCTTCATGTGATATATATATATATCATGTGATAGATATATATCTATCTATATATAATCTATATATATATCTATCTCTATCACATGATATATATATATATATATATATATATATATATATATATATATATGTATATCTATCTCTATCACATGAGATATATATATATATATAATCTCATGTGATAGATATAGATATATATATATCATGTGATAGATATAGATATAGATAGATAGATAGATATAGATATAGATAGATAGATAGATAGATAGATAGATATAGATTATATATAGATAGATCTATCTATCTATCTATCTATCTATATCTATATCTATCACATGATATATATATATCTATATCTATCACATGAGATTATATATATATATATATATCATGTGATAGAGATAGATATATATATAGATTATATATAGATAGATATATATATCTATCACATGATATATATATATCACATGAAGGGCGGGTAGTTTGCTGTCCTGAAAGACTCCTGGAAAACAAGTTACCGGTAAGTCTAACTTGAATTTTCCCTTATTGTCTTTCAGGACAGCACATGAGAGGATAATCGAGACTTGCCAACTATGGAAGGACCACAGCCTGCAGGACCTTTCTGCCAAATGCCTGATCACCAGCTGACAGAAGGTCCAGTCTGTAATGACGAACAAACGTAAGATAACTTGATCACATAGCCACCTTAAAAATTTAATCTGGGGTGGCACCAGCTTTTTCTGCCCATGTAGTGGCTAGAGCTCTAGTAGAGTGTGCTCATATTCCCGGAGGAGAAGACAAACCCATCTGGAAATAAGCTTCAGAAATAGCCAATCTTAGCCATCTGGCAATTGATCCCTTTGAAGCTTGGCGTCCTCTTCTGTTGCCAGAAAGCAAAACAAATAAAGAGTCCGAAGACCTAAAGTCCTTTGTTATTTCCAAGTAATGTAATAAAATTCTTCTTACATCTAAATTATGGAATAATTCTTCCTTAACCACTTCCCGCCCGGCCTATAGCGGATTGACGCCGGGCGGTGGTTCCGTTATCCTGACTGGGCGTCATATGAGGGCGCGCATCACGGCGATCGGTGGAGCAGTGTGTCAGTCTGACACACCACTCCACCGATCTTGGTAAAGAGCCTCCGGCTGATCACGATGTCAATAGGAAGAGCCGTTGATCAGCTTTTCCTCACTCGCGTCTGACAGACGCGAGTAGAGGAGAGCCGATCAGCGGCTCTCCTGGTAGGGGGGGTCTGCGCTGATTGTTTATGAGCGCAGTCCTCCCTCAGATGACCACACTAGATCCACCAGGGATCGCCACTAGGACCACCAGGGAAGGGGGCAACATGTGGATGGCCAGGTATGTACCCCATGGCCATCCACATGTACCCAATCTGTGCCAATCAGTGCCCACAAATGGGCATTGATTGGCACCATTATATTGCAGTGATGCCCAGCAATGCCACCAATCAGTGTCATCAGTGCCACCCATCAGTGTCCATCAGTGCCACCCATCAGTGCCCATCTGTGCCACCTATCAGAGCCACCCATAAGTACCCATCAGTGCCACCCATAAGTACCCATCAATGCCACCTACCAGTGCCCATTGGTGCCGCCTATGAGTGCCCATCAGTGCCACATACCAGTGCCGCTTATCAGTGTCCATCAGTGCCACCCCATCGGTGCCCATCATTGCAGCCAAATTAGTGCCCGCCATTGAAGAAGAAAACATACTTATTTACAAAAAATTTTAACAGAAACAAAGAAAAACTTGTTTTTTTTCAAAATTTTGTCTTTTTTTATTTGTTGCACAAAAAATAAAAACCGCAGAGGTGATCAAATACCACCAAAAGAAAGCTCTATTTGTGGGAACAAAATGATAAAAAAATTGTTTGAGTACAGTATAGCATGACCGCGCAATTGTCATTCAAATTGCGACAGTGCTGAAAGCTGAAAATTGGTCTGGGCGGGAAGGTGTCTAAGTGACTGGTATTGCAGTCGTAACTGCCACTAAGAATACTTCTTGCAGTCGTAACTGCCACTAAGAATACTGTCTTAAGAGTCAAATTCCTTAATGAGATTGTCTGTAATGGCTCAAAAGGATCTTTTGTGAGTGCTTGCAAAACTACTGACAGGTCCCATTTTGGAAAATGTTTAGTAGGAACTGGTCTGGACCTAGTAAGTGACCTAAATAATATTGTAACCAAGGGAACTGCGGAAATAGGTTGTTCCAGGTATACTCCCCAGGGCAGCCACTTGCACTTTAAGAGTGCTAATTGCAAGACCTTTGTTCACCCCATTTTGTAGAAATTCCAGAATTGACACAATATCTTCTAAGGTTCGGTTTGTCGAACGACACCAAAAGTTATAAACGCTCCAAACTTTAGTGTAGATATCTCTAGTCACTTTATTTCTACTAGCGAGTAGAGTGGACACTAGAGGCTCTGACAAACCTTTGTTTTTTAATAGCTGCTCCTCAGATACCAAGCGGTGAGACTTATGCTGGCCATACACTATACGAAAAATCGGTCGAACCCATTTTCGAAAAACGAACGTTCGACCGTGAACGCAAACCATCATGTAATGACCGATAAATCGTTCAGTGGACATAAATAATTTTTTTGTTCGTTTTTTTTTACACATACCTAGTGCATACAGTTCGGACGGGAAACACATTAACCTTTCAATTTATCGTTCCTTCGGCATAAAATTTCCAACCTTGTCCTTAGTTTTTTCAGCTCAAAAACGTCCCAACGATTATCGATTTCGTGAACATTAACTGGCCGAAAAAACTAACGAACAGTCGAAATGACCGATTTTCGGACGATTTTTCGTATAGCGTATGGCCAGCATTAGTCTGGCTACATCCGGATTATACACTGGGCCTTGAAGTAGTAAGTCCTGTCTGAGGGGAAGCTGCCAGAATGGTTTGACCGATATTTGTAGGATGGAAGAAAACCAGGCCCTTTTTGGCCAGAACGGGGTGATCAAGATTACTGACACTTTTTTCCTTTTGTATTTTTCTCAATACCAGAGGAATTAGCTGAAAAGGGGGGAAGGCATAGCCCAGGTGAAAGTTCCAGGGATGTGCAAGGGCATTTATCCCCATCGATCCGCTGTCTCAGTGCAGAGAGAAGAACTGAGGGACCTGAGCATTTTCTTTTGATGCAAACAAATCCACTTGCGGGCACCCCCACATCTGGGTGATTAATGTGAATATTTTAGGATTCAGACTCCACTCTGCTTCCTGAATCTTTTGTCTGCTCAAGAAGTCTGCTACTCCGTTTAGCGTGCTTTTGAGATGTACTGCTAACAGGGAGTAGATGCCTCTCTGCCCATTCTAGGATCTCTGATGATAGAAATAGAAGAGTCCTGCTCCTTGTGCCCCCTTGTTTGTTCAGGTATGCCACAGTGGTGGCATTGTCTGAGAGGATTTGCACATGGGACCCTTGAAGGTTTGGAGAGAAGGTAGCCAAGGCTAGAGCGACGGCTTTCAACTCCCTCCAATTTGATGACCTTCCTGCTTCTGCCTGGGACCAAACTCCCTGTGCTATGTTTTGACCCCAGTGGGCTCCCCATCCTCAACTGCTGGCGTCTGTCGTGACCCTTATTTCTGTTGGGAAGGACCAGAGTAAGCCCCTTGACAGAACTGCTTAATTTCTCCACCACCAAAGGGTCCTCTTTACCCTGGTGGGAAGCTTTACTCTTGAGTCTAAGGTTTCTGGACATTGATCCCAAACTCTTAAGAGAAAACTCTGAAGGGGCCTGAAATGGAGTCTTGCCCACTGAATGGCCAGCATAGTTGAGGTCAGGGTTCCCAGTACTGACATAATCCTTCTGATCGATACCTCTTGGTTTTTCTGAAGGCTAGATACTACACCTATTACTTTTTCTTTCTTCTCTTCCGGAAGAAGTATCCTTTGCTCTACAGAGTCAGATAACCCAGGAACTGAACTCTCTGTGCTGGATTGAAATTTGATTTTTGAATGTTCACAATCCAGCCCAAGGCCTCCAGATGACTGCGGGCCCTGTCCAGGTCCACCTGTAACTTCTCTCTCTAGAAGGGGCAAAGAACAGGAGGTCATCCAGATAAGGGACGACCGCAATTCCCTGTAGCCGGAGCGGAGCTAGGGCTTCCGCCATAATCTTGGTAAATATTCGGGGGGCAGAAGAAAGACCAAACAGGAGAGACCTGAATTGAAGATGCAGCACCTCCCTTCCCATATTTACTGCCAGTCTCACGTATTTTTGAGACTGAGCGGCTATAGGTACATGCAGGTATCCCTTAAGTTGATCGATGCCATGAAGCATCCTTTGACTAAGATTTCTTACCGAAAAGATGGAGTCCATGCAGAATCGCCTGTATTGGACTGATCTGTTTAACGGTTTTAAATTGAGGATGAGACGAAAGTTTCCTGACGGTTTCTTTATCAGGAAAATATGGGAATAGAAACCGTGGTACCGTTCCTCTAGAGACACCTGAACCACAACATCCTGTTTTATCAGATCCCCTAACAGGTTCTTCATGGCTAGGGCCTTTGCGGTGTCTTTTGGCAGGTCTGTTATACAGTAGCTCTCTGGAGGAAGGTCCAACAGTTCTATTTTGTATCCCTGGGCCAGCAAGTCCAAAATAAAAAAGGGTTTTTTGTAATGTTTACCCAAAGAGGAAGGAATTTTTGAAGCCTTCCTCCCACAGGCAAAACCAAGTCCTTGTCTTTTATTGGCTGGTGCAGGAGGATTGAAAAGGACATTCCTTCTGCCTTTACCTCTTTGCGCCGACCAATTCCTTCTTTTTTCTTGGGGCCTGTTACCCTGCTCCCGGCTGTTTTTTCTTCTTTATAGGAAAGGATTTCTTTCGATCAGCTGTTCTATCTAAAACAGACTCAAGATCAGGGCCGAATAAGAGATCTCCCAAAAAAGGAACTCCTCCACACAATTTATTTTTGGAAACTGCGTCCCCAGGCCATGTTTTCAGCCATAGAGCTCTCCTAGCTGAGTTAGTCAAGGCCCCTGATCAGGCTGACATCCTTATTGATTCTGCAGAGGCATCAGAAATATATGCTACAGCTGCTGTTAGAGTTGAGAAGGAATCGAAAATCTCCTGCTTGGGTGAATCAGCTATAATGTGTGCTGATTTAGCCAGAACTCCATATTTCTAGAGACACAGGTTGTAGCCATAGCTGGCTTAATATTCCCCATAATGGATTGCCAGGCTTTGTTTAAGTTGCTGATCCATCCTCTTGTCCATAGGATCCTTCAGAATACCCATGTCCTCAAATGCCAAATCCGTTGATCTGGACACTTGGGAAAAGGCTGTATCCAACTTCGGAACCTTGTTCCATAGTGACTTTGGGTCTTCATTAAATGGAAAACACCTCTTATGCGCTCTTGGGAAAAAAGGTTTTTTTCTCTGGATCAGCCCATTCCTTCCTAATGGTCTCCGAGATTACCGAATGTACAGGGAAAGTGCGACTTCTTGTTTCACTAAGCCCTGCATACATTCGATCATGCAGCAATAATTCTCTTTTTTCTTCCTCTAATCCCAATGTTGCATATATTGCTTTCAACAGACTGTCTACTTGCTCTAAGGACAGTTTGTATCTTGAAGGTGCATTTTCTGCCTCTTCCTCTCTGGAGTGTGAGGGGGAATGCTCCCTTTGGGTAGGAGGGCCAGCCTCAGCCTCTACCGTTGGGATTAACTGAGTCCTGAGAGGGGTCTGAGGTAGTCGCCTGACTCAGTGCTGGTGTTACAAGAGAAGAGCGAAAAGCCTGTATAGTAGCATCTATCTCTCTCTTAGCTGATGGGATTATGTCGCTGCATGCAGAAGAAGCCTCTTCTTTAACTAAGGAGTCAATGCACACTTGGCATAAAGTCTTCTTCCAACCCTCTAGTAACTTTGTCTTACATGGGGGGCATCTCTTTTTGACAGCTGATTCAGAGCTCTAAAGCTGGCCATACACCTATAGATTATCTGCAGATTTTCTATGGTTAGATAGAAAATGTGCAACAGATCTCTCCATGTTCGCTAAACTGTGTGGATGGAGGAATCTCTCACTTTTTCCATCTAACCATAGAAAATCTGCAGATATTCTATAGGTGTATGGCCAACCTTAGTCTGCCAGAAAAAAATGACAAAAAGAGAACACCAGCATCTAATGAGTCAAAGCTTCCTCCTAACGGACTCACCACAGGTGCACAGGTAGAACACCAGCTAACTCCCTGTGCCCAGACAGGCCCCAGCCACCAAGGGAGAAAAAAAAAAAACATTGTGAGAGGCACCATAGTGAATAGGGTAGCCTGTTCCTAGTGCCCTTACTTCCGGCCGGGTCTCTACTCTGCCTCTACTAAGATGGCGGCGGCCTGTAACGCCGGCATGCGGTTTTAAAAAAGCCCGCGAACGGCTGCCACCGCCTAAGGAGCGGCTCCAGGAACAGTCCTGCTCTCTTCTGAGCAGAAAAGGAAAAAAAGGAGCCCACTTACCAGCTACCCTGTGGCGAGGCGTGGGAGGAACAGACTCTCTGGAGGAAAAAAAAGGTATTGTGGGGTAGGCAGCCTGGCCTCTCAGGACAGCACCATAAGAGACCCTGGCTCCTACTAGGTGTTCCCTTGACGGAGGAAACAAAAACTGATGAGCTGTGGAGAGAAGCCTCCTTTTAAAATGTGGTGGAGTTTGTGTTTCTTGTTTCCTAGTGGGTGGAGCCACTCTCATGTGCCGTCCTGAAAGACGATAAAGGGAAAAAAATACTTTAATGAACAATCATAACAATGACCGGCCATAGACGGTTTGACTCTCATCCGGTTAAGCAGAGACTGTCTGAGATTCGAACCATGTATGGGCAGGCTAAATGTACCAAAGTTGATCGTTCAACCAGGCAACTAGCAACTGAACATTAGAATATAGGTACATTTGTCTGCATCGATCATTCTTTGTCTGAGCTGCTCTGAATTTATACGGTTGTAAAACACAGATCAGTTAACTGACCAGTAGCTAGAAAAGGACAAAAAATTGCTCCCACAAAAGGAGTCAGGTTGTTGGACTTACCGAAAACAACGATTTTAAGGTAAAAGTGATATTGCAGTTGCAAGGTTGTGAGCCGGTAGTAGCACATTGGTAACAGGAATCATTTGTGCTCGTACCAGTATAGTCGTACTAAAATAAATAAAAACAAACAGATTAGTAGAGTTAGATTGTATAAAAGAAATTTAAAAAAAAAAAAAAAAAGGGGAAGAATTATTCCACAATTCCTTAGCTCTAGATGCATTAATGCATTTTTACCATAGATTCAAAATGTCCATTAAATCATTTTATTGTCAGCTGTCATGCCTTTAATTTAATTTCAGAAATGTTGTGTGATGAAGTTCATCCCAACTTCTCTCCCCTTGCTGTTCCTGCTGCTACATCAGTACTGCGAACCATAAGGCTGATGGGCAATAATACAAACAGCAAAGTGAGGAGATTGCTGAAGAACTTCATAATCCTGAATCCTATGGATCCTCCAGTGATCAATGCAAACTTTCATAGCTTAAGATAATAGTTTTATATAAAAATGTATATCTGCAAGCGCTCTGGTGTGAACTCAACTAGTAAGGAGGCCAGGTTTAGACTCCTCAAAGTGTATGTATTGCACTCACCTGTTCCATGGTCCAGCTCTGGTTCACATACCTGGATTACTTAACCTCCCTGGCGGTATGATTATTTCATATTTTAGGTGCTGAAAGCGGTACCATTATTTTGCACAGAAATTTGGCGTTTTATATTGTAGGCCTGTAATTCTTAGGAATAGTTCACTTAAATCTGTCCAAACAAGAGTCTAGTAGACATCCCGGGTATGATAAAGTTTGAAAAACGAAATAAAAAATTATAATATAATAAATAACTATAAATAATTAAAACACATAATAATAATAAAAATTATATAATAATGTAATCAAATCAAAAACACTGAAATTTGCTCAGTTGCAGAATTTTAGCTTTTGTTACTTTTAGTGTTTGATGACGGATCTCCCCACAAATCACTATCGCTCAATTCTGCAAGTGATTATAATTTATTATCGCTTTTTTCTAGCTGGTCTAAAACCACTTTTGATGTAAAGAGACAGTTTTGGTTGCTATGGACAATCTCCAGTTTCCTGGCAGAAAGAACAGTTTTATATATATAAAACTGCATGCAGGACACTGGGCAGACCACTATGGACAAAGGGGATGTGTAGTTATTTGATACAGTACTGTAATCTGTAAGATTACAGTATGCTGTATCTATACTGTGTGTTTCACTTTTGAATTTACCGCCGAACTCCGTCCCCGTGCGTCGCAACGCTCGCAGGGAACGGAGCTCGGCACTGTGAATCGAGCGAGACACAGCGGCTCGCCGATCACAGCGGAGAGACATCGCAGGAACCAGGGGACAAGGTAAGTAAACTTTTCCTGGATCCTGCGATGCAAGCCCGAGTCTGGCTCGGGGATACCGCTTTTGGTATGTAAAATCCACCCCGAGCCAGACTCGGGAATACCGCCAGGGGGGTTAAGCAGGTGAGCTTGGTTGCCTTACCATTTCACTATGTGTTTGACACCAGGGAGGCAACACACACAGCCCATTCACTGGATACACATACACGTAAGGTATGCACAATGTTTTCTTTTTTCAGCCCTTTTTTTGACACATTTAATACACCCATGTACCATTATGTATATTTATACACACATAACATTCAATAGAATATACACATATCATATATAATATTTTTTTTCACTTACACTTATGTTTTTTCACTTTTCACCTTTTATATATTTTTCTCACATATGTTTTTCACATTTTTTTACATATATTTTTTCCAGAACACCATATTTGCAATCCTCCCCACACATGTGGAATGTTTTGTGGCAGTCGAGCATGCCATGTGGGTGGTTTCCTTGCTGGGGTGGGGTCCCTTGCCTCAGCTCCAGAACAAACAACCATTTGGAGGTCCCATCTTCCTCGCTGCCAGCCAAGTACAGTGTTATAGCCGACCTGTAAGTATAGATTTCCTTTCTCCCCATGAGGTCTTTCCTCCCCTTAAAGGGGGTAGGACATATTAATATTACATATCCATTTGTATTTACAGTTTACTTCTGTACCCAACTCCTGATGAATGGCAGATAGCCAAGAAACGTGTTGAGTTTCCATGGGTTGCTCAGTCAAGCCTGGCTTACTACCTATTCACTGGCCTATATATATTTTATACATTTAAAATTCATTAAATAGTATGTAACCACTCATGTGTATGTGCATCTATCTTACAGCAGCTCTGTTGCATATGGGTTACCAATGCCTGTTGATAGGAAATACCTTGTATTATACTCTATTATTACTTACTATCTTATGTGCTGCCAAGTTGACATATATGTATCTATTACGTTTATGCCATGTGTATGTGCAGGTATATGAAAATAATTTTTTTATCTGTTTTATATTATTGTTACAAATAAATAATGTTTACCAACCACTCTAGCTCCACAAGTCAATTGCCTCATTTAAAGACCCAAATCCCCCCTTTTTTGGTTACGTACTCGTACTCGAGATGGAGGTACATATAATGTGCCTCATTTAAAGTCCCAAACTCTCCCCCCCTTTTTGGTTCATATACACTTGACTTGGTCACTAAGGGTGGGGGGGGGGGTGAGTTCCCTGCCCCTAATCCTTGATTCACCCCAGTCTATTAGTGGGAGGGACACCCATTTTATTTATGAGCAGAATTGTGGAATTTATTGTCCCCCTTTTTGGTTCACATACACTTGACTTGGTCACTAAGGGTGGGGGGGGGGGGGTGAGTTCCCTGCCCCTAATCCTTGATTCACCCCAGTCTATTAGTGGGAGGGACACCCATTTTATTTATGAGCAGAATTGTGGAATTTATTGTCCCTTGTACTATTTTTTACTAAAGCAGTGGCTAATAAGGAAATACATTAAAGTCAGAGGCAGGAAATCAAACCCCAAAATCCTCTGTGCGCTCAGCATTCATTTACAGTCTAAAATCCATAGGGAAGATGCAGAGAGAACACACTCCCAATGCATTGGTTCACCTAGTGGCATCTGTTGCAGATTAACATAATCTTTGACATAATTACTGTTATATGTAAACCCAATAGGCAGATCTCCACCTAGTCCTGACCCACAGTGATAGCCAGGGGTTTGCTGAGAGCTCAGTTTCCAGGTTACTTTCTCTCTAGAATACATTTTCCACAGAATCCTACATGAACTGAAATTCCTATTTCTCCATAGAATCCACTGGGTAGCCGGCAACTTTTATTTTGTTAACCTTCTGCACCATGCTATGGACATTAAAACACATTTCACATAAACTTTACATTAAACAATGCAGGGCTTTTTAGTGTTCATCAAATTTCCCTGCTCAACCAGAATGACAATTACATGTACATAGTATTTTTGAAGGGACACATAGGTGGGAGATTTAATAAAACTGGAGAGTGCAAAATCTAGTGTAGCTCTGCATAGAAACCAATAAGCTTCCAGGTTTTTCTTGTCAAATGAACACGCTGAAGTTGATTGACTACTATGCAGAGCTGCACCAGATTTTGCACACTGCAGTTTTAGTAAATCAACCCCATAGTGCCAACAGCTCAGACTGGCAAAGGTGGATGAGAGCCACTAAACCAGGTCTATCCGCTGACCTTAAACCTAACAATTAATTAGACTTTTGTGCTTAAACCAGATACTAGTGCTACTGGGGTGATATGCCATGCAACAGATACTATTCTCAGTTAACAATATCATGCTGTTATAGTCTTGTAGCAAATTTTGCACAAAAACATTGATCTGGGTTCTCATATATATATGAACATACGTCACAAAAAAAAAAAAAAACAAAAAAAAAAATACACACAGGACAGAAAAAAAAACAACACATACTAGATTTGAGCAAAGACTTCTATTGCTATACTAACATTATAACCACATTATTATACATTATAACCAGCCTGGCTTATGGGCAGGAATAAAGACAGGGGAGCCATGAAACCATTTATCATCTTACCCGAGGCAAAGCTTTTTGTAAATTTCCACTTGAAGTAAAAAGGATGCAAAAGGAAATAAATGGAGAGAAAGTACACCAACACATAGTGGATTTAGGCAGACTTATTGTTTTACTAACATTGGGGTTGATTTAATAAAACTGGAGAGTGCAAAATCTGGTGCAGTTCTGCACTGAAACCAATCAGCGTTCAGGTTTTTTGTCAAAGCTTAATTGAACAAGTTGAAGTTAGAAGCCGATTGGCTATCATGCACAGCTGCACTAGATTTTGCACTCTTCAGTTTTAGTAAATCAACCCCATTGTGACCATGCTGCTGGATTCTCTATAGGAAGACACGAGGTGAAGGTGGATCACACTGTCTGGGTCACAGGCAGTGATAAAGACCTGGGAGTTATGATACCCTTCATCATTATTATTCATAAATCAAAGCTTTTGTAAACTTTAACTCAAAGTAAATGAGTTACAAAAGGGAAAAAAAAAAAAAAAAAAAAAAAAAAAACACCACACACACACACACATCCCAAGAGCGCTAGCACTTACTATACATGTTCAGTCTTTTCTTACCTCATTTTCTGTAATGCTGTTGGATGAATAATATAATCCAATGCCAATGCCTATAAAAGATAACCCTACCAAGAAGAACAGTGGCAAGATAATGCTAGCAGACAGGAGTGGCTGCCAGGCAGGAAGCCTCTGTTGCGTGAAGGCAGTGTTGTCTGGTTTCTGAGATGGGAGCGGTTCATGACGGCTAGTAAAGTCCCTGGCAGCAGGTGCCATTTTCTCCCTGTAGAGATCTTGGGGGAAAAGAAAAAAAATGTAAATTTCTTTTACACGGATATTCAAAATGTTACAAAAGCCAGACAATTTAGTGACAAAATAACTTGTACAGTTGTGCTCATAAGTTTACATACCCTGGCAGAATTTATGATTTCTTGGCCATTTTTCAGAGAAAATTAATGATGACAAAAACTTTTTTCACTCATGGTTAGTGTTTGGCTGAAGCCATTTATTATCAGTCAACTGTGTTTACTCTTTTTAGATCATAATCACAACAGAAACTACACAAATGATCAAAAGTTTACATACCCTTGTGATTTTGGCCTGATAACATGCTACACACAAGTTGACACAAAGGGGTTTGAATGGCTATTAAAAAAGGTAACCATCCTCACCTGTGATCTGTTTGCTTGTAATTAGTGTGTGTGCATATAAAAAGGTCAATGAGTTTCTGGTCTCCTGACAGACCCTTGCATCTTTCATCCGCTGCTGCACTGACGTTTCTGCATTCTGAGTCATGGGGAAAGCAAAAAAATTGTCAAAAGGATCTGCGGGAAAAAGGTAGTTTAACTATATAAAACAGGAAAGGGGTATAAAAAGATATCCAAGCATTTGAGAGTGCCAATCAGCAGTGTTCAAACTCTAATCAAGAAGTGGAAAATGAGGGGTTCTGTTGAAACCAAACCACGGTCAGGTAGACCAACTAGGTTTTCAGTCACAACTGCCAGGAAAATTGTTCGGGATGCAAAGAAAAACCCACAAATAACTTCAGGTAAATACAGGACTCTCTGAAATTATGTGGTGTGGCCGTTTCAAAATGCACAAAAAGGAGGCACTTGAAGAAAGATGGGCTGCATGGTCGAGTCGCCAGAAGAAAGCCATTACTACGCAAATGCCACAAAGTATCCCACTTACAATACGCCAAAAAGCACAGAGACAAGCCTCAAACCTTCTGGCACAAAGTCATTTGGAGTGACGAGACTAAAATTGAGCTTTTTGGCCACAACCATAAACACTACATTTGGAGAGGAGTCAACAAGGCCTATGATGAGAAAGGTACACCATTCCTACTGTGAAACACGGAGGTGGATCGCTGATGTTTTGGGGATGTGTGAGCTACAAAAGGCACAGGAAATTTGGTCAAAATTGATGGCAAGATGAATGCAGCATGTTATCAAAAAATACTGAAGGAACATTTGCATTCATCAGCCAGCAAGCTGCGCGTGGGACGTACTTGAACATTCCAACATGACAATGATCCAAAACACAAGGCCAAGTCGACCTGTCATTGGCGACAGCAGAATAAAGTGAACTTTCTGGAGTGGCTATCTCAGTCTCCTGACCTCAATATTATTGAGCCACTCTGGGGAGATCTCAAACGTGCAGTTCATGCAAGACGGCCCAAGAATTTACAGGAACTCGAGGCTTTTTGCCAAGAGGAATGGGCAGCTTTACCATCTGAGAAGATAAAGAGCCTCATCCACAAATATCACAAAAGACTTCAAGCAGTCATTGATGTTAAAGGGGGCAATACACGGTATTAAGAACTGGGGTATGTAAATTTTTGAGCAGGGTAATTTGGGTAGTTTGTTGTCATTATGATTTAAAGAGAGTAAACACCGTTGATTGATAATAAATGGCTTCAGCCAAACACTAATCGTGAATGAAAAGTTTTTGTGTTATTCATATTCTCTGAAAAATGGTCAAGAAATCATAAATGGTGCCAGGGTATGCCATGTAAACTTATGAGCACAATTGTATATGTATACTGTACAACACAGGTGTCCACTATGTATTTTTAGAGTAATTTTTAACAAGTTTCCTTAAACTATATTGAGTTCTGCGACATGGAAAAAATGTACACGCTAAGGCCCCATTTACACGCTCCAAAATGCTCAAAATCAAAAATCCCATGTATTACAATGGCGACTGTTCACATATGAGCACTCAGATACCTCAAAGCTTGATACTCCAAAAGCTACATGAGCTAATTTTGGAGCCAGGTTTTGGGCATTTCTGGTCCAATAGACTTTGATGGGAATGCTGATAAATGCTCAAATTAAGCAGTTTCACACATTTTTTTTTCCCCAGTGTTTCAGACATTTTTAAGCCTGTAAGAACTGGTCTCCTAATCCTAAGGTTTTCCATTGGCTAAAACAAAAAAATGCCTGAAGCTTGAATACATATGTAAACTCCTGTATATACTCGAGTTTAAGTCGAATTTTTCAGCACATTTTTTTGTGCTGAAAGTGCCCCCCTCGACTTATACTCGAGTCAAGCACTTTTCTGCAGCAAAAAATTTCATTTTCCGAACCGACTTTGGGGCCCCGTATCTCAGGGCCACTTGGTGCTAGGAACCCCAGTTTTGGATATGTTATGGGGTTCCTAGCACCAAGTGGCCCTGAGATACGGGGCCCCAAAACAGGTTCGGAAAATGTCATTCTCTGCTGCAGAAAAGTGCTTGACATTTTCTGAACTGATTTTTGGGGCCCTGTATCTCGGGACCACTTGGTGCTAGGAACCCCAGCTTTGGAAATTTTATGGTGCTAGTTCCACTGGGTTTGCACACCAAATTTGGGGTTCTTAGCACTAAGTGGCCCCGAGATATGGGGCCCCAAATTTGGTCAACTGTGTCCGTCTGCAGCAATGTCATTTCGGGACCCTTTGGGTTCAGAGACCCCAAATTTGGGCTGCAGCTAGGGGGCATCTACTACCGAGTTTGAAGTTCAGGGGACCTATGGCTGCAAATGGGCACAGTGAGGCATGCAAATGGGAACAATGATGCTGCAAATTGGCATTGTTGACCCTCTTTTTCCACTTACAGTAGCTGTGCATTTCTCACCCTCGTCTTATACTCGGGTCAATACGTTTTTCCCATTTTTTTTGTGGTAAATTAGGGCCTCGACTTATACTCAGAACGACTTATACTTGAGTATATACGGTACTTGAAATATGCTTTCAAATAGCTAGTTTACAACACAAAAATGCTCAAATAAAAATCACTCTATTCAGGTGTGACGGCATGTTTCACACCAAAAATGAGCGATTCTATATGATGGCATGTTGTATGATAATAAGACTTCCATTCAGTTGACATGAATGCCAAAGTGTAAGTCAACACACTAAAGCATACATTTTTTCATAATTTAGAAAAACACTATTTTACTCTTGCGCTACAATAAACAGTCTTTTTTACAATTCTAGCTAGCCTGCAAATGAATTAGTGAACACCACTACAATATAAATCTCCATAAATAAGTGCAGCACTCTAGTAAATCACAGCCTTGTTTACTACTATATCTGATCGCTGTGAGAGAGACTAGCGAGCATTAGCTCAGCCATTTATGTACATTGGCTGGGTGGAGAGTGGTTAAAATTCATCTCCAGGGAAAGATGCCCTCTTGCAGTGGGGCTGCCCCCCAAACTGCAAAGGATAAATGCTAGTTTAGGTCTAAAAAGCCACAAGCACTTTTACTTACCCGATCCTTCTCTCTCCCAGTAGCTGGTACTCTCCCCTACGCTCCGGTGATGGATGGTCCCCTAGGCATCCCCATGTCTAATGCAGGACTTTGCATTGGACTTTATATCATCAGAATATCTGAGACCTCCCGAGTGTAAGGAAGAAAAGACTGGGAGGACCAGACTTACAGCCTAGAGGGAGCCTGCAGAAGAGCTGCACTAAGTAAAAGTGCCCCCCATACCGTAAAACATTTACCTCTTGCATTTCAGGGGTGACCTCACTGCAAGGGAGGAGGTTTCCTTTCCCTGGAGTTCAACTATGTTACAATGAGCTAATGCAAACAAGGGCCTACAGCGCTTATTGCCATAATCCCTGTACATTCCATGTTAGCAAAACAGCAAAGCCACTTTGGATGCCTACAGTCATCCTACCTATATAAAATACATGTATTCCTTGGTCTATGCTATAAGCAGAGACGATCATATTAAAGAGATAATATCAAGAAGTTCCATTTCTCCTGACCTCAACCCGATAGAACAACTTTAAGATGAATTTGAGCGGAGACTGCGCGCCAGGCCTTCTTGTCCACATCAGTGCCTGACCTCACAAATGCGCTTCTGAAAGAATGGTCAAAACATTCCTATAGACCAGCGGCCCCTCAGCCCCTCCCCGCCCATTCGCCGTCTTACCCCATTCCAGGTAGCGAGCAGCGGTATCGTGCATCAGGCGGCGGCTCCTTTCCTCCATAGCTGTGGCCATGCGACTCCTCCGCTCCTCCTAGGCGTCCAATAGGATTACCTGTCCTTTCAGCCAATTGTGTGACGGGTCTCACGACCCGCTTCCTGATTGGCCGGGAAGAGGATCAGTGTTAAAATAGTGAATTTTCATTCGCTATTGTAACAAACCTGGGTGGGCTCTGTTCACAATCTTTGCGCCCCGAGCCCACCCTATTTTGAAGCCTATTAGAGCCTCTGGCTCTAATTGGTGCTGAAAAAAAGAAAAAAAAAAAAAAAAAAAAAAACACACATACATGCATCCGGCGTCCTGAAAATGGCCTGATGCATGCATTGGGGGAGGAGGGCAGTGCGCCCTTAATGTGGGGGCAGTCACCGCTATAGACACTCCTAAACCTTGTGGACAGCCTTCCCAGAAGAGTTGAAGCTGTTAGATCTGCAAAGGGTGGGCCAACTCAATATTGAACGCTACGGACTAAGACTTGGATGCCATTAAAGTTCATGTGCGTGTATAATTAATGTGTGAATAAGAATAAATATTCTGTGAAGGCTGTCCACAAGGTTTAGAAGTGGGTCTATGGAAACGTTTGACCATTCTTCCAGAAGCACATTTGTGAGGTCAGGCACTGATGTTGGACAAGAAGGCCTGGCTCGCAGTCTCCGCGCTAATTCTTCCCAAAGGTGTTCTATCAGGTTGAGGTCAGGACTCTGTGCAGGCCAGTCGAGTTGCTCCACCCCAAACTCGCTCATCCATGTCTTTATGGACCTTTGTGCACTGGTCACGTTGGAACAGGAAGGGACCATCCCCAAACTGTTCCCACAAGGTTGGGAGCACGAAACTGTCTTGGTATGATGATGCCTTATTCCCTTCACTGGAACTAAGGGGCCAAGCCAACTCCTGAAAAACTAACCCCACACCATAATTCCCCCTCCTCCAAATGATTTGGCCATTAGCGTTCATGTAAAGGCAGGTGTCCCAACACTTTAGACAATATAGTGTATATATGAATACATCTACTACACAGGCTCGGTCTAGCAGCAAACTCAAACATATTCCCTATTCTAAGATAGCCAATGCTACACCTTCCAAGAACACATATGGAATGTTGCCTTATTGTGAAGGACCACAAGAAATGGTCTGTGAGAAAAATCAATGTGAGCCTTCTCTAGCCTTCCATTGGCAGGAATCAGAATGAGCCTACCCTCCTACAAGGAGACACTGTGTATATACTGTAGCTGCCAAATACAAGCCAAGGACCATCAATAGTATTTATCCTATACTCCGGCAAATGCTAATGTAGTCAAATTCTTTTATATCTATTTATACATGTATAGTAATCTTACAATAAAAATTAGGACACTTTTTGCCCCGTGTGAGATTGTAGAATTTTGTATTGCACTCAAAATGTAAATAATCTCCATCTGTCATTGGAATATACATTATTATGTCCAGGTTAAATGACATGTCTGAAGTAGAACGTGTATTTCAGAGAAAGGAATATATTGATTTTTCCACTAATGTTCAAGTAGCGGATATGTGTTACAAGCAATGTTTTCCCATCCTAAATGGAACATTTTACACTATGTCGCTTAAACAATATCTATTTAACACAACTTCATTCTAAACTTGTCCTTCCTATGTATACCTCGTTTACATACTTGAGATGCCTTGTTGACCCAGGTTTCAACTTGTAATCACATCTACTTTGAACAGCAAGCTTAAAGCGGTTGTATACCCGCTGAAATTTTTTTTCTACCCCTGTAAAGCAAAAGGCATAATGAGCTAGTATGCACCGCATACTAGCTCATTATGAAATACTTACCTGGTCCACGCCGAGGGAGCTGTCATGTTGCCTCAGCGTGTCTTCCGGGTATCGCGGTTCCAGCGCTGCGAGTGGCTGGAGCCGCGATGTCATCACTCCCGCGCATGCGCGTGGGAGATTTCTTACCCGGCAAGGTCCGGCAGTTGCCGGGCCTTCAGCCAAGAATCCCCTGTGCGCATGCGCCGCTGCAGTCAGTGGCTCATAGCAAGGGGAATATCTCCTAAACCGTAAAGGTATAGGAGATATTTTTTTTACCAACAGGTAAGCCTTATTATAGGCTTACCTGTAGGTAAAAGTTAAAAATAAGACTATACAACCAGTTTAAACCTAGCCATACACTGATCAGCATGTGGACTCCCCCACTCAACAGAAGAGTATCATATAACACTGTTCGGTCGATGGGACATTTTGGGAGATTTTCGGCCAATCAGCTACTCAGTGTCAGTCAGTGAGTGGCTACAGTGGCTGGTGCTGTCAGTATGAAAATGTTGATATACAGTACATCTAAAATGAGAGTCTGGGTTGCCCCATTTCCTGGTTATTACTAGCAAATTTCATAAGTAGAAACACTCACAAGGCTAAGTAACGTGGAAGTTTTTAATCCCATTACCAGGAGGTTTAAAGGGCAACACTGGCCATAGACAGAGTTGGCCGGTTCAGCAGGAATCATGTATGGGCAGGCTGATTAACTTGGGTAAAACCAACCTGTCGGATTTTTCATGCAATTATTGCCAGTGCGGGAGGGATTCCACCATTACTGACTGTTGATGGGGAAATCAAGTAATTATGTATGCAGGGAAGAAAATCGGACCATCTATGGCTGCCTTCAGTTCATCTTTACCAAAAAACAGTCTATGCAGATAAGGGACACTTGTAGATAAAAACAAGCGGCTTTGGCTAAACTTGAATAATGCCCTTGCTATAGGTTTAGGCCATTTACATACCTGTTGAAGACTGACTTAAAGCAGAACTACACCACATCTGAGCACCACAAACTAAAAATGCTGTTTAATTAATTTTTAATATTTCAAAGCAAACTCAAACATCTCTCCATGCTTTATTTTGTGGAGAAGTCACTTTGAAAAATGCCCCCCCTAGCATTTCAGTCCGCTGCCATCTGTAGCATTTACTTCCTGGAATCCAACTGCCCTTAGCTCAGTCATGTAGGCAGGAGGGTGTGTTTCGCTAGGAAAAACCCTCCTGAAGACTCCTGGGATGTAGGCAATACATTTTCCTAGGCCTGGAAACCAGGAAGTAACTAAAGTATTAAAAAATAAAAAAAGTAAAAAAGGGTTGTAAATGTTATTTTTATTAAAAAAAAAATATATATATAACCAACAGGTTATACTTACCTGCTCTGTGCAAGGGTTTTACACAGAGCAGCCCCAATCCTCTTCTTTAGGGGTCCCCTGCCGGCGCTCCCGCGTCACTGGATTTGATTGACAGCAGCAGGAGCCAATGGCTCCCGCTGCTATCAATCTATCCAATGAGGACAGAGACAGCAGCTGGAGCTGATAGGCTCAGGTAAGAAAAACAAAAAACATTGACAGTTACTTACCGGTAACTGCTTTTCTGGGATATCTTCCAGGTCAGCACACTGAGAGATGACTGGTCCACCTTACAGGAAACACAATCAACACATGAGGTTAAAAGGCCCCTCCCTTCCCCCTGCACCTCAGTTCTCCCAAAGTAATAGGTTATCCGGTTGCCAGAGAGAAACTCTTCCCGTAGTACTTACATCAAACCAGGGGTGGGAAGTAGGCCTGCCGTTCGGGAAGATATCCCAGAAAAGCAGTTACCGTCAATTACCGTAACTGTCAATTTTCTCTAGTCATCTTCCAGGACGGCACACCTGAGAGGATGGACAAGAAGTTCAAAGCCTACATTAGGGTGAGACCACCACATGTAAAGAACTTCCTTCCAAACGTCAGATCCTGAGGCGATAGCAGTTCCACTATATAGTGCTTCAAGAAGGTGTCCTGCATTGCCCATGTGGCTGTTCGACAGATCTGTTCTTTTGAGGCATCAGCTCTTTCTGCCCAAGAGGCCGCCAAAGATCTCGTTGAATGGGCTTTAAGGTTAACTGGTACTGGAGAACCTGTCTGCTCATAAGCCATTCCAATAGTTTGTCTGATCCACCTAGCCACTGTAGATCTAAATGCCTGCCCTCCCTTTCTAGGGCCGCTAAATAGAACCAAAAGGTGACTCGACTTCATGAAATCTTTCACTCAGTCTAAATATGTCTGCAAGCACCTCCTGACATTTAATAATCTTAAAATTTTTCCTCTCTCCTTTTTCAGGTTTTCACAGGAGGGCAAAATGACATCTTGAAGCTGGGATGCAACCTTGGGAAGATATAGTGGGTCTTGTCTCAGCACCACTATCTTCCAGTACCAACAAAAAAAAGGCTCCTTAACCACTTCCCGCTCGACCAATAGCAAAATGATGGCCAGCGGTGGTTCGGTTATCCTGACTGGGCGTCATATGACGTCCAGCAGGATAACTGCCGCCGCGCGCATCATGGCGATTGGTGGTGCCATGTGTCAGTCTGACACACCGCTACACCGATCTTGGTAAAGAGCCTCCGAAGGAGGCCCTTTACCACATGATCAGCCGTGTCCAATCACGACTGATCATGATGTAAACAGGAAGAGACGTTGATCGGCGGCTCTGACAGGGGTTTTTGAACCACCAGGGAAGCCGCCAAGATAACCAGGGAACCCCTTAGCATGTGGATGGCCAGGTATGTACCCCATGGCCATCCACATATAAAAAAATATGCCCAATACATGCCAATCAGTGCCCACAAATGGGCACTGACCGGCAACATTATGGATCAGTGCAGACAAGTGATGCCCAGCAATGCCACCCATCAGTGTCATCAGTGCCATCCATCAATGTCCATCAGTGCCCCCCCTCTGTGCCCATCAGCCCCCACCTATCAGTGCAACCCATAAGTACCTAGTGCTACCCATAAGTGGCCATCATTGCCACCTGAGTGCCCATCAGTGCCACCTATAAGTGGCGCATACGTGCCCATCAGTGCCGCATACCAGTGCCGCCTATCAGTGCCCATCATTGAAGAAGAAAACTTCCTTATTTACAAAAAATTTTAACAGAAACAAAGAAAAAAACTTTTTTTCCTAAATTTTCGTTGCGCAAAAAATAAAAATCGCAGAGGTGATCAAATACCACCAAAAGAAAGCTCTATTTGTGGGAACAAAATGATAAAAAAAATTGTTTGGGTACAGTGTTGCATGACCGCGACAACGCTGAAATTGGCTTGGGCAGGAAGGTGTATAAGTGCCTGCTATTGAAGTGGTTAAATGACAGGGCCTGCAGGTCGCTTACCATTCTGGCTGTAGTGATGGCCAGTAAAAAGGCTAACTTAAGCGTCAAAAATTTTACTAAAATCTCCTGAGCTGGTTCGAAAGGCACCTTCGTCAATGCCTCCAGGACCAGCGTTAGATTCCATGGTGAGAATCTATTAATTTTTACGGGGGTTAACCTCTCCCTTGCTAGTGGAAATCTCTTAATCAGGGGCTCGAGCACGAGCCTCTGGTCCAGAAATACAGACAGGGCTGCTATCTGTACCTTCAGGGTGTTCGGGGCAATACCCGGATCCACCCCAGCCTGTAAGAATTCAAGTACCACTGGTACCAAAGGATTAGAAACCTCTCTATCCTGGCACCAGTGTGAGAAGCAATTCCAGATTCTTAAGTAGATCCTCCTAGTGACCGGTTTTCGGCTACCTAGGAGGGTCTCAATTACTCTATCAGAGCATCCCTTGTCTCTGAGAATCTCCCTCTCCAGAGCCATGCCGTCAACTTGAAGAACCCCGGGTCGAGGTGAAGGACTGGCCCTTGAAGAAGGAGATCCTGCCTGGGCGGGAGACGGAGTGGAGGAGAAACCGACCATTTTCTCAGGAGTAGCAAACCATGTCCTCTTTGGCCACCATGGGGCTATCAGGATCAGCTTGCACTCTGAGTGGGCCAACCTTTGTAGAACCCGAGATATTAAGGCTAGTAGAGGGAAGGCATATGCTAGGTGGCAATCCCAGTCTTGAGACAGAGCATCCACTCCCTGGTTAGAGAGAAAAAACACTCCACCTTTCTGTTCCCTCTGTGGGCGAAAAGGTCAATCTTCGGAAATTCAAACATCTGACCTGTCTGGAGTAATATGTCCTGGTTTAATTCTTATTCCCCCTGGTGGATGGGCTGTCGGCTTAGGAAATCTGCCACCACATAGGCAGTCCCCTTTATGTGGACCGCCAATATGGACTGAAGGTTTACTTAGGCCCAATTTAGAGTATCCAAAGCCAGGTTCAGTAGCTTCCCTGTGCTTGGAGGTCCCCCAAGTGAGTGCCCCAACCCCAAGCGCTTGCATCGGTGGTAATCCTTATAGGGTTCCACTGGGCCCAGGGACGACCCAGCGTGAGCCTGTCCTGACCCAACCACCAATTTAAAGAGGTCCTTACCCTTGCTGGAATGAACACCTTTCCATCCAGTGACTCCCTCTTTTTGTCCCAGGAGGATAGTAGGAAAAACTGCAACTGCCTGGAATAGAGCTGAGCCCAGGGAACCGCTGGAATACAGGAGGTCATCGGGCCTAGGACCCTCATAACCTGTCTGTGAGAGCAGTCCCTGGGTTCGTTAGAGAGGAGACTGCTGTTACCGCTTTTAACCTTTTTTCCTCTGGGGCAAAAAGTTTGTGAGCCCCTGCATCCACCAAAGTATGCTAGGAAGGTTTTTATTTGGGATGGTACGAGAGATGATTTCTCCTAGTTCACTATCCAGCCCAAGGTCTCCAAAGTGAGGATCACTTTGTCTATGTCTACTCTCACTTGTTCTAGAGACTGCCCATAGATCAGGAGGTCATCTAGATAGGGTATAAGGGATACCCCCTGTAGATGCAGGTAAGCTACAACCTCCGCCAGGAGCTTTGTGAAAACTCTTGGGCTTGCAGTTAATCCAAAAGGGAAGAGCCCGCAATTGCCAGTGTTGTATCCCTTTGCTCGTAAGGACTGCGAACCTCAACAGGGATTGGTGTGCCCAGGCAATCGGGATATGGAGATAACGCGTCCCTCAGATCTATTGTGGCCATAAAAGTATCCTTCAATAGATGCTTGTGCACGGTGTATATGCTCTCCATCTGAAAGCTCTTTTGCCGCAAAAACCTGTTCAGCTTTGAGGTTTAATATCAGGCAAAATTTACCTGATGGTTTTTGGACTACAAAAACATGCTAGTAAAATCCCTGGTAGAGCTCTTCCGGTGGAACGGGGGATGATCACCTCCTGGTTCGCCAAACCCTGCAAGTTGTCCATCAACCATGCTGCCCTCAAAGTATCCTTGGGGAGATGGGTCAGAATAAAGTTTTGAGGTGGAGGGGATGAAGTTCCATCCGATATCCCTCTGTTAAAATCTGTAAGATATAGGGGCTTTCGGGGATCTTCCTCCACTGAGGGACAAAGCGAGAAAGTCTCCCCCCTACCCTGATGCTGGCGTCACTTTGACTGCTTGCTGGTGTCTTTAGGTCCAGAAAAGAGCAGGCCACCCTTCTGTCCACTCTTTCCCTTCCCCCACCTTCTATTCGCGTCCTTCTTGGCCTTGAACTGGCCCTGTTTGGGGAGGGGGGGGGGGGCGAACAAAAACTTCTCTCTGCTGGCTTTTACCTAGAACTTTTTCCCCCTTTTCCACCGATCGTGATAGGACCTGATCCAAGCCAGGCCCAAAAAGCTAAGAACCCTCAAAGGGCAACCCACAGAGCCATGACCTGGACATATGGTCCTCTTCCCACGATTTAACCCACACGCCCTCCTTGCGGAGTTAAGGAGGGTTGCTGATTTAGCCGTGGTCCTGACAGTTTCCACTGCCGCATCTGTTAAGTATGCCACAGCCTTGCTTATTATCTCTAGAGTGTCTGACTTCTTTGGAATTACTCCCTCTATCAACATGGCCGGAGAGCCTGCCCAGCCAAGCATCCACATTCCTTGCTACACAGGCTGACGCCAAGGCAGGAGCCATGGCTGCCACATTGGCATCCCACGCTCTTCACAGTAGCGTTTCAGCCCTTCTGTCCATTTGGTCTTTAATGTTACTTGAGTACTCAAAAGACAAATCAGATTTCCTAGAGACCTGTGACAGGGCTGCATCTAATTTGGAGGTCTTGAAGAACTTTTCTTCTTCCTCCCCAAAGGGAATCCTCCTCTTCCAAGTTTTGAGCTTAAGGACCTTTCTCAGAGTGCAGCAGTCCGGGTCCTTCCACTCTCTCAAAATGACCCCTTTCAGAGTTTGATGAACTGGGAATACCTTGGACTGAGGTTTATGAAAAAGGAAATCCCCGGACTGCTGCACTCTGAGAAACGATCTTTATTCTATGATAAAATCCACAAGAGTCATCAACACAGACAGGAGATAGCAATAGCTAACGCGTTTCACATACAAAGATGCTTACTCATAGCTGGGACTGAGGTTTACCCATCCCCCTGTACATCTTATCCCGGGCTGTCGCCTGAACTGGAGGTTCTGGGATATGCTCAGAGGCATAGATTGCCCCATGTCCTCCACGGGAAAAATGTATCTGTTACGTCTAGGACTATCACAATCCTGGCTGTCAGAGTCTGAGTTTTCCCCCCTCCTCTAAAGAGCTTTCATCTGACTCCTCTAGATCCTTAAACTCATCTACTCCCGAAGTGAAAGAGGGAGGCCTCTGCGGGGTTTTCAGACTTCTGTCGAATGTACCCTCTTGAGAGGAAGTACCTTCCCTAGAGGACAGAGTTTCTCTGCCACTAGTGCTAGTCCCTTCTTTAGATACTATAACCGTCTTAAGAGATTGGAGCATAGAAAGCATCTCTGACTGTACTGTAAGGAAGTCCCTCATAACCTATGAGGTTTCCTTTCCCGGCAATTTATGTATGCATCTGTAACAAAAAAGGTTTTACATGATCTTTTGGGAGCTTGGCCTTGTGTTTTGGATCATTGTCATGTTGGAATGTCCCATGCACAGCTTCCTGGCTGATGAATGCAAATATTCCTCCAGTACTTTTTGATAACATACTGCATTCATCTTGCCATCAATTTTGACCAAATTTTCTGTGCCTTTGTAGCTCACACATCCCCCAAACATCAGCGATCCACCTCCGTGTTTCACAGTAGGAATGGTGTACCTTTAATCATAGCCCTTGTTGACTCCTCTCCAAATGAATCATTTATGGTTGTGGCCAAAAAGCTAAATTTTGGTCTCAACACGCCAAATGACTTTGTGCCAGAAGGTTTGAGGCTTGTCTCTGTGCTGTTTGGCGTATTGTAAGTGGGATATTTTGTGACATTTGCGTAGTAATGGCTTTCTTCTGGCGACTCGACCATGCAGCTCATCTTTCTTCAAGTGCCTCCTTATTGTGCATCTTGAAACAGCCACACCACATGTTTTCAGAGTCCTTTATTTCACCTGAAGTTATTTGTGGGTTTTTCTTTGCATCCCGAACAATTTTCCTGGCAGTTGTGGCTGAAATTTTAGTTTGTCTACCTGATCATGGATTGGTTTTCAACAGAACTCCTCATTTTGCACTTCTTGATTAGAGTTTGAACACTGCTGATAGGCATTATGAATTCCTTGGATATCTTTTTATATCTCTTTCCTGTTTTATACAGTTCAACTACCTTTTCTTAAAAATGGCCAAGAAATCAAATTCTGCCAGGGTATGTAAACTTATGAGCACAACTGTGTGATAGATAGATAGATAGATAGATAGATAGACATGCTCAAGCTCATCCTTAGACTCTTCACCACACACAGCCACGAAGGCAAGAGGATTCTTGTTGGGCAGTGAATTAGTTAATTTGCCTTTAATTTTAATGGTTCAATGAAAGTTAGGCAAAATGGTTGGCCCTCACGCATGTTCACATGTTGTGGCCCTCTTTGAAAAAAGTTTGGGCACCCCTGCTATAAGCCAAGCAAGCCTAGCCTACTAGGACGTAGGAATGCCATGTTCACTGGCCAGGAAATACAGGAGGCTATAGAAAGGAAGAACAAAAGAATTCCCATGGTTCCAGAAGTGCAGTTGTTCATAGTGGATGGCTGGGACTGGTGTCTTGCAGAAACATAGCAAGTTGAGCAGAAACTTGTCCAACAGGAAAATCGGGAACACTGATCTGACGACACTGACTGTTGATTGGAGAACTGTGACTGGCTGCACTATTAGAGCTGGCTCATATGTGAGGTTGGGGAAGTGGCATCACTAGGCTTGGTATCACCTGGTGCAGGAAAACATGGTGTCCCCCCCCCCACTAAGCAGGATAGTGCGTCAGTGTGGCTCTCCCCCCTTAACCAGTCACAATGGATGGAGCCGGAATGGGATCGGGGGGATGGATAGAGTCAGAATTGGGGGGGGGTGGATGGAGCCGGAATGGGATCTTTGGTTTGGGGGGGGGGGTTAGAGGATATGTGCTAGGGGCTGCTTTGGGAGAGGAGAGGAATTGTGCTGGGGGGGTCAAACTTCAAATCTGCCCCCTCCTACTTTTAGCACAAGACCTTTCTAACCCATAACAAAGCACCCCTAGAACATATCCTCTACCCCCCCATCTGAAATTGCTCCTGGCAGGATAATTATTACCTGCCAATGCCCCCCCCCCCCCAATCACCATGTCCCCTCCCTCTGCAATAGTCCTGTTATTACATACCTTGGCCCCAGGTGTCCCTCTTCCTCCTCCCGGCCTGTGTACTTGAAACATCAAAGAAGAGATGGAGGCGGCTATAGTCTGGTCTTCAGTGAGTGCAGCCGGCGGGGAGAGAGATATGATTGCCATATGGTACTGTCGGACCCTGGGCACCCTGTCTGTCACTGCCTCACTCCCTCCTTCCCCACCCTCCCTGCACATCGCGTGCAGCTGAGGGGATCTCAGAAGGGAAGGAGGGAGCCGCAGCGCTGGTGCCAGTCTGAACCTGGTGTCACCCTCTGGCGGGTGTCACCCGTGTGCAGGACGCTCCCTCCGCACCCCTATAGCGACGCCACTGGTTAGGGGCCAAAACCTTTTGGTTGAGCCGCAGTTTTACCACCCTTCAACCACTACCCCTCTTTAGCTGATCGGGGCCACTAACTGGAGTGGCAGTGATCAGAGACAAAATTGACTGGTGCGGTAGTGATCAGGGATACTGTAACTGGTGAGGCGGTCAATAGGGACAATATGACTGGCATGGCGGTATCAGGGACACTTCGACTGGTGTGGCAGTAATTAGGAGCACTGTGAGTGGGTGGTGGTGAGTGGGGCAACTGACTGGTGACAGTATGTAAAGAAAAAATAAAATATTACACACAGTATAAATACATTTATCAAATTTTTTTTTGTTTTTTTGGGGGTGCAGTGTCACCATAGTGAAAAATCAGCCAACAGTGGTCTAAAGTTTGCTGTTGGCTGACATTACAGAGCCATTCCAGACCCAAATACTGACCAGCAGCTGGATCAGCCTCTCAGCACAGCGCTGAGAGCCTGAGCCAGCCGTTCCTGTCTGGCCCTCCAGTGAGCGCTGGAGGGGCAGAGAGATCAGTGCTGATGTGATCGTTCAGTTCTTAAGCTTAGAGGTGGTGGGGGACAGCTGCAGCATCACATCCTTAAAGAAGAGGCCCAGCCCTCCATGAAGAATTAAAAAAGACAGCAGCTACAAATACTGTAGCTGCTGACTTTTAATATATGGACACTCACCTGTCTACGGAGCCCGTGATGTTGGCACCGCAGCCGATCTTTGGATCGGCTGTCAGGTGCAGCCACCGCCATTCCTGGTATGGGAACCCAACAGTAAAGCCTTTTGGCTTCACAACTGGTTCCCTACTGCGCATGCGCTTAGTGCGCTGCGCTTTCTAATTGGTCCGGCGGCGGAAGAGGGGGCCAAACTTCCAGGAGACTGGGCCGTAGCCAGGTCTCCCGGAAGTGGGGAACGGTACGGATAAGTGGAAGTTCCAGTTTTGAGTGTAACTCCGCTTTAAAGGATACAACACAGTAGAAGCCTAGACAACACCTTTACAAGGAAGCCGAGTTTGAAGCTAGCAAAAAAGAGAGACAAAAGGGCAGGGCACTAAACAAAACAATGCAAGGGAGTCTCCCTCCAGGCATACTTTTGAGATAATTAGCAAAACAAAAAAATATATATGTCTATTTAACCATTTGCTAGCAGTCATCTCATTAGGATGAAGTTACACAGAAGATTATTAGTAGCTCAATTTTGCGAATACAATCTCTAGCAATTAGTTGCTAGGAATAGCAGTTGATTACTAGACAGATGAAACAAATGGCAGTAGAATTAGCTACACGAGTAGTATGTAGTAGCATCTTGTAGCAATCAACACACATCAATATTCGTTCAACAATACATTACTACTTCTAGCAATAAGTCACTAGCACAATTGCTACAATGAAAAATCTGCCATGTATCTCTAGCCCAGTCCACTTACTAAAAATAGTGGGCCTCACATAATATTCAATGGGCGGCACAGTGGTGTAGTGGGTAGCACTTTTGCCTAGCAGTAAGAAGGGTTGCTGGTTTGAATCCCAACCACAACACTACCTGCATGGAGTTTGCATGTTCTCCCTGTGCCTGCGTGGGTTTCCTCCGAGTACTCCGGTTTCCTCCCACACTCCAAAGACATGCTGGTAGGTGAATTGGCTTCTATCTAAATTGTCCCTAGTGTGTATGAATGTGAGCTAGGGACCTTTGATTGTAAGCTCCTTGAGGGTAGGGACTGATGTGCATGTACAATGTATATGTAAAGCGCTGCATAAATTGATGGCGCTATATAAGTACTTTAAATAATAAAAAAAAGGAGGCAATGCTAAAGAAGGCAGTCACAGACTGCTGCACTTGTAATGGGAGCTGTTGGAGACTGGGATATGCTTCAGGAGTCATAGACCAGAGAAAGGTTCCAGGTTAGGGCCCATTCACACTAAAAACTGCATGTGAAACACTGTGCAGTTCCTGTGCAATTCACATACAGTTCTATGCAGTGCAATTTCAAAATGAATGGGCTGAAGTCGCACCATAAAGAAATGCATGCACTACTTCTGGAGGCGCACTGCAACTGGATCACTTGGAACTTTAGTACCATGCGATCCGGTGTGGGCAAACGCACTGCGTTTGCGACTTGCATTTGAAGTGTCAGTAACTTTGACACCTGCTGCAGATAGCAAGGGCAGTGCGATTGGAATGCGATGTGGTAAACTGGCATGGAACACAGGTCTGCTGCACAGCGTTCTAGTGTGAACAAGATATCATGGCTAATACGACCCTTTTACAAATCAACATCCGCACATTTGTACTCCTTAAAGCTCCCTAAAAATTACTTTTTACAAATGTGATATTTCTCTCTGTAAATTTATTAAAAAAAAGAAATAAAAGAAAGACAGGAAAAAAGATATAAACAGCACAAAAAATAAGGTAGTGTGAAATAAACCAAGCCATTTACCAATACTAGTGGTCAGCGTAAAGAATATTTTTATTTGATGCCTTGAGCCCTGGTACACATTGATGCATTTTGACATGCGATTTGTCAGATCAAATCGGCGGCAATGGCACCATCCTAATTGGCGAGATGCTGCGTTTGCGGTGCCACACCGATTTCAAAAAGTAGTTTCTGTACTACTTTTTGCGATTTCGGGGTGCGATTTCCATTGACATCTGTGCAGAAACCCGTACAAATGTCTGCGAAATGGCGAAATTGGGACTGACATGCGGGAGCGAAATCAGCTGAACTCGCACGGCTCCATTCCCGCAGTTCAGTGTGAACCAGGTCTCAATGCACATTGAGTACATTCCATACGGCTGCAGGGTGGGACCAAGAATCTAGCTTAAAGGTATACCTAAAAGGCAAACCTTTTTTTTTTGGATAGAGTGGAGAGGGATTCGAACACCTGTCAGTTTTTATTGCGGTCTGTGCCCGTTTAGGACAGTCACCCTCTCTATTTATCCTGTTTACCATTATCATTGAAAGAAAATCCCACATTTTGGGTTGTCTTCCAGAAAAGTAATAGAGGGGGAAATGTTCCAATGAGGACACTAGTTCTGGTGACCTGGGGGTCCCCAAGAAATTCCCTCAATTTGAAAGGATTTCCTCTCACTTCCTGTTTGGTTATGGAACAGGAAGTGAAGGGAAATCTTCGTAATGGGACACAGGTGGCAAATAAAATAAATAAATAAAATGTTTTGCCCATAGTTCTACTTTAATGTGGTGACTGTCATCAAGTGTTAAATCTATCAGTACCAAGAAATCATCCTGCATTTTGACCTCAGGCTCTGGCTAAACTGGCAAATAAGGATGAGCTCCGGCGTGTTCGCAAACCCCACGTGCCGAGCCTGCCAGGAAGTCGGCACGGCGCAGCGCTAATCACAGGCAGTTAGACATTTTCCCGATGTGCGGCTGCAGAGATTGGGAAATGTCTCAATGCCTGTGATTAGCGCAGCGCCGTGCCGAATTCCTGGCGGGCTTGGCACGTGGAGTGTGCGAACACGCCGGAGCTCATCCTTACTGGCAAACCTCATTGCTACTGCTTGTGACTACTTCTTTGTGGCATGCCAAAAATCAACGGAATGATAATGAGATAACCGTCATCTAGCAAGCTCTCATTAGCTTTTTCGTCACCAGTGTTTCCATAGGCTTAATTCTAACCGGTTACTGACAAATAGTCCGCTTTTAGTGCTTAGTAATCGACAGAATTGTTCACTAGACAACATGGTTCCTCAAAACAGGGGTCAGCCGACTACATTTAAGAACGTTTTTTCAAATTGTGCGGTGCCTCCAGGACAGTCTTTACCACAAATCTTAACTTTCCAGTTTCATCCTGCGTCTGAACGATCGAGTAGATATCAGCTATATCGTCTTTATTGCGTTTGACTTCTGTGATGAAGCTTAGAACTTCAGCAGGCAAAAAACGCAGTAACCAAGCAATGGTTTTTAGTGTTTTACTCGGATAAAAAGTCTGACTGACTATTAATCTACATTGATAGTGTTACTAAGTTTTATACCCATATATGCATGTGTGTGTGTGTGTGTGTGTGTGTGTGTGTGTGTGTGTGTACACACAAACACTGCAAAGTGATTGCATGAATATAGGTCTTTGATCATTACACTTTGCTCACATAACAAAGCTGATTTCCTGCCATAAAGTCTCTATCACACAAATACTATTTCTATATTAGTGAACAACAATTTTTTTTTTGTACTTTTAGCTAAAGTTCGCTCTGGTTAAAATACTTTTATTGTTCAAGTTAGGCTTCCTTTATCGTTTTTTTTTTTTGTTAGATTACCAGATGAAATGACTTCATGGGCTTGAAATATCTATTCAGGAAAAAGGCGTCAGCCCTGGACTTTGCTCTCTAGAAATCAGCCTTTAAAGATAACATTTCCCGTCAGGCCTTTCTGAAAAATAAAATCCTGCCATTCCACATAGCAAAGACCCCAAAAGGCAAACAAATATACAGCAACATGTTTTCATGTACTTACCACATAGACCCGCAGACACAGGATGAGCGAAGTCTTGTGAAGCCACTCCTATATGTAGACACCTAGAGAAACCAGTTATCCCACTCAGATTGTCTTACCTACTACTCATACTTCTATAGTGGCTGCTCAGTCACAAGCTAAACATGTTCAGCTCATTAAACCCCACCCAGGTACACATGCCGTGTGTCTAACAATGTAAACACCAGAAAACCTTATAATAAATATGATTATCAAAGGCTACAAGGAAACTCATCAAAAAGCTATTTGTGCTATGTGTGAGCCAAAGGGAACACACACAGGGAATCCACCAAATAAATTGAATGTATAGACAGAAGAAAATGCATTGATATCTATTAAAGTGGTGCAACCCGTGTTGTTCACTGCTCTCTAAAAAGTGATCTGTATTGAATTGCATTTCAGAGGGTGGTATAGCAGCGGTTGACAATCAGGAGACACTTATACTTCTCTTAGCACATTTGTAAGGATTTTTTATATTCACTTTAGGAAAAAAATGTTGGTAGCACAGGGGTTTACACTACTACTTTTGCACTTGTTTATCTACGCTTGTTTGTTTTTTTATTAACTTTTATTTTATACCACCTGCCTACTGGGCACTCTTACCCCCTTCCTGCCCAGGCCTATGTTCAGCTTTCAGAGCTCTCACACTTTGAATAACAATCACGCGGTTATGCAACACTGTACCCATATGAACATTTTTTTTTTCTTTTTCACACAAATAGAGGTTTCTTTTGGTGGTGTTTAATCACTACTGGGTTTTTTATTTTTTGCTAAACAAACGAAACAAGACCGAAAATCTTTAAAAAAAAACTTTTTCTTTGTTTCTGTTGTAAAATTTTGCAAAATAGTATTTTTTTTTTACTTCACTGTTGTGCGCTAATTAGGCTGCACTGACGAGGGGGCACTGATGATCAGTGCAAGTCTAGGTTTACATCTATGTGGCTGCGCTTGATGCCTTTTTCAGGTACATTTTGCGTTTTTTAAATCCTATTTTTTTATGCATTTTGCGTTTTACGTTTTCATTTTTCCCTTTACCCACTTGCTTACTGGGCACTTAAACCCCCCTCCTGTCCAGACTAATTTTCAGCTTTTAGCGCTGTCGCACTTTGAATGACAATTGCGCAGTCATACAACACTATACCCAAATTAAATTTTTATAATTTTTTTCCCCACAAATGGAGCTTTCTTGATGGTATTTGATCACCTCTGCGGTCTTTAGTTTTTTGTTAAAAAAAAATTATATATTTTTTATATTTTGCTATAAAATTTTGCAAACAGGTAATTTTTCTCCTTCGTTGATGTACGCTAATGAGGCTGCACTGATGGGCACCGATAGGTGGCAGTGATGGGCACTGATGGGTGGCAGTGATGGGCACTGATTGCTTAAACTGATGGCAGCACTGCTAGGTGGCACTGATTGGCACCACTGGTGGGCATTGATAGGTGGCACTTGTGGGCATTGATAGGTGGCACTGCTGGGCACTGTGGGCTAGGGTGACCACATTTCCAAACTGCCATTCAGGGACACCCCCCCCACCCCCTTCCCAAAAAAAGATGGGGGGGTTGGGGGAATGTAATCTCGGGGTTGACGGGGAATTCGGCGGCAGGGGTGATTTGTCGGGTGAATGGCTGGTGTTGTACTACATTGTAATATATAATGAAATTGTTCAACTCACCATAATGCAGTATCAGTGGGAACCCTGAGCTTGTCACTTGCCACCTGATGCAGTGTGCCACTTGCCACCGTTGCCTGCCACTAGATGTAGCTTGTTACTTGCCACTGTCGCCTGCCCCCAGATGCAGCTTGTCACTTGCCACCATTGCCTGCCGCCAGATGCAGCATGTCACTTGCCACCAGATGTAGCGTGCCAATTGTAACCCATCGCCTGTCACCAGATGCAGCGTTTCACTTGCCACCGTTGCCTGATGCAGTATGCAACATTCCACCCATAGCCTGGTACCAGATGTAGTGTGCCACTTTTCACCCGTAGCCTGCCACCAGATGCAGTGTGCCACTTGTCACCTATAGCCTGCCACCAATCCGACACATCAGAGCCCCGGGAAAGTGAAAGCCCCTCCAACCGCTGGCTGATAATGTGACTTCTCCCATGCGGTGCGGGGGGGTGTTACATCTTCAGCTCTGAGGGGTTCATTCTGGGACCTGTAGTCCTTCACTTTTGGGGGCTGGGTCACATCCCCCAAAAGTGAAGGTCTACAAGTCCCAGCATGAACCCTCGATATCTAAGGATGTGATCCCCCCCCCCCCCCAAATTGAAGGACTGCGGGTCCCAGTATGAAGCCGTGAGAATTAAGAGTGTGACCCCATAGATTTCACATGCTAACGCTGGGACCTTTAGTTCTTCAATGATTGGGGGGGCATCACATCTTCAGTTCTGAGGGGTTCATGCTGGGACCTATAGTCCTTCACTTTTGAGGGGGTCACATCCCAGCATAAACCCTGTCCTGATATCTAAGGATGTGTCCTCCTTCCATCCCTCCGAGGGTGTCATCTCATGTCAGTGTCCTCTCCTCTTCTGCAGACCATCCTCTTATCAGTGCTAGCTCCAGGCTGAGACACACTAGGAGTTCCTGTGAAGTGCTGACAGTTCAGCACAGAATACTGGCTGCTGGGGAGAGCTGGCTGAGGATTTTAACCCTGATCTGTCTGTGGTGAGTGCTTTGGATTCTCTTGCCTTTCTACAAAACTCATCTCTCCTTCGTGCACTTCTGCATGCTGCTCTTTGAACGATGCAGGGAGGAGGTGGGTGGAGCTAATCAGTAGGCGCGGAGGAGGAAGTTAAATCTTCCCGCTGTGAATGCTGGGGCTCTGTCTCTCTCCTCCTTGTGATGTCACCAGTTGCTAGATGCGAGGCGGGCAGTGGCTAGCAACCATTTGGGCACTGAGCCAGCGGCTCATGTAAAAGGGGTCTCACCAGCCAGGGGTCCACCACAGGCTGTCAGTGAGTGACAACAGCGATGTGGGGGATATTTTAGAGGGCATCAGATTGGTCCAGGACCAAGGGGCAATTCCGGGACACTGTATTGTCCCGGAATGAGGTTGCCCAGGACCCGGGACAGACCTGCCAGTTGCGGGATTGTCCCGGGCAATCTGGGACACGTGGGCACCCTACTGTGGGCACTGGCAGGTGGCAATGACAGATGGCACTTGCAGGCACAGATGAGGCATATGTGCCTCCTTCCTCTTCGGGACCGATGTCCCTTTGACATAAGCCGGTGATCGGCTTTTTTTTCCTCCTCACGCTGTCAGCGTGAGGAGAAAACGAAACCGATCACCGAGCTTTTGTTTACATCATGTGATCAGCTGTCATTGGCTGACAGCTGATCACATGGTAAGGGGCCGGGACCGTCCCCTTACTCGGATCTGTGATCGTCCAAGTCTCCGTGACTCGGTAATCACAGCGCGCACACTGCGCGCCCTGCAGGGTGCACGCGGTGTGCGTGCACAGGGGAGGACGTCCCATGACGGCCTCCCAGAGATTGAGGTCCGCGCTGTGGCCGTCATTCGGCTATGGCCCGGACCTCATGTGGTTAAACACACTGTACATTGCTGGTTTATAAGCAGGGGGCCAGGGAAGCCGGCCGCCACATCCTTAACAACTGAGTCATCAGCGGGGTTCCTGGCTGACAGCTGAATGTAAAAAGAAAAAAAAATTGCTGGCAAAAAGGAATAAAAATTCCCAAGAAAAATGGTGTGGCCCCCAGGTCAATAAGAAGAGAGGGGGGAGTATAGTGGCGCTTGGAGAGAGACGGATGGGTGGGAAACAAAACTTTGAGTAAAGGTGATTATGATAATAAAATCTAGTGGTTGGGGATAGCTTGGACCCTGGAAAGTTCAGCTCAGACTAGAGGAAAAAAGATTTCATCTCCAAATATGGAAAGGTTTCTTCACAGTAAGAGCTGTGAAAATGTGGAATAGACTCCCGCCAGAGGTGGTTCTGGCCAGCTCAATAGATTGCTTTAAAAAAAGTCTGGATTCTTTCCTAAATGTACATAAGATAACTGGATACTAACATTTATAGGTAAAGTTGATCCATGGAAAATCCAATTGCCCCTCGGGGGATCAGGAAGGAATTTTTCCAATTTTTGCTGTAGCAAATTGGATCATGCTTTGCTAGTGTTTTTCGCCTTCCTCTGGATCAACTGTGGGTGAAGGATTGTGTATATGGGATTGTATTTTTATTTTTTTGTTTGAACTAGATGGAAGAAATCTAAAGAAAATTGTACAGTGTGTATCCAGCTTTTAAGCCTCGTACACACGATCGGATTTTCCGACGGGAATTGTGTGATGACAGAGTGTTGGCCTAAAATAGGACTGTTTGTACCCTCCATCAGACAATTGTTGTCTGATTTTCCGTGGACAAATGTTGGATAGCAGGCTTATAAATTTTCTGCGGACAACGGTCTGTTGTCAGATTTTCCGATCATGTGTACACAAGTCCGTCAGACAAAAGTCCAAAGTACAAACACACATGCTCGGAATCAATGCTCACCAAACACAACATTAGCAGAAGGTGCCCAAAGGGTGGTGCTAAAGAGCTGAAAAATCACGTAGTATGTCACTACGTTTGTGTTTGTTGGCTGACAATTGTGTGCCGTTTGTATGCAAGACAAGTTCCTGGCCAACGCCCTTCAGACAAAAGTATGACGTTTTATCTGCGGAAAATTTGATCGTGTGTACGAGGCTTTAGGCTGGCCATACATGGTCGAATTTCGAAAGAATTTTCTTTTTAAAATCAGAAAATTTGTGCGCTTTGTGATCCGATGGTGCCATCATTGATTTCAAAACTCGACCAACCAAGCCTTCAATTTCACCTCATGTTGCTACAGAAAAGAATTTTCGTGGCTGGGAATCTTCTTTTCTTTCCGGGAATTTTCTTTTTTTGCACATGCGCATTTCTTTTTTGATTACATTTCTCACACGATTCTCCCATCATTGATTAGAAAATCGTTAATTTTTCAAAAAATTTCCAACATAACCGATTATTCAAATTCGATGGCCGCACGAAAAATCAGCTGTTGCTGCAGCCCACTAATGCCCCAGTTGAAGTCCCATCCGACGAAACGCGTCGACCCTGCTTCACTTGCTTCCCACATTGCTTCCACCATTTTTATATGTGATCACTTTTTAGCTTTTATCTGCCATTGATGTTTGGAATTTTTTAACAAAAATAGATTAAAACTCTTTTTTTGACCTGCACCATATGGAGCTCTTTTTATTATTTTTTATTCCGGTCCCAATGGTCTAACCTTCCATCGGCCCTTGGTACAGGTACGGACCCTCTATTGAGACCCGTTTCACTTCTAGTCCTTAGAAGTGCCTGAATCCTGGATATCTGGCCCTGATACACTTCCTGGATCCATCTTGATTGATTGATCAGCCGTTCGTTTTTGGAGAGATCCCTCTACATACTACAATCATAGTGGAGTCGGTTCAATCATTTGACCATCAGGCTTTGGCCAGTACAAGCTTGATTGACCCATTGCCGTACGGCAAGTGGGTCCACCCTATCTGGTAAGAAGTGTTTATCTGCAATTTTTCATTTGAAGAATTTTGGTCCAGTTCTGAATGTGTTTTACAGTCTGATCCCGGGTTACATTGTTACACCATGTGTCACTGAGGACTTTCTATCAATCATTCAGACTGGACATAAGCTCTATATCATCCATCACCACTTCCCTGTTTGATGTTCATGAACATTTTCTTTCTTATTGGATTTCATTTATATGGGACATTTAGATTACTCTTCCTCATATCACCATTCACTGTATGTGCATAGCGTATGTTGTGTTTTCACGTTTTTCATTATTTTCATTATTTGGCACACTATAGACATATTTACGAAAGGCAAATCCACTTTGCACTACAATTGCAAACTTCACTTGGAAGTGCAGTCGCTGTAGATCTGAGGGGTAGATCTGAAATGAGGGGAAGCTCTGCTGATTTTATCATCCAATCACGTGCAAGCAAAAATGCTGTTTTTTATTTTCCTTGCATGTCCCCCTCGGATCTATAGCGACTGCACTTCCAAGTGCACTTTGCACTTGTAGTGCAAAGTGGCGTTGCCTTTCGTAAATAACCCCCACAGTGTTCCACTGGTACATTTAGTGCTACACTTTGTATAATTTAGCCCACTAATGAAGAGAAATAGGAACGAAAATTCTTAGATAAGATTTTCAAAAGAAAATTCTGCCAGGCAGATTATCTGTAGATTTTTTTTTTTTTATATATACACTATTAGATTTTCTGCAGATTTTTGTCTTCAGATTTACCAAAACCATCTAGTGCAAGGGCCTGCCTGATTGCATACACATTGAAACTCTTATGGTTTGACTTAACATTATACAATTTTAGGATCTCTATAGGACAGGAAGTGAAGGTAAAACTTTTGAAAGGGACAAAGATGGTAAAAAAAATAAAAAATAATAATAATATGAGAGGGTTTAAATTCTAGCCATTCCCTACTCGTTCCAAAATGGAAAAAACTGCATTATTTTTTTCTATACCTGCCTTGGGTACCTGACAGGAAGTAAGGTGAAATCTTCCAAGTTGGCACACAGATAGCAAAAGACCCTTACAGAGGCTCTAACACTTCCCCACTGTATCCAAAATGAACAGAAAAAAATGATTGATGTTGGGTTTTTGGGGCTGAGAAGATGCTGAAGAAAACATGTGCTGTGCTGGGAAGGCCATACAGTGAATATCAGCTTTGCCATTGAAAGGATTTTAAGCCAATGCTATTAGTATTAAACAACAATCTTTTTCTTGATAATTAAGTACTAGTTTTACTGTTGTAGCAAGAAATTAACAATAGAACTGTTCTAATGCCGCGTACACACGGCCAGACTTCCCGACAGAAAAAGTCAGATGGGAGCTTTTAGTCGGACATTCCGACCGTGTGTATGTCCCATCGGACTTTTTCTGTCAGCATTTCCGATGGACTCAGATATAGAATATGTTCTAAATCTTTCCGTCAGAAATGCCGACGGAGTTTAGCACGTTGGCAAGTCCGGCCGTGTGTATGCGGCATAACATGCACTTGAGGGGAAGAAATATTGCATGCAGGCAGAATAGGAGATTTTATTGCAGAAGAGACAAAGGCAGTGTCATCATAAATGGAAAAGGGATCTGGACATTACGTTTTCGGCAGGCCAAAAGGCCTGTATTCTTTTCTTCGCTCACAGTTCCTCCATCTGTAGTAAATACCAAGAAAGCACTTACAAAATTCTAACGTGCTGGTATCAGACTCCAAATGTGTTAGCATCCATGTTCCTTGGACACAGTCCATTGTGATGGGGATGTAGCTCCCAGGATGGAACTCTACTTCATATATTTTGGGAGTACCACGTGCTTTTTAGGCAAGAGGTCATCAAGATTATACAGAAACTCACAGATTTTTCTTTTCAATAATCCAGCTGCAGTGCTTCTTAAAGTGGTTGTAACCCTAATAAAAAAATAAATAAAAAAAAGCTTCTGTTCCTTTAACCACTTAAGCCCCGGAAGGATTTGCCCCCTTAATGACCAGGCCATTTTTTGCGATACGGCACTGTGTCGCTTTAACTAACAGTTGCGCGGTCATGAGATGTTGTACCCAAACAAAAATGTATGTCCTTTTTCCCCACAAATAGAGCTTTCTTTTGGTGGTTTTTATTTTTTGCACTATAAACAAGAAGACAGACAATTTTGAAAAAAAAAACACAATAGTTTGTACTTTTTGTTATAATAAATATCCCCCCCCCCAAAAAATTTCTTCCTCAGTTTAGGCTGATATGTATTCTACATATTTTTGGTAAAAAACAAAAAAAAAAAACGCAATAAGCGTATATTGATTTGCGCAAAGGTTATAGCATCTACAAAATAGGGGATATATTTATGGCATTTTTGTTATTATTTTTTTTTAACTAGTAATGACAGCAATCTGCAATTTTTATTGGGACTGCGACATTGCGGCAGACAGATCGGACACTTTTTTGGGACCAGTGACATTTATACAGCGATCAGAATAGCCACTGATTACTGTATAAATGTCACTGGCAGGGAAGGGTTAACACTAGGGGGCGATCAAGGGGTTAAATGTGTTCCCTCACTGTGTTCTAACTGTGGGGGGATAGGACTGACTGGGGGATAAGACATATCGCCGTTACTACTTAGTATGTGTTTACACACAGATCCCCGTTCTGGCTCTGTCAGGAGCGTTTCCGGTTGCCCGGCGGACATCACGCCCACCTGCCATATTGATTTAAAGAGCCGACATACCATGACGCCGATTCGTGCAGCCGTGCCAACCTGCCGCAGTACAACTGCGGCACTTGTCAGCAAGTACTTAAAGCATCATAAATACCACAGTGCTTCTGCAGTATCATTTGTCCCATTCTATGGTTGATCCTGCCTGTTCCGTTGTCCCCCTAGGTCAGGGGTTCTCAACCTGGGGGTCACATGATTTGCCAGGGGTCACCGAATCCTGGGCTGTTCCCGAAGCCCACACCGCTCTCCCAGCCTTTTTGCAGCCACCCAGCTGGGCCTCTTCGCAGCCACCCATTCAGTTCATGGCATGGCTGGGGGGCAGAGACTAGAGGTCAGCTGACTGGTGAGGAATGTGAAGTGGGAGGGGCTGGAGGAGACCCTATCCCCTGATTTCGGCATAGGTGTCACTGCTATGAGACACCACAATGTCGGAGACACAGTAACACTACCTGTGATTATAGTTGCCATTAAAAGTCCCCACTACAGTTCTCAGATCAACAGATGACCTTGATCAAGAGCACCTAAGTTGAATGATCAGAACTCCCCTCAGCACTGCATACTCCCCCAATAAGGTGTAAGAGAAGGAATAAAAATAGAGAATACATGGAAGGGAGAGGAAAACAGGGGGAGGAACAAAGAAAAAGGGAAAGAACACGAAAGATGGCTAGAGAGAGGGATGGGGAAAAAAAAGAAATTAGGAGAGATAAAAGGGAAAGAAAGAAGAACAAAGAGAAAGAGTGGTAGGTACATCCTAAAATGTACCATAAGAGGTTTTAATACTGTACGAGTGGAAGGGACTCAGGGAGTCCCTAAAAGTTCGTGGGTTAGGGGCGCAAATTACTTGTCTCGCCTTAGGTGCATGGGGGGGGGGGACAACAATAGTTTTACTGTTAAAATTTCCCAAGTTGTGGGGACCCTCATCAAGGGGTCACAGCCCTAGAAAGGTTGAGGACCACTGCCCTAGGTTTACTGACTATGGAAATCATGGCTGCTTATCCATGATACCGTGGTCAGCTTATGTGGCTCCATCTCACTGTGTGCTCAGTCTTTCTCCCTCCCTGTCATTTCCGCTATTCCCTGCAGCTGTAAAGTAAGATTTACAAATAACTGGCATCCCCTCTGTTGTATGAAGATATAAAAGTACCGTGTGTCAGTTTTTCTAAAACGATAATCCTAAATATCTTCTTGCACAGTACTGCTGTGTAGTCACGTGATCTCCCCTTGCTGGCCAGCCAACGTCATATGGGAATCTCAGCCCCTCCCACTGCTCTCCTTAGATCGGGGAAGGAGATCAGTGGGAGGTCACGTGACCACACAGTGGAGCTGTGAAAAAAGTTATTTAGGATTATAATTCTAGAAAAACTGACATGGTTCTTTATCTTCATACAACAGAGGGGATGCCAATTATTTGTAAATCTGACCTAACCACTTTAGTTTGACTCCTATGTCTATAACAAAAATATCATAAATCGCGCTAAAGCACTTCATCGAATGCTGCTAGAACCTGTATTCCTGTCATGCGGAAACAATCCCCCCTGTATCACAGTGATTTGCCAGGGTGAATGATATTCAATGTATGGAACACTTGACAGCAGCCCTCAGGAACATAATGCGTGCTGGCTTTACTGGGACATATTTCATTATTGAATATTTATCCTTTTGCTAACTTGCATGCTATTCTTTGTTGTTGGGTCACCACCTTCCACCAGCAGGAGTCCTCTTTCCCAAATTTTATTTATAATGTATAACTCACTTGATGTGCACTGAAATCAGGGTAGACCTTCTTGGAGGATTAGACAGCTTGTCTACCACTACACATCAGGGGTCCAATATTGTAAAGGGAAGAGGGTGGCGGGCACTGAACTGAGTCTTTCCCCCACATGAAAATGTCTAGCTTCACCACTGGCTGTATACCGCCTCTCCCCTTTTTCTTACCTGAGCCCGATTCAGCAATGTGCTCCAGCTGCTATAGTCATTGGACAGATTGGCTCCTGCCAATCAAAAGCTGTGACATGGGAACAGGGCCCGAGTCCAGCTGTCTGTCAATGGGCACAGCAGTGGTACTCGGGAGCAAACGCACACGGATGCCCCCATTGGAAGCGGCTTCCCGTGGGGGCACCCAATTGGTTACTGGAGCAGCAGTGGGGGACACCAGAAGAGGATAGAAGCTGTGCACAGGGTAGGCATGCTTGTTTTTTACTATTACTTTAACCTTTAAGATGGCAGTATAATATGAGAAGTCTTTACCTTTTATTTTTTTATAAATATAGGTAATAACCAAAACTGTAATACAAGGACACACCTGAACCATCCAATTTGTATTAAATCAGGCAAGCCCTTGCAGTACAGTTCATGGTAAATCTAAGAGAATGTACAGTGTATGGCCACCATTAGCACTGGGGCTGGATTCACGTGTGTTGCACTTAAAGTGGAGTTCCACCCACTTTTACAACTATTCAGCATCCCTCACTAAATTGTGCACTGCAAACGAATTGGATATTTTTAAAAAAAAATTCTCAGCACCTACTGTATATCTGCTGTATTCATTTTTCACTTCCTCCTCCCTAGCCCTGGCTCATCGCATCATTTCCTGTTTGCAATGCCTTCTGGGAAGGGGTGGCAACTTCCTCTGACGCTGCCGTTGCTATGGAACCCTGACCTGAAATCTATTACACTGCTTGCGCTGCACTGAGCATGTGCGAGATCTGCAAGGATGAGATCCAGGAAGAAATACAGTCTGGCTTCAGATGCCCACACTTAAGATGGCCATGGCCTGCTGTAAGTTTATAAAATAACAAACTACTGCTATAAACTAACAAAACAGACCTTAGTTTACAGACTAACTTTACTAGAATACATTAAGCTTGTGTATTATAGGGGTATTTTTATTTAAAAAGTATAATTTTGGCCGGAACACCACTTTAAGTGTTCATGAAGGATAAACCTCAATAATGGGATTTTAAGGGCAATTAAAGAAAAAGTAGAAATTATTTTTATAGAAAAATAAATAAAATGAATTTATTGATATAAAAAATTTAAAAGCATATAGCAAAAAGAACCACACAAAAAAACACAATTACAAGAATAACATAATAAACGATCATATTTAACAGTAATGGCAAGTAGATCCCACTACACAAATGAACATCATCCATGAGTGAGAGTCGGACGCCTTTTGAGAGTATACATAATTACAGTCTTCATCAGGGACAATTTGCCATCTCTGAAATTGCAAAATACAGTATCAATGAAAAGGATACAAAAACATTCATATGATTTGCAGGATCAACAGGCCAGTATGACTCCCCGAAGGGTATACCAAAACTTACTTATCAAAAAGGGTTGCCGTACACCATCTGATATCCACAAAATCCGTATTGGCCCTTACACATGCAAAGGAACCCCCAGATATTCTAATCCAAACGAGGTGCCAGCATTTGAATTCTATAGTTGGTATGGAGTATTTACTCTTATGTTACAAATTGGGCACAAAAAAGTGGAGACGCTCCCACCACACACCCCTATAAGTAAGTGGGTCTGTCAAAGGGGTTGAGAACCACATCCCAGAGATGTGGAAGGGGGCCAAGGACCACACAGTATATAAACTAATATAGATGACACTTACAGATAGATCCCCGCAACTTAGCATTAAAGGGTGCTCCAAAAATCCTCCAAACCACCCTGAGGGACAGAGGTGGAGATTCAAGCTCAGGGATCCAAATAGAGGAAACACAGAGAGAAACCACTGTATGAAAAAATTAGGCAAAGGAAATAGTATCAATGCTCCAATAGTGAGTCCAAAAATACTCATAAATAAACATTGGTTCAGTTATAATCAATTAAAGTTACAACTGCACAATGGATGGGAAGAGGGAACCTACTGCATAACAGGAGGATTGCAAAACCCGAAACATCCCATTCAGAAAAACATAACTTTTTAAAAAAAAGAAAAAAATATATCAAAAAGAAATTGCTATGCTCACCAATGGCATTGAAGTCTCCAAGATTCCCCAAAGAAGGAAAGGATCGCTGCAGGGGGGAGAGAAACAAGTCCTCCATCCTGCCAGTCACAGCATCAAACAAAGAGAGAACTGTCATGGATATGAATGGCACCAGGAGGGTTCCCGGCGTTCTCCTTATATAGTCCAGCTCAAAAGGATACACAATCTCGTGGAGCATAAATGACGTCACACCACATGGAGGTCGTGACATCACTCCCTATGCGTTGCTATGGTAATGATACGAACAGCTGATGATCCAGGGGCAGCACGAGGCAGACCTGCCCCCCCTGGTCATGTCAACCAACCCCCGATGAGGGCAGGGAGCATCACTGCTGACAGTGATAGCTTACCCCCGTTTTGTACATCGCTATGGTATTGCTGCGAACAGCTGATGATCCAGGGAGTGTCCGGCCGCACAGGGCAGACCCGCCCCCCCTGGTCATGTCAACCAATCCCTGATGAGGATGGGGAGCATCACTGCTGATAGTTTAGTTAGTGATAGTTTACCCCCGTTCTGTACATCAGGGACGGGTAGGTGGAAGCGGGGACCTCACTGCTAACAGCGAGAGTCGCCGCACCACTTCCCATTGTGAATAAAGCATGACAGGGACCTAGGGAAACTCCGCAACCCACAGGCTGGAAGCAGTCCTCCATGTAAATAGGATATAAACAAGTGTCCAAATAGTATCCATCTAATAAACAGATGGAATGAAATAAAATAAAATGGGAGCTGGGGCAAGAGAGAGAGGAGAGAGAACCACTCCCTCTCCAAAAAGGAGAAAATATTACACCCCGACACAGAGACTATCCTCCCAAAGCTGTGGAAGCTTATGCTGCAGCAAAGACAAAACCACAGTAAGGGAGGAGAAAGGCTCCCGAAATAAATGGGAGCCTACATGTGCCGGGTGCATGTAGGTGGCCACAGACTAAACACGAGGAACATCGGATGGAGCACAAAAACCCAAACCTGCAAAACACAACACAATCATGCACATATATAAACACAACTAAAGTTATAATTATATTGGCCATCCAACTAAGTGGAATTCAGGTATCATTACATAACAGTGAATATAGTACCACAATAAGATATGTCATTAAAACCTGTCTCTTAGCAAAAAGATGAACTAAAAACAGGGAAAAGAGAAAAGAAAGGGAGGAAGTTAGAAGAAAAAAAGAGAAAAATTGGAAAATCAAAATAAAACCAAAAGATTAAATGCATTCAATCCGTCTTTCCAGAACTGAAGCCTTCCAAAAAGGGCCTAAAGCTTTGGGCTTCATTGAGGTGGGGTGGGGTAGTAGCATCTAAATGTCTAATCCAGCGCATTTCGCGCTGTAGAAGAAGCTTGTTCCAATCCCCCCCTCTACTTGGAATATGTACTCGATCCAATACAGTGAAATTGACAGATGGCATTCTGTAACCATGTCTCTTGACAACATGTCTTCCAAGGGGAAGATATAAATTGCCAATTCGCATGCTGGATAGATGTTTACTCACTCGCTGACCAAATTCCTGTCGGGTCTTCCCGACATAGAATGCACCACATTGACATTGTACCAGGTATACAACTCCCTGGGTTTTGCAATTAGCAAAATGTTTTAAACGGAAACGTTCTCCGTTGGGTAATTGAAAAAAAGTCCTCCTGCGAATAACTCCACAAAAAGAGCATGATCCACAGGGGAAAGTTCCCCAAGCTTTACATGGATCTTGTCTCTGATTGCCTTTGTATTCACTTTGAGTAAGCATGTCTCCAAGCAAGCCTGCCTTCCTGAAAGTGATTTGAGGTTTTGGAGTAAGTAAGCCGCCCAAAATGGGATCCTCTGTGAGGATCGACCAGTGCTTGGTAAGGATCTTTCTAATAGTGTCATGCTCATTGGAGTGAAGATAAAAAGCCCTTGCGCTACTAAGATGTGTTCAGAATGATCCACTAATTAATATAAAAAGGGGAACCCTCATAAACTAAAAAATGAACAAAGTGCAATAAAGTGCAATCAAATACAGTGAAAAAGCCGTCTGCAGCAGGATCTAACAGTGTTCACATTCCACTCATAAATACATAAAATCATATAATGATTCCGCGCTACAGCAATACATAAAGTGCAAAAAGTGCCCAGTAAACAGGGTAAATAAACAGTGTGCAAGTGGTGCCCAGTAAGTTGGGATAATAATATAGTGTAAAGGTGATTAATCCATGAACTGGTATAACAATCCAGGGGCATTAGATTCAATGTTGTGATTGTCTCTTAATCAAGCATTTTTCAATAAATGTCCAAAAAAGGAAGTTTCTTCAAAATGCGTTTAAATAAACTAAACAGCAAAAAGGTGAGAGGTGTACAATCCCATAAATGAGCTCACAGAACTCTCACCTTGATATCTTGAAATATCAGCATAAGATAGTGTACAGGAATCTGTTCCGCGATTCCAACATCCACCACCAGGGGGTCCTCCGTTCCACTTAGTGTTAAACCTGAATGGACACTTCAGATCCACGTCCTCATACAGTCTCTAACTCCCAGAGAAGGGGGGGGGGAGTGGGAAGGGATGGGAGAGATAGAGAACTCCAATGGTGTAGTATGTTTATAGTTAATATATAATTTTATTAATACAATAGGCTGAACTCTTACATCAAAATATTAAAAAACAATCATAAAAACCAAATCGTATGGCGTTTGGACGCCGTTCTCACAGCACTTCCGGTATTATTCAACCTCCGGCCACTCCCTACGCGTTACGTCATCACGTGACTTCATCAGGGGATCTGGATTGGTTGTGGGAGCTGTGTTTATATCTAGTAAAACCAGAAATAGAATCGCGACCATTTTCCTGTGGTCCGCTGTGATAAACAACCGCGGCCATTTTCCTGTAGTCGGTATTATATCTTAGCAGCGGCCATTTTGTGGAAAAGACCACCTCTGGTGACACTTCCAGAGCGGAGATCTTACATATTAACTGGAGCTAAGGATTGACGCCGAGTTTAATTTATTGACATCATGTGACTCCTTCCCAAAGGAAAACGGAAACTTCCGCTTGTTGGAGACTCCTAAATCCTAAAGTTCTCGCCAAACTTGATATGAACCATGTATAAAAATGTAATATATAAAAAATGTAAAATATAAAAAATTATAAAGGGAGCAAAAATAAAAACCAGAACAACCATAAAAACAATAACAAAATATACATGATATATACATGACATAATCAAAGGTTAAAAATTGTTCAGAGAGCAGTTGAGATCAAATTCAACGTTTAGACCTTCAGGTGTCAAACTCTTCATAGTATGTATCCACCTTGACTCTTTCTGACTGATGGTCCTGATCTTGTGGCTACCTTGTTTGACACTTGTTTTTTAATATTTTGATGTAAGAGTCCAGCCTATTGTATTAATAAAATTATATTTTAACTATAAACATACTACACCATTGGAGTTCTCTATCTCTCCCATCCCTTCCCACTCCCCCCTGCCCCTTTCTCTGGGAGTTGGAGACTGTGTGAGGACGTGGATGTGAAGTGTCCATTCAGGTTTAACACTAAGTGGAACGGAGGACCCCCTGGTGGTGGATGTTGGAATAGCGGATCAGATTCCTGTACACTATCTTACGCTGATATTTCAAGATATCAAGGTGAGAGTTCTGTGAGCTCATTTATGGGATTGTACACCTCTCGCCTTTTTGCTGTTTAGTTTATTTAAACGCATTTTGAAGAAACTTCCTTTTTTGGACATTTATTGAAAAATTCTTGATTAAGAGACAATCACCACATTGAATCTAATGCCCCTGGATTGTTATACCAGTTCATGGATTATTAACCTTTACACTATATTATTATCCCAACTTACTGGGCACCACTTGCACACTGTTTATTTACCCTGTTTACTGGGCACTTTTTGCACTTTATGTATTGCTGTAGCGCGGAATCATTATATGATTTTATGTATTTATGAGTGGAATTTGAACACTGTTAGATCCTGCTGCAGACGGCTTTTTCACTGTATTTGATTGCACTTTATTGCACTTTGTTCTTTTTTTAGTTTATGAGGGTTGCCCTCTTTATATTAATTAGTGGATCATTCTGAACACATCTTAGTAGCGCGAGGGCTACTAAGAACGTTTCCGTTTAAAACATTTTGCTAATTGCAAAACCCAGGGAGTTGTATACCTGGTACAATGTCAATGTGGTGCATTCTATGTCGGGAAGACATTTGGTCAGCGAGTGAGTAAACATCTATCCAGCATGCGAATTGTCAATTTATATCTTCCCCTTGGAAGACATGTTGCCAAGGGACATGGTTACAGAATGCCATCTGTCAATTTCACTGTATTGGATCGAGTACATATTCCAAGTAGAGGGGGGGATTGGAACAAGCTTCTTCTACAGCACAAAATGCGCTGGATTAGACATTTAGATGCTACTACCCCACCCCGCCTCAATGAAGCCCAAAGTTTTAGGCCCTTTTTGGAAGGCTTCAGTTCTGGAAAGACGGATTGAATGCATTCAATCTTTTGTTTTGATTTTCCAATTTTTCTCTTTTTTTCTTCCAACTTCCTCCCTTTCTTTTCCCTTTTCCCTGTTTTAAGTTCATCTTTTTTCTAAGAGACAGGTTTTAATGACATATCTTATTGTGGTACTATATTCACTGTTATGTAATGATACCTGAATTCCACTTAGTTGGATGGCCAATATAATTATAACTTTAGTTGTGTTTATATATGTGCATGATTGTATTATGTTTTGCAGGTTTGGGTTTCTGTGCTCCATCCGATGTTCCTCATGTTTAGTCTGTGGCCACCTACATGCACTCGGCACACGTAGGCTCCCATTTATTTTGGGAGCCTTTCTCCTCCCGTACTGTGGTTTTGTCTTTGCTGCAGCATAAGCTTCCACAGCTTTGGGAGGATAGTCTCTGTGTCGGGGGTGTAATATTTTCTCCTTTTTGGAGAGGGAGTGGTTCTCTCTCCTCTCTCTCTTGCCCAAGCTCCCATTTTATTTTATTTCATTCCATCTGTTTATTAGATGGATACTATTTGGACACTTGTTTATATCCTATTTACATGGAGGACTGCTTCCGGCCTGTGGGTTGCGGAGTTTCCTTAGGTCCCTGTCATGCTTTATTCACTATGAGCAGTGGTGCGGCGACTCTCGCTGTTAGCAGTGAGGTCCCCACTTCCACCTACCCGTCTCTGATGTACAGAACGGGGGTAAGCTATCACTGTCAGCAGTGATGCTCCCCGTCCTCATCAGGGATTGGTTGACATGACCAGGGGGGGCGGGTCTGCCCTGTGCGGCCGGACACTCCCTGGATCATCAGCTGTTTGCAGCAATACCATAGCAATGAACACAGAACGGGGGTAAGCTGTCACTGTCAGCAGTGATGCTCCCCGCCATCATCGGGGATTAGTTGCCATCACCGGGGGGGGGGGGATCTGCCTTGTGTGGCCGGGCTCTCCCTGGATCATCAGCTGTTCATATCATTACCATAGCGACGCATAGGGAGTGACGTGCTGGCCTCACTATTGGCATTTATCTTTTCATTGTAGATTCCTATCCCTTGTCACCTTGGTTTTTCCAAGTGGCAACTACACTCTTTTTTTGGCACCTCGTTTGGATTAGAATATCTGGGGGTTCCTTTGCATGTGTAAGGGCCAATATGGATTTTTTGGATATCAGATGGTGTACGGCAACCCTTTTTGCTACGTAAGTTTTGGTATACCCTTCGGGGAGTCATACTGGCCTGTTGATCCTGCAAATCATAAGAATGATTTTGTATTCTTTTCATTGATACTGTATTTTTCAATTTCAGAGATGGCAAATTCTCCCCAATGAAGACTAATTATGTATACTCTCAAAACACGTCAGACTCTCACTCATGGATGATGTTCATTTGTGTAGTGGGATCCATTTGCCATTACTGTTAAATATGATCAATTATGTTATTCTTGTAACTGTTTGTGTTGTTCTTATTGCTATATGCTTTTAAATTTTGTATAAAAAAAATTCATCTTATTTTTCTATAAAAATAATTTCTACTTTTTCTATTATTGCCCTTAAAATCCCATTGAGGTTTATCCTTCCTATACATTGAGGGATGTTTGCAATTCTTTTCACATCATTTTTTGGGAGTTCTCTTTTGTGCACTTAGATTAAATCTGTTGACAATCATTTAGAATAGCACCCCAACACAACTTACTAGTGCATTAAAACACGTATTTCCCAGCACTAAAATGCTGGGAAATAAGGCTGTTAAAAAAACCTTGCCTTTCTTGCAGCTTATTCAAAGTGTGCCAACATACCACAACAGTGTGACACAGACCTTTAGGTCCAATTTAGGGGAGGGAGTAGATATATGCATAACTGGAATTCTACATAAGCATTGTCATTAAACAAATGGCTTAATTAACTATGGTATGATGATTGCTTGCCACAATGAGAATTTTCATCAATTAGAGCTATAGATTTCAGTCACATGACTGAAATCATGGTATACAAGCTTACTTTCAGACCTTTACTTCTTCGCATAGGGTAAAGTTTAGGTGTTGCACATTGGTAATGCATAACAACTTCTGCATAGTGAACCTGGGCAGTGGACTAGTATGGCAGAGCTCCCAGGGTGGCACAGTGCCATCCACATACCATGTTGCAAGTAACATTTGCGTGTGTAATCTAAGGGAAAAAACCCCACACGATTGCCATCCTGCCTGCACTATCTGGTTAAGGTCCTCATTGTTGCTCTTAGTGGATGTTGCGTACTTTAAAGAGGAAACACTAATGGGTTTACTTTTGGTTTCCCTGCAAAGGTGTAGCCCATTATGTGTCACTTACCTGACACAGGAGCCTGCGATGTCACCTCTGTCCCCTCTGGTAGAGCACATCCCATCTTCTTCCAGGTATCGTGGCTCCAGTGCTGAATGGCCAGAGCCGCAATGACATCACTCCCACACAGGCGCCACCACTAACGCCATGTTGCCGTTAGCAGGTGTTTTTTTCCAAATATCTCCTAAACTGTGTAGGTTTAGGAGATATTTATTGGACCTACAGGTATGCCTTAGGCTTACCTGTAGGTCAAAGTGGTCTGTAAGGGTTTAACAACCACTTTAATTTTTGCAGTTCTCCCTCTCTGGGTCTGTAGACCTATCAACGCAATTGCAAGTAGTGGGTGTGATTGCCTATTACCTTTTAATCCTGGGCAACATCAGCTGTTTAAACCCAACACCACTACTGATTTGGCCAGCTTGTCAGACAAGCATGCTGGAAAACCAGTAGCCAACCAGCTCCCAAACAGCACTCTCAACCACTGGTATCCCCCATTAGGAGCATTTTTTTTTTAAAGTGCATACCAGGCTTTAGTTGTTGGTTCTAGGTGCACTGACAGTAAACTATCTTTCCTGACACCAATCCATGGTAGCACACATGTGATATAGCTTAACTCCTATATCCAATTACACGTCCTGTTTAAATCTATAAAAAGGGAAGCTACAGCAACCTCCCCATTCACATGTATGCTGCCATATGGAAAACAAAATTGTATGATACTGTAATTTTCCTTTCCCGATGCCAATTGATGGTAGCATATGAACCTTTTTAATTTATTTTTGGGGATGTTGCTCTAGATTCCCTTTTATAGATTTAAATTGGACCTGTGGGAAGATATAGGGGTGGAGCCATATCACATGTATGCTGCTATAAATTTTTTTATACCCTGCATGGTTATGATGGCTGAATGGCAAGTCCTACAGTGATTAAAGTTTTGGACATTCATATTAAGACCCCCAGATATTAAAACTGTACTTCACATTTCAGAAGAACATCTCTGCAGTGCTGTTGCTAATTTTATGATTCAGTATTGACCTCAGAGACAAGTCCTGCTAACTACACATTCCCTTTACACAGCCCACTGTCATACCCTACAGTGCTCTTATGCACAGCTTCTCCATGCATACCACCCACCAAGGCACTGCATGGTTTAGAACAGTGTTTCTCAACTCCAGTCCTCAAGGCGCACCAACAGGTCATGTTTTCAGGCTTACCATTATTTTTCACAGGTGATTTGATCAGTTTCACTGCCTTAGTAATTACCACAGCTGTTTCATCTGAAGGAAATCCTGAAAACATGACCTGTTGGGGCGCCTTGAGGACTGGAGTTGAGAAACACTGGTTTAGAATAGCCCGAAAAATTAACCATTCTGGAACAGGCCAATTATAGTATGCATTTGGGATTGTTCTAAAACATAGGTGAAATGGCAATAGGGATTTCCAGAAGACAGTAACCAGATTTCAGGACTAATTTTTGGATGCTACACTTATTCATTCTGCTATACTGTCAGAAGAGTGATATTTCCAGGGACATTAAACTATCAGATATAGGAAGAGCTGCAGATAAGGAGCAGCTCTAGTAACCTGAGCTAAGCAGTGGGGGGAGGGCAAAGCAAAAAAAAGTATACCAAAGTAGGTAATGAAATGTTTACTTTTTAGCAACTATGGCAATGTGATAGAAACAAGGGATACAATAATGGGGGGACCCCTGTCCTCCAGCATGGCTGCCCATCAGTTTAGTCTAGAGGGACATGGCCCTCAATAGCCAGCATTTGGCAGCCACAGCAAGCATCCATCTACACATACCTGAAACCGCTTTGGCCCCCTTATTGCCAATTACACCCCAGGCAAGTCCCCAGCCACTGAGTAACTGCATCCCATTTCAGTTTGAGAGAATATTCTTCCCAAAGTAGATAATTTTATATGGTTAAGATTGAATAGATTATGGTCTGTGAGGCACAATTAAGAGATCAAGTTATCTACAAGTGGTGGCTGCATACCCATGTTGTATGCAGGATCACCATGCCAATGAGAAACCAAATTGAAGCTGTTGGAATAGTAGAATGATTAATAGTTCAAATGTGTTGGCAATCTATAAAATGTTATGAAATAGTGTGCTCCAACCCTAACACTTGTGCCCCCCTGAAGTGTAACCCCCACTGTATGCAGGGCTTATCTGAAAGCACAATGCTCATTTTGAACAAGTGTGCAAGATACTACAGACTAGATAAGCGATTACAACCCCAATTGTCTGATCAGCAATAAGCAGAATAAGGATGACATAGTACATGCAATTAAGTTAAAGATTTTTATTCAGTTATGAGGATCATAGGCAGGAGTTGAAAGCCATTTTCATTCACGCACAACTCCTGCAAAAGAAAATTGGGGAAAACATGAATCTTATGGCAATTGGTTGAGTTTCAAGTCATTGCATCACACTGGTCTCAGTCCCATATCCGCATATCTCATCCAAACTGTCCACAGATTTATGAACTCATCATAGACCAGTAACTTTTTTCAATTGCAGTCTCGTGGTAACTTACCTTATTACATTAGCCTGTAACCTGCAGAGGAAAAAATAAAAAAAAAATTACACCACAGAACAAAGATACAAGTCTGAACCCAAAACACTTTTAAATCAACCATTTTCATCTACACTGGAAGCCAACAAATTTTTGAATGTTTGCAGACTAGCTATATGCAAGTTTGCTCTTACAAGTTAGAGCAATTGGAAAACAAAAAACTTTCTACTTTATTTTTCTTGCACCATTTTAAAAAGGTGGAAAAAAAAAATTGTAATTAGTGCTAAACTGTAATTCAGAGGAAAATTTATCGTCAGTTATCGCATCTGACGGCACTTCCTATTCCGGAGTCTCATCATGTTACAGTCTATTAGCACAAAGAAACTACTTTCAATTACAAAATAGTACTTGATACAGATGTTGGATAACTTACTTCAGTTTCAGTTACCGAGGCAGCTTCACCCTGAATAAAAAATAAAATAAAAACCCCATTTAGATTTAATAAAATCAACTATCAGATGAATAAATACAGAAGTGATGTATTCAGAAAACCGCTTCTCAACAGGAGAGTTCTGCCGGTAATTCCAGCTATATTAGATTGTTTTCATCATGAATATCACTAATCCAGCAGTATTAGGTGGGCATTAAGACACAGCCTGAAAGTTACCTCTACCACACAACAGCTGTAGAACAAGATTGCCAGGGGAGACACTGAACAGAACAAAAGCTGGTGATATAGCAGATTGCCTTGGCTCCCTCTGTAGACCAAATCCTCCCAGCTATTAAAGTTTAATAGCGACTTTCTAATTTTTGCATACAGCAAGGCCACATGTGTAGGACTTTAAAGTTGTGCCCCCTCTGGATACGACTGCCTTTGACCAGTGATAATGGACAACTGTTGCATGGTACAATATTCAGGTACAACTTTCATGCAACCTTCTGAGGGTTAACATTGAAGTCTATGGACTTCAAGTTGCATGAAAGTCAGACCAAAGTAGCGCATGAACTAGGGCTGGGAAAAAAAAAAAAAAAATTTAAATTTTGAGTTGAGAGGTCAAATCGATTCAAAATTTAAGCAAATCGTTTTTCACCGCACCGGTCCCGAGGCGCTGCGGGCATGTTTTTGGGCGAGGCTGCGGCCTAGTCCGCGGCTACGGCCGGACGCCGTGGACTAGGCCGAAGCTGCGGCCTCGCCTAAAAACTCGGGACTGGCGCGGGTTTCCAAAAAACAAAAAAACTCGATTTGAATTGTGAATAGAGTTTTAAGAGAATCGAAAAAATTTTTTTAAGAAAATCTCCCAGCCCTAGCATGAACTACTTTTAAGTTGCACATATATGAAGGGTATCATTTGAAAACACGGGGACCTTCTTGTCATGAAACTTTGATGTGCAAAGTTGCATCACAAGAATGAATGGAGCCTAAAAGGGAGGGTTTATCATCTGTCCTGTTTACGGTCATTGGAGGCACAGACAGCAATAACCCCCAAAATGTTCCAATCCCTCTCCACTATCCAAAACTATATCCTGGCCCAAACAGGTTTACAAGCTCAGGAGAAATAAATGTTAGACCAGGTCATTTGAATGAGTGTCCCAAACTTACTACATGAGCCCAGGACACTATTGTTAGGAGTCTGTCCCAGGCTCATGTGCTCAAAAAGATGATCATTTGATAACTGGGCCCAGTGCATGCACATCAAGGAGCTCAAGAGGCTAGTATTCCCTAGGCCTGAGCAGGCCAAAAGAACAGTCTTAAATGTACTTGTTTTGCCATTTGATGCAACTGGCAGGAAAGGGGTGGGAGAAGTAGCAAACAAAGGTTACTCAAGACCTAGCATTTCTATATACCATCCCTAATGTTCCATTTCACCAGTTACCACCAAGACAAGTGGAATGGCCACTAGTCAATCTCATTAGTAAAGTTTGCATTACCTTGGACCCAAAAGGTTGTCATGCATTCAGCCACAGTCCACAAGCTGAAAAATAAAAAATGCAATGTCAGTAAGGTTTAAATATGATAAAATACTTAAAAGGCAAAAGCTGTGGGAGAGTTGAGTGACAGCTTATGGAACCAGTTGGAAAACCAAAGTTGTCAAAGCCCCTCAGTTTCTCTTGCATGATGTTGGAGATCCTGCTACTACGAGCTAGTTGCAGGCCTCGGTTTACATGCAGTGACTAAGCTTCTGCTTGCAAAAAACAGCTCAGCTTCACAACCAATGTAACAAGAGCTCAAAAGACCATGCTTTGGATGCACCTTTTGGTGCCCCATAGGCTGTGTGACATTGTTGTCACTGGACAAGGGTCAACTATAGTACTGTGTTTCTGCACTATGGAGAGAGCCACATTTCAATGTGCAGGTCTACTAGAGAAATCTTTAAACAGGACCGAAAAGACAGTGCAGCCTTCCTCCTTTGCAGGAGCATACTAACTTTAAAGCGCAAAGCAAAAATTTAGCACAAGCTGACAGGAGAAGTTATATTGCAACATTGAGTAATTGTTACAACAGGAGTTGTAAAACTAAAGTTGTGATGTTGAGACAGATTTTCAACAAGGTTACAGCGTGATTTTATATAAATTGCTCCCTCAGTTACTATAAACACTAAACAGAAAGAAACCTGTCATCTTCAGTAACTTTGCAATTTGTAGCAGTTGGCTGCAACTGTTCCCAAATTGATAAACATCCCCCTGCAGGATTTAAGTCTAAACCCTTTACATGAGCAGACCAAATGGGTCCAACCTGTCAGTTTTTCCAGATGGACCCAATTGAACCCTTCATTGCCCTCTATGAGGTGGCAGATGTAAATGGCTATGTGACTGTTTTAACACCCGCTGGCACCCAGGCCCATGAAGATTTACTCCCCAGCCATCTAGCGGATTGGGTGCAGACAGGCGGTCAATTTATATCAGACTGCCCATAGAGAGCGGGATGTGTGCTCTACACAAGTGGACTGGACACAGACTAGCCATCCGTCGGCTCAGCAGACTGGTTCCCTGCTGAGCAGCTCCATGTGAAAGGGGTCCTAAAGAAAAGCAGGGATTTGACAGTTTGGCCAATTTGCCCATGTACATGTATCCTTAGGGACTAGTCAGGTCTGAGAGGTGAGCAACATTTTTTAAATGATGCGTCACTTTGGATTGGTGGGTTCTCATTTCTGAGGCATTGCAACTTCTACAGGAGTATAAACTTTGATATGTACATACCCATTTCTAGTACCACTCAAACATGAGTGTTCACCTTGGGAAGCACCACATGTGTAATTCTTTGGAGTATACCTAAAAGGACAAAAAAATAAAGTCAAAACGAATGCAGTACAACAAACGAGAAAAAAAAAAAAAAGCCTAATTTGAGCTCCACTGTGCAAATATATGTAGCACTGAAATTAAACCAATTCACTGATTACGCAAGCATAAAATGAATCTAACCCAGAAAGCTCATGATACAGATATCTCCCTACTGAAGCTTGCAAGTGTAATTTCCTGAAATGTTGCCAAGTAGGCACGAGAATCCCTAAATTGCGACCGTCGAGGAAATGTTTATTTAGGCTCACTACTATCCACAGCAGCAAATGAATGCTGTCATGGCTTGGATTAGAGCCAAAGTTTAAACAGTGCTAAAGCAGATTGGTGCTATTCTTTAGGAGTACCACAGAGCAGAGAATGGATGGTGCCTGCAAAATCCTGGACTTGATTGAAAAGACTATGTTAATGCAGATTGATGCTTTAGAGCACAGGGGCTTTCCTGTTTTATTTACTGAATATACACTGCCCATTGTGCACTCCTGGCATATTGTGCTGGAATGATCTTAACCACCCCCCCAAGCCAATCAAGAGGCTAAAAACCCAGCATCCAGTGAGGATGTAACAGCCACATTGCTTCAAAGTGGAGAAGAGTATACTGTAAGCTTTGCTCTGCTTTTAGGGCAAAATTTACTATATTCATAACAGGTGTATATAAAACAGATGACTCACCAAGAGCTTGGCACACAATGCATTTTCAGTGTATTTAGTCAGGAACAAAAACCTATAAAAAAAAGGGAAAAAGTCAAGTCAACTAAAGCAAAAACTTGAGGGAAAAAAAAAAAAAAAAAAAACAAAAAAAAAAAAAAAAACTTTAGAGCAAAGAATTCACAGCACACAGAAGTAAATCAGAATGCTTAAATGCAACCTGGATGCAAGCACCAACACAAGTTAGCCAAGGACTCATCTCCCTAGTAAGCATCCCTGTGCTCACATACAAGTGACTTGCTCCCCCATACCCTTGGTACCAGGTATGTTACTTTTACACAATTTAAAAAAAAATTGAATGGGCTGCTCAGTGTTGTCACAGGAAAACTGAGTGATGTTACTAAAACACAGTAACCAATCAGCTTAATTCTTTAGTCAAGCCTCACAAATGAAAGCTAGAAGCAGAGTGGTGGCCTTGCACAGCTTCTCCTGATTCTGTCTGCTCCCATCTTAACACCCCCCCCCACCACCAGATTGTAGTACAGTGTTAATGAGCCCTAATAATCCATTGACACCAAACTCTAAGGCCCCTTTCACATTGGGGCATCGGCAGTAAAGGCCTGCGCTTTACCATTGTTTTGCAGGGGTTTTCATCCCCTAGCAGGTGGTTTTAACCCCTGCTAGCAGGCAAAAGGGTTAGAACGACCTACAAAGCGCCGCTATAGCAGCACCCATTCCATTAAATGGGCAGGAGCAGTGCATACACTGCTCCAAAAATTCTGCTTCCAGGACTTTAGCATCCTGCCAGTGCACTGCTCCACTGTGAAATCCCTCAGGCTTTCACACCAGAGAGACAGGAGAGGCTCTTTACAGGTGCCACCTCGGTGTGAAAGGGGTCTAAGGGCACTTTTACACTGAGGCGTCAGTGGTAAAGCACCGCCATTTTCAGCGGCGCTTTTAATCCCTGGTAGTGGCTTTAAAAGGGTTAAAAGCACCACAGCCCATTGATTTCAATGGGCAGGGGCACTATAGGAGTGGTGTATACACCGCTTCTAAAGCACCTCAAAGATGCTGCTGGCAGGACTTTAGCGTCCTGCCAGCGCACCGCTCCAGTGTGAAAGCCTTCAGGCCTTCACATTGGAGTGACAGGAGAGGTGCTTTATAGGTGCTATATTTTTAGCACTATAGCGCCTCAGTGTGAAAGTAGCCTTAAGCACACATTTTCAAAGATTTAAAGCAGAGGTTCTCAACCCTGTCCTCAAGTACCCCCAACAGGCCATGTTTTGGGAATTTCTCTTACATAAAATAGCTGTCCAAAATACCAAACCATTGACTCCGATTTAAAAGCACCTGTGCATGATAAAGGAAAGCCTGCAAACATGGCCTGTTGGGGGTACTTGACAACCACTGAATTAAAGGATTGTCAAGTTAGGCAGTCCATTATAAATGCACTACCTAAATGGCAAAGCTTTTTATTCTTCCAGGGAGGATTGTAACCTGTCATGTATACCCCTTCTGCAATCTGTGTCCCATTGGGGTGATTTCCTTCACTTCCTGCCTCATAGTAAAAATAAGGAAGTGAGGGAATCTTGAGACCCTTGTGTCCCCATCAGAAGATTTTCCCTATATTCCTGTTTTGGAAACCCCCAAAATGTGGCTGTCAGTCTTAAGGATAAGACTAAACAGGACAAATAAGATAAATCTCCCAAATGGTGAAAGAGGCAACAGTACAAACCTGACAAGGGTTATTAACACTTGTTTGCCTTTAGATCTACATTAAAAATTACAGGAGAGAAGCTTTGATTTGAATGTAACTCCTGTGCACTGAACTATTTCAGAGAAATATAGATATATACACAGTCACATCAGCCCATTGCCCACCAGGAACTTACAATCTAAGGGTCCCAATTCACAGTCAGGTGCCAATTACTTTATCAGCACATGTGTGGGAGGAAACCCGCACAAGGAGAACATGCAAACTCCAGGCAGGTAGTGTCATGGCTGAGATTTGAACTAGCAACCCTCATGCTACTACCTACTTAACCACTATCCTGTGCATACACACCTAGCCTTCATGTTACACTGTAGTATTAGGTAGAAGGCTTATTGGGCAGGCCCCTGTACTATATGTACAGGAAGAGCATATAGTCCTACATATATTGCACAGTGCCTATACAACAAGATGGGTGTCTTATTAGGCAGGCCCCTGAATTATACAGAAGGGGGAGCTCCCAGTCCTCCTGTATACATTACAGTGTGTATAGTGACTATATAACAAGATGGGTGTCTTATTAGGCAGGCCCCTGTATTATATGTACAGGAAGAGCATATAGTCCTATATACATTGCACAGTGCCTATACAACAAGATGGGTGTATTATACAGAAGGGGAGAGCCCCCTGTCCTGTATACATTACAGTGTGTATAATGACTAACAAGGTGGGTGTCTTATTAGGCAGGCCCCTGTATTATACAGAAGGGGAGAGCTCCCAGTCCTCCTGTATACATTAGTGTGTATAATGACTATATAACAAGGTGGGTGTCTTATTAGGCAGGCCCTTGCATTATACAGAAAGGGGAGAGCTCCCAGTCCTCCTGTATACATTACAGTGTGTATAGTGACTATATAACAAGGTGGGTGTCTTATTAGGCAGGCCCCTGTATTATACAGAAGGGGAGAGCTCCCAGTATACATTACAGTGTGTATAGTGACTATATAACAAGGTGGGTGTCTTATTAGGCAGTCCCTTGCATTATACAGAAAGGGGAGAGCCCCCTGTATACATTACAGTGTGTATAGTGACTATATAACAAGGTGGGTGTCTTATTAGGCAGGCCCCTGTATTATACAGAAGGGGAGAGCTCCCAGTACACAGTGTGTATAATGACTATAGAGCGTGTCTCTCCCCTCAATGTTGCTATCTTCCCGCACAGCACAGCAGGAGCAGCGACCGTCGGGGGAGAAGTGTACTCTGGGCCTCTGTATGACCGCGCTAGTTACAAAGCCACTAACTCGGCTTCGATCAGGGCCTCTTCTAGAACATTCCACCACACACCTCCAATACATACCTGCTTAGGTCCATCAGGTGACCGGGGAAGGGTACAGCGCATAGCCCGGCATACAGGCGATAGCAGCCACGAGGATGGCTCCGGATTGCCTGTGCCCTCCATTCTGATGAGCCCTGCAACTCAGCCAGGAAGAGAACTAACAACAGCACGCTGCTCTATTTGTACTGGTAAACGCCCTCCTTTCTTCTCATCTGATTGGCTTACACACAGTGGGCTGGACAACGCAACGCAGGATGGGAAAGCTGGGGAGGTTACATGTGCTTTATATCAGAATGAATGAGTGACTTCCGTAATCTGTATGGTGACTGGCTGCACAGTAAACCTGTATGACAAGGTGAGGGGAAGAGTTCCTCACATGTGTGCTGAGATAAGGGTTCTTTCACATGAGTGTGAGGCTGGAAAAGAGAGGGTCTACCTTCCTTCTATGACTGTTGCTTATCTCAGAAGCTGTCATTGGTGTGTCTGGTACCATGTGACAGGAAGCTGAATGAAGGGCTCACTAGAGGTGAAACTTGACATGTGCTTACTTTTGGAGCTGGTGGCGGCCATTTTAATGAGGAACCAAAACCAGTCAAATCCCAAGGGAAAGAAATAGCACATAAAAAAACAATAATGTAACGTATACAACTGCGACACAAGTTATATTGTAATTTAGCCCCAGTTTACACTGAAAGCGGCTTTGAAATTGCGCTACTTTAGCGTGTCTTCAAAGCCGCCGGTCAGTATGGTTGCCACCTCATCCCTTTAAACCCGAACACATATTAATTACACAGGTTCTGTGGCCGATTAAGGTGGTAATTAAACTCACTTGGTGCCTTATCTGCATTAAATTGGTCTCAGAACCTGTGTAATTCAAAGGTGTTCGGATTTAAAGGGATGAGGTGGCAACTCTACCGGTCAGTGCAACTTCATGCACAGAGGTCTATGCAAGTAGCACATGAAAATTGCCAAAAATAGTGCAGTACACACTCTTTCAAAACCTGTGCAAGTCGGAGTTGCACTGATTTGAACAGTTCCATACCCAGAGATAGGGTGCAACTTGTCATGCAAATTTAAGCTATCAAATCAGCTGAGCAAGAAAGGGCGCAGACTACCCCGCATCCAGGGCTGATCACTTGCATGTGATCCAGAGGTGTAGCTAGAATATTCAGGGCCCCGGTGCAAGAAACCATGAAGGGCCCCCACCAGGGGCATTGCTGAGTCTACAAAAGATCTCGGGCTAAAGCCCATAACATTGAAGTAAAAAAGGGCATACGCTTGGGCGGGCATACACCTGTATATAATATACATGTGTGTGTATATGTATAGATATATAAATCATTACATATCTGAGTGCGGATCCACCCTTACATCAGGGTCCCCAGAGTTCCCCCCCTTACATCAGTGTCCCCAGACAGCCCCCCCCTTGCATCAGTGTCCCCAGACAGCCCTCCTCTTATATCAGGGTCCCCAGAGAGCCCCTCCTTACATCAGGGTCCCCAGAGAGCACCTCCCTTACATCAGGGTTACCAGAGAGCCCCTCCTTATATCAGGGTCCCCAGAGAGCCCCTCCTTACATCAGGGCCCCCAGAGAGCACCCCCCTTACATCAGGGTTACCAGAGAGCCCCTCCTTACATCAGTGTCCCCAGAGAGCCCCTCCTTACATCAGGGTCCCCAGAGAGCACCCCCCTTACATCAGGGTTACCAGAGAGCCCCTCCTTATATCAGGGTCCCCAGAGAGCCCCTCCTTACATCAGGGTCCCCAGAGAGCACCCCCCTTACATCAGGGTTACCAGAGAGCCCCTCCTTACATCAGTGTCCCCAGAGAGCCCCTCCTTACATCAGGGACCCCAGAAAGCACCCCCCTTACATCAGGGTTACCAGAGAGCCCCTCCTTACATCAGTGTCCCCAGAGAGCCCCTCCTTACATCAGGGTCCCCAGAGAGCACCCCCCTTACATCAGGGTTACCAGAGAGCCCCTCCTTACATCAGTGTCCCCAGAGAGCCCCTCCTTACATCAGTGTCCCCAGAGAGCCCCTCCTTACATCAGGGTCCCCAGAGAGCACCCCCCTTACATCAGGGTTACCAGAGAGCCCCTCCTTACATCAGTGTCCCCAGAGAGCCCCTCCTTACATCAGTGTCCCCAGAGAGCCCTGCTTACAGCAGTGTCCCCAGCCAGCTGCCCCCCCCCCCTTCCAGAGGTTTTCCTGTACCTGGCTGGTCTCCACTGTCTGTGCACCTCCAACCCCCAGCACATCTCTGGGGGAGGGGGGGAGGGGGACGTTCGGCAGCTCTATGGTGCTTGTGGGCCGCGGGATCTCACTGGGGCTAATAGTTCTCCTAACGAGTGTATGCAGTGGAGAGGAGAGGAGCCTCTGACCCGAGCATGTATCAGTAACAGTGACTCACTTGTACACTGAAGAGTGAAACTGATACATGCCCAGGCGAAATATACTCGGGAGGAGAACTACAAGCCCCAGGGAGATCCCACGGGCACCATAGAGCTGCTGATTGATCTCCCCCCACTGCATCTCAAACTGACAGCCAGGGGTGCAGGGGGAGATGCTGGGTCTTGACCCCCCCCCCCACAGCGGCAGAACGGCAGGGCCCAGTCACAAGTGTGACTGCTGCGACCCTGAAAGTTCCGCCACTGATATGATGGCTGCATGAGCAATTACATACAGTTTACCACAATTAGCTACATGAGCTGGCAGCCTCATATTGCTTTCAATAGGGCTGCCTTCTGCAGCAAATCACCAGGAACCCCTGCTGGCGTTCTCACATGTAGGAGCTCCCAGTGATGTGTCCCCTGGGTGTGGTTTTCCACCCCAGGGTTGCCAGAAAAATTACACTTTTGAAGTGGTACACCATTGTGTTTCTTTCACTGGCATTAGGACATGTCACTTCATTGTTTTTCTTGCCTTTTGGCTAGTCCCGGAAAAACTGGTAGATTGGCCGGAATGCCTGCTTCTGCATTGCATCTGACACTTTTTTATTTTATTGCTATTTATTCATGGGCACTTCCACTGCACATGTGCTTTTTTTGTTGTTGATTATTTATTCAAAAAAAATGGAGGGTGCAGGTTATTGGGGCCTGCCCTGATGTTATGTGGAGGTAACGTTTCCTTGAGGTCTTTTCTCTCCAGCCGAAGGGGTCTCTCTTTGGGAGACCCTCTCACCAAGTACGTGGTGGATGGGTTTCGGCTGATCCCTAAGGAACTTGGTTTTAACCTAGGTAGACCATAGAGTACCTTGCCCCTTTCAGGAGCCTTCTCCCCCCCCCCCCCCCCGGAGGGTTCAGGGTTTTAGGACCTGTCAGGAGCCTTCCCCCCGTAGGGTTCAGGGTTATGGAGGTTTGGCAAGTTCTGTACACTTTTTGCATGTTTTTTGAGTGCTGTGATTTCACAGTCCACTTTTTTTGTTCATAGAGGATCTGACAAGCACCACACTGTGAAGCTATGATAAAAAAAAAGAAAAGGGTAGGGGGTTGGTTTGGGAGGTGAGGGGAAGGTGGGGTGGTGGTGCTAGGAATTGGGTGAGGGCAGGGTGGGAGGGGGGGAGTAGAGGGGTAAGTGGGGGTAGGATAGTTGACAGTGGGGTGAAATAGGGCTTGTGGGGTGGGAGAGTTGGGTTGAAAAAGGCTGTGATCGCTGATGTGATAAGGATGGGGATGGGAGGGTCATTGGGAGACATGGGGCAGAGGTGACAGCTGGTGGAGGAAGAAGGACGCAACACAGGAGGGCAGGAGGACACAACACAGGGCTGGAAGGAGGGCACAGTACAGGGGGTTAAGAGGGCACAGTGCAGGGGGTTAGGAGGGCACAGTGCAGGGGGTTAGGAGGGCACAGTGCAGGGGGTTAGGAGGGCACAGTACAGGGGGTTAGGAGGGCACAGTACAGGTGTCACTGGGCAGAGCTCTGTCTCCCATCCCTGCATTGTACACAGCCTGAACACAGGCAGTGCAGTAACTATAAACAATTTTATTATCTAATAAAAACACACTTACAGGAAGTGTAGGAAGAAAAGGCTCATCACAGTAGAACAAGTCCAGCGGGAGGTGGTCCAAGTGTATTCCAGTGTGGTACAATGAAGAAGATCCCGGTCCAGCCAGCAGAGGGAAGCAACAGATGGAGACACCCAGAGGACATCCATGCTGCCGGGACCAGCGTGGAAGTAGCGCAAGGTCTCTAACATCCACCAGCTCCGTGATGTCGTCATGGAGGAGTGGAAGAGGAGTCCAGTGGCAACCTGTGAAGCTCTGGTGAACTCCATGCCCAAGAGGGTTAAGGCAGTGCTGGAAAATAATGGTGGCCACACAAAATAATAACAATTTGGGCCCAATTTGGACATTTTCACATTTTCAGGGGTGTACTCACTTTTGTTGCCAGTGTTTTAGACATTATTGGCTGTGTGTTGAGTTATTTTGAGGGGACAAATTTACACTGTTATACAAGCTGTACACTCACTACTTTACATTGTAGCAAAGTGTAATTTCTTCAGTGTTGTCACATGAAAAGATATAATAAAATATTTACAAAAATGTGAGGGTGTACTCACTTTTGTGAGATACTGTATGTACCAACACCACGTGATTGTGAAAACACGCTATGCTTAAAGCGGAGTTCCACCCATTTAAAAGTCAGCCGCTACAAAAAGCGTAGTGGCTTACTTTTAATAATCAGACACATTACCTGTCCCAGGGTCCAGCAATGTGGGCCCACGAAGCCCCGCTCCTCTCCTCCTCCTCTCCTTGGCACTGGCATTCTAAGTGTGGGCACACGGCTGTGGCTGCACGCTGTGTTTGGCCAGGCAATCTTCTGGGACCTGTGACGTGTCCCAGAAAATTGCAGGGAGGGAGGGGGAGAGGTGACCTTCCTTCTGGCGCCGCAGCACCAGGGGAGGAAGTGGGAGCTGGGTGCCTGTAAAAACAGGGTACCCACTCCCCCACCCCCCCCAAAAAAACGACATGCAAAAATGTGGCATGTTAGGGGGTCACCAACGCTTAAAGCGGAAGTTCCATTTTTGTTTGGAAATCAGCTTTAATTCATATGTGTAAAAAACAAACTCCACCACCCTAAAGAGTGTACGCTCCCTGTCACTCCATGTTGTATCAAAGCATATGTAGTCAATATCTTATCAGGGTAAATATGAAGATGCAGGCAAAACACGATGTGTGTAGGACCAATCCCAAAAAGAATGAAATATGCCAATAGCGTAATAACGTTTATACTAATTTATTTATATAAAGAAATACACTTACAAACGAACTGCAACAGTAGGTAAAACGATAGTAGGTAGTAGGTAAACGAAGCCGGACGGCAACAAACAAATCTCCCGTCCTCCTCAATGGGGCGACGTGGTGACGTCAGCACGTACCTTCCAGACGCGTTTCGTCATAGAATGACGTTTTCAATGGGGAACAGTTTAAACTTGTAATGCCGCGTATACACGACCGGACATTCCGGCAGAAAAGGTCCGACGGAATGAATCCGTAGGGCATTCCGATCGTGTGTGGGCTTCATCGGACCTTTTCTGTCGAAAAATCTGACAGGCCTTAGAAATAGAACATGTTTCAAATCTTTCTGACTGACTCGATACCTATCGGGAAAAAAACGTTTGTCTGCATGCTAGTCCGACGGACAGAAAACTACGCAAGGGCAGCTATTGGCTACTGGCTCTTGAACTTCCTTTTCTAGTCCGGTCGTACGTCATCACGTTCGAAACGATCGGACTTTGGTGGGATCGTGTGTAGGCAAGTCCGTTTCGTCGGAACTCCGCCAGAACTCCGTCGAAAAGTCCTTCGGAGTTCAATCCGACGAGAAGTCCAATTCGCATAGATGTGAACCCAGCTTTAAGAAAATTAAATTAAAAGCATTATTCAATATAATGCCAACAAATCAAAAACATTATAGGAAAAACTGCCATAAACTGTTAAAGGACCCAAAATTAGGCCTGGTGTTGCCCTCTAAACCCAAGTCTTTTTCCTTACCAGTAAGTTGTGAGGATCCAAAATTGCTTGCTATCCAAAGTAAAATTGCATGAATGAAAGGTTTCAAATTCTTTGCAAGCAAGAAACATACATGATTTATTAGCACTTCAGAACCATTTAGTAAAAAAATACTATTGTGTAATGATTCTGTTTGTACAAAGAACTGGTAGTCCTTTCTGTGTCCTCGCATATATAAAGCAGATAAATGTAACCCCCAGTGTAGCGCTGCTCCCCTTTTGAAATATATGATATATATATGGGTCCACTCTTAGAAGTGAACATATAGACTGCACAGTGATTGTATATCCACCGATCCATCTTCTGCTAGCGGCCAAAGAAAGAAAGAAACATTGCCTAGATTATGAATGTTCTGATCTGACCCAGGAAGACAGAAAGGAAAAATTCCACGCGTTTAGTTGGAGATGCTGTTCCAGAAGAGCTTCTTCCTGCTGATCTGTGCATCCCTTGATGTTTTCTTAGCATTAAACCTGGCTGAGCGGGCCCCTGGATTTCATACAGCACACTAGTTCTCTGGCCGCAGACAGGCATGGTTTATTGAAAAGAACTGTAAGTGTATTATATTATTGGAACTTTTAATAAAGTGTTTGTTACCCCAACCTTTCATATTTCTTTATGCTGTACTATATACCGTATTTGTTTGTAAGTATCCTGCTCTTTGTATTGCTTCCTGTGTGAAATACCTGGTGATGCTGCAAGTCCCCCTGCTTTCCTATTTCAATCTGACCACCCTAGGTATGAGAGCACATCCATCTCAGGCTGTTCAATTTTATGGCTGTGCTAGAACAGCCTGCTTGTCTTCCATTGGCTCAGACTTGTGCTGGCATTCTTAGTGGAACAGTTTCTGTTTAATTCCAATCCAATATCCACTGTTTTCATAAAACACCTGTGCTTCACCACAAATCATGCAAACAGTGTCCTTACCTTCTTAATAAGACCCACATTACATAGGTCTATAATGTTTAAGGACACTTCCAATGCACTCAGACAATCAAGGTGTCGTTCCCTCTTCCCCTTATGGTTTCTTCACAGATCCAGATGTATACCCCTTTAAGGGGGAGGGAGGTCCGCTGCTTACACTCAATACCCCGCGTAAGAAAGGTACAACAATACCCCATAGTGTAGTATTAAATATTTCAATCAGAGGCGTAACTAGAACCTTCAGGGCCCCGGTGCAAGAAACCATGATGGGCCCCCCTTCCATCTGAGCCCCGGGCTTCCAATTTTGGGAGAGTGTCCATGGACATCCTCCCAAAACCGTGCTTCCTGCATGACCCCTGGGACATGCATCCAGCGCAATCACATCGGTAGGCATGTGCAATTCGTTTCGTTCCGAATTCTTTTTTTAAAGAATTTTGACAAATTCGTTAATTCGGGAATATCCGAATTAACAAAAACCCGTTTATTTTTTCCGAATATTCGTAAATTCGATAAAACTGGACATTCGTAAATTCGGACATTCGTACATTCGCAATTTACGAATGTACATTCATACATTCGTACATTAGTAAATTAGTGAATTTGTAAATTTGTAAATTCGGAAATCTGAAATAATAGTTAACTAATAATAACTTAACTATTAGTAATTACTAGTAACTTTTAAATTATAGGTATTGTAATTTCCTTTCAAATTTGGCTGTTAGTGAACGTAACACAAATTTATCCGAAGTTATGAATGATCTGAAAAAACGGAATGGAACGTAATGAATTAATAATAATAACAACGTTTTATTATTATTATTTATTATTAATTTGTTCCGTTCCATTTGTTTAGATGCAGCATTTATTTTGTATAATTCGTAACTTCAGATAAATTCGTATTTGTTACGTTCACTGACAGTCGAATTTGAAAGGAAATTACAATACCTATAATTTAATAGTTAGTTACTATTTCAGATTTTAGAATTTTCGGGTTTTTGGATTTTCAAACTTCGAATTTACAAATTTCTGAATTTTCTAATTTATAAATGTACGATTTTACGAATTTACGAATGTACGAATTTACAAATGTACAAATGTAGAAATGTACGAATGTATGAATGAACGAATGTTCGAATGTACGAATGAACGCATTTACAAATGAACGAATTTACGAATTGCGATCATAACGAATGACCCGAAAAACGAAAACAATAAAAAACGAATGAAACGAAAATGAAAATGAACAAATTTTTTGGCTGTGCACATGTCTACACATCGGCCCTTTACCATGTGATCAGCTGTAAACAGACCACAGCCCTTTCCTCACACGCTGTGTCTGTGTTAGGATTTCCGTTAACTGCCAAGAATGTCAGTAAATTGTTTACACTGATAATCAGTGCCCCAATCATCAGTGCCATCTATTAGTGCCCATCAGTGCTGCCTATCAGTGCTCATCAATGCCGCCTATCAGTGCCCACCACTTCCACCTACAAGTGTTACCTATCAGTGCTCATTAATGCCGCCTATTAGTGCCTATCAATTCTGCCTATCAGCACCACCTATCAGTGCTCATTAATGCCGCCTAACAGCGTCCATCAGTGCCACCTATCAGTACTCTTCAATTCTGCCCATCAAAGCCCATCAATACTGCCTGAGTTCTGCCTATCAGTGTTCCTCAGTGCTCATCAGTACCTCCTATCAGTGCCCATCAATGCCACCTATCAGTGCAGCCTATCAGTGCACATTAGTGCCTCCTATCAGTGCTCATCAATGTGGCCTATCAGTGTTCATCAGTGCCTCCTATCAGTGCTCATCAGTGCTTCCTATCAGTGCCCATAAATGCCTCCTATCAGTGCCCATCAGTGCCTTTTATCAGTGTCCATCAGTGCCTTCTATCAGTGCTCATCAGTGCCGTCTATCAGTGCTCATCAGTGCCTTCTATCAGTGCCTTCTATCAGTGCCGTCTATCAGTGCTCATCAGTGCCCATCCATGCCTTCTATCAGTGCTCATCAGTGCCTTCTATCAGTGCCTTCTATCAGTGCTCATCAGTGCTGTCTATCATTGCTCATCAGTGCCTTCTATCAGTGCTCATCAGTGCCTTCTATCAGTGCCGTCTATCAGTGCTCATCAGTGCCGTCTATCAGTGCTCATCAGTGCCTTCTATCAGTGCCTTCTATCAGTGCTCATCAGTGCCTTCTATCAGTGCTCATCAGTGCCTTCTATTAGTGCTCATCAGTGCCTTCTATCAGTGCCCATCAGTGCCTTCTATCAGTGCTCATCAGTGCCCATCAGTGCCTTCTATCAGTGCTCATCAGTGCCTTCTATTAGTGCTTATCAGTGCCTTCCATTAGTACTCATCAGTGCTCATCAGTGCCTTCTATCAGTGCTCATCAGTGCCTTCTATTAGTACTCATCAGTGCTCATCAGTGCCTTCTATCAGTGCTCATCAGTGCCTTCTATCAGTGCTCATCAGTGCCTTCTATCAGTGCTCATCAGTGCCTTCTATTAGTGCTCATCAGTGCCTTCTATCAGTGCCTTCTATCAGTGCTCATCAGTGCCCATCAGTGCCCATCAGTGCCTTCTATCAGTGCTCATCAGTGCCTTCTATTAGTGCTTATCAGTGCCTTCCATTAGTACTCATCAGTGCTCATCAGTGCCTTCTATCAGTGCTCATCAGTGCCTTCTATTAGTACTCATCAGTGCTCATCAGTGCCTTCTATCAGTGCTCATCAGTGCCTTCTATCAGTGCTCATCAGTGCCTTCTATTAGTGCTCATCAGTGCCTTCTATCAGTGCTCATCAGTGCCTTCTATTAGTGCTCATCAGTGCCTTCTATTAGTACTCATCAGTGCCTTCTATCGGTGCTCATCAGTGCCTTCTATCAGTGCTCATCAGTGCCTTCTATCAGTGCTCATCAGTGCCTTCTATTAGTGCTCATCAGTGCTCATCAGTGCCTTCTATCAGTGCTCATCAGTGCCTTCTATTAGTGCTCATCAGTGCCTTCTATCGGTGCTCATCAGTGCCTTCTATCAGTGCTCATCAGTGCCTTCTATCAGTGCTCATCAGTGCCTTCTATTAGTGCTCATCAGTGCCTGCTATTAATTTCCATCAGTGCTGTCTGCCTTCTCAGGACAGCACGGCTCTGAGCGGCGATCGGTGTCTGTCATCAGTGCCTTCTATCAGTGCTCATCAGTGCCTTCTATCAGTGCTCATCAGTGCCTTCTATGGGTGCTCATCAGTGCCTTCTATCAGTGCTCATCAGTGCCTTCTATCAGTGCTCATCAGTGCCCATCAGTGCCTTCTATCAGTGCTCATCAGTACATGCTATTAATTTCCATCAGTGCCGTCTGCCTTCTCAGGACAGCACGGCTCTGAGCGGAGATCGGTGTCTGTCATAGAACAATAGCACAGAGACACCGGCGGCATTAACATTCTACTTGCCCGTCCGTCCTCTCTGGCAGGGAATGAGAGAGGACACACAGCTGATCTCATGGCTCCCCCTTCTCCCCCCTCCCCTCTCCTGTGTGCTTGCAGTCAAGTGTGAAGCTAAGGAGCTCACATTTCCAGCGGAGCACACAGGAGAGGGGAGGGGGGAGAAGGGGGAGCCGTAAGATCAGCTGTGTGTCCTCTCTCATCCCCTGCCAGAGAGGATGGACGGGCAAGTAGAACGTTAATGCCGCCGGTGTCTCTGTGCTATTGTTCTATGACACACGATCTCCGCTCAGAGCCGTGTGTGAAGAGCAACCCCGCTGGGACCCCCCCACAGTGACAGAATGCTGGGCCCCGTCGCAACTGCGACTGTTGCGACCCTGGTAATTCCGTCACTGCCATTCTTCCAGAAGCGCATTTGTGAGGTCAGGCACTGATGTGGACAAGAAGGCCTGGCTCGCAGTCTCCGCTCTAATTCATCCCAAAGGTGTTCTATTGGGTTGCGGTCAGGACTCTGTACAAGCCAGTCAAGTTACTCCACCCCAAACTCGCTCATCCATGTCTTCATAGACCTTGCTTTGTGCACTGGTCCAAATCATTTGGTGGAGAGGAGATTATGGTGTGGGGTTGTTTTTCAGGGGTAGGACCTGGCCCCTTGGTTCCAGTGAAGGGAACTCTTAAGGCATCAGCATACCAAGACATTTTGGACAATTTCATGCTCCCAACTTTGTGGGAACAGTTTGGGGATGGCCTCTTCCTTTTCCAACATGACCGCACACCACTGCACAAAGCAAGGTCCATAAAGCCATGGTTGAGTGAGTTTGGGGTACAGGAACTTGACTGGCCTGCACAGAGTCCTGACCTCAACCCTATAGAACACCTTTGGTATGAATTAGAGCGCAGACTGCGAGCCAGGTCTTCTTGTCCAACATCAGTGACTGACCTCACAAATGTGCTTCTGGAAGAATGATCAAACATTCCCATAGACACATTCCTAAACCTTGTGGACAGCCTTCCCAGAAGAGTTGAAGCTGTTATAGCTGCAAAGGGTGGGCCAACTCAATATTGAATCCTACGGACTAAGACGCCATTAAAGTTCATGTGCGTTTAAAGGCAGGTGTCCCAATACTTTTGGCAATATAGTGTAGGCGAAAAGGCAAGAATTTTAATGCAGAAGGTACATGCTTTATCTCTTCTGCATTAAAGTTGCTAACCTGCCTGTCCGCCTTTGTACAGTGAGCCGCGCACGCATAGCTCATTGAACCAATTCAGCAATGCCCAATCTGACTAAATTCCTGTGCATGCACAGGAATGATGTCATCCCTGTCTGGCCAATGGCCATTTAAAGCGAAACCATACTCACCTCGGCTCCAGCGATGCAGCCATCCCCAAGCTCCCCACCTGGTCACTGACATCTTTGGGCAGCCAGCTTCTGGGTCTCGATCGCTGGCTCCCCGAAGATGTCAGTGGCCGGGCGGGGAGCTCAGGGACGCTGCAATGCTGGAGCCGAGGTGAGTTTGGTTCCGCTTGAAATGACACTCTTAAATTAAGTTAAAGCAGAACTAAATTCTCTCTGCTGAATTCACACTATTTGCAGTGACAGACAGTTTACATTGTAAAACACCTGTCACCGCAAGGACACACAGGAAACAATTGTTCATAATTCACACTGCAACACAGCCTGCTGCAAAAAAATGCACTGTACTGAATCGTATGGAACTATATGGCAGCGCAGCGTACAGCGCCATGAATGAAGTGTGAAGTGTTTTGTACACTTCAAATAAAGTTTTTACAAAAAGAAGGGGGAGCTGTGTAATGTGCTGAATCGTGCACCACACTGCCACCTACTGCAGCCGGCAACGGATGGCTGCCAGAGCAGTAAAGTGTTTAAGGCAGATGTCCATTGTAGTGTGAACTCTGCCTTAATTAAGAATAACTATTTTTAATGCTAGTGCTTCTAGCATTAGTAAATTGATGTGAAGATATATTGTATTTGACTTGTTTCTGGCCTAGGCCAAAATCATGTCATACAACCCAGGAGTCCTCATGGGTTTTCTCAGTTAAGCACACCCCCTGCTAGGGTTGCCACCTGTACGGGATTAAACCGGACAGTCCGGGTTTTAACACTTATGCCTGGGTTTGCCTCCACTGGAAACCCGGACACACAGCATACCTTCAGACCTAACCGTAAATCTGTTCTGGGGATGTTAGCCAGTGCCAATCCAGTGACTGCTTCTGTTGCTGCGCAGCGCCTGTCTGTGCTCTCTGCCCCCCCCCCCCCCCCCAGCCGCCTCAGTTATCTCATTTAGACATGCATAGGGGGAGGAAAACAGCTGCTCCGGCTCCGCCCCAAACGCTGGCTCCCAGTGCACTTCCTAGCTTGCAGCGGATGTGGCTTCTCTCCTGGTGTTCTGACGAGAAGTGTCCTCGTATCAGATAGTGTCCGCCTCATACTGCGCAGGCGCAGCGCTTGCGCAGAAGGGAGAACAAGGAGACGCTGAAAATGTCCGAAGTTGATCAGCTGACCATCAGCTGTACACAGCGCTTGGGCACTTAATAGTGAAGGCTTTGTAAGAGGGCCCCTCACGGGCTCGCTTCACTCGCCACGCTTCGGGCATGGCCTTGCTGCGCTCGGCATCTATTTATTCTAACTCTATGTCCACTTGGATAGTGGGGAATGAACCTGGACACAGGGCAAAATAAATGCGCAGGTGCCGTGTACAGCTGATGATCAGCTGTTGAACTTCGGAGACTTTTGGCGTCTCGTTTGTCCTCCGTACTGCGCCTGCGCAGTACAGAGCGGACACTATCCGATGGGGGACTGTATTCGACAAGACACCGGCAGCACAACCCTCCCTGCTCTCCCTGCATCTGCAACAGAGAAGGAGGAGAAGCAGGGCGGGGTATGCACACTCCAGCCTCGCGCCCACAGCAGCTCCCGAAGCCCGCGCCGGCAGCCTGACATGGGGTAAGGTACAGTACTTACAGTACTTAGAGGAGTGCTGTGCACTGGACAGGGAGGAGGAGAAAGGTCGGGAAGAGAAAGAGAGGGGCGCTCTCCTAAGGGGGGGGGGGGGGTGGCAGAAATTTGGGGACAGGGAAGTTATAAACTGGCCTGTGATTTGTGCACACTTTCACTCTGTACATAAGCAATCCTGAACCCTTCACTCTGCATGTATGGCAGTCCTGAACCCCGCACTCTGTACATAACGCACTCCTGAACACCGCACTCTGCACATAACGCACTCCTGAGCCCCGCACTCTGTACATAACGCACTCCTGATCCCCGTACTCTGTACATAACGCACTCCTGATCCCCGTATTCTGTACATAACGCACTCCTGAACCCCATACTTTGTAAATAATGCACTCCTGAACCCCGCACTCTGTAAATAACGCACTCCTGAACCCCGCACTCTGTACATAACGCATTCCTGATCCCCGTACTCTGTACATAACGCACTCCTGAACCCCGTACTCTGTACATAACGCACTCCTGAACCCCGTACTCTGTACATAACGCACTCCTGAACCCCATACTCTGTAGATAACGCACTCCTGAACCCCGCACTCTGTACATAACACACTCCTGAACACCGCACTCTGCACATAACGCACTCCTGAGCCCCGCACTCTGTACATAACGCACTCCTGATCCCCGTGCTCTGTACATAACGCACTCCTGATCCCCATATTCTGTACATAACGCACTCCTGAACCCCATACTCTGTAAATAATACACTCCTGAACCCCGCACTCTGTAAATAACGCACTCCTGAACCCCGCACTCTGTACATAACGCATTCCTGATCCCCGTACTCTGTACATAACGCACTCCTGAACCCCGTACTCTGTACATAACGCACTCCTGAACCCTGTACTCTGTACATAACGCACTCCTGAACCCCATACTCTGTACATAACGCACTCCTGAACCCCGCACTCTGTACATAACGCACTCCTGAACCCCGTACTCTGTACATAACGCACTCCTGAACCCCGTACTCTGTACATAACGCACTCCTGGGCCCCGCACTCTGTACGTAACGCACTCCAGATCCCCGTACTCTGTACATAACGCACTCCTGATCCCTGTACTCTGAACATAATGCACTCCTGAACCTCATACTCTGTAAATAATGCACTCCTGAACCCTGCACTCTGTAAATAACGCACTCCTGAACCCCGCACTCTGTACATAACGCACTCCTGATCCCCGTACTCTGTACATAACGCACTCCTGAACCCCGTACTCTGTACATAACGCACTCCTGAACCCCATACTCTGTACATAACGCACTCCTGAACCCTGCACTCTGTACATAACGCACTCCTGATCCCCGTACTCTGCATATATGGCACTACTGAACCCCGTACTCTGTACATAACGCACTCCTGAACCCCGCACTCTGTACATAGTGCACTCCTGAACCCTGCACTCTGTACATAACGCACTCCTGATCCCCGTACTCTGTACATAACGCACTCCTGAACCCGTACTCTGTACATAACGCACTCCTGAACCCCGCACTCTGTACATAACGCACTCTTGATCCCCGTACTCTGCACATATGGCACTCCTGAACCCCGTACTCTCTACATAACGCACTCCTGAACCCCGTACTCTGTACATACCGCACTCCTGAACCCCGTACTCTGTACATAATACACTCCTGAAACCAGTACTCTGTACATAACGCACTCCAGAACCCCGTACTCTGTACATAACCCCCTCCTGAACCCCGCACTCTGTTCTTAACGCACTCCTGAACCCCGCACTCTGTAATTAACGCACTCCTGAGCGTAACACACTCCTGAACACCATACTCTGAACGTAATGCATTCCTGAACCCCGTACTCTGAACGCCACTAAAATGTTCGGGTTTGGCTTGAAGAAAAAGGTGGCAACCCTAATGCAGGAGTGTGTTCTTATTCGAGAAAAACCCTCCTCCCCTCCTGAAGACTCCGACATCATTTGCCTAGGCAAGAAACCAGGAAGTAACTGAAGAAATGGTAAAAAAAAAAGTTTAAAACAAGTAAATATGGTATACTTTTCTATCTATTTACTAAGACTAGCAGCATGAGGATAAAAAATAATGTTGAATGATTATGTTGATTAAATGAGACAAGTGCATACTATAGACAGATATGCTTTATTCATATTTCATATCTGAGGTTTACAATCACTTTACGTGTTCTATAAATCTCACCTTGCTAGCAGTGCAGATGGAGGAATCTATCACTGCTGACCATTGTATATAAACAAATCAGGCTTAAAGTGGTTGAAAAGTCAGAGGTTTTTTTTTATTTTAATGCATTCTATGCATTAAGATAAAAATCCCTCTGTGTGCAGCAGCCCCCCTAATACTAACCTGAGCCCATCTCGATCCAGCGATGTTACAAGAGAGTCTCGGCTCCTCATTGGCTGAGACAGCAGCGTGGCGCCATTGGCTCCCACTGCTGTCAATCAAAGTCCACCCCACGCAGATATACTGTAGCAGGGCGGCCCTCCTGCGCAAAAGCACGTACAGGTACGTGATTTCATGCACAGGGTCTGAGGCGTGCGTGGGACCCACCAATTATTCTCTGGGGAGGCAGAACAGCGGTCTCTGTGACAGAGGAAGATGGAGATCTTGTGTTTCTGCTAAGCAGAAACACAGATCTCTGTGTTCCTCCAGTCACAGCATTCTCCCCACAGTTAGAAAGCACTCCCTAGGAGCACACTTAAACTTTTGATTGCCCCTGATGTTAACCCCTTCTCTGCCAGTGTCATTAGTACAGTGTTAGTGCATATTTTTTAGCACTGATCACTGTATTAGTGTCACTGGTCCCCAAAAAGTGTCAGGTGTCCAATTGGTCCATTGCAATGTCGCCGCCATTACTAGTAAAAATAAAAAAATAAATAAAAATTCCATAAAAATAGCCTATATTTTGTAGACACTATAACTTTTGCGCATACCAATCATATACGCTTATTACCAAAAATATGTAGCAGAATACATATTGGCCTAAATTGATGAAGAAATTAGATTTTTTACATTTTTTTATTGAGTATGTTTTATAGCAGAAAGTAAAAAATATTTTTTTTTTTTAAAGTGTTTTTTTTTGTTTTTGTTTATAGCGCAAAAAATAAAAACTGCAGAGGTAAAAAAAACAGCAAAAGAAAGCTTTTTGTGGGGAAAAAATTGCATCATTTTATTTGGGTACAGCGTGGCACAACTGTGCAATTTGTCAGTTAAAGGACCGCAGTGCCGAATCGCAAAAAATGGCCTGGTCATGAAGAGGGGGTAAACCTTCCAGGGCTGAAGTGGTTAAACTGAATGGGTTGTCTTACAAGGTGATCCTTTGCAATCACTTTAACTCAAAAAAAGTCCCTTCTGTTGCTCTCACACTCCTAATCTCCAAATTCCTTTTTTTTACCCTGTGATGTGACTTTCTGTTGGAGGGTGGCTACGTTCATTCTCCATGGTCCCCACTGTATGCAAGAGCATAGCCTCTCTCTCTCTCTGTTTCTCACTCCTGGGATGGACAGTGGACTATGAGATTTGCAGTGTACATAAAGCAATGCACATGACTGCAACTAACGTGCACTGCTTGTTCCAAACAAACAGAAGGGAGGGAGAAACGGAGAGGTGTGGGAGCTCATGGAGGATGTTGCAAGAAGGCAGAAAACACAATAAGCAATTACTTAATTAAAATAAATTACAGAGACATTAGGTGATGGATGTGTATGGATTTAAAAAATATATATTATTTAGTGTCATAAAAAAAATCCGGCCTCCTCCTCTAAGGCCCCTTTCACTCGATCAGACCGTTCAGGTCCGCCTGTCAGTTTTGACGGCGGACCTGAACGGGCGCTCCATGTTAGCCCATGGAGTGACGGATGTCAGCGGAGACATGTCCGCTGACATCCGACCCGGTCCGATCCGCTAAAAGCAGACGGATGGCCCTACGTCCAGGTCCGTCGCTGGCGGATCGGATCGGGTGAGATCTGATGAAAACGGACATGCTGTCCGTCTTCATCCGATCCCTCCATAGGCGGCAGCGACGCCTGACAAGCCCCTCCCCGCTCAGTGAGCAGAGAGGGACCTGTCATCCGCCGGCTCAGCAGAGATCAACGGAGAGATCTCCCGCTGAGCCGGCGGATTGAGGTGGACTCCGTGGAAACGGAGTCCGCCTCGTGTGAAAGGGGCCTAATAGCCGGCCAATCATGTTCTGTCTTTGTTAAAAAAATGACACTAAACTTTTTTTTATAAATATCCAATTCAAGTATGTGTTCTTAACCCAAAAAGTGATTTTTACTGATCTCAGACTTCTCCAAATCTCCATATTTTATTTTTTTGATCCGACTTCCTGCTGTGGGCTGTGGGCTATGAGCTTTGGACTATGAGCTTTGGACTTTTGGCTATGGGCTTTAGACCTTATGCTCTGGGATATGGGCTTTCGACTAGGAGGTTTGGACTTTAGGCTATGGGCTTTAGAGTTTTATGCTTGGGCCTATAGGCTATGGGCTTTGGGCTATGGGCTTCCTTCTCCCCTTTATAGCCGTCCAATCACGCTGCTTTTGTGTACGTTGGTAAAGAAGTGACACTAAACTCTGGTCGGTTTATTATTTTTTTATGATCCAACTTCCTGAAAAGGGCTTTGGGCTAGGGCTATGAACTTTGGGCTATGGGCTTTGCAGTGTACATAGAGCAGTGAACATGACTGCAAATAACATGCACTGCTCGTTTTAAAACAGACATGAGGGAAAAAGGAGGGATGTAGTAGGACCATTAACTAGTGGATGTGTATAAATTTCTACTGAAAAAAATATATTATTTAGTGTATAAAAAAAACAAAAAACTAAAAATCCGGCCTCCTCCATCCCCTAATAGCCGGCCAATCACTCTCCTTTTTTGTTAGATGGTAAAGTGATGCTAAACTCTGGTTTAAAAAAAATATCCAATTCAGGTATGTGTTCTTAACCCCGAAAAAGTGATTTTTACTTGTTTCAGACTCCAAATCTCCATATTTAAGTGTTCTTGCATAGCAAGACCACTTACTGTTATCTCACATATATATTATTAAGTGTTCTTGCATAGCAAGACCACTTACTGTTATCTCACATATATATTATTAAGTGTTCTTGCATAGCAAGACCACTTACTGTTATCTCACATATATATTATTAAGTGTTCTTGCATAGCAAGACCACTTACTGTTATCTCACATATATATTATTATTCTTATTATAGCCAAATTTACCACCCTAACTCCTCCCACAGTTTTTACACTACATAGACAAGTAATATACCGAAACGTGCGGAATGTTCCCGAATGGTGTGCTATTACTTTGTGGAACGTTTCGCCGAATGGTTCACGAAATATCGTCATTTTTGCGGCGAAATTGGTCCCATAGGAATGAATGGGGAAACTAGAGTGGGAGATGACAAAAGCTGGAAAATCAGAACATGATTTCTAAACTGCCGCCACTCCCTCATTTTCAAGCCCACCTACACAAATCTTATATCAAAACGTTCAGCTATCCCTGCTGCCACTAAACATGTCCACGGCTAAGCCATAGTCCTGATAGTTTTCACAATATGACCATTTGTTTGCAACTCACGCCGTCCATTGACATTCATTGAAACTACACTCTAGCCCCCTCCAAATTTGAAGGGCAATTTCTAAACTGCGACTGTGCCTTCATTTTTAATATTTCAGAGACATACTATGTATCAAAATCTAGGTCAGGGTCTTGTGATTCTCACAATATAAAGATCTTCGCTGTAGGATGTATAGTTTTTAAAATACGGCCATTTGTTTAGAGGTCATTTCAGGAAATTTTAGCCATTAATCAGAGTGCACTGTTAGTGTTTGTTTTGTTGCCATGGTTACCAAAGCTTCTGTTATACACAGGGGGGAGGTGGCTGGAGCATCTTAGCTGATTACAGAGCCCGGGGGAGGGGACAGACACACCATGTACTGATTTATAATAGAGGAATATGATGGGGCAGTTTTGATGGGGTAATTCTGATGGGGCAGTTTTGATGAAGTAGTATTTGGGAAGCATAAACAGGGCATGAGCGTTGCTAGGAAACAGTGGTTGTAAACACAAGATGCTGAGACACTCCAAATGCATGTGACTTCATCTGCTAGACTTGATAATGCTTGTAGACTCCTCCCACAGTTTTCACACTACAGAGACAAATAATATACCGAAACGAGCGGATTGTTCCCGATTGGTGTGCTATCACTTTGTGGAATGTTTTGCCGAATGGTCCACGAAATGACGTTTTTACGGCGAAATTGGTCCCATAGGAATGAATGGCGAAATGTTCAAAACTAGAGTGGGAAGTGACAAAAGCTGACAACCCCATGATCAGCCAAAACATTATGACCACCCCATGATCAGCCAAAACATTATGACCGCCCCAAGTAAAAAAAAAAATATTTTTGAAAAAAAAAAAAAATTTTTTAAAAAGTAAAAAATAAATTTTGAAAAAAAAATCATTTTTGAAAAAAAAAATATTTTTGAAAAAAAAAAAATTATTTTTGAAAAAAAAAATATTTTTGAAAAAAAAATTTTTTTAAAAAAAAATTATTTTTGAAAAAAAAATATATTTGAAAAAAAAAAATATTTTTGAAAAAAAAAAATATTTTTGAAAAAAAAATTACTTTAAAAAAAATAATAATTTCGAAAAAAAAATTATTTTTGAAATAAAAAAATTCATTTTTGAAAAAAAAAATTACCTTTGAAAAAAAAAATTACTTTTGAAAAAAAAAATCATTTTTGAAGAAAAAAAAATCATTTTTGATTAAAAAAAATTCATTTTTTGAAAAAAAAAATTACTTTTGAAAAAAATGTTCAGCTCTTTCAGCGAATGATGGAACTTTTTTACTACTATTTATACTTTTTAAAATATTAAGCTTTTTAACACTTTTCACAGTTACTCAAGCCACTCCACCCCACCCAGTTACTCCGCCCACTCCAGTTGTAGAGGCAAGAACACTTTCACAATTTCCCCAGAAATTGTACCTTTTCTAGTTATTCTTATTCTTATTATAGCCAAATTTACCACCCTAACTCCTCCCACAGTTTTTACACTACATAGACAAGTAATATACCGAAACGTGCGGATTTTTCCCGAATGGTGTGCTATTATTTTGTGGAACATTTCGCCGAATGGTTCACGAAATATCGTCATTTTTGCGGCGAAATTGGTCCCATAGGAATGAATGGGGAAACTAGAGTGGGAGATGACAAAAGCTGGAAAATCAGAACATGATTTCTAAACTGCCGCCACTCCCTCATTTTCAAGCCCACCTACACAAATCTTATATCAAAACGTTCAGCTATCCTTGCTGCCACTAAACATGTCCACGGCTAAGCCATAGTCCTGATAGTTTTCACAATATGACCATTTGTTTGCAACTCACGCCGTCCATTGACATTCATTGAAACTACACTCTAGCCCCCTCCAAATTTGAAGGGCAATTTCTAAACTGTGACTGTGCCTTCATTTTTAATATTTCAGAGACATACTATACATCAAAATCTAGGTCTGGGTCTTGTGATTCTCACAATATAAAGATCTTCGCTGTAGGATGTATAGTTTTTAAAATACGGCCATTTGTTTAGAGGTCATTTCAGGAAATTTTAGCCATTAATCAGAGTGCACTGTTAGTGTTTGTTTTGTTGCCATGGTTACCAAAGCTTCTGTTATACACAGGGGGGAAGGTGGCTGGAGCATCTCAGCTGATTACAGAGCCCGGGGGAGGGGACAGACACACCATGTACTGATTTATAATAGAGGAATATGATGGGGCAGTTTTGATGGGGTAATTCTGATGGGGCAGTTTTGATGAAGTAGTATTTGGGAAGCATAAACAGGGCATGAGCGTTGCTAGGAAACAGTGGTTGTAAACACAAGATGCTGAGACACTCCAAATGCATGTGACTTCATCTGCTAGACTTGATAATGCTTGTAGACTCCTCCCACAGTTTTCACACTACAGAGACAAATAATATACCGAAACGAGCGGATTGTTCCCGATTGGTGTGTTATTACTTTGTGGAATGTTTTGCCGAATGGTCCACGAAATGACGTTTTTGCGGCGAAATTGGTCCCATAGGAATGAATGGCGAAATGTTCAAAACTAGAGTGGGAAGTGACAAAAGCTGACAACCCCATGATCAGCCAAAACATTATGACCACCCCATGATCAGCCAAAACATTATGACCGCCCCAAGTAAAAAAAAAAATATTTTTGAAAAAAAAAAAAAAATTTTTTAAAAAGTAAAAAAATAATTTTTGAAAAAAAAAATATTTTTGAAAAAAAAAAAATTATTTTTGAAAAAAAAAATATTTTTGAAAAAAAAATTTTTTTTAAAAAAAATTATTTTTGAAAAAAATTATTTTTGAAAAAAAAATATATTTGAAAAAAAAATATTTTTGAAAAAAAAAAATTATTTTTGAAAAAAAAATTACTTTAAAAAAAATAATAATTTTGAAAAAAAAATTATTTTTGAAATAAAAAAATTCATTTTTGAAAAAAAAAATTACCTTTGAAAAAAAAAATTACTTTTGAAAAAAAAAATCATTTTTGAAGAAAAAAAAATCATTTTTGATTAAAAAAAATTCATTTTTTGAAAAAAAAAATTACTTTTGAAAAAAATGTTCAGCTCTTTCAGCGAATGATGGAACTTTTTTACTACTATTTATACTTTTTAAAATATTAAGCTTTTTAACACTTTTCACAGTTACTCAAGCCACTCCACCCCACCCAGTTACTCCGCCCACTCCAGTTGTAGAGGCAAGAACACTTTCACAATTTCCCCAGAAATTGTACCTTTTCTAGTTCTTATTATTATAGCCAAATTTACCACCCTAACTCCTCCCACAGTTTTTACACTACATAGACAAGTAATATACCGAAACGTGCGGATTGTTCCCGAATGGTGTGCTATTACTTTGTGGAACGTTTCGCCGAATGGTTCACGAAATATCGTCGTTTTTGCGGCGAAATTGGTCCCATAGGAATGAATGGGGAAACTAGAGTGGGAGATGACAAAAGCTGGAAAATCAGAACATGATTTCTAAACTGCCGCCACTCTCTCATTTTCAAGCCCACCTACACAAATCTTATATCAAAACGTTCAGCTATCCCTGCTGCCACTAAACATGTCCACGGCTAAGCCATAGTCCTGATAGTTTTCACAATATGACCATTTGTTTGCAACTCACGCCGTCCATTGACATTCATTGAAACTACACTCTAGCCCCCTCCAAATTTGAAGGGCAATTTCTAAACTGCGACTGTGCCTTCATTTTTAATATTTCAGAGACATACTATACATCAAAATCTAGGTCTGGGTCTTGTGATTCTCACAATATAAAGATCTTCGCTGTAGGATGTATAGTTTTTAAAATACGGCCATTTGTTTAGAGGTCATTTCAGGAAATTTTAGCCATTAATCAGAGTGTACTGTTAGTGTTTGTTTTGTTGCCATGGTTACCAAAGCTTCTGTTATACACAGGGGGGAGGTGGCTGGAGCATCTCAGCTGATTACAGAGCCCGGGGGAGGGGACAGACACACCATGTACTGATTTATAATAGAGGAATATGATGGGGCAGTTTTGATGGGGTAATTCTGATGGGGCACTTTTGATGAAGCAGTATTTGGGAAGCATAAACAGGGCATGAGCGTTGCTAGGAAACAGTGGTTGTAAACACAAGATGCTGAGACACTCCAAATGCATGTGACTTCATCTGCTAGACTTGATAATGCTTGTAGACTCCTCCCACAGTTTTCACACTACAGAGACAAATAATATACCGAAACGAGCGGATTGTTCCCGATTGGCGTGTTATTACTTTGTGGAATGTTTTGCCGAATGGTCCACGAAATGACGTTTTTGCGGCGAAATTGGTCCCATAGGAATGAATGGCGAAATGTTCAAAACTAGAGTGGGAAGTGACAAAAGCTGACAACCCCATGATCAGCCAAAACATTATGACCACCCCATGATCAGCCAAAACATTATGACCGCCCCATGTAAAAAAAAAATATTTTTGAAAAAAAAAAGTAATTTTTGAAAAAAGTAAAAAAATAATTTTTGAAAAAAAAAAATCATTTTTGAAAAAAAAAAAAAATATTTTTGAAAAAAAAAATATTTTTGAAAAAAAATTACTTTTAAAAAAAAAATTATTTTTGAAAAAAAAATATATTTGAAAAAAAAAATATTTTTGAAAAAAAAAAATTATTTTTGAAAAAAAAATTACTTTAAAAAAAAATAATAATTTCGAAAAAAAAATTATTTTTGAAATAAAAAAATTCATTTTTGAAAAAAAAAATTACCTTTGAAAAAAAAAATTACCTTTGAAAAAAAAAATTACTTTTGAAAAAAAAAAATCTTTTTTGAAGAAAAAAAAATCTTTTTTGAAGAAAAAAAAATCATTTTTGATTAAAAAAAATTCATTTTTGAAAAAAAAAATTACTTTTGAAAAAAATGTTCAGCTCTTTCAGCGAATGATGGAACTTTTTTACTACTATTTATACTTTTTAAAATATTAAGCTTTTTAACACTTTTCACAGTTACTCCAGCCACTCCACCCAGTTACTCCGCCCACTCCAGTTGTAGAGGCAAGAACACTTTCACAATTTCCCCAGAAATTGTACCTTTTCTAGTTATTATTATAGCCAAATTTACCACCCTAACTCCTCCCACAGTTTTTACACTACATAGACAAGTAATATACCGAAACGTGCGGATTGTTCCCGAATGGTGTGCTATTATTTTGTGGAACGTTTCGCCGAATGGTTCACGAAATATCGTCATTTTTGCGGCGAAATTGGTCCCATAGGAATGAATGGGGAAACTAGAGTGGGAGATGACTGGAAAATCAGAACATGATTTCTAAACTGCCGCCACTCCCTCATTTTCAAGCCCACCTACACAAATCTTATATCAAAACGTTCAGCTATCCCTGCTGCCACTAAACATGTCCACGGCTAAGCCATAGTCCTGATAGTTTTCACAATATGACCATTTGTTTGCAACTCACGCTGTCCATTGACATTCATTGAAACTACACTCTAGCCCCTTCAAATTTGAAGGGCAATTTCTAAACTGCGACCGTGCCTTCAATTTTAATATTTCAGAGACATACTATGTATCAAAATCTAGGTCTGGGTCTTGTGATTCTCACAATATAAAGATCTTCGCTGTAGGATGTATAGTTTTTAAAATACGGCCATTTGTTTAGAGGTCATTTCAGGAAATTTTAGCCATTAATCAGCGTGTACTGTGTTTGTTTTGTTGCCATGGTTACCAAAGCTTCTGTTATACACAGGGGGGAGGTGGCTGGAGCATCTCAGCTCTGATTACAGAGCCCGGGGGAGGGGACAGACACACCATGTACTGATTTATAATAGAGGAATATGATGGGGCAGTTTTGATGGGGTAATTCTGATGGGGCAGTTTTGATGAAGTAGTATTTGGGAAGCATAAACAGGGCATGAGCGTTGCTAGGAAACAGTGGTTGTAAACACAAGATGCTGAGACACCCCAAATGCATGTGACTTCATCTGCTAGACTTGATAATGCTTGTAGACTCCTCCCACAGTTTTTACACTACAGAGACAAGTAATATACCGAAACGAGCGGATTGTTCCCGATTGGTGTGTTATTACTTTGTGGAATGTTTCGCCGAATGGTCCACGAAATGACGTTTTTGCGGTGAAATTGGTCCCATAGGAATGAATGGCGAAATGTTCAAAACTAGAGTGGGAGGTGACAAAAGCTGACAACCCCATGATCAGCCAAAACATTATGACCACCCCATGATCAGCCAAAACATTATGACCGCCCCATGTAAAAAAAAATATATTTTTGAAAAAAAATAATTTTTAGAAAAAAAAAAAATAATTTAAAAAAAAAAAAAAAAATTATTGAAAAAAAAAAAATAATTTTTGAAAAAAATAAAAATAAAATCATTTTTGAAAAAAAAAATATTTTTGAAAAAAAAATTATTTTTGAAAGAAAAAAAATCATTTTTGAAAAAAAAAATCATAATTTTTGAAAAAAATGTTCAGCTCTTTCAGCTAATGATGAGACTTCAACTTTTTTACTACTATTTATACTTTTTAAAATATTAAGCTTTTTAACACTTTTCACAGTTACTCCAGCCACTCCAACCACACAACAGTTACTCAAGCCACTCCACCCAGTTACTCCGCCCACTCCAGTTGCAGAGGCAAGAACACTTTTTACAATTTCCCCAGAAATTGTACCTTTTCTAGTTTTTTTTGTAATTCGATTTCCTGCTGTGGGCTGTAGGCTATGGGCAGTGTACATAGAGCAGTGTACATACCTGCAATGAACGCGCACTGCTTGTTCCAAACAAACAGAAGTAAAGGGGAAAATGAGAGGTGTGGGAGCTCATGGAGGATGTTGCAGTACAAGGAAGCAGAAAAACAAATTTGGTGGTAATGGCTTGGGAGCCTCCACCCGCGAGCTAGAGGCTGCGTAAGGATGAAGGGACTCCTTTTTGGCGGTAATGGTCTGGGAGCCTCCACCTGCGAGCTAGAGGCTACATCAGGGTGAAGGAACTCCTTTCTGGTGGTAATGGTCAGGTAATGGTTCAGGAGTTAACAGAGGATGTGACAAGGAAATGATTTCATTAAAAATAAATTACAGAGACATGGAGTAGTGGATGTGTAGAACTAGAGGCCGCACCAGGGTGAAGGGACTCCTTTTCGGTGGTAATTGACCGGGAGCCTCCACCCGCGTGCTAGAGGCTGCTTTAGGGTGGAGGGACTCCTTTTCGATGGTAATTGCCTGGGAGCCTCCACCCGTGAGCTAGAGGCCGCTTTAGGGTGTAGGGACTCCTTTTCGGTTTAAATAGCCCAGGAGCCTCCACCCGCGAGCTAGAGGCCACTTTAGGGTGGAGGGACTCCTTTTCAGTTTTAATTGCCCAGGAGCCTCCACCCGCGAGCTAGAGGCCGCTTTATAGTGGAGGGACTCCTTTTCGGTGGTAATTGCCTGGGAGCCTCCACCCGCGAGCTAGAGGCCGCTTTAGGGTGGAGGGACTCCTTTTCGGTGGTAATTGTCAGGCAATGGCTCAGAAGTTAACAGAGGATGTGACAAGGAAATTATTTCATTAAAAATAAATTACAGAGACATGGAGTAGTCGATCTGTATGGATTATTTAAAATATTTTATATTTAGTGTCATGAAAAAAAAAATCCGGCCTCCTCCATCCCCTAATAGCCGGCCAATCACTCTCCTTTTTTGTTAGATGGAGCCTCCACCCGTGCACTAGAGGCCACATCAGGGTGAAGAGACTCCTTTTCAGTGGTAATAGTCCGGGAGCCTCCACCCGTGATCTAGAGGCCGCGTCAGGGTGAAGGGACTCCTTTTCGTTTTTAATTGCCTAGGAGCCTCCACCCGCGAGCTAGAGGCCGCTTTAGGGTGGAGGGACTCCTTTTCAGTGGTAATTGCCAGGGAGCCTCCACTCGCGAGCTAGAGGCCGCTTTAGGGTGGAGGGACTCCTTTTCGGTGGTAATGGTCAGGTAATGGCTCAGAAGATAACAGAGGATGTGACAAGGAAATGATTTAATTAAAAATAAATTACAGAGACATGGAGTAGTCGATCTGTATGGATTATTTAAAATATTTTATATTTAGTGTCATGAAAAAAAAATCCGGCCTCCTTCATCCCCTAATAGCCAGCCAATCACTCTCCTTTTTTGTTAGATGGAGCCTCCACCCGTGCGCTAGAGGCTGCGTCAGGGCGGAGGGACTCCTTTTCGGTGGTAATTGTCCGGGAGCCTCCACCCGTGATCTAGAGACAGCGTCAGGGTGAAGGGACTCCTTTTCAGTTTTAATTGCCTAGGAGCCTCCACCCGCGAGCTAGAGGCTGCTTTAGGGTGGAGGGACTCCTTTTCGGTGGTAATTGCCTGGGCGCCTCCACCCGTGAGCTAGAGGCCACGTCAGGGTGAAGGGACTCCTTTTCGGTGGTAATTGTCCGGGAGCCTCCACCCACGATCTAGAGGCCGCGTCAGGGTGAAGGGACTCCTTTTTGGTTTAAATTGCCTAGGAGCCTCCACCCGCGAGCTAGAGGCCACTTTAGGGTGAAGGGACTCCTTTTCGGTGGTAATTGCCTAGGAGCCTCCACCCGCGAGCTAGAGGCCGCTTTAGGTTGGAGGGACTCCTTTTCGGTGGTATTTGCCTGGGAGCCTCCACCCGCGAGCTAGAGGCCGCATTAGGGTGGAGGGACTCCTTTTCGGTGGTAATTGCCTAGAAGCCTCCACCCGTGCGCTAGAGGCTGCGTCAGGGAGAAGGGACTCCTTTTCGGTGGTAATTGCCTAGAAGCCTCCACCCGCGAGCTAGAGGCTGCTTTAGGGTGGAGGGACTCCTTTTCGGTGGTAATTGCCTGGGAGCCTCCACCCGCGAGCTAGAGGCCGTTTTAGGAGACAAATCTGGAGTGAAAGCTGCTTGTCAAAGTGATGAGTAGATCCACAAATGAAGGCAGCTATTCTTTTGTCTAGCCCAGTGTCACACAAGTGCTTATGACCTCATGCTATTAGGGGTCAAATCCATTTGGTAAGAGGCCTTTTGAATTATAGTGGTGGATTTTTTGCAGTATATTGGACACCAGGGCCGGACTGGCCTGGGTGATCGGGAAAGTCCTCCTCCCCATTCCCTTCTCCTGTTTATGTCACACACAGCGTTCTCCCATTGTGTCGGGTCTGTAATGTTCAGAGGCACTGTAACAAAGTCCCGCCTCCTAGTGATAGACGGAACACTAATCCAATACCAGTAAATTGAATCTGTGTTCCATCTATCACATGAGCCGGTCTAGGAGGCAGGAACTTTGTTACAGTGCCGCTAAACATTTAAGACCCGGCCCAGTGAGGCTGCATTGATGAGCACAGTGAGGTTGCATTGATTCGGACCGATGAGGCCGCATTTGATGGGCACCGATGACGCCGCATTTGATGGGCACCGATGAGGCCGCATTTGATGAGCACCGATGAGGCCACATTGATCTCCTGTACCATGCCCACGGCCTCTAAACATCTCTTGTACCATGTCCGCCACCTCTGGCCATTTCTTGTCTTATATCTTGTCTGCAATCTCTGAGGGGAGAGTCTGGAGAGAAGTCAAGAGTGGGAGTGCCGCCAGGATGGGGGTCACGGGAGAAGTCAGATATGTGTGGACTGTGTAGAGAAGACTATATTATAAAACCAGAGCCACCAAGCTGGAGCCGACTGACTGAGCCCTGTACGGTGCACCTGAGAGGTAGTCAGTGACAGCGTCGCCAGGCCAGTCTGAGGGGGGGGGTCACTGACATAAGGGGGGAGTTAATACAATAATGTAAGGGGGCACTGATATAAAGGTTTACCCCTTATATCAGTAACCCCCCTTACCTTAGTGTATTTTTTCTGCGGAAGGTGGTCTCTTCACATTCCCAGGATTTCCCCCTTGATGATTGCTCCAATTAACTGGAATGAGTGTGTGTGTGTATATATAAATATATATATATATATATATATATATATATATATATATATATATATATATATATATATATATATATATATATATATAATGCTTTCATATCGGTCTTATCCATATAAAATACACTCTTCGGATGTGCTTTAAAATGCATGGTTTTCCCTTTTATGAACAACAAAATAATGACGTTATGCTGTTCAGCTGTTAAAATAATGCTATGGGGCTGGTATGAATTTTTTTCCAGGGCTGGCTTTTATTCCCAGTCTGGCCCTGTTGGACAAACATGAAGATTTGGTCTAACATTTAGATTTGGGACTTTGATTTTCATTTGATGAATTTTTATTTTTCACAGTTTCACTACTTGTTTTGGTGTAAGGTTTAGAGCTAGTGCAGCATTATTTTATATTCTGTTTAATCACAAAACACAAAATTAGTGACCAACGCCAATATTTCAGGTCTGGGTGGGCACTGTAATAATAAATACAAATTTTTATATACCGTATATACTCGAGTATAAGTCGAATTTTTCAGCACATTTTTTTGTGCTGAAAGTGCCCCCCTCGACTTATACTCGAGTCAAGCACTTTTCTGCAGCAAAAAAATTCATTTTCCGAACCGACTTTGGGGCCCCGTATCTCAGGGCCACTTGGTGCTAGAAGCCCCAAATTTGGTAAGCCAACCCAGAGGACCTAGTACCACAACATATCCAAAGCTGAAGTTCCTAGCACTAAGTGGCCCCGAGATATGGGGCCCCAAAATCGGTTCAGAAAATGTCATTCTCTGCTGCAGAAAAGTGCTTGACATTTTCAGAACTGATTTTTGGGGCCCTGTATCTCGGGGCCACTTGGTGCTAGAAACCCCAGCTTTGGAAATTTTATGGTGCTAGTTCCACTGGGTTTGCACACCAAATTTGGGATTCTTAGCACTAAGTGGCCCTGAGATACGGGGCCCCAAATTCGGTCAACTGTGTCTATCTGCAGCAATGTCATTTCGGGACCCTTTGGGTTCAGAGACCCCAAATTTTGGCTGCAGCTAGGGGGCATCTAGGAACCCTTAACTACCGAGTTTGAAGTTCAGGGGACATATGGCTGCAAATGGGCACAGTGAGGCATGCAAATGGGCACAGTGATGCTGCAAATGGGCATTGTTGACCCTCTTTTCCACTTACAGTAGCTGTGCATTTCTCACCCTCGTCTTATACTCGGGTCAATAAGTTTTTCCCATTTTTTTTGTGGTAAATTAGGGCCTCGACTTATACTCGGAACGACTTATACTCGAGTATATACGGTATGAATATATTAAATCTGAACTCTGGCCTGGAGACAAAATTACTCCCCTCACTGCAAGCAGAGGAGCCGATGCTGGGATGTAGGCATCTGAATGCTTTTTCCGGGTCAGGCAACGGTAACCTCCGTTATCCTGTCCTCATATGTTTCCTTTAAAGCGGAATTCAAGTATAAAAAAAAAAAAAGAAAAAAAAAAAGGAGAGCAGGCAAGCTTTTAATTAGAGAAGAGACATAGCAGGTCTCTTCTGCAATAACACAGACAACCTGCCTGTGCAAAATCTTTAGAATATACAGCAAGCTGCACATGTTCAGTTTCTTGTGATTCTCAGCACACTTCAGCGTCAGGATGAATGAACTCGACATTCTGGCCTGGCCAATCACGATCCCAGACCCGGAATGCCAAAGACTAAAGATGTTGGTGCCAGTGAAGGAGAAAATAGGAGACAAGTTTAGTTCTGCTTTAAAATGATAGTTAACGTACCTGTCTATATATAAAGACAACCGATCCAAGCAATCTCCATGTACCGCCTTGCCGATCAACATGTAACATACGTAGGATCTGCAGGATTCTGATCCCCCTGTCAGACAATACCAAATAAAATTAGAAAATATCATTCATGAGACAGGTTAATAGAATCACATATAGATCTAATGTTGCAATCAAACAAAACACAGAGAATACCAAATGGAAATAAAAATGTATGAAAACAGGTTGTTGCTAATGATGAACTCTTCAACCTCAACCATTTCAGCAATCAAAAAATACCTAAAAACGCAGTGTCCTTGTCAGTTCTCTGAGCATAACCATCTTTTCTTCCACCATGTAATTAAAATAATTGAAGACAGACATTTTTTGAAGTCCACATTCATCAGTCTGTCCTACATGGTCGCCCATAGCCAGTACGGGAGGTCGCTTAACCAACAGTTGGCATCATGCAAATCCAAATTCAAAAAGGCAAAACGTTTACTGAAATCTCATATGGACCAAACATTTATTGGGGTGACAGGACACATCCAGGAGCAATATAGCACATTTTTGTTTTTGGGTTTAGATACACTTTCAATGCCACACAAACATGCTAACAGAAAAAAATATCACCTTGACCATCGCCAGTCTCTTCTATCCATTTTCTTTGACTAATGCCGTGTACACACGAGCGGAATGTCCGACAGAAAAAGTCAGACGGAAGCTTTTTATCGTATATTCCGATCGTGTGTATGCCCCATCGGACTTTTTACGTCAAAAATTCTGACTGACCTAGAAAGAGAACATGTTCTAAATTCTTCCAACGGAACCAATTCCTATTGGGAAAAACGCTCGTCTGTATGCTGGTCTGACGTACCAAAAACGACGCTTGCTCTGAAGTACGAGACGGAAGCTATTGGCTACTGGCTATTGAACTTCCGTTTTCTAGTCCCATCCTACGTGTTGTACGTCACCGCGTTCTGGACGGTCGGAATTTGGTGTGACCGTGTGTATGCAAGACAGCTTGAGCGGAATTCCGTCAGAACTCCGTCGGAAAAACCTTCAGAGATTATTTCAACGGGAAAACCGGTCGTGTGTACAAGGCATTAGCCTTTCAGAGCACCCTGGAGATATTGCTGCATTGAAGTGAGGCAGTCAAGACAGCTTAGGAACACCAAGAAGCCCATACAAGTTTATTGTGTCCCAGCTATTACAATTTATATGCCTCAACAGGGCTAACACTGTCTCTCAGCCACCACGTGACCTAATTCCCAGGAAAAAGATCACCTTAAAGTGGACCGTCAGTCATTTTTTCAACTTTCCATCTATTAAATCTTCTGTCCTCGTTTTAACTTTGGATGGAAAAAATTATTTTTTCTGCCAGTAAATACCTTATACAGCCCACTTCCTATTTCTTGTCTGGTAATTAGCCTAGGCTTATGACATCATTTACAGCTCTCTCTCTCACCATCGTGAGAGTTTGCCAGAAAGGGAGAGGGGGATGAGTCATAAGAGGGCCAATGAGAGCTGCAGAGCTGGAGGTGTGTGTCTGTGTAAATCCAGGAAGTGGAACAGGCCCACATTTAAAATGTCTGCAGCCAGACTTTGTGGAGGGAGATTTCTGCAGCATATTTGGCAAGCACAGAATCACAGTATATATAAAATAATATGCAAAGTGGTTGGAAGGAAGCTTCAGAATGGCAATGGCAATGTTTTTATTACAAATTATGTGAGCAGACTGCAGTTCCTCTTTAATCTTTAGGGAATTTTTTTTTGTAAGCAAGTTTACTGTGCTCAATTTCTTACTGTACAGAGTGCATACTTTAAAACAAGTCTTGGCCCAAAATAAACACTGCTTTTGGAAAATGGAGGTTGAGTCTCAGCAACAAACATCAGCACCCGGGACCTCTTCTTCAGTATATGTCTCCATTCACAGGTAATTAGGATCTCCGGCAGCAAGAATCAGGAATTCTTTCTTGCGTATAAACTTTAGCACCATACACACTTTGTGTGAGAACAGCTGTGGTTAGATTTGTACTCTATACGAGTCAATTGGCGATTAGTCTATTGTACACATGTAACCGCTCTTATGAGTGGTTACATGCAATTAGGGACTCTGAATAAATCTGGACACAGGAGGTTTGCGGCCAGGGACAAGAGTTTGTAGGCTCCCATAGCAAAGAGTGCAGCTGCGGTGTCCAGAGGCATCAGTCTATTTACACCAGATAATCTGTCTAAATGAACCCTAAAATTTTTATTTTTATTCACTTATTTTAAAATCCAGCAATACATAATACTTAAAGGCTCAAAACATCACTGCTATGACTTGTAGTATTTTTGTTATTGCCAGATCCTAAAGTAATAAAAAGAAAGCTATTTCATATTGCAGATATCGTCCTGGATGCAGATGTATTTTTTTTACAGTTTTCAGTCAGTAATAGTGTCAAGCCTTATCAACCAACCAACCCAAAGTCCTCTGTGGAGGGGAAGATTGATACCCTGACCATCGAATGTGGCCTGATTAGGCAGGACATGGATAAATTCAGGGGCCGCCTTACTGAAGCAGAACAACGCCTCTCAGTAATAGAAGATGCCTCTGCATCCACTATACATACTGTTGCGGAACTCCAGCAGCAAATAAAGATCCTTATAGCCCGCTCGAAAGATGCTGAGAACGGCCTCAGACGCAATAATGTCCGGGTGGTCGGTCTCCCGGAGGGTGAGGAGGGCCCTGACCCTGTAGTGTTTGCCGAACCCTTTTTCAAACGGCTCCTGGGCCTGCAACACCTGTCCCCAGTATACATTGTGGAGCATGCACACAGGGTTCCCACAGGACAGAGGCCTGCTGGTGCGTGGCCGTGTGCTTTTCTGGTTTGGCTGCTTAAATTCAGGGATAGAGATCTAATCTTGGCTGAGGCTCGTAAACACCCTGAGCTAAAGTATGAAAATGCTGTGATACATCTATACCCCGATTTCTCCAAGACCTGCAAAAGAAGCGGCGTTCCTCAATGATGTCCACAGATGCCTGAGAGAGAAAGGCCTGGTATATAATATGCTGTATCCTAGTCGCCTGGAAGTTGTTCAGAATGGTTCTGCAAAATTTTTGTAATCCCCTGCAAATGCAGTAGATTGGTTGGATTCCATTACATGAAGATAAGGTTGGGCTACCCGTGCTGCCAACCTTGTGCCTGTGGTCCCTGGGTACCTGTCTACGTACCTTTTGTTACGGCAATTCTGGGAGTTATTGTTCATTTTGCTGAAGTTCTCCATTAAATCCGGAATCATTCATTCGTCTACTGCAGGAGTCCAAGGTACTGTTTCTGGACACTTTGAATTACTTACTTGTCTCCTCTAACCCCTTTATGAGCGGATGAACTCTTGGAACACTCCGTTGATGTTTTTTATGTTTTTGGGACTAAAGTTTCTCTGGAGTTAGGTTTTTCTACTGTTCGTTTTTATGTACTTCTGGATTTTTTTCATTTTTTCATTATTCTTTCGTCTCTTGCAATTTTTCTTTTTTTTGTGTCTTGCCCAGAGGGATTACACTGATGGGCCTTATGTTTGCTTAGTACAATATACAATGTCAATGCTAATGCATGCGTTTGCAAATGCATGCTAACTAAACCCCTGTTTTTAACGCAGACTGTTGGACAGGTTAATTTGGTCAGTTGGCAGACTGGTTGGTGAGTTGAGCTATGGAATGTTCTGTTTTTGTCTTTCATGTGTTTGCCCTTCCATGTGCTCCTTGCTGTGAAGGCCAGTTATAGGCAGGGGCAGGGTCCATTAGTTTGTTACTGGTGTGAAATATGGTCCGGGGACACACTGTACACCTTTGCTGCCCCTATGCTCTTGCTGGGTGTCCAGTGTGCTCCTGTTCCTTTAAGGGGGATTGGGCTGCCTCCAGGCCCACCTGCCCTTCATCTATCCATTTAATGCATGTGCTTCCATTGTGGAGACGCTTATTAATTCAGTAGCTTAGGACTGCAAGCATACACAGGGTGCCGTGAAGAGGCCTTGCAGCTTATGCATGCGTTTGCAAATGCATGGTAACTAAACCCCTGTTTTTAACGCAGACTGTTGGACAGGTTAATTTGGTCAGTTGGCAGACTGGTTGGTAAGTTGAGCTATGGAATGTTCTGTTTTTGTCTTTCATGTGTTTGCCCTTCCATTTGCTCCTTGCTGTGAAGGCCAGTTATAGGTGGAGGGGGCAGGGGCCATTTGTTTGTTACCAATATACAATGTCAATATGCTATAATATTGGGGTGAGTGGTTCTCTGCATCCGGGCTCCTACCCTTGGCCTCCTCCCCTGGCACTGTTCTTATCCTGTCTTCATGCTAAACAACACCTTACTTTATGAGCGACCTCAAACTTATTTTATGGAATGTCCGTGGCCTGAATTCCAAATTCAAGAGAGCATTGGTCCTTTAATATCTAAAATCCCAAGTCCCTCATATTGTCCGCTTGCAAGAGACACATTTGATGGGTAGTAAAGTACTCTCTTTGAACAGGGTCTGGATGCAGAGAGCCATACATTCAACACACTCCTCGTATGCTAGGGGAGTAGCTATCCTAATCCACAAGAAGTTGGCCTGTTCCATGGAACATGTTGTAACAGACCCTCATGGGCAGTATGCCATAGTGGTGTTAACAGTTGAATCCCAGCTATTAGCGATAGCTAACCTAACTGTTCCGCCCCCTTTTAAACATGAGGTACTATATAAAGGGTTAGAGAAGGTGGCCACCTTTGGCCTATTAAAGTTGTTGGTGGCGGGCGATTTCAACAACATAATGGATTATACCCTGGATACCTCTAACCCGACCCGGGTGCATCATCTGGATCTTGGACATTGGCCTGACTTGGCGGCTCTGGAGGAGGTATGGCGGTGGAAACACCCTGGGGAGAGAAGTTACACCTACCATTCACACGTTAGTGCCTCCTCCTCCCGTATCGATTTGGCCTTTGCCAACCCAGCTCTGTTGCCCCAGGTTACGGAGGCCTGCTACCTGGCCGGGGGGGGGGGGGATCTCCGTTCATGCTTCCTTACAGGTCACATTGAGCCTTACCATGCATAGACAGACATGCTGGAATCTGGAGGTTGGGTGACAGTCTTCGGTAGAGTCCTCAGTCACACCGCTCCTGCAGGAGTATTGGGAACATAATGAGGGCACAGCGGAATCGCCTGTAGTGTGGAATGCCTTTAAGGCCTCCACTAGGGGAATATGTGTGTTGGCCATTAAAGCTGCCAGAGGGGAAAAAAAATTATATTTCTGAGGGTCTCCAGGCTCATGAAATACAATGCGCCCAGACCCAAGCTGATGCACCTTCCCCCAGTTGCAGATGGCTAGGAAAGCAATACTGGTTCATTTCCAAAATCTCACCCAGTGTACATTAAAAACCAGAGCTAAGGAATTGTTCGAGAAGGGTAACAAAAACAGGAAACTGCTGGTTTACCTGACAGCAGAAGCCCGGGCGCATACTGTGATCCCTTGCATTTCTTCATCGGAGGGCACAGTTGTGAGAGATAGAGAGGGTATCATGCAAGTATGTCTCCTACTACTCAGAACTATACTCTGCTATCCCACCCTATGACCATCAGGTTCTTGAGGATCTGCTGGGTTCCCTTTCAATACCGGTACTGCCAAATGAGGTGGCGACCAGGCTGGATGCACCTTTCACTGACAAGGAACTGGCGACCGCTATTGCTTCTTTTCCTAATGGTAAGTCGCCGGGCCCGGGCGGGATCCCCACAGAATGGTACAAGCAATATTTAAATCTTTTATCTCCCAGACTATTAAAACTGTATGAGGACTGTTTTGAATTTGGGATGTTACCAACTTCCTTCTACGAGGCCCATGTAGTGTTACTGCCTAAACCCAACAAGGACCCTCTACCCTGTTCTTCGTACAGGCCCATAGCTCTGCTTAATATGGATCTCAAGATCCTAACCAAAATGATTGCCAATAGGTTGAGGACTGTTCTAGATCACCTAATCTTGCCGGATCAGACCGGGTTTATGCCTAAAAAAGCTACAGACATTAATCTCCGGAGGGTATACACTCATACTCAATTAGGCACAGAGAGATCATCTGGGGTGGCTCTGGTCTTTTTTGATCATGAAAATTTGACTCCATTGACTGGGGTTACATGACTCAGATTTTAACGTATGGGGTTCGGCCCCCATTTCTCAAGTGGATATCACCCCTGTACGCTCATCCGGTCAATGGTGGGGTGTTGTGCGCCTTTCCATTATCCAGGAGCACTAGACAGGGGTTCCCCCTTTCCCCAGGGTTATTCGCCTTAGTAATGGAACCCCTTGAGATTGCCCTATGCTCCTCTTCTCAAATACATGGGATTTCTGTAGGTACGCTAACAGAAACCATGATATATATGCAGATGACCTAGTTTTCTTAGTGACACTGGACCTTTGCAGGCTGCGCTGTCACTTCTGGGTAGGTTTACAGTAGTCTCTGGCTTTAAGGTAAACTGGTCTAAGTCCAAAATACTTCCTCTACATTCCCATCCCATTCCAAGTTAACCTGATCCCAATAACCCCCTACAGTGGGTCACACAAAATAGGATTTTTATTACAGCTTACCTGTAAAATCCCTTTCTTGGAGTACATCATGGGACACAGAGCCTTAAGTAATTACTTAAAGGGTTATAGCCACCTTCAGGTGTTGACACTGGTATACCCAATCAAGGAAGTTCACTCTCCTATATAACCCCTCCTTCCAGGAGCACATCAGTTTTTTTAGAAAAACAATATACTTAAGCCCCATAAAAGAGAGGCGGCACCTCTATGTCCCATGATGCACTCCAAGAAAAGGATTTTACAGGTAAGCTGTAATAAAAATCCTATTTTCTTTATCGTACATCATGGGACACAGAGCCTTAAGTAATTACCTAATAGGACGTCCCATAGCAATGCTACTTGAGAGGAGGGAGAAACCACCTGTAGGGTACCCACAGACTTAAGGACATATACTGCTGCCTGCAGTACACTGCGCCCAAAGGCGATATCCTCATACCTCCTTACATCCACCTGCTAAAATCTTTGTAATGTATGCACTGAAGACCAAGTTGCGGCCTTACAGATCTGAGCCATGGAGGCCTGATGACGCACTGCCCAAGAAGCACTCACCGCCCTGGTAGAGTGCGCCTTAACTTGAAAAGGGGGAATCTTACCCCTTAAATCATAAGTTTGAATTATAACTTGCCGAATTCACTTAGCAATAGTGGATTTCGACGCTGCCTGTCCTTTTAGGACCCTCTGGCAGAATAAAGAAGACATCAGTCTTAAGAATCTGAGCAGTTGCCTTTAAATAGATTTTCGCTGCTCTCAATACATCACGACAATGTAATGTCTTTTCTTCCCTGGAACATGGTTTTTGAAAAAACGATGGCAGGACAATATTTTGGTTCAGGTGAAAACCTGAAACCACTTTTGGCAAAAAGTCTGGACGAGGGCGTAACACCACTATGTCCTGATGAATAATCAAATATGGCTCTTTAGAAAGAGCAGCCAATTCTGAAACCCTCATTGCTGAGGATATAGCAACCAAAAATACCAGCTTCCTTGTCAGAAGGACTAGGGGAATATGCTGTATAGGTTTAAATGGCTGTTTTTGTAACACTGACAAAACTAAATTCAAGTCCCAAGGGCTTAAAGGTGTTTTAACTGGCGGATTAATCCGCATCACCCCTTGCATAAAACCCCGGACTAAGAATGCGGTTTTTGAAATAAAATCGATAAGGCTGAGACTTGGTCTTTAATAATACTCAAGGCCAACTTCATCTCTAATTGTAGAAAGGCAAGAATTCTGCCTATGATATATCTCCGAGGGTGCTAACCCTTGGATTCACACCAGGAAACATAAGCCTTCAAGACTCTATAATGTATAGTTCTGGAAGCTGGTTCCCTTGCATTAATCAAAGTAGCGATAACCAATCCGGAAAGCCCACGTTTCTTCAGAATGTGGTTTTCAATAGCCAGGCCATTAAATTTAGCGTTTGTAAAATATGATGGAATGTCGGCCCCTGTGAGAACAGGTCTGGCCTTAGTGGAAGGGACCATGGATCCTCCACTTCCATCTTTACGATTTCTGCATACCATGACCTTCTGGGCCATGCTGGTGTTGCCAGAATTACCAGTTTTCTTTCCAGCTTGATCCTGCAAAGAAGTTGAGGCAGCAATTGAATAGGGGGAAAAGCATAGATCAGTGAAAGCTGATCCCACGGTATTACCAACGCATCTGTTCTGCATGCGAATGGATCCTTTGTTGTGTACACAAAGTTGACTAACTTTATGTTGTACTGGATGCTAGAAGATCTACGTCCAGAGTCCCTCATATTTGACAAACAGCCCAAAAATATGTTGGGGTGAAAAACCATTCCCCTGGGAATAACTGTTGGCGACTTAAGTAGTTTGCCTGCCTGTTCTCTATTGGGAAGGGAATCAACGTTCCACGTAGGTCAGCCGAAAGTAAAACCTCTCCTCCAGTTTAGAAGCCACAGGTGCTGGCAATGCATATAGCAATGAAATAGGAAGAAGTTCTGGACAGCCACACTCCAAAAAATTGCCTTTTATTAAAATATCAGGATCAAAAATACATGCCACAGCAGAACGGACAGAAGAACTGGCGTGTTTCACACTATAAACAGTGCTTGATCATAGCCATGCTGTGAACTGAATAGGCAGCTGTGAAGAGGCTGAGTGGGTGGCCGTGGCTCCAGAAACAGCCCAGCTGGGGGGCCACAGGCTCCAGGGACAGCCCTGGTGGGTGGCCGCGAAAAGGCTGGGAGAGATGCGTGGGCTTCAGGAACAGCCCAGGATTTGGTGACCCCTGGCAAATCGTCATTCGACCCCCAGGTTGAGAACCACTGCTCTAGAGTCTGACAGTGGAAGCCATCATCACTGCCTAGGGGCAGCTGCCCCTGGCGCAGGGGAAGGAGTCTGTTTAAATAAAAGAACGTTTATATCTTCCTTTGGACAAAAGAGTACCTTTCCTGCTAGAAAACATTTGGATGTATTTGACCAAATCTTCCCCAAATTATTGCTCCCCATAAAAAAAGGGAGACTAGTCAGAAGCCATTTTTTTTTTTGCAAGATGCTTCAACTGACCAACTTTTTAACCACAGGGGCCTACACATGTGTTTTAGCACAAGTGCCAGGCGGGAAGCTTAGTGGATAAAGTCTTTTATGGAGTCTATGGCAAAACATAGAGCCGAATTACCAAAGGCACTAAGGGCCTCTTTGAACTGGTCCTTTAGGAACTGACAGATGCCTATTGCAACGACTGCAGGCTGAGAAACAGCACCTGCCAGGAAAAAAAGGATTTTAACAAAATTCCATCTTCTTACCTGTTGGATTCTTAAGCATTTGTGCATCTTTATTGATGCTGGAAATCACGGCGTCTACTGCTGATACTTTCCATCTTTTGTGAATTCCTCCTCCATGGGATAGAGAACTGAGAAACTCTTTGGACGGAGAAAAATGCTTATCCGGATGATCCCATTCAGTATAAATAAGCCTTTCTAGTAATACATAAAAAGACTGCAAAAGGTTTTTTTTTTTTTGTTTTTTAAAAAAAAACAAAAACAAAAAAAAACAAGGAAGGGATCGAACTTTCAGCTGACTCTGTTAGGAGTAGCATGAAAGTGGAACGAACCATCTCCGTAAGAGTTTGCACCATCAATCTCTCAGATTGCAAGGTCTCATAAGGTTCATCAACACTTGTTTCCTCCACAGAGGAAAAAAACTTTTTTTTTTTTCGTGATCGCCTGAGGGCAATACCTCATCCTGTGCCCACTGTTCCCTTGGTAAAAGGATTTGAGGTGGGGAAGGGGCATCTAGCACGCTTCCTATCCCCTTGAATGGAGGATGCGATTAAAGCCGATTATTTTTCTTTCTAAGCCCTGCAGGGCAGAGGAAAATGCATCTTCAGTCACATATACAGGGGCTGAAGTGTGAAAAGCAGTTGCACCACCAGTCAGTTCCAAGGACTCACCCTGGCTTGCCCTGTCTGGTATCTCCAGAGAGAATGACAGTATGGAGGCATGACTGGAGTTCCCAGTGCTAAGCACAAAAGCAGAGGCACTCTAGAAATATACTATTTGCTGAGCATATAGTAAGAAAAAACCAATGGTAGCATAAAGATTAAACTAATGCTAAACAACAGAGTCTTTTCCTTTACTAGAAATGCCTGTGTACACCCCTCACGTGTTCCAGCGCTCCTGTGTCAGACTCCTCATACAGCTGCTCTGGTAGCATGTTCAGTGAAGAGAGCATCGTTTTTTTTTTTTTAAAACAATCTCACAGGTGTAAAGCTTGATTTGTCTGTGCGCTTACACGAGGACGCCGACTCCGTACACGGCGCCAACCGCCTTAGGCACGCCCCCTCACCGACCTGCCCTCCTCCTCTATCAAAAGGCAGCTCAGCCTGTGCACTGATGAAAACCATTTGAGCCAGCACTCGGGTCTGGAGACACGGACCCGAAGGGGGAGAGGAGCTGCAGTCGCTATGCGGCGTTATCCTCTCCCTGAAAAGGCTGCCTAAACGCAAGTACTAACATAGACCTGTTTATAAAGGAAAGCCACCCCGCACCCCTTAAGGGGGGGGGGGGGCGGTCGGGCGCGTGGGGGGTTAGCAGTTTTAAGTCTTACAATAAGTGTGATTTAGCCCTTTAGTGCTGACACACTGAAAAAAATGCTTAAACTGATCAGGATGCAAATGTAACACACTTTTCCTGTACCCCCAAGCCCCTCAGTTTACCCAATTGGGGGAGAGGAAAATGTGCTGCTAGGACACAGAGCTGCTGAAAGGGTATGTGTATTCTTACTCCCTCTAGATGAGATTTTAAGGCACAATATAATATGAAAGAAAAAGTCATAGGTGGACTTTGCAGTTCCTAAGCTTTTCTCTTACCTTTTCCGCGTTGCAGGATACCGCTGTAAACAGACAGATCCAAATTTCACCCATCACGGCGGGCAGCGTAGTTAAACCTTCAAAGACCGGGTCCCTTTTAATAGGAGTTCCACTCCTTTGGACCTGTATAGCACCCCTCAGGACAACTTTAGGGTGATGTAGCAAGACCAAAGACCAAAAAGAGTCCTGGTTCCTAGGGTCCAGCCCTCAAAGAGAAGCGTTACAGGCAAAACCTTGGTCTTCTAAGCGAGGCTCGGGTACCATCCTGTGGCCGCAATGGCGTGGATGGATCTGGTTGTGGAGATTTTTTAAATCCAGCATGGATCCCTCCTGGAGCTCCTCAGAGCACATCTTCACTCGTGACCAACACCTTAGACACTGGCAAAAAACTGATGAGCTCCTGGAAGGAGGAGGGGTTATATAGGGAGTGAACTTCCTTGATTGGGTATACCAGTGTCAACACCTGAAGGTGGCTATAACCCATTAATTACTTAAGGCACTGTGTCCCATGATGTACGATAAAGAAATTAAGTATTTGGAGCTTTTCTTTACAAATTCTGTGTCATTCTAACTAAGAAGTTCCACGCCTGGCAAAACCTTTCCTCATTGGGAAAATAGAAAATCCTGCCTCTACTGTTATACAGTGGGGACGAAAATTATTTAGACCCCCCTTAAATTTTTCACTCAGTTATATTGCAGACATTTGCTAAAATAATTTAAGTTCATTTTTTTCCCTCATTGATGTACACACAGCACCCCATATTGACAGAAAAACACAGAATTGTTGACATTTTTGCAGATTTATTTAAAAAGAAAAACTGAAATATCACATGGTCCTAAGTATTCAGACCCTTTGCTCAGTATTTAGTAGAAGCACCCTTTTGATCTAATACAGCCATAAGTCTTTTTGGGAAAGATGCAACAAGTTTTTCACACCTGGATTTGGGGATCCTCTGCCATTCCTCCTTGCAGATCCTCTCCAGTTCTGTCAGGTTGGATGGTAAATGTTGGTGGACAGCAATTTTTAGGTCTCTCCAGAAATGCTCAATTGGGTTTAAGTCAGGGCTCTGGCTGGGCCATTCAAGAACAGTCACGGAGTTGTTGTGAAGCCACTCCTTCGTTATTTTAGCTGTGTGCTTAGGGTCATTGTCTTGTTGGAAGGTAAACCTTCGACCCAGTCTGAGGTCCTGAGCACTCTGGAGAAGGTTTTCGTCCAGGATATCCCTGTACTTGGCCACATTCATCTTTCCCTCGATTGCAACCAGTCGTCATGTCCCTGCAGCTTAAAAACACCCCCACAGCATGATGCTGCCACCACCATGCTTCACTGTTGGGACTGTATTGGACAGGCGATGAGCAGTGCCTGGTTTTCTCCACACATACCGCTTAGAATTAAGGCCAAAAAGTTTTATCTTGGTCTCAGACCAGAGAGTCTTATTTCTCACCATCTTGGAGTCCTTCAGGTGTTTTTTTTAGCAAACTCCATGCGGGCTTTCATGTGTCTTACACTGAGGAGTGGCTTCCGTCTGGCCACTCCACCATAAAGCCCCGACTGGTGGAGGGCTGCAGTGATGGTTGACTTTCTACAACTTTCTCCCATCTCCAGAGCTCAGCCACAGGGATCTTTGGGTTCTTCTTTACCTTTCTCACCAAGACTCTTCTCCCCCGATAGCTCAGTTTGGCCAGACGGCCAGCTCTAGGAAGGGTTCTGGTCATCCCAAACGTCTTCCATTTAAGGATTATGGAGGCCACTGTGCTCTTAGGAACCTTAAGTGCAGCTGAATTTTTTTGTAACCTTGGCCAGATCTGTGCCTTGCCACAATTCTGTCTCTGAGCTCTTCAGGCAGTTCCTTTGACCTCATGATTCTCATTTGCTCCGACATGCACTGTGAGCTGTAAGGTCTTATATAGACAGGTGTGTGGCTTTCCTGATCAAGTCCAATCAGTATCAAACACAGCTGGACTCAAATGAAGGTGTAGAACCATCTCAAGGATGATTAGAAGAAATGAACAGCACCTGAGTTAAATATATGAGTGTCACAGCAAAGGGTCTGAATACTTAGGACCATGTGATATTTCAGTTTTTCTTTTTTAATAACTGCAAAAATGTCAACAATTCTGTGTTTTTCTGTCAATGTGGGGTGCTGTGTGTACAATAATGAGGAAAAAAAAAGGAACTTAAATTATTTTAGCAAATGGCTGCAATATAACAAAGAGTGAAAAATTTAAGGGGGTCTGAATACTTTCCGTCCCCACTGTATATTCAGAAATTCTCCAGTGTGGATCCCAAAGTCAATCTTTAAATCAATAGATAGTATGATCTCCTTTTTGTGGCAGGGGGGAACTCCTCACCTCAAATTGGCCATATTGCAGCAGCCATGGGGGGGGGGGGGGGCTAGCGGTACCAAGTTTCTATAAATACTTTCTAGCGGGCCAACTGACAGTTGCCCACCGCTGGCTGACTACTCCTCCAGACAACTCCTCTGTGTCCCTGGAGGCTGCCTCTATGAGCACCTACAAAGCACTCTTGGTCTATAGAGGATTGAGATCTCCCTATACACTTACTGCTTCTACATGGTCTGTGACCCAGGGGTTGTGTCAATCAGGTCCAAATTGGTATCACAATTTCCCAAATTTCTTTAACTACCCAGACCCGGTGGTGTGGACCAAACACGGTATAAAGACTTTATACTTAATTTTGCTAATGACATTCGGTGAATGTGAATCGAGACCAGTGACCTGGAGCTACTGTGACAGTGACTCCTTGACTAAACCACTCTCTAGTTTATATAAAAAAACTCTTTCAGGAGACGACTGTATTGATGGAGACTTGCAGACTGGCCTGGGTGACAATGGCCCCGGGGCTAGACAGAGATGACTGGGAAGACATGTGGGGGGGGGGGGCGACTACTGCATTTCAGTGCCTAGTTTCTACTAGGGATCATCCTATCCACTAAAATTCCTGCATAGAATATACCTTACCCCAGTCAGGTTGGCCAGGATTTTTGGGAATCAACACAATCTCTGTTGAAAGATGCTCGGTACCCCTTGCAAATTTTATACATATATTTTGGAATTGTGCCCAGATTTAACCCTACTGGCAAGCTGTAGCGCAGTGTATTAAATTGGTCACTTCCATCTCCCCTATTAATTGAAGTGTGCTTGTTGCATTTGGTGGAACCGCTGGTCACTACTAGGGCTATATACGGACTCTTTTCACCCTCCTGGTTTTATGCCAAAAAGCAGATTATCTTGTCATGGAAGAGCTCTTCTGCCCCAACTCTGGCATCCTGGAAATCCCTAATCAATAAAACATAACCTTTTTTACAAAGCAACATACTTGAATAGGGGGGCTATGGCCAAGTTCAACAAGGTTTGGGGAGGCTGGATGGCATCGGTGGATACAGTCTCGGATTAAACTTACGGGCTGGGCAGTTACAATTGAATTCAGGTGGCAGTAAGGATTTCTTTGGCTTTTAAATTCCCTAGAACTTCTCATGGGTGGGGTGGGGGGTAGGGGGGGGGGGTTGGGCTGGGGAGCCAAAATGTAGGTATTGTTCGGTAGGAGTACAAAAGGATACCATGCCTTAAATCACTATGCCCTTTCCTTGGATGGGAGGTTTGGACTGCGTATATCTGTCTGGGCAAGTGTTGTATTGTTTTTGTTTATAGTTACTTTTTTTTTTTGTGTGCGTTTATGTTACTGTTACGCACCAGAAATTTTACTCCACCCGGTGACTGTTGCCCACACTGCGGCTAAAGTTGTATGTATAATATTAAAACTTAATAAAAAGTATCTACAAATAAAAAAAGTGATGACCCCCTATTTCTCTCATGATTTCCTTTACAGTCTTCTGTTGCTTGCAATTTTTTTTTACATGGCTGTTCAAAGTTTTAAATACAAAACATTTGTCAACTCAGTTACAACCTTGTGCCTACAGTTTAGAGACTATCTTGGGGGAAATAAAAAAAATGAAAAAAATAAATAAAAGCATTTATGAAGCATAGGCAACTTGAGTTTCCTTAAACCCTCCTATTGTAGCCAAATGCCAGACTTTCCAAAAGGCAAGGCTCATACACTCCCAGAGAGTTTCAGAGCTTACTGCTAGCCCTGCCCCCGCAAATTCCCAATGACTCATCACTACCATCAGCTGTCTTAATGGTCAATAGGAATGTACAGAAGGCAGGTAGGGTCAGGACAAAATATAGTGTGGTGGCTTTTGCTGGAAAATTTGAGATGCTGCTGCAGGTATGTGCAGGCATCGCCAGGTGACTTTGGGTTTTCACCATGGGAGAAATCTCTGTAAAGGGCACAGCCAGCCATCTACTTATGTTTTGTTAGACCACTACAAAGTACCAAAGAGTGACTAAATTTTGCATACCCAGAAACTCTGTTCCATTGTCCAATCTACTGCATGCGCTTTGAACTAGTGCACACTTGCAGTACCTGTAATCCCATAATGTGCCAGCCTTCTGCTTATAAACACTGTACAAACTTATGGCATATAAACCCTGTACAGTAATTTCCTGAAGTGCTGATATTGTGTGTTGATAACTTATAAACCCACTGAAATTGGATTGTTTTTTGCATTTTTATACCTTTTATTTATTTTTTTTTTATAAAGAGCTTTAATATAAAAATACTTGATCAGACAGTTACTACACAAATTTACTACAAAAAAAAGACAGACCCAAGACAAAGAAAAAAAAACAGTAATAATCAATGCCAAAATGTTTGTTTAAACATTAAGGGGCATAATTCTGGATGCAAATGTAGCTACTAGTAGTGCCAGAAAATAGCAATCATGATCTGACAAAATTAACATCAGAATTTGATGTTAGTGTACAAAACAGTTTGAAGTAACAAATCCATTAATACTTTGATGATCTGTTTGGTTTGAAATACTTCAGCAGCCATAAATAGGTGTGTTCAAATGGAGAAATCCAGTCCAAAATCAAATCAATCCAATGTCCTTCTATAATAAACTACATGGTTGGTGCAGGAACCCCAGCAGTGGGTTGACGAGGTATATTGTACATGACACCAAGGAACTGATCAGCAATACGTCCCGCCTCTCTCAAACCACTTAGGAGCGCCCCATGAACAGTAGCTGGATAATTCCTAATGGTGTGCTCACCAGCAAAGAACAAGCGAGGTATAGGCTAGAGGGGAAAAAGGAAATAAAAAAAAAAAAAAAATCACATTATCATCAGGTATACTGTGGCCTGACAGTTAAAGTTGAACTTCACTCTCGCAATCAACATTAATTACTTGTTTTAAACTTTTTTTTTTTTTTTTTTACATTTCTTCAGTTACTTCCTGGTTTCTTGCCTAGGCAAACTATGTCATACATCCCAGGAGTCTTCAGGAGAGAAGAAGGAGGGATGTCTCAGCCAGGCACACCTTCCATGCATGTTCTCGTTGAGGCCAGATGAATTCCAAGTCATCTGCCCTGACTCAAGATGGCAACCGCCATAAATGCTAGGCAGCTAGGGGATCATTTTTCAAAGTGATTTATCCACAAAATAAACCTTGGAGACATAGATGGATGGGGGAGTTTACTTTGAAAACTAAAAATCAATTAACCACTTGCCGACTAGCCACCGTAGTCATACTGTGGCAGGTCGGCATGATCCCGCGAACAGTCGTAGCTGTACGTCGGCTCCTGCTGCACTTGGGGGTGCCAATGCGCGTGGCCGCACACGGGTACAAGAGCCAGAACAGGGATGTGTGTGTGTTTGTGTGTAAACACACAAATCCCTGTTCTGTGAGGAGAGGCAGATCGTGAGTTTCTACTAGCTAGGAACAACGATCTGTCATCTCCTCTAGTCAGTCCCATCCCCCTACAGTTAGAAAACACACTAGGGAACACAGTTAACCCCTTTCCTGCCAGTGACATTTACACCGTAATCAGTGCATTTTTATAGCACTGATCGCTGTATAATTGTCAATGATCCCAAAAATGTGTCAAAAGTGTCCGATCTGTCCGCCATAATGTCACAGTCCCGATAAAAAGCGCTGATCACCGCCACTACTAGTAAAAAAAAAAAAAAAAAAAGTAATAAAAATGCCAAAAATCTTTCCCCTAGACGCTATAACTTTTGCACAAACCAATATATGCTTGTTGTGATTTTTTTTTTTTTATCAAAAATATGTAGAAGAATACATATCGTCCTCAACTGAGGAAAAAATTTGCTTTTTTTTTTTTAAATTGGGGATATTTATTATAGCAAAAAGTACAAAAAGTGTTTTTTTTTTTCAAAATCAACGCTCTTTGTTTCTAGCACAAAAAATAAAAACCGCAAAGATGATCAAATACCACCAAAAGAAAGCTCTATTTGTGGGGAAAAAAAGGACGTCAGTTTTGTTTGGGTACAGCGTTGCACAACCGTGCAATTGTAGTAGTGCCGTATCGCAAAAAATGGCCTGGTCATTGAGCAGCCAAATCTTCCGGGGCTGAAGTAGTTAAATAGTGATTTTGGTGCCCAGATACAGGAGTGCATCAACATATCACATTTAGGTCAGCTTCCCATATCCATTTTAAATCAGTATTTTTTTTTAATAGGTCTTATAGTAAAGTAATTTCCTCTAATCCCCCACTGCCTGATCAAGCTAAATTTAAGTTGAGAGGATAGATCGGTATTCACTTACAATTATAGTAACAAGAAATGCAGCGCAGTTTGGTTAACCTAATCTTTTAGGCCAGCTCTTAAAAATGCATCTTTTATCTACAGCATAGATTCTCTTATACTTATACAGCATTGTTCTCTTATACTTGTCCAGCCACAACAACCAAATATACAATGCGGTTACATACACTCTGATCTGGGCATTTTCCAGTTGCCCGAATGACAAGGATTTGCTAAGCCTAGGCCCTAGGGGGATATGTTGTGCCTTTAGGAGAGGTTCACATTGTTGTACTGCAGCTACACACTTTGGTGTGCTGTTGTGCCATTCATTCTCAACCATGCCCACAAGTACCTTACCAATGCAGTTTCATTTAAGTGCACTACAACGCACAATAATGCTACTGTGTTGCATAACAGAAAAAAAAAAAAACACCAATTTTGATGCATTAGGCAGAATATGCTGCCTTACCGCACCACAACAGCATGAATCCTGTCTTAGTTTTTGGTGGTGCTCACAGAGCGAAATTATGTTGCATGGAACTGATGCTTCAGCTCTATGAAGAAAAGTGAGGGATGTGGTATTATGCACGTGTCACTGTCAGCCAAGTGAGAATAGCAGTGGATCAAGGCTTTGGCAAGCCATTTAAAAATAGATTCCTGTGCACATTAAGATGTGTAGAAAGGAGGAAGTGGCTTTGCTAGGAAAGAGGGATGTTTGATTTAGAAAAAAAAGTTTTAAATGAACAACCTAGGCAAGATGTATAACATATTAATTGTATGTCTTTTCTAGACACCATCAGTGATTGAACATGTAATGAATTCTATATGCAATAAAATGTATGGGATGTACATGATTAAAACAAAACCGTACACAAAGTGCAGCTTTCATTGTGCTATCCAACTCACCTGAGGTGCTCCAGGAATGGCAGGGCCTGGAGTAATTGGTTGAGCCATTAAATCATAATCATTGCCAGAAGAACCAGCTGCTACATAAGAGTAAGAACCACGGGCCCATGGATCAGCACGCCACCGGCTCACAACAGTTTCCTTTGGCTAGACGTAATTATATCAAAATAGTTAAATGTTAATGTTTCATTTTAACTCAACCAGTCTTTAAATTATAGCTCCCCATTTTTAAATATAAAAAAAAAAAAAAATCATTTTTCCAAGTTGGGGTTAGTTAGTTTTAGTTCAAATTTCCAGTAAGTCGAGGCTACTAGATACATGAAGTCTTGAAATGCTGGCCTGTTAACTGCTTGACAGTGCTAAAATGTGTGCCACAATGCACTGCCACACACCTGCTCTATGTGCCATGCATTACCATTCATTCTGAGTAAAAAACAGTAAAGTTGTGTTGCTCTGCATGGTTAGGAGTCGTGTCTTTTTAAAAAAAAATTTTTAATTTTTTTTATTCATTGAGATGTGTTGGCAGCCCATTCATAATGTATGGGTTGCCCTAATGCGGACGGGCCTTAAGATTCCATAGCAGGGATAAAATAAGAGCCTGAATTCTCTCCTGCCACACAGTGGTTCCATCCTCTGGACCCTACGTTACTACAGGACTCAGATCAGAGGATGGAGCCACAGTACGTAGCCAGGGGACAAAGCCATTCAAACACTTCTAGAAGCTTTGAATGCCAAACAACTTTATTAAGGCTGCAGCATTGCAACAAAGGAAAGATAGAAGACATAGGCTGTCAGAGAGATGATTATATTACCTCTTCTATTAGAACTGGCTAGCAGTGGCATTTTTTTTGCGAAAAGTGATTTGATTAATCATTTAAAGCCCATTTTCATGTTTACTTTCACTTTGAATAGTGAAAACCACTTTATTTACTAATACATGCACACACTATCAGCACTGTATTTAACATCAGCTACAAACAGCATGCAGGAATGTGTTCCAGCAGCGGCACAAGGGAATTCCGATCTGCTGCTAGAACGGAGTCGAGTCAGGGGTGAGCAGCGCTCAGCCATTCACAAGCCTCCTTGCATTTTTATCAAATACATGGCTTCCTCTGATTGGCTGAAGAGAATATAGTGACATCATCAACCCATCTCTCAACCTCAGCCAATCAGAGGAAAGTGTGTATTCATTGATAAAAATACAAGGCTTCCTGCAAATGGCTGAGCAGCACTCAGCCCTACTTGATTTTCCTGCAGCGCAGAGGGAGTCCCTGTACCCCTGCCGAAGCACAGCAGTGTATACTGTAAGTAGCTGATTCTACTTAACGTTTATAAGGCATTGACAATTACTGCTTCAATTAGTAAAGGAATAGGTTGTTTGGGCCAGCTTGGTCCAGACTATTTAAAATGAAAGAAATTGGACTTTGGCTTTAAACAGAACCATTTCAGCCATTAGTAATATTGCAATACTGTAATTTTTCACATTTGCAGGCCAACAGTTAAAATCAAATGCTGCATTTTTGTTTTCATGGTTTGTACATTTGGGGGCTTGGTAGGAAAGGTATGGCTTACATAACCTTTTATAAAATTTAAATTTGAACTAAAAGTGAAGCAACATCTTTTTTATTATGGATAGATTAAGGGAGAGTTATAACCCCAAATGTTTTGGTTTGTTTGCCATTTGTATCTCACTGGGGATTTTCCTCTTCCCTTCCTGTTATAGCAAAAAAATAGGAAGAGGGTGGGATCCCTCCAGGGTAAAGGAACCCCTGGTTTTCTCCAGAGACAAAAAAACCCCCAAAAAACTAGTGTTCCCACCGGAAGATTTCCCCTCTATTCTGGTAACCCAAAATTTTTGATTTTCTTTCACTACTTGATAATGATAAACAGGACAAAATAGAGGATACATCCCCCTAAGGGGAGCACAGACAGCAACTGAGCAAAGCAAACAAAAGCCACATGTTTTGCTCTAGTTATATTTTAACACATACCACAAACTATTTCTAGATATTTGGATGTGGAAGATGTACCTGTGGAACTGCACTACTTCCAAATATTCCTTTAAGAATGGCTAAACAACGTCCGACTATAACATCATCACTGATATTTTCCATGATCCCAGCTGCTTCTCCCGCTACTAAGGCCAGAAGTATTGGTGCTGTCAAACAAAACAAATTTATTAAGGACAAAGAAAAAAATAACAGCTGCTTTTGCATTGGACAGATTAAGAGTTAATGAACACTTTTAGAAGCATCCCATGAGAAAAAGCAACAGGACTTTTGTACTTCACCATAAAATTTCTTGTCCACGGAAGGACACAAGCAGATTTACTAAAGCCGGAAAGTGCAAAATCAGGCTCACTTCTGCAGAGAAACCAGGTTAGACGCCGATTGGTTTCTATGTAGAAGTGAGCCGGATTTAGCACTCTCCAGGTTTAGTAAATAAACCCAAAGGAGTGTTATACCAGTGCCTACTGGAGGATTGGACACCGGCAAACAAAACAACTGTCGGACGACCAAGAATAACCCCTCACCGTACCAGGATGCCTCAGTTTTTTAGCAAACCAGTATAGGAGCATGATGAAAAACACAGATTGTGGTATCCATCTATTAAAAAACAAAGTGCAGCCTTGCAAATCAGGGAAACTGTTGCCTGATGCCAAAAAGCCCTCACAGATCTAATACAGTGTAGTTTACCTTTACAGGAAAGGGTGGAACCCAATCATTTACACTGCAAGCTTGGGTGATGGTCTGTCTAATTTAGAGGATGGTGGAAAGAGAAGCTAATGCACATTTATGGTGTCCATCTGACTTTACAAAAAGGTAAATCAAACTGAAAATAAGCAGGGGCACGGGCAGCACAAGTGGTTCCGCCTAGCAGCACTAGGGTTGTTGGTTTGAATCCCAACCATGGCACTACCTGCCTGGTGTTTGCACGTTCTCCCTGTGCCTGCGTAGGTTTCCTCCGGGTACTCCGGTTTCCTCCCACACTTCAAAGACAAAAAAAAAAAAAGAAAATAAACAAGCGCTTAGACATAGAATCTCACCACCTGAACCACATCCAAACCTGAACTAGACAACAGAAGGAAATTTAATTTTGGTTAACTTGAGGCAGACAGAGGGATGGAATGAGGATGTCCTGGATGAGATGAAAAAGATACAACTTGGGCAAAAAAGGAAGTCCTGGGCATTACCCTGTTCTTATGCAAATCCAAAAGGGTTTCCTTTCAGAATAAGGCTGTCAATTCAGACACACTTTTCACACAGGTAAAGACTACCAGGTTGAGACCACACTCATCTGAAGAAAGGAGAGAATTCATCCCACGGAGAAACTGCTCGAGTGAACACCCTAAGACTCACACCAAGTGAAATATGGCTTTCATGTTTGATGATAAACCTCGTGAGAAGTAGACTTTCTTCAAGTCACATGCTGTTAAAGCTAGTGACTGAAGCAATATGGCAAACTGCTCCTTCTCAATCAAGTGAAGCAGATATGGAAGCATTTCAAGGGGAAGAAAGGCAAAGATCGGGATGTACAGATCCAACAGAACAGCTGAATCAACAGGTTCCATTGGAGAATCTCTGCCTGGAGACAAACCTGTCTCATGTTGTTGAACCTGGGAGGCCAGAAGGTCCAACACATGTCTGGGAACACCTAAAGGTGTAGTGACCACTCCTCTGGGTGCAGGCGCTGTCAGCTGAGGAAGTCTGCCTGCCAATTGCCCATGCCAGGAATGTACATTACTGACAAGGCTGGAAAAAAGTTCTGCCCAGGACACGCTCCAATCTAGCTCACCTCCAGAGGGATCATCTGCAGCAGCAGTTAGATGTCTTAAGGGATTTTAACCATTCATAGTTTGACAAAGTAAGTTCACAGCTAGAATGAGATATAGAGGAAGACCCAGCTAGCAAGAACAGAGTTCTAGAAAGGGCTTACAATGGCTTATCAGTTGGGTCCTTAACCACTTAACGACAGAGCCTTTTGATGAGATTTGATGTTTACAAGAACCCCCAAACATTTTATAATATATTTTTTTTTATAACACCCTAGAGAATAAAATGGCAGTAGTTGCAATACTTTTCAATACTGTCACACCGTATTTGCACAGCGGTCTTACAAGCGCACTTTTTTTTTGGAAAAAATACATTTTTTGACTTAAAAAATAAGACAACAGTAAAGTTAGCTCAATTTCTTTTTATATTGTGAAAGATGTTACGCTAAGTAAATAGAGACCCAAGACGTCACGCTTCAAAATTGCGCCCGCTCGTGGAATGGCGACAAACTTTTACCCTTAAACATCTCTATAGGCGACGTTTAAAAAAATTCTACACGTTGCATGTTTTGAGTTACAGAGGAAGTCTAGGGCTAGAATTATTGCTCTCGCTCTACCAATTGCGGCGATACCTCACATGCGTGGTTTGAACATCGTTTTCATAAGTGGGCGCTGCTCACGTATGCGTTAGCTTCTACACGCGAGCTCGGCGGGATGGGGAACGTTTTAAATTTTTTTATTATTTATTTTACCTTTTTTATTTTTACACTGTTCTTTAAAAAAAAAAAAAAATGTGTCACATATTCCTATTACAAGTCCCTTGTAATAGAAAAAAAACATGACAGGACCTCTTAAATATGAGATCTGGGGTCAAAAAGACCCCAGATCTCATATTTACACTAAAATGCAATAAAAAATAAAATAAAAAGAAATGTTGCTTTAAGAGCTATGGGCGGAAGTGAAGTTTTGACGACGCTTCCGCCCTGCAATGGCATGGAGATGGGTGGGGGCCATCTTCCCCTCACTCATCTCCATACCAAGCCAGAAAGAGGACCAGATCGCCTTCAGCACGTGGCAGGAGGCTCTCTCCTGCCGCCGATAAAAGTGATCTTGCGGAAAATCCACCGCAGAGACCACTTTTATCTGAAACCGGAGTGCTCACTGAAGAAGAGGATACCGGGGTTATGGTAGCTAGCTGCTGGCATGACAATGATATCCCCTCTCAAAGTGCCGATGTATATCGGCGTGAGCCAGTCCAGAAGTGGTTAAATAGATGCGCACCTTCTATCGGAATAGCGAGGGCCTTGAAGCCCACCAATCTAACTGTTGCACAAAAGGTCTATTCAAGGCATACCTTGAATGACAACTCTCACAGATTCTAGTGTGCATATATTAGCTCTAAACTGAACTATCAAGTCATCAAATGCCTGGTGTCGTAACCAATCACATTTGCAGCACTATGCCAACTGCAGATCAAACAGACGCTAAGATGGCAGCTTATTTGACTGTAAAAGATAAGAGAGGGTTTAGTTCTGCTTAAGGGTGGGACACTACCTGATCCAAAGTGCTCAAAGAAATGTCAGCGCAAGATGCTCATTAGAATGATAAAGTAATTTATTCCATAAAAGCAAATAGTACACTTGCATGTCAAAATCTTGGTGATCAGCATGGATGCAAGATGAACACACCACAGCATTGTCAAGTGTGATGAATGGATGAAGAAACTGCAAGGCTGTCAGCATATGAGCCTGCCCTATTCATCTAGCCAGCATCAGGGAGATCAGATTATGACAGCTGTCAGAAAGCCCGTCAATCTCTGATGCCGGCTAGAGGGATAGAACAGGTTCATATGCGGACATCCTTGTTGTTTCTTCATCCATCACACTGCCGACAACCCTGTGGTGTTCTCATCTCCATCCATGCTGATCACCAAGATTTTAACATGTAAGTGTGCCATTTGTTTTTGAGGAAAAAATTACTTTATCATTCTAATGATGATCTTGCACTGCCATTTCTTTAGGATTTGAGCTCCCTGGATCCTCACCTGGCAAGTACGCAGGATCCTTGTGTATTGGAATTAATTTTTGTTCTCACCATGCTGATACCATAGACTGCCTGTTGGGCTGGACCTTGTAGTGCACTTTACTGGTCTGTGTTTTTTTATATACTGGATCCACAGTGATCCAACACTTCTGCATAAAATCCTCCAAATGGATACAAGCCTCTAAGCATTGGAGAGAATACAGTTTATCAGGATGCTTCTATCTCCTGAGAGAAATAGTTGGGAAAAAAAAAAAAACTAGTGCAAAAGGAAACAGCTGAGCTGCTAAAAAATAAATAAATAGGCATCCATTCTGCTAGGACACTAGCAAAAAACTAAAGTATGCCAGTAGTGGGACAGATTATCCTGGGTTGACCGACAGTTGTGTTTGCCAGTATCTAATTATCCTGTAGACAGCAAAATAACCTGAAAGTTAAAGAATTTCTGTGTCCCTTAGGCCCCTTTCACACTGGGGCGGTTTGCAGGCGTTATTGCGCTAAAAATACCGCCTGCAAACTGCCCCTAAACAGCCTCCGCTGTTTGTTCAGTGTGAAAGCCCGAGGGCTTTCACACTGAAGCGGTGTGCTGGCAGGAGAAGAAAAAATCTCCTGTCAGCCGCATCTTTGGAGCGGTGAAGGAGCGGTGTATTCACCGCTCCTAAACTGCTCCTGCCCATTGAAATTAATGGGACAGCGTGGCTATAGCCGCGCTATACGAGGGGTTTTAACCCTTTTTCGGCCGCCAGCGGGGGGTTAAAACCGCACCGCTAGCGGCCGAATAGCGCGGTAAAACAGCGCTAAAAATAGCGCTGTTTTACCGCCGACGCCCCCTACCGCCCCAGTGTGAAAGGGGCCTTAAACATAAAGAAAAACACACCTATTGCTGTGTTTTTTGTTTTAAACAGATGTTATGCTAATTCTCATGGCCTTAATGGTTTCCTGCTTGCCAGTAACCAACCTGGCAAGCAGGTACAATTGACAGCCACACAAATAGCATTTTTAGAAGGCAATACACAATGAAAGCACCCATATTTCTCTTCTATAGTTACTCATCAACAACATTAGCCCTGGCCATGTCTCAATGCATTATTGAGCCGTGTGTGTTAAAACGCCTTATTTAATAATAATCGACAGTGCCTGTCACTAGCGTAAAATAAAAGCCTGCATAGCAGCAGCTTTGCAAGCGACGCCCGATATATTAGAGCTTCACTACACTTAAGTTTGGACAGCAGTAAATGAACACCTTATTGACAAATGGCTCAACAAATACATTTGGAATGATGAAAGAGTGACGGAGCAAAAGAGTGACGGAGCTAAAGTGGACCAAGGCTGCAAGGCAAAGAACAGTATTTTGTTTATTAGCAGCAAGGAGGTAAATTTTTATGCGATTTGGTTTTGCGATCCGCAGCGGGTGTCAGTGCAATCTTAACGACACCCTAAACGAAGGTCGCAAAGGCAGTGCGTTTGCTGGCACCAGATTGTATAGTACAAGACAATCATGCGATTGGGCTGCAGTGTGGTTCCAAAATTGCTGCAAGCACATCTCTAGAGTGATGCAGTGCCATTTCAGCAAAAAATGAATGGGTTAAAATTGTGTCGCACTGAATTGCATGTGAATGGAACAGGAATGCTGGGTGGTTTCTGTGCGATTCACATGTAGTTCATAGTGTGAACCGAGCCTTAGAGCTTATCTACATCAGTTTTATCTCAGCAGTTGCTCAGAAAGGGTAAAAATTACATGTTGGGTATACAGGTATGAACTAGAGGTAGAATTTACTAAGCTGTATAAATACAATTTAGGAAAAATTGAACAACAAGGATGTAAAAAGTTAAAAGAATTACTTTCAGGCAAACATAACATAAAACACCGAATTTGTCATGCGATAAATTAAAAAAAAAAAAAAAAAGAAGAAGGAATAAGTATGTATGAGAAAGACCCTTAGACTAAAATATCATTTACATTTTTTTTTTACCTTTATAAAGATTCCAGAAAAGAAAAAGCTCCCCTCTGCTGGCAGTTGTACTGCCTACATGACCGAATAAATTCACAGTGGGGTCCCAAAATACTCTGTCAAAACAGAGTACCACCTGAAAATAAACAGGGAAAAAAAAAAAAAAATTATAACCTGCATTTTAGAACTGAACGTGTTCTACGTGATACAGTAGCTTTATTAGAACAGTGTGCCTACTGAATGCCTACCTTATTCAGATTTCCAAAACCCATTCTTTGAACAGCAGAGGTCTTCCATTCCGGAAGTGGAGGAACAAATTGAACGGCAGGAGGTTGTTGTTTTAATACACCAAGAGGCAGAGTGCAAAGGACAGCATCACACTTATAAATAAATGTTTGACTAGTAGAGCGTGTGTTCACTGCTATTACTTCGCATCCTAGAGTGAGCAAAGCAAGAATTATTATTTACTAGCCCTATAACCTGAAAAACAAGTCTCATTGTAATATGCACAAATTCAACCTCATGATTTAGAAACTCTGTGGGAATGTAACTGTAACACAAACACAGAGCAGAAGGTCCTCCTGATAAGATTGCCACCAGGATTTCCCCCAATGTGGACACCCATTACAAGTGATAAACTTGTTAGCACATGAATGAGATAAATTTACACATATACATGCCCGCATACAGTCATGTTAAAAATTAAAGTGGTATTAAATCCAAATAAAACATTATATTGCAGCTTACCACTTTTTAGCTGTATTAGTTTGTTTTTTTAGACTCTTTTCCTCTATTTTCACCTGGTTAACTGGCCAGTATGTGTGCTGTTTTTCAAAATAGCAAGTTTTCTTGCAGATGTATCAGAGGGATAGACTAAAAACGATTTTTTAATTTTGTTTAGGGTTTAATACAGCTTCAAGTGCGACCTGTGGAAATTACTTTTTCAACATATTTAAAACAGGCAAATAGATCTTTATTCAAACAATGACTACAGATAGAATATATCCATATAGGAACAGAACAAATTTGCCTTTGGGATCAAAAGCCGATACTGCCCCATTAAATTTCCTGTAAGCCGGTGCTCTGCAATTGCAGGCCGGGCTTCGGCTCTAAGGCACGCCCCCTCCATATTAACAAAAAGTTAACCTAGCCAGCCCCGCCCTCCGTCCTGAGCTATACTGCCATGAGGATGAGAGCAACGGGGGGTCGGCAAGGTAGGGACAGTTCACGATTTACCTGTCAGCGGTCAACAGGTAAATCGCGATCGACGGGTCGCTGATCCCCGTTGTAAGCATTTTGTAGAACTGCCCACCAGTCTCCGACATCGACACTGAAATGTTTGACCACTAGTCCATGCAAAATACATTTAGATGCAAGGGGCTTGTGGGTTTTCTTGCATGAACTGTCAGTTTAAAAATCCCCTAAAACATTTTTGAGGAAATCAGAATCAAGGCTTTGACTAGGGCATTCCATCCTTCAGATCATTATGTCGAAGGACTCCAGTTTAACTTCAACTTTTGGACAGATGGCCTCATGTTCTCATCAAGCACACAGCGATATGATACAGAATGTACAGCTGACCAAGCTTCCCAGGCCCTGGAGCAGCAAACCAACCCCAAACCATAACATTTCCACCGCCATTCTTCAAAGTATTTATGAGGTTCTTCTCCAGAAATACTGTCTTTGGTTTGTGGCAAAGTCTACCGATACTGTGACTGAACAACTATCGTATGATCAGTCTGTAGTACGTTGTTCTAAAAGGTCTGGTCTTTGCCTATATGTTCAATGGCAAACTGTAATCTTGCTCCAAATAGCAAAGCCTTTTACTTAACAAAGCTCTCATGCAGGTGGAATTAGTGCAAAAGTCAGTTTTCATCACTGTCTTGCACATGTTTTATGTACAGAATATTACAACCTCCAAACAAAAAAGGCTTCTACAACATAGATCTCCTGTGCTTCCCATTGACCAATGTACTACCTCTTACAAGATGCAGGCCACGGCTGAATAACCAGTGGCTGTCGAAGTGGTATAGGAGTTTTTTTTTAGTGCCCAACTTTCTAACAGACTATTATACTGCTTCATTGTCCAGTGTCCCAAATGAACAATCTGACAAAAAGCCAAGTCTCTTTAGGACACTGGTGATCAGTTAGAGAACTCACATAAGCTAAAGTCTAGGCAATATAGAGATTCTGTTTTTTCAGAAACCCCAGATTCTAAATGAAAGTGGTAAAGGCTTTAATTTTTTCTAACTAAAAAAAAAAAAATTAAAAAAATAAAACTAACACAACATGTTATACTTATCTGCAGCCTCAATACTCCTTTTCTAAAGGTCCCCCACCGGTGCTCTGGGCTCCACCCCCTTGCAGAGTGCCCCAATAGCAACCTGCTTGCTAGGGGAGCACTCACGCATGCTTGCTCCCAAGCCCCACTCTGTTTTCATAAGACACAAAAGGGGGCTAGGCCCCGCCCGCCGCTCCCTCCTCACTGGCTGTGACTGGCAACAGCAGGAGCCAATGGCTCCCGCTGCTGTGTCCCAGGCATTGAGGAGGCGGAGGGCAGCCGCACTCATACACCTCACTGGATCGGGTTTAGGTAAGTATTAGGGGGCTGCATACTTCAGGCTTTACAGCCATTTTAAACTTTAACTTCTTCCACCCGGTAACTGTACATAAACGGTTGGGTGGGCCTTTTCGGAACGCCCCTCAGACGGGCACCACGCTCGCGGTGCAATGCTGTGATAGCTGTGATCCCAGGACACAGCCAAGATGGGATCAGTATATGGGTGCTGTAATTGGCCCTCCTGTTCACGTGACGGCTGGTCTTAAAGTGGATAATCCCTGAAGGTGTTCCTTGGATGTTGCCAGGCTGTGACAAACTCTAACACATGTGGCATCGCCATACTCAGGAGGAGTAGCAGAATGTGTTTTGGGGTGTAGTTGCAAGTATGCCTATGCCGTGTGAGAGAAATAACTTAATATGACACTTTTTGTGGGGAAAAAAAAAAAAAAAAAAAAAAATTAATTTGCTTATTTTCCAAAGAATTGTTGGAAAAAAAATGACAACTTCAAAAGAAACTTCAATGCCACCTACAAATGCCCATCAGTGCCGCCTATGAGTGCCCATCGGTGCCGCATACCAGTGCCACCTCATCGGTGCCCATCAGTGCCGCCGTATCAGTGCCCTTCAGTGCAGCCATATCAGTGCCCGTCATTGAAGAAGAAAACATACTTATTTCCAAAAAATTTTAACAGAAACAAAGAAAAACTTGTTTTATTTCAAGATTTTCGGTCTTTATTTGTTGCGCAAAAAATAAAAACCGCAGAGGTGATCAAATACCACCAAAAGGAAGCTCTATTTGTGGGAACAAAATGATAAAAAAAATTGTTTGGGTACAGTGTTGTATGACCGCGCAATTGTCAAATTGCGACAACGCTGAAAGCTGAAAATTGGTCTGGGCGGGAAGGTGTCTAAGTGCCTGGTATTGAAGTGGTTAAATACCACCAAAAGAAAGCTCCATTTGTGTGAAAAAAATCATAAAAATTTAATTTGGGTACAGTGTTGCATGATTGAGTAACTCTCATTCAAAGTGTGATAGCTCTGAAAGCTGAAAATTGGCCTGGGTGGGAAGGGGGTGAAAGTGCCCAGTATTGAGGTGGTTAAATATTAACAAGTAGGGGATAGAACTCACATTATAAACATTTTTATTGTAGAGTCCATAAATACTGCCAAACAGTACGTACCAGAAGCCGTGTATCGCACTTGTCGGACAGCCGTATTCAATTTAATATCCAGTCCTTCTGCCAATGCCACTGGAACACAGGAATAGCCGTTCCTTACAGTTAAATGACTGCCAGTAAATTCAAAGTCGTCATCCTAGTAAAAAAAAAAAAACAAACACACACACACCTGGTTAGGGTAGAGTAAGACAAAAGAAGGTGAAAAAAATGCAGACATCTTCAGGATGACTTACCTGGTCCCAATGTTTTAGGGAAAGTGTAGACAAAGGTGTTGCATTAGCAAACTCTAAATTTGCAAAGTGCCAGTCAAGTATCTGTCTGTCCCTGGAGGACAAGTAAACATCGCTGGAAGAAGAAGAAAAAAAAAAAATAATGATAACACATAATGAAAGGATTTACAGAAGGCTCTCTCTACTCTGGTCCAGAAAATGTATACACCAGGAAATACCTTGGAGGATTGGCTTCAAGTTCTTGCAATTTCTCTTCAAGTTTTGCTTGTGCCTCTGATAACTGGTCATAATCCTAGTTTAAAAAAAAATATATATAATACATTGGACAATTCACTCCCAAGGAAATAATGCAATAGACCCAAGTATACATGTAATTATACCTTGCAGAGGGCTGTCAGATCTCGGTGCTTGCTTTTCACTAAAAACTCGGCAGTGATGTCTCTGGGAGGCTTTACTTCAGAAGCCTCCTTATATTGCTGATGGAGCTCCTTTATTTTCTCTTTTAAATTCACCATCTGTTAAAACACAAATGTATAGTGTATCATCCATTTTGTATCTGGACTACTAAAACACTGCAAACCCCTGACCCAACTACAATCTGAAAAGTGATAGAGGTCCCATAATTATGTATGTTTCTCTGAAGTTTTGATATATTTGTCCTATTTTTTTTACAAGGAGGAGGAAAGCTTTTACTGCCACAGTTTTCTCATGAGAAGATATGGGGATAGGGTCAGTGCCGGTGCACACAGGGGCGGCACGACTTGCAGGTCGCCTCACAGAGGCGACCTGCACACGACTTCAGCGGCGACTTGCAAAACGACTTCTGTATAGAAGTCAATGCAAGTCGCCTGAAGTCGCCCCAGAAATACTACAGGAACCTTTTTCTAAGTCAGAGCGACTTGCGTCACTCCTATTAGAACGGTTCCGTAGTACAGAACCGGCACTCAGGGGAAAGTTGGGCTACGCAAGACATGCCCAACAATTTGACACGCCCCCCCCCATCTATCAAGGGAACACCATATAAAATGCAACCAACTGTTCCTCAACCTGCTAACAATGCCATAGAAACTCAGAAAATAAATATTCAATAAAAGCACAACATTCTGCACAGATGTTTTAAACATAGCAACTCAAGAGAGCCCTAATCCACATTAGCCACTTCAGTCCCGGAAGGATTTGCTCCCTTAATGACCAGGCCATTTTTTGCAATACGGCACTGCATTGCTATAAGTGACAATTGCGCGGTTGTGCGACGCTGTACCCAAACAAAATTGATGTCCTTTACCCACAAATAGAGCATTTTTTTGATGGTGTTTGATCACCTCTGCGGGTTTTTTTTTTGCGCTATAAACAAAAAAAGAGCGACAATTAAAAAAAAAAAAAAAAAAAAAAAAAAAAGAAGTTTTATCCAGTTCCAGCTCACGCCGACATTTTTTTCCTGTAAGAATCATTTTTTTTCTTCAAAATTAGTCAGAGCCCTAAAAAATGTGAATGTGTGTAAATATATATATATTTTTTTTTGTTTTTTTTTTAGCAGAGACCCTAGAATAAAAGGGCAGTCGCTGCAATTTTTCAAACGCTATTTTTTTTTTTACTTTACTGAATTTTAATGCAAAAGAAACTATAACCCATTTTTTTGGTAAAACATAAGAGATGATGTTACACCGAGCAAATAGATACTCAGCATGTCACGCTTTAAAATTGCTCGAAGAATGCCGCTAAACTACAGTACTTAGAAATCTCCATAGGAGACGCCGTAAATTTTTTACAGGTTACCAGTTTAGAGTTACAGAGCAGGTCTAGTGCTAGAATTATTGCTTTCACTACAACATGTGTGGTGCGAGCATGAGGGGACAGGGCGCATGGAACTTTTTTTTTTTTTTTTTTACACCATTCCTTAAATTTTTTTGATCACTTTTATTCCTAATCACAAAAGGATGTAAACATTCCTTGTGATAGAAATAAGGCATTAAAAGTCCTTTTTATGGAGACATATGGGGTCTATAAGACCCCAGATATCTTCTCTACCCTGGAAAGCATGAGAAAAAAAAAAAAAAATGTCAGCGTTTGCATCTGAAAGAGCCAGAAGTTGTCATGATGTTGCTTCCAGCCTCCTAGGATCATAGAGATAGCCAGGGACCATCCGGTCCACAACGAGCTCTGTGGTAACCCGGCGCCACTGGGAGATCGGAGGTCGGGCTCTCCGATTACATGAGAGAGCCCAGAGAGATGCCAGTAGAGGAACTCCCCTACTGCTGCCTG